>OY728133.1:31931194-33181194 GCA_963277665.1 Viscum album
AAATATGATATAAATATGGTTAAAATTAAATTATTTAGATTAAATATAAATATATAATACTTATCTAACTTTAAAATCAAAATAAAATCATAATGAGACTTTTAAATGACTTTATTTATTGAAAAGAAATGTATGTATTACAAAAAGTGGTATTTTTCACTATTGACTGAAAAATCACTCTTTCCAAAAAAATAACAGAATTTCAACCTAATATAATTTTGATATTCTTATTTCAAAAATTATATTCATTTTATTAAATAAATTTTCTAAAAGTGGAAGAAATAAATTTATTATTCGCTAACAATGAGCAGTTACAATCTTTTTTTACGAAAGCGTATTTTTTTAGAATAAATTGACTTCACTAAAAAAAATAAGTGATTATTATCACTAAATTTATATTGATTAGAATGATTATATATATTTCACAATTTTTATAATCATATTCATACCCAATAATTTAATGGCTAAGTTATAATGGACATATTAAAATAATATATTTCGTGAGTCGTTTAGGCTTAGTGTTGAATGCTGTATGCACTATCAAACATAATGTTCCTTTTTTATCATAGTGTATTAAATTATCCCTAGATTTAATCAATAATGTTTTCACAATTTGAACTTTTCCTTAGAAATCAAGGGTTTCTATTTTAAATTTCCTTGTGAAAACCCCACTTCATAAAAAGGATTAACAAAACTTTGTCTTAAAGGCGGGAATAAGAAATATAAAGGTCATTTGGAATAAAAAATAAATAGGTTTCCAAGTATGAGAACATTGGTTGGAAGGGAAAATATGGTCTTGAAATAAAATCATAAATTATTATAGGTAGTAACAAATATCATTAATCACAAGAAAGTAAATGATCGAGACAAAGTTAATAACAACAAATCCAAAAATATATGATGGGATAAATACCACTGATTCATAAGATATAAAGGTAATGGGATAACATTATTTTTTCAAGATACTTTCCCTAGAGTTTATAAATTCTTTTATTATTAATATATTTAACATAAAAAGTATATATACTGGATTTATTTCTATATCATAAGAATAACTTCATCCTTTAGTTGTTCTTCAACAAATTTCCACTTCATTTATTTCTCCAAGATTAATTTTTTTTGAATGAAGCACTAAAATTAACTTTTAATGGATCATAATATCCATAAAATAGTGAAAAATCTTTTCATATATCTCAAAATATTTACCAAAATCAATGTGGTTTGTACAAGTTATCCAATGTAATACATTAAAAACTAAACCTTAATTGTGACACCCAATATTCAAATTAATATTTATACATAAAATCATTTAAGAAAAAAAATTATTAACTAGAACTTCATGTAGGCCCGTGTTAGGTGATGTACCTTTATCACAATTTGGTTGTGGTTTCAGGCCCCATGGTCTTTCCAGATGCACTAGGTTTTCACTTTGTATGTTTTTTTTCTTTTTTCTAAAACTATATTAATATAACTCCAATAACATTCCCAAAAAATGGTGATGAACCTCAAAAATAAAATTAATCATAAAATAAACTTTTAACTAGTATAGTTTTCAGGATAACTAATTTTTTCCCAAAAAATAAAATTTTCATAACAGACTATTATTACCTCAAAAACAATGATCGTATTAACCATATAAGTTATCAATAACCTTAAACTTATCTAAAAAAATTATGAAAGAATTATTTCACAAATAACATTTTTACTAAAACACAAGTTATACAAAAGGGTTATATATACCTTAAATATATATTAAAAATCAATATATTTCTCGAATGTACATCCATCATATAAAACTTTGGAAGGGGTATATGTGACTTTAAAATTAAAATCAACCTTAGAACTATTAACCCTTGATGGTGCCTAAAAATATTAAACTATCCTCATCTGAATTATAAATTTAGTTTCTTTGTGGACTTATTTATTTTCAAATACTTCATAATGTTTTGTATATAAAATGTAAATTATCTATACAATATCCCCCAAGATTTTGAAATTGTGTTTTCAACAATGCATGTTTTCATGCACTGGGAGAATATCAACTCAAATCTAAATATACCCTTTTTAAAGTTATTACACCAAGGTAAAACAATTCCATTTCCTTATTCACTTGTAGTGTTGATAAAGGGATTTAATTTCTTGAAAACCCCACATAATATTTACTATAGAAAAAATTAGGATGTTATTCTGCAATTTGACATATCTTCAATGACTATCATAGGGTTATGTTCTTTGATTTATGTTTTACTAAATGTATTTTCCATGATTTTTACTAAACCTGAATCTAATACCAACTATAAATGTCCATACCCTAGTAGCCTAGAGTCGGTTGTTACTTTATTACGTTGGTGATAGATACAATCAATCACATCTTAAATGACCTGATAGTTTAGTAGTCTTGGTAAAATAGATACATACTTGAGTATTGCCTTATATTTGAGGAAATAAATTACAACATAGTGAATGTATATATTATGCATCCTTGAACATATTATCATGAATCAATAAGGTATAAACAATATGGAAAGGTAAATTACAGAAACACATTCCATTTAATCAATAACTTGAGCATGAAAAGTAATATGGTAGCAATAAATTATGATTAAATAATTTCATAAAAATAATAAAATTATCTTGAATCTAATACATAGATAATATCAATGTAGTCATATCAAGGATAATAATAATATAATTCTCAATGAAGAAAATTCTTAATATTGGATTGCATGATCAGAGATTGCATGATATCTATACCATCATGAACTTTTGGAAATACAGTTTAAAACTATGGGTGAAGACCCAACTAATTCCATTATATTTATTTTTCTCATGAGACATGTCGATGAATTGAGGGACAATAAATTTTGTGCCACACCTGTCACTGTATGTCCAAATAATTCCTCATATATCAAAATGATATATTTATTTCATTGACAATATTTATTCTCAGCAAACACCCTTATTGAATAAATAATACAAATTTATCATTATTTCCCTAGTTGATCAAATAAATTTCAAAGTAAATATAAATTTTTATAAATTATATATAGTTTAAGTAATTAGTATATCCATGATAAAAAATATTGATATTTAATGGAAATGTATTGTCCAATGTTCATAAGAAAATGAAACTTTTAAGTGAAAGTTAATGACTAAAAAATTTAATTAAGGAAGTGAATGTTGATAATGTATTTGGTAAAAATGATCATATAACATCCATATAAAGAATAAAAATGGTATTATTATAATATATATAGTTGATCATATGTAAAATAAAGGGTTGTTTTCATCAGCTAATCGATACACCATAAAAATATCATTGAAAACATTCTTGAGGAAAATATCCTTCTAGCATTAAAAATCATTTTTAAAAACTAAAAATTTACAGAATATTTGGAAAAACATTTTCTTTGAAAGGAATAATGGAAAATTTTGAAATATGTTTCAAAGGAATGAGTGGTCATGATGGCAGTAATGTTTTTTTATACTGAGTACATTAAAACAAATATTCCTTTCACATTTTTTTCATAACAAAATCAATAAGTGCGTCATTTAGAAAATGATAGAATGAATCATTTCAAATAAATTTTTAAAATAAAAAAAATTTAATATAACTTTAATAAATCCTTATATAATATTCAAAAAATTCTTTAAAACATTTTTAAAAACATGTGTGTGGTAGAAAAAGGATTTTCGACCGATGAGAGAAATAAGGTTTTTTTCCTTACAAACATTTTTCAATCATTTTTTGTACCAAACAGAGTAAAATGGTACTAGTACTTGAAAATTTAAAAAATAACCAAAGTATAATAAAATTAAATATTTTTATTAGAAAAAAATCAAATAATTTCCTTCAATGGAAATTCAATAATAAATAATCACGATTAAAATTATATTGAATCATAAACTCTTACTACTTTGGTAACATTTGAGTCATAACCCCCAGGAAAGGAATAACTTAAAATGAAACATTAAATACCATTAATATAAATATATTTATGATATAAAATTCCAAATGGGTTATATACCCATCATAATAGTAAATAGGTGCATAATACCAAATATATCTCAATGGAGGGGAATGCATGACAAAATCTCTTAAGAAGATCCTATTGTTGTTGTGGGGATTAAAAAATGAATATTTTATGTGTATAAAATATAAATCCACATAAAAAATATTCAAATGGAACATAAAATTATCAAAGTATGTTACACACATAATCCAATAATATCAATGATAATGAATAAGTAATAAAACCCAAAGAATAGAAATTGAATTATTCAGCACCTACTACTTGGTAACGTTCATATCAAATCCACTTGGATGAATAAATGTCAATTGAAACTAAAAAAAATTAATTATGAATTAGTCATGATATAAAATGTAAAATGGTAATTACATGCACCATATAAATGAAATTATGTGAATAACATTACAATATGTATTAATGAAAGGAAATTGAAACAAAATCCCTTACCTTATTCATCCCTTTAGTTAAACATGATTTGACATCCTGTATAATGGTTTCGAGAATGTTATTAATTTATAATAGAAATATATTCATATCTATAATATCATATATGATCCTCTTATGACATATTATTACCCATTTGTTAATAATATATCATTATTTATATTTTTTATGGTGTTAACTGCTTCGTTTTCTCACGCAATATTTTTTATCTATGTTATATTTATTGGGAATAAAATATAGATTCATAATATATAAAATTATATTAATTTTATAGACATTATATATATTCATTGGATACACTTTTATAATCATTATTTAAATTTGGACATATATAATGAGTCGCATCTCTCCATGGAGACAGTAAGTCATATGTACATACGAATGATGATGCCATTTCCTCAATGGGTGAAAGAGTAAAAAAGTGGATGATATAATAACATTAAATAATGAATAAAATTTAATCTATATAATTTATATTCATTATTACTATCATTATTACTATCCATGTACGTAAATGATGAGAAATAAATTACATCAGTTCATGAGTTGGTTGTTCGTCGTACACACAAACGATGGCATTGTTTCCCATTTGATAGAAGAGGAGATAGATAAATATTATTCCATAAACATAGTAACATCCAAGTATATAGGATATACTACTTTTATTATATTTTAAGTGTTAATACATAATTTAATTTTGTAAAAGAAGAAGTTGCAAAATAAATAGCTTAGTGAATAAAATTATCTTATCTTATAAGAACCTTCTTTGGATCTTTATTAAGAACCCTAGGGTTAGTATTTTGGGATAACCAGAACATATATAATGTGGAAAAAGATGTTTGGTAGAGTTTTTTAATTTTTTTAGTTGAAATATATGGCTTTATAGGTTTGAATTAGTGAAGTGATTATGTTATTAGTTATAAGTGGGGGGAGGGGACCTTCTTGGAAACCACATTAATATTTCCCAAAAAATGATAAAATAATTCCCAAGAAAAATTGTTTCAAATGACCTTATATTCTAATTTGGTGTTGGATAATTTTTAAATATGTCCATACAATTGTATTTTTATATGTTTAATTAGAAAACATACACTACAGGAAAACTGAATATTTGTGACGGGCGATTTGCGACGGGATCCTATCGCAAAAGGTCTTTTGCGACGGGGCTCCGTCTCAAATTGCCCGTTGCCGAAAACGGCGTCACCAATAGATGTATTTGTGGCAGTCCCGTCGCAAAAAAAGTATTTGTGACGGTATTTTTCCCCCGTCGCAAATGAGTTTTCGTTTATATATAAAAAAGGTAGTTGCGATGGCCCGTTGCAAATAGATTGGTTGCGACGGGTCAGAATCCCGTTGCAATTGAAAAATTTAAAAAAATACTTGCGACGAAGGTATTTGCGACGGACCGTCGTAGAAAGGTTTTCCCGATGGGTATTCATCCCGTCCCAAATGGTACAGCAAAAAAACATTTACGGCGGGTTTCCCATCGTAAATGTTCCCGTCACAAATATTAGAAAAAATAAATAAAATAAAATAATTATTAAAAATCGTATAATATTATATAAAAATAATAATAATATTAATAATATAAAACAATTATATTATTATAATATAAATAAAAAATATATAAAATATAATTATGAAATATTAATATAAAATAATAATAATATGAATATAAATAATATAATATAATATAATAATAATAATATTAATAACATAAAAAATTAATATAATATTATTATTATTAAACTATCTATATAATAATAATAATATTAATAATATAAATAAATTATATTATTATAATATTAATAATAACAAATATATATATTATAATTATGAAATATTAATATCAAATAATAATAATAATATGAATATAAATAATATTATATTATATATTATGAAAAATTAATATCAAAAAATAATAATAATAGTACTAATATTATTAATATAAAAAATTAATATAATAAAATTATTATTAAAATAAACATACATATTTAGAAAAAATAATATTAATATTATTAATATTAATAAAATTATAAATTTATAAAATTCTCAATATTAACAATAAATATAAAATATTAAATGTAATATTACTAAAATAAGCAGACATTTAAAATAATACTTAAAAGTAATAATATATTAAAAAAATAAAAACAAATTAAATCATGTAATATTCGTACCAATATGAAAGAGGAATTGTAAATAGTTAATATGATAATAAACTGTGAACTCAAATGTTTATTACATCTAAAAAAATCACTGGGGGTGGATAATCTGGAGGACCTGGAGGACCTGGAGGTGGTGGTGGAGGAAACTCTATCCCTAAACTATGAGTCAGAAGATGCATATACTCCATATACTCTTGATGTTGCTCCTCATATTGACGTCTCTCCTCATCCTGCTGTGGACGCATCTACTCCTGCCATCGACGCATCTCTTCATCGTGCTGCTGACGCATTTCCTCCTGCCCCTGACGCAAATCCTCTATAAGCTGACTCTAAGCACGCAGTTGCTCCTGATACTGTGAGGTAGAGGATGATGTGTCTCCATGATCTCCTCTCAAGCTGGACGCTGACATCGCAGCAATACCATAATAAGCTGCAAGAGTCAAATGAGAGCCGATACCAACTACTCGGACCTTTTCGAAGCCATATTGGGTCGCATGCATCCATGTCGTCTCATCAAAATTGTGGGCACTAGTCTGATCACCCGTCTCGTCTTGACTCTCAGCCTATGTCTGAGAGGTCATAGCCTCATATGACTCCTTCAGTTTCAATTAGAAATTAAAATAATGAAAAGATTATATGCATTTAATTTGCAAACTGAAAAGAAAATAATACTGACCACAATCTGACGCTGGCGGTCACCTCTAATCTCTCCAGTAGCAGGGTCAGTGTACATCCTCCGATAAATGCCGTACACTGAAATACCGGGTTGCTCATCTTCCTATATGAATATAAAATAAACTGTTTATATTTAAAGTTGTATAAAATATTAAAAAAAGTACTTACCAGACGCTCTCTATGCGCACTGAATGTAGGACTACCGGCTCGATGCGTCACCTCTTGTCTCCCCCGATTCTGTTGACCAAATGCAGATCTCCTCTGAATCCCACCACCCAACCAGTGTGTACATAATACATCCCATAAGTGAGATGAAATGCACTCTGGTTAGTGGGATCTACAAGACTCATCAAATTCTGTCACTCCGGCTTTCTTCACAGCCGTCTTTCTCAAATTATGCAAAAACTGATGGAAACGGTCACGCATAGACACCACCCATGCCGCGTGGATAGTGGCACACATGCTCTCGTTGATGGGATGCCATAAACCCTAATATAAAGTTATTAATGAATTAAATTTCAAAATAGATAATATTTAATTACGTACCATCCAATGATCGAACATGGTGGCCTGCACATCAGCGGGAATCTGATCCCATGTGAGCCAGGGCTGAGAAAAATAATTGCGCAAGATAGCGCTCCCCTATCTAATAGCTATATGCGTAAAACTGGAAAAAGAACATATAATAAAACAATTAGAATATTAATAAATTATAATGAAAGATAACTAAAATACACATGTTACCATACCACCATTTGTGCGCATCGAATCCAAGAGGTGGACGTCACTCCGGGATAGGATCTGGAATAATCAGTCTGGCAAGACCACGACCCCTCCGAGTGCTCCCTGTAGTGCCAACAGCCTGAGGGTCAGATGACTCAAAAACCTCATCATCCATAGGTAGATCAGCCTCGAGCAACTGACGATAAATTTCCGAGTCCATCTGAAACATGAAATGATTGTTATTAGCAAACAGTTGAAAATAACTATTATGTATAGATATATATTTTTTATTATTCTAACCATCATTTTACTGTGTCAATGTTCATCTTAATCATCATCTTCATAGTTGACAATGTCAATGTCTTCATGTTACTCATCAACATCATCAATTTCT
This sequence comes from Viscum album, assembly GCA_963277665.1. Lineage (NCBI taxonomy): Eukaryota > Viridiplantae > Streptophyta > Magnoliopsida > Santalales > Viscaceae > Viscum > Viscum album. The sequence continues at coordinate 31,939,630 of OY728133.1, forward strand.
ATATTAGTTTCACTTTCATCCTCTCTTGTCATTTCAAATTCAGTTGTAACATTATTGACAACATCGTCACCATCGACCCTTAACTGTGGGGTGTCATCCTCGATATTCATGTCTCTTTGTGAAAAAGATGTGTTTTGAGGAGTGTCCTGTAAAATTTCATTTCCTTGCGCTTCATTGGAACCACATTCAGTTTGAGTAAAATGATTTTCTCGATATTTAACTTTTATTATACTCCACCAATCATCCAACTCTTTTTCAGTAGCACAGTATTTTGCATAATAAATTTGATGTGCCTGATGAGCCAATAAAAATGGTTCATTTACTGCAAGAAGACTTTTATGTTTAATATCCAAAATTCCATGAGTCGGATGAATACGCAAGCCTCTCTCTGTATCCAACCATAGACATTTAAACATTGTTACATAATTTTGTCCCAAATAACACAGTTCAATAATTTCTTCAAGCATGCCGTAAAAGTCAACTTAAATATCTCTATGATGTGATCCCTTCAAACAAACACCACTATTCATTGTTTTCTTTGATTCCCCATATGCGCGTGTATGAAAGCGATAACCATTTACCACATATGCATTATATGATTTAACCATTTTGGATGGTGGGCTACTCAATATACGCAATCAACCATCAATCTTATCAGCATGTACAGATACCTGAAAATTTGTAAAACATTTATCACTATTACAAGTAATAAATTGATTTTATATGTAAAACCAAAAAGAATGTATGTTACTAGTTTTTGAAACCAGTGGGCAAATTTTTTTTGCCAACGTTCTTCTATGTCAGCTGCTATAATTTGTGGAAATTGTTTCTTGATATGATCATCATATAACCTACAAATACAATATGATTAATTTACTGTAACAGAATCTATAGAATAAGGTATAAGAGCACTCATTGTAAAATTGGTGACATTTCTTCACAATTTAGTAGAACATATGTATGAGCTCTATGATGTTCATCATCTGAAAGCCATCTATCATGAACTCCACCAAAGCCAAGTTCGGGCTGATTGACAACTGATAATTGATTGTTCATATCATCATCAACATTTCCCTCATTCTATCCCATGCGGTTAAATTTTGAGGGATATTCAGATTCAAAATAATGAGAGCAGAATAAAGCAATTTCTTCTTTCAAATAAGCTTCAGCAATTGAGCCTTCAACTGATGCTTTGTTACGGACTTTTTCCTTCAATTTCTGCATGCATCTCTCAAATTGGTACATCCATCGAAACTGAACCGGACCTCCACATTTTGCTTCATGTGGAAAATGTAATATCAAATGTTCCATCGAGTCATAGAAAGTCGGCGGAAATATTTTTTCCAATTTGCATATAATTACAACAACAGCTTCTTCCAGTTTTCTTAGTGTATCGTAGTCTGTTGTCACCGCACACATGTCTCGGAAAAAATATGATATATCTTTTATCGAATCCCAAATCTTAGAATTCAACAAACCTCTTAATCCAATAGGCATAAGTCATTCCATTATAACATGACAGTCATGACTTTTTAATCCGGTAATATGACCATTTTTAACACATCTGCCCAAGTTGGAAGCATATCCATCTAGAAGTCTCAAATCTGCAATCCATTGACAAAATAATAAGAGACTCTCTTTGGTTAGTGTATAAGCTGATTTTGGATTCATTAATCTCTGTGATCTGACATTTTCAAACAATTCAAGTTCTGGCGCCTGCAAATTTGGGCAAGATCTAATTGTGCCTTTACATTATCTTTGGTTTTACCCGGTGTATCCAAAACTCTATGAAATAAATTATCAAAACAGTTCTTCTCAATATGCATGACATCCAACATGTGTCGGACCAACAAATCAGACCAATATGGAAGATTCCAAAAAATGCTCCGTTTTTTCCAATTGTGTTCTTTCCCAAAACCATGAATTTTTTGTTGGTTTATTGTCGGTCCAAAAGTTATGGAAGGTAATGAAAATACAACTAATTGTAACTCTGTACCTGAGATCATTTTTGGAGGTTCATCTCTTTAAATTTTGCCTTTTCTGAAATGAGATTTATTCCTCCGAAAAGGATGATCGATTGGACGAAATCTGCGATGATAGTCAAAATAGCAAGGTTTTTTCCATTCACGAGCATAAATGCTTTGTTGTCTCCCATACAGTAAGGATATGATTTTGGACCATGTATACTCCATCCAGATAACATACCATATGTCGGGAAGTCACTAATTGTCCACATCAAAGCAGCTTTCATTACAAAATTCTGTTTTGCAGCAGCATCATATGTACCAACACCATGACTCCACAATAAATTTAACTCATCAATCAATGGTTTCAATTAAACATTAATATACTTTTTCTGATGTCCTGGGATTAACAATTTCAAAAAGATATAAGTCTATATCATCAACATCCATGGAGGAAAATTGTACGGAGTTATAAAGATAGGCCCACAGGAATACTGACTATAAAAAGATCCAAATGGACAAAAACCATCAGTAGAAAGACCCAATCGCACGTTCTGGGATTCTAAAGAAAAATATGGATGCACTTGATCAAAATGTTTCCATGAATCACCATCAGATGGATGAATCAAGCTTTTACCATTTGAAATATTGGTTTTGTGCCATGACATCATTGTCGCTGTGTTCTGAGACATAAATAAACGCTGCAACCTGGGTGTAAGTGGGAAATATCTCAACTTTTTTTACAGGAATCAATCCAGACTTCCCTGATTGAGCTTCTTTATACCTCGATTGTCCACATGTGGAACAACTATCCAATGAATCATTTTCACCAGAATATAAGATGCAATCGTTTGAACATGCATGGATCTTCTGAAAACTAAGGCCTAGATTACGAACGAGTCTTTTGCTCTCATAATAATTAGCAGGCAACACATATCCTTCAGGTAACAGTGCTTTAACCAAAGAAAATATCTGATCAAAACAATTATTTGACATTCCATTATCTGATATAATAGCCATAAATTTCGCAACTGCTTCTAATTTTCTTATCTTGCAACCAGGATATAATGCATCCTCAGTAGACCTGAACAACTCAGCAAATTCAGATGGTGCCAACTCGGGAGGTAAATCAACATCATCCTTGATTTTTATTTGTTGAATAGATGACCCTGCAACACCATGTACTAAATTTTGAAACCCTGATGGATCCGAAATCAAATTATTAGTATCTTCTCTAGAACTGTGTTCACCGTGTTGATACCAAAAAATATAATTTGATTGAAAACCATAACACAAGAGATGATTCCCAACGATGTCAAATGACTCAAACATTCTCAGAGCACATTTTTTTACAAGGAAACTTAATTGTCCTGTATGAAACAAATTTCAGGTTTGATTATGCAAATGATAAGAAATCTTCAACACCATCAACATATACAATATTTAAACTAGAACCGTTTGGATTTCTGGGCTGATTTATCCAAGCACGATCATCTAATAATGATTGATGTCGATTTCCTTGTTCCATATTCATATATATATTTCTACAAAATTTAAAACCATTACCGTTGTTAAATAATTTGATATAAGAAACAAAATCCTAAAAAAAGAAGATACATAATTACAGTTATTTATTAGTAATTACCAATAATTATAGGCGACACAGTTAGTTTATAATCATCCCCACTAATTATTATTAATTTAGCACTACTTAGCAATATTTAGAAAAATGAAATATGCTTGAATAATGAAATAACATTTTGTAATCATCGTTGTGGAGATTATATTACTAATTGTTCTGATTTGTCTGACGACTCATCTCTTTTTAACTTTCTCCCGACTGAAATCAGTATGAAAAACTTGCTCTGACATACGTTAGAGCACATTTTTCATGCTGATTTCAGTGGGATAAAGTATAAATGATATGAGACGTTGAACAAAAGGTAGCCGTCAATCCGCTAGAAATTGTGCCAATTTATAACCATGTACTTGAATTTATTTGATTTTTGATTAATTTTATTACTAATTATTACAAATTATTAAAAATATCAATATTTCCAACAGATTTTGCTCTATTCTTAACATGTTCAAATCATAAAGAGTCGTCAATTTTCAGGTCATACCCAATAAAAAGTTTGCCTCAACCTTGTCTAATTTAAACTCTATAATTGTCCTTACATGGTTGATCATCTCACAAGTAGTGTTACAATAGGACGACACAAGTAATGAGAAAGGCATGACTTGGGTTGTCCTATTGCAATGCTACTTGCGAGGTGATCAACCACGTAAGAACAATTGTAGAGTTTACATTGGACACAGTTGACACAAACTTTTTATTGGGCATGACCTGAAAATTGGCGACCCTTTAAGATTTTAACTGTTAAGAATAAAGAAAAACTTGTTGAAAATATTGATAATTGTAATATTTTATAATTTTTTTATAATTTTAATAATATTAATATTTTTTTATAAATATTAAACATATAATAATAAAATAATTATATTATAAGTATTATTTTACTATTAATATTAGAGTAATATAATATTTTATATTATGGTACTATTTATGTTACTAATTATATTACTAATTATGTTACTAATTATGTTACTAATTAGAAATGAAAAGATATGTATATAGGTCGGGTGGTTAATCAATCAATGAATAGAAAAACAAACATAATTGACCGCTCATCTACCTCAATTTTCTTTTCATTTGTGTGTTGAGACTTGACAGGAAACTTCTGCCTCCACATGTAATATGTGCTTTTACTGTCAAAATTATAAACCTCTTCACCTCTATATTGGTGAGGAGGTTGATAATTTTGACAGTAAAAGCAGATATTACATGTGGAGGTAGAAGTTTCCTGTCAAGCCTCAACATGCAAATGAAAAGAAAATTGAGGTAGATGATCGGTCAATCACGCTTCCTAATTATCCTAATTGTTTTCTAATTATCCTAATTGTTTCCTAATTATCCTAATTATTTCCTAATTATCCTAATTGTTTCTTAATTATCCTAATTGTTTCCTAATTATCCTAACTGTTTCCTAATTATCCTAATTGTTTCCTAATTATCCTAATTTTTTCCTAATTATCCTAATTGTTTCCTTGTTTCCTAATTTAATCTAATTGTTTTCTAATTAAATCTAGTTGTTTCCTAATTAAATCTAATTGTTTCCTAATTAAATCTACTAATTAAATCTAATTGTTTCCTAATTAAATCTAATTGTTTCCTAATTAAATATAATTGTTTCCTAATTAAATATAATTGTTTTCTAATTAAATCTAATTGTTTCCTAATTATTTTAATTGTTTCTTAATTATTTTAATTGTTTCCTAATTATTTTATTTTTTTCATAATTATTTTAATTGATTCCTAATTATTTCTAATCAATTAAATCTAATTATTTCCTAATTATTTGATAATTATTTTAATTAAATCTAATTATTTATTAATTATTTAATAATTATATATTTATTTCTAATTATTACCAAAAAATCCCCCAGGAGTGTCGAACCAAGAGTGCAGTAAGGCCCGTTGTTGTGTACCAGGTTACCCCGAGTCAAGCTCGAAACACCTTGTCAGAGTTTTCACTCATAGGTACATCTGTGCCAGAGCTACCTCTACTTGTTCGTATCTAGACAAGGATTATTTGGTACAACCACATAAACTAATTATACTATATAGCTAAACATTCTATTGAAAAAAATAAAAATAACAATTAAAAATAAAAATAACAATTAATAATAAAATTAATAATTAAAAAAAATATCAATACCTTTGAAGTAATCCATGCCTTCTAACTTCTTCCTTCCTCTTCTCGAAAGAAAAAATTAAAACAAAAAAAATTTCCACTCAGAACTGAAAATTAGAGAGAGAGAAGAATAAAGATCTGAATGTTATGGAAAAAATGGATGGGGTGTATATGTAGGATAGATTAGTTGCGACGATCGTATTTGCGATGGTATCCCGTCGCAATACCTAGTATTTGTGACGGACTACTGTCGCAAATGCCTTCGCCCGCATTAAGTACGGGGCAGCGGGTAAAAATACTTTTGCGAGGGGCACGTTGCAAATAGACACCATTAGCGATGGGCGAATATCCCCGTCGCAAATTTCTATTTTCCGCCGCCGGTATTGGCTACGGGGCCCGTCGCAAATACCTTCACCCGCATTAATTACGGGCGGCGGGTAAAAGGGTTGTTGCGATGGGCCCATCGCAAATACCACACCATTAGCGACGGGCGGATATTCCCGTCGCAAATTCCTATTTACCGCCGCGGGTATTTGCGACGGGTTGAAGGTGACTGTCGCAAATAGGATTTACAGCGGCCAGTATTGGCGATGGGGCCCGTCACAAATAACACCGGGTTAATATTTGTTTGCGATGGGGAAATTTCTCCATCGCAAATAATATTTACCACCGCCAGGTACTTGAGACGGGTAGCCTTTTACTCGTCGCAAATAGGCTTCCCGCGTTTTGGTGCGCAAACCGTGCCATTGCAATTGCGATGGGACCTGTATTTCCCTCGCAAATAACTGACCATTTGCGACGGGAATATATTCCCGTCAAAAAAACTCTTCTCATCAGAGTTTTTGCGACGTGAATAAGGCCCGTCGCAAATACCCCGTCCCAATAATTGTTTTTTCCCGTAGTGATACCATTATCATTTGGTTTAACCCCTATAAACCCGTTTTAACCTTAATAGTGGAAATTAATTTTTTTCCTATTTTCACCACTCTTTATGAAAAAAATAAGTTTACTATATTAATTATGATTATTTAAAATAAGGAATCCATTTTTCAAAATTCAATTCACAAAATTAAAAAATTTTAATTTAATGATTAACACGCAAATCATATCAAATTTTTTTTTTTGAATAAATTCATTTTTTCAAGCATAAGATGATCTTATATTTACAATGTGACTATTAATCATAATGAGATGGATTTAAATTAATATATTAATATATATAATCTATAAATATAATTTAAATCATTCATTATTAAATATTATGTTAATTAATTAAAATCGAGAAACATTGTGCACCTAAAAACAGTTTTCAAAAAAATCATTTTAAGACTAAAAATAAACTTATACCAAAATATGATATAAATATGACAAAAATTTAATTAGTTAGATTAAATAAAACTAAATAAAACTTAGGAAACATTAAAATCAAATTAAAATAATAATTATGATTTTAAATTACATAATTTATTGAAATGAAATGACATTTTTAGAAAAAGCTATATTTTTCAATATTCAATGAAAAATCACTCATTTTTTAAACCCTATAATTTTGATATAATGAATTAAAAATGAAGTTAATTTTATAAAATAAATTTTCTAAAATTGTAAACAATTAAATATATTATTATATTACAAAGGGAAGTAAAAATCATTTTTGATGAAAACATATTTTTTGAAGAATAAATTGAATTTACTAAAAATTGACGGATTATTATCAATAAATTTTGTATTTATGATGAAATTTATTTATATTTAATAATTATTTTAATCCGATTCATAACCAAAATTTCAATGGAGACGTTATAATGTTCATATTTATATAATATATTCCATAGGTCTTTTAGGTTCAGTTTTTCTTTTAATATATAGTATCTAAAATAACATTCTTCTTTTAAAATTTAAGGGTATTTAAATTATAGGGTAAAACATATAATAATAATATATAGGATCTTGTGATGTTTATTTTATTAGAAATTTGGTATTTAAAACATTAAATACTTATACTTTCTTCTCATTCACTTGAAAGGAATCTTCATAGATTCATCTTGGGTTACTTTTACAATATCTCGTATCTTAGGGGGGAAATCAAAATAAAGATGTGATCACAAAGCCCGGTAAAGTAATAAATGAAATATTTAGCATAAGGAATAACAATAGTGAATTAACATAATAAAATTTTCCATATAATAATAGAATAATCATGAATAATAACATGGGAATGTGGCTAAAACATAAAAATGAGGCATTCATTAGAATATCCCCATGATTTATCACAAATGTGTTATAAAACATAATCAGCATGATTTTTTACTAAGGTATTCTAAAAAATTTTATCTATAGAGATTAACTATTTACCCAATACATAATAGCACTATCAAGATGCACCCTTCATATGTCCAAATTCATGTGTCCCACATAGATCACAAAAAAAAATTTCATTGATAACCTATGGAAAATAATGAATGAGTTTCATGTAAAAGTTAGTAAATTCATAAAATCTGAATGACATGAGCAATACATAATTTTTAACCCATGAAATGGAAATTATGGTTTCATATATGGGAACCCAAAATAATTAAATTATTCTTATATTTAAGTGAATAAACATGGAAAAGGAATAGGTTTGGGTATTCACGATATAAAATATTTCATGAAAAATACATAAATTCATGAAATAATTTCAGAAACCTTACAGGTATACAACATGGATTAAACAAAGGGAATAATGATAGGGAATGATAGTATCCCATTTATAAAACACTATTCTATAATTAATGGGATAATCAAAAGTGCATGAAAAAAATTAATTAAACATTTAGAACACATGTAACTCCCGGACCCCAGTTACCCAGAGTCGGTGCATTATTTTAATACATTGGCATGATTACAAGGATTCCAGTCCTGAAAGGCCGATCAGTTTGGAAATCTTGGAAAATAGATTACATACAAGAATGTTACATTACAAATTAAAAAATAAAACACAACATAAATGATCCTTTAATAATGCCATTAATCCCCTAGCTTAACCCTGCTTATCAATCATAATACACTTTTTGTAATCCTGAGAAAATTAAGACATAGAAAGGGGTGATCTCAGATTCTCAGTAAGGATATCAATATAGAGGAAACTTTCATAAATAAACATAAAAATTTAAGGTAATGCATAAGACTAAAACAAAAGCCTTTTAAATATAAAATTCAGCATAATATTAAAAAATTGCAATAAAATAATGTCATTTACTTATTCACATGGATATTCTACTAGTCGAATAATCACATTCAATATCAATAGCCACTTTCATAATGATGGAATTCATAATTCCAGACTTCATAACAACATAGTCAAGGTCTTGTGCCAAGACTAAAAATAAGATTTTGTCAAGGAATTGTGCCAAGATAGTAGTTTGTCTCATTAGACCTACTGATGCATCGAGGAACTATAGCGGGCTCCACTTGTCACTTACTAAGTCTAATTCATTCCTCATAAGAAAAGGCATAAACATAACATAAACATTCCTATTAAAACTAGCATAAAAAATGTCACTACTTTATCCATAAACCATGAATGGTATAAAAATAACACAACCACAGTCTAATATATCACAAAACCTTCAATACAATATGTAATATTTGTATCATAATAAATCAATTTCAAACAAGTTTAAAATCCATCAATGGATGTTGTAATAGATGAAAATGATTTGTAAAACTCTTTGAGAGAAATATCACTTTTTCATGAAAACATTTAAAAGTGACGAAATTTAAAAAGGACGAAATTTAAAGAAATTTTTGAATCAAAGTGTCCCATACAACTTTAAAAATTTTCAAAGAAATTAAAATTTTAAAAACATTCATGTCCATATAAATAAATCCTTAAAACCCATTTTGAAAACCTGGACATTAATAAGAATTATTTAGAAGAATAAATATTTAAAACATTTAAAATGATGTTTTAGTAAAATGTCCCTTAAAAATAATCCCTTTGAAAACTCTTTTATGAAACATGTATATGGATAATAAATATTTCCTAGTAGTTACTTACGTAAAAACAACCTCGGATAATAAAGGGGTTGTGAAATTAACCCTTACCTTGGACTTTACCTTTGTCGAGGGTACGTTTAACCTCCTGTATGAAAACCATGGTATGTTATTAAATTATAAAAGAACCATATTAATATTTATGATATCATAAATTATTCATTTATGACTTTATACTACCCATTTAATAATAATTTCCATGTTAAATAAACATTTCAGGTAATAATCGCTTTTTTTATCGGACATGTTTCAAATTGTTACCTTGATGGTTTCACTTAGATCGTGATTTAAATAATTACAGAATATAAAACATTATTTATATATCATATATATTTAGAATATAAATATTTATAATAGACATATATATGAAATGTAAAACACCGTTTATAGAGACGGTAGTCCATACGTACGCATAAACGTTGTTTCTATTTTCAAATCGTATTGAATGGAACTAAGTGAATAAGATATATGTAAGTACACACACACACATACACACATATATATATATATATCCAGTGGAATTATTATTTCATATATTACATACTAATTTGTGATATATATTTTGTAATCATCGTTGAATGATGAACGTGGAAATGAATCTCATCATGTCGTGGAGTCGGTAATCCATACGTACGCAAGAGCGACAAAATCATTATATTGATGGAAAAAGTGTATGTAATTGGATAGTATATAATATATACAGAATCATTAACATGTAATATTTATTATTTAAATCAGTTGTACTCATTTTTATACCCATCCCAATAATTAAGTATTTGAATAACAAACTACACCACGACGTGGATACGGTAATCCGTACGTATGCACGTATGGTGAATTTGTCATTTATAAGATGGATAGAATAATGAATATGGTTGTACCATTTCTATAATAACATCACAGTAAATTAAAGATACTATAGTTATCATTTTATAATGTAAACAACAAATAAAGTGGAAGTGGAAGAAGAAAAGAACATGAAAGATGTGATGAAATATTTACCTCGTTTTCGGGTTATTCCTTTTGATTTGATCAAAATGGATCCATAGGTTGTCTTTATGACCAAAGTAAGAACTCTAGGATAAATATAATAATGTTGGGAGGATATTTGGGTAGGTTTTGGCCGAGAAAAATGGCTTTGGAGGTGTGAAATTAAGAGAAGGGGAAGTGCCCTTTTATAAGATAGGTGAGGGTCACTTTAAGAAAAGTTTGAAATATTATTTTATAATAAAATAATTTTCGGTTTCTAATGGCTCCCAAATGAATTATTTAAAGGGTAAAGTTGGTATGGGTCGAAAATCTCTCAACCAATAGGTTTTAGACAAGTTTAGGTTACCAATTTAACCATATCTTTTAGATTTAACTCTTAGTTAATTAGTTATACTTTTACTGTGTCTTCTTGTATTCTTACACAATATGGTTAATAAACATACACTAAACTTCCTAGAGAACCTCAAGTGGTTCATTAATGACATATATAATATTATTTAAGCCCTTTGGCCGAACCTTGGATTTTTAGGAATATTATATCAACCAATAATATAGTATTTGTTTAAAAAAAGTATTCTATGTCAATTTTGACATTATTTGGTATTTGTTTTTTTTAAATCATAACAGCATGATTAATTCGAAATAAATATATGTAATCAACACTAACATGTCATATTAACCTATAAAATTAGTGTAATTCATCAAAAGTCTAAAATTACATTTATTTGGGTATTTATAATATCAATTATTGTAATCTTTTATTAATAAGGTAATTACTACATCATCATTGTGTCATAAATAAATTTAATTATTTAATGTCTAAAAATTATAAATAAAATACGATTATGTAGGAAATATTTTTAGATTTCTAATTAATATTTATAGTCTAATTTATATTATGTATAACCCTATATTAAAAATGTTTTACTTATGAAAACTTGTATTTTAACACTTTTAACTCTTTTTTAAATTAAATAATAATAAATGTCCTAATCTAATCCAAGTCGGCCTAAAGGATAATATTTTATTCAAAAGGTTGTTTTTTGTCTAATTAAACATATCCAATTGAATTTTAACATGTGATAGGGTAATTATAATATCATTTTTACCCCTAATTACCTTATTTACTTTTAACCCTGCTAAATAAAAGTCAAAAGTTACTATTCATTGAAAATTATTTTCATCTTATTGAACCAAATTTTACTTACTAAGGTTAACTGTGTCTCTCTAATTTTTTAAATTCAACTCAAAAAAGTGTTAAAATTATGTTTTATACAAATTTGCAAATGCTCCTTGGAGGTGTGTAAAAGACGGTAAAAAGATCAATAAAATTTTTATATATCTAAACTTATTATTAAATTACTCCAATGAATTACATTGAACTTGTATAGGTATTATGTATCTATTTTTACCTAAAATAAATTTAAATAAAATAAATAATTATTTAAATAAAAAGTCAGTTTTAACCAATAACTCAGTGTTTTCACTATTCATGAAAAAATTGAATGTCTTCAGAAAAATACCAAAACTTTACCCTAAGATAATTTTGATATTCTGAACTCAAAAATTATATCTGTTTTACCAAATTAAAAACATATAAATTTAATTCATTAATTTAAAATTAATTCTAGTTGTCAAAACCAAAAACGCATTTTTAAGAAATAAGAACTAACAAAAGATTGATACTTGTTTATGTTCCATTTCAAAGTAAAATTATTTCTAATGAATATAATTATATTAAATGGTAAAAATATAATCTATTTATACTTCCAAACCATTAAAATTTATAATTTAACACTATAAATTATTTTTATTAAAAAAAGTTGTTTTCAGTTAAAATATAGTATTTTTCACTATTCACCAAAATATGAATGTTTTTAGAAAAACACCAAAAATTTAGTAAAACTAAATTCTTTTGTCCCGGTTCTAAATAAGAAGTTTATTTTGTCAAATTTAATATATAAAAGTTTTAAATATTGGATTTAAAAAGGGTTCGCCATTAAAAGGTGGTAAAAGTTTCATTTTTTTGAAAAATACTTCTTTTGTCTGAAAAAAATGCATTTGTTCTTACATTATGTCTAAGAAACTCATAATATGGATTCTGAAATTTAATGGATTATATAAAGTTCAAATTTCTATTAATACTATTCATAACAACTTTTGAACGACCAGTTTGGTAAGTCGTGGTGCGCTTGAACTCGGTATTGCGTGTAGTTAAAGTTTTTGAATTACTTTGAAGAAATAACGTACTATGAAATACTAGGGTGTTACATTATTCCCTCTATCAATTAATTGTGTCCTCATAATTTAAATTTTTCTTTGAAAATAAAATGTTGAAAATAGAGAATACCTTTGTGGGAAAACTCATATTGAAAATTGGGTTAATAAAATTTAGTCCTAATAAGAGGGAAAGGGGAATGAAAAAGTCACCACCAAATTATGATCTTGATTAAGAGAACATTGATGGAAATTAGAGGCACATAATTTGAGGAGAAACGTAAATATTTATAGGGAGGGATTGAGGTCATCATTCACAAACAATTGTAGAATTGAGGGCCTCAAAGCCATCAATCTATGATGATTTAAATTATCATCGGTTCAACAAATCATAAGGTATTGGGATGACGCATTTTTAGTTTTAAGATCCATTACCTAAATTTTAAGAATTAATTTCTTCATAGAATAAGAGAAGACAAAAAATATATACTTGACAAGTAGAATTCCATCCTTTAACTAATTTCTACCACAAACTCATCTTTCACTCCAAAAAGATAATAGAACTAAAAAAATATTCTATTTATCTTATTCGTATAGTGTTCAAAAAAATTAATTTATAATTTATCTTCCAGAAAATTTAAAAAAACTACATTATTCAATCCAGGACATCACGTGGGTCAGTGGTAGCTGATACACCTTTGTCGCCCTTCGGTTGTAGGTTCAAGTCTCGCGGCCTTTCCGGATGCGACAGGTTGCCGCCCGACCTCTTGGTTGTCCTTTTTATAGAAATCCAAAAATAATCTCAAACTAGAAATATCCAAAATACTTCTGTCCAAACTCACAGTCCAAAATTTATAAGGAAAGTAAACACTATTAAGATCCTTTTTCACGTAATAACATGTTAACACCTTCATAATGTATTCTTCTAAAACACTACAACATCCTGAATTACCATAAAACCATATTGATTACATTCATGCTCCCTTATTCCTTATAGAATACTGGATATACTCTTTCTATCCAACAATTTTGTAAACTCCATAAATGATGTAATATAAAAATCATTAATCAATTTCAAGGTAGTCAAGAATATCTAATATAAATTATCCAAATCAATCATCTCTTATTCTAAAATTAATACCTCACTATCAAGACCATATTAAAGTTTTATCTTTTTTTCAACCATGTATTTTCCAAAAAATTTAACATACCATTGTGTCACTTTTCTTGTTTCCACACAATCTCAAGTCCTTAATGAAATAGTACTGCAGTACAATACTTATATACCCTATAATTCTTATATCATGTACATCATTAATAAAATACTCAAATTACACAATACTTTAATAACAACATAAGAAATCTAATCATTCGTCTTCATATTTGGTAGTATCAAAACATTATTATTATCCAATAGAATAATTTTTGGTATACTCTGATGATTTGGACATTGATTTTCATAATGTCCCAACTCCTTGTAGATGAAGCATTGTACATTTTAAACTTTTTTCTTACCCTTGCAATCACGTACTTGGTGTCCTTTTTATCCACACTTATAACAAACTATTATTCTCTTCAGGGATTTACCAAGGTGATTCTTTCCACATCTATCACACATCGGAAAATCCTTATTTTCCCTATTCCCTTTATATATCTTTCTACCTTCCATAATTTTCTTCTCTTACATCCCTTCAATGCTAGAGGACTCAGATAATTCTTTAATTATCTTATTAACACATGATACTATTTCTTCATATGTTGAGAATACATGGGAGAAAATTTCCCATATAAATGTTGGCTTAATACCATGAAAGATATGATCCTTCTTACTCTTTGGATCATACGTATTGCGGGAGTTCACATTCCTTCTACTGGGAACCATTTCTATAAAATGGCATACACTAGGTCAGTTTATGAATTACAATGAATAATTCCAAACATGTAAAATACCTAACATAAATTGAACAGTTTATGGATATAATCCATAATCTTAAAAACATTTTTCTTTGAAGAGGTATATACTCGTAAATCCTTCATAATGATTTGTAAAAAAAATGAGAATTATCCTAAGCATATCCCTTGGGAGTGTCATAACCAAAAGTGCATCAAGGCCTGTTTTTGTGCACTAGTTCCCATTTGAGTCTAACTCAAAGTGGTGTTTTCAGGTTTTACCCTTATGTACATATGTGACAGAGCCACCTCTACCAGCTCGTATCCAAATAGGGATTTATTGCTTAGAAAAATCACAAAATCTCTACAGTACCAAAATTCTAGGAAGTTATTCTATACTAATCCTTAAAGTATACCTTGGGGTAATGGTCTCTAATCAGAGTTTAACTAAATCTATCTCCAATGTTGTTGAAAAAATTCCTCTGATACCAACTATAACATCTTGACCCCAGTTACCCAGAGTTGGTGAATTATTTTAATACATTGGCATTATTACAAGGAATCAAGTCCTGAATGACCGATCAGTTTAACAGTCTTGGAAAATAGATTACATACAAGAACGTTACATTAGACATTCGAAAATAAAACACAAGATAAATTATCCTTTTATAATTCCATTAATCCCCTATATTAACCCTACTTATCAATCATAATATAATTCTTGTAATCCCGAAAAAATTAAAACATAAGAAGGGGTGAGCTCAGATTCTCAGTAAGGATATCAATATAACAGAAACTTTCATAAATACTCATAAACATTTAAGGAAATGTATAAGACTAAAAAAGTCTTTTAAACCTAAAATTCAGCTTAATATGGAAAAGATACAAAAAAATAATTCAATTTACTTATTCACATGGATATTCTTCTAGTTGAATAATCACAAGAAATATCAATAGCCACTTTCATAATGATGGAATGCATAATTCCAGACTTCATAACCACATAGTCAAGGCCTTGTGCCAAGACTACAAATAAGATTTTGTCAAGGCCTTGTGCCAAGACACTAGTTTTTCTCATGATACCTACTGATGCATAGAGGAGCTATAGCGGGCTCCACCTATCACTTAATATGTCCAATGCATTCCTCATATGAAAAGGTTTAAACATAACATAAACATTCGTATTAAAACTAGCATACGAAATGTTAGTACTTTATCCATAAACCATGAATGGTATAAAAATAACACATCCATAGTCTAATATATCACAAAACCTTCAATACAATATAGAAGATTTTTATCATAATAAATCAGCTTCAAACAAGTTTAAAATCCATAAAATGATGTTTTTATAGATTAAAATGATTTGTAAAACTCTTTGAGAGAAATATCAATTTTTCATGAAAACATTTAAAAGTCACAAAATTTTAAAAGGAATACATTTAAAGCAATTTTTCAATCAAAGTGTACCATACCAATTTGAAACTTTTCAAATGAATTAACATTTTAAAAACATTCATGTCTCTATAAATAAATCCTTAAAAACCATTTTGAATACATGGACATTAATGAGAACAATTTAGAAGAATAAATATTTAAATCATTTAAAATTATGTTTTAGTAAAAATTCCCTTAAAAATAATACCTTTGAAAAAACTTTTATGAAATATGTACATGGATAATAAATATGTACCAGTAGATACTTACGTAAAAACAACCTTGGATAATAAAGAGATTGTGAAATTTACCCTTACCTTTCACTTTCCTTTTGTCGAGGGTATGTTTAACCTCATGTATGAAGACTGTAGTATGTTATTAAATTATATCATAACCATATTAATATTTATGATATCATAAATGATTAATTTATGACTTTATACTACCCATTAAATAATAATTTCAATGTTAAATTAACATTTCAGGTAATAATTGATTTTTTTATCGTACATGTTTTAACTTGTTACTCTATATTGTATCACTTAGATCATGATTTAAATACTTCCAGAATATAAAAAATGATTTATATATCATATATATTTAAAATATAAATATGTATAATAGACATATATATTAAATGGAAAACACCGTTTATGGAGACAATAGTTCGTACGTACGCATAAACGATGTTTCTGTTTTTATATCGTATTGAACAGAACTAATTGAATAAGATATATATAAGTACACACACACACACAAAGATATATATATATATCCATTAGCATTATTATTTCATATATTACATATTTATTAATGATATATATTTTATAATCATCGTTGAATGGTGAACTTGGAAATGAATCTCATCACATCGTGGAGTCGGTAATCCGTACGTATGCACGAGCGACAATATCATTATATTTATGGAGAAATGGTATGTAATTGGATGGTATATAATATATACAGAATAATTAACATGTTATATTTATTATTTACATTAGTTATACTCATTATTATACCCATCCAAATAATTAAGTGTTTGAATAATAAACTACACCACGACGTGGAGACGGTAATCGGTACGTATGCATGTATGGTGACTTTTTCATTTATAGGATAGATAGAATAATAAATATGGTTGTACCATTTCTATAATAACATCATATTATATATAATATACTAGAGTTATTATTTTATAATGGAAACAACAAAGAAAGAGGAAGTGGAAGAAGAAAATAACTTGAAAGATGTGATGAAATATTTACCTCTTTCCGGGTTCTTCCATTTGATTTGATCAAAAGGGCTCCTCAGGTTGGATTTATGACCAAATAAAGGCCTCTAGAATGAAGGTAGTAATTTTGGGAGGATATTTGGTCAGGGGTTGGCCGAGCCAAATGGCTTTGAAGGTGTGAAATTAAGAGAAGGGGAAGTTCCCTTTTATAAGAGGGGTGATGGTCACTTTAGGAAAAGTTTGAAATATTGTTTTATAATAAAATAATTTTCGGTTTATAATGTATCTAAAATGAATTATTTAAAATATAATGTTGTTATGGGTCGAAAACCTCTCATCCAATAGGTTTTAGACAAGTTTAGGTTACCATTTTACCAATATCTTTTAGATTTAAGGTTTAGTCAAATATTTTTACTTTTACTGTGTCTTCTTGTATTCTTACACAATGTGGTTAATAAAATTACTCTAAAATTCCAAGAGAACCTAAAGTGGTTTGTTAATGACATATATAATATTATTTAAGCCCTTTATCCAAACATTATATTTTTAGGAATATTATATCAACCAATAATATAGTATTTGTTTTCAAAACTATTTTATGTCAATTTTGACATTATTTGGTTTTAGATTTTTTGTTAAAATCATAACTGCCTAATTAATTGAAAAAAATTTATTTAATCAAAAATAACATGTAATATTAACTTAAAAAATATTTTAATTTATAAAAAGTCTCAAATTATATTTATTTGGGTATTTCTAATATCAATTATTATAATCTTTTATTAATAAGGTAATTACTACGTCATCATTTGGTCAAAAATAAATTTAATTATATAATGTATAAAAATTATAAATAAAATCACATTATGTAGGAAATATTTTTATCTTTATAATTAATCTTTATAGTCTAATTTATCTTATGTATATCCTTATATTAAAAATGTTTTATTTATGAAAACTTGAATTTTAACACTTTTAACTCTTCTTTAAATTAAATAATAATAAATGTCCTAATCTAATCCAAGAGGACATAAAGAAAAATATTTTATTCTTAAGGATGTTTTTTGTTGAATTATATGTGCCCAATAGAATTAGAACATGTGTTAGGGTAATTATAATATCATTTTTACCCTTAATTACCCTATTTACTTTTAACTGTGGTAAATAAAAGTCAAAAGTTACTATCACCAAAAATTATTTTCATCTCATTGAACCACATTTTACTTAATGAGTTTAACTGTGTCTCTCAGAGTTTTTAAATTCAACTCACAAAAGCGGTAAAATTACGTTTTATATAAATTTGCAAATGCTCCTAGAAGGTGGGTAAAAGACGGTAAAAAGTTCAATAAAATTTTTATATATCTAAACTTATTATAAAATGACTTTAATAAATTACATTTAACATATATAGGTTTTATGTATCTATTTTTACCTAAAATATATTTAATCCAAATAAATAATTATTTAAATAAAAAAGTCGGCTATAACCAATAACTAAGTGTTTTTCACTATTCATCAAAAATTGAATGTTTTCAGAAAAATACCAAAATTTCAACCTAAGATAATTTGGATATTCTGAATTCAAAAATTAAGTATTTTTCCAAATTAAAAACATATAAGTTTCATTTATTAATTTAAAATTAATTCTCGTTGTCAAAACCAAAAGCGTTTTTTAATAAATAATAACTAACAAAAGATTGATACTTGTTTATGTTCAATTTCAAAGTGAAATTATTTCCAATGAATAACACCGGGTTAAATGGTAAAAATATAATCTATTTATACTTCCAAACCATTAAAATTCATAATTTAACCCTATAAATTATTTTGATTAAAAAATTTGTTTTCAGTTAAAATATAGTATTTTCCACTATTCACTCAAATGTGAAAGTTTTTAGAAAAACACCAAAAAATTATTAAAACTAAATTCTTATGTCCCGATTCTAAAGAAGAAGTTTATTTTGTCAAATTGAATATATAAAAGATTAAAATATTGGATTTAAAAAGTGTTCGCCATTAAAAGGTAGTAAAGGTGCATTTTTTTTGAAAAATACTTCTTCTATCTGAAAAAAAGAATTTCTTCTTACAATATGTCTAATAAACTCACAATATGGATTCTAAAATTATAAGGATTATATAAAGTTCAAAATTAAGTTAATACTATTAATAACCACTTTTGAACGGCTAGTTTGGTATGTCGTGGTGCGCATGAACTTGCTGTTTAATGTAGTATAAGTTATTGAATTACTTTGAAAAAATAATGTACTATGAAATCTTGGGGTGTTACAACACAAACCACAAAAAGGTACTTGAATGGAAAAGAAGAAGTCAAGTGTTCTCTTACCCTAGGAAGTAACATTCTAAAGCTTGGAGCGGGAAACCATAGAACCATAGAGACTCCTTAGAGGAAATCTAGAGAGGGAAAATTCATATGATTTCAGGATTAATGGATTTTTAGTAGAGATGAATGAGAGGATGGGTTGGTATTTACAATAATAGAGGATGAATTATTTAATAATTTCTAAATATTGGTCTTGGAATTATAGGTTGTAGAAAATAAATTTTTCTTGGCTTAACCATTGTTTTTATCATGGTCTGAAACATAAAAGTCATGTTTTATAATATTTTAATACATTGGAACGGAATTCCAATTTTTAATATTACATTGTACATGGAAAAGTAAATTTTCTACAAAATATAGTTTTCAAAATCTTAATTTCTATTTTATACTTTGAAAAATCGTTTGAAAATTTCAAAATTAAATTTAATATTTTAAAATATATAATATTAATAACATAATATATTTTTTCTAATAAGAACATTAATTTTAATTATTAAATCACTTTTATGTATTTATGATTTCATAATACTTAGCATATTTTTTGTACTATTTTATAATTTACCCAAAATTTATTATCTTAGAAAAATATGAAAAAATCATTATTGGCTAATTTCAACATGCTTATTTCAATAATGTAATAGATTTTATTAATAAAATTTTATAAATAGGATCAATTTAATTTTTAAATGTAAAATTCACTTTTATTAAAAACACCCAATTTTTAATATATAATCAAATTTATATCCTTTGTAGAAAATATATATGATTTTATAATAATATTTTATAAATAATTTTTTTAAATCTTTTAGAAACCTTATTTTTTAAATTTTATTTTAAATAAAATTAAATATAATTTTCTTCAAATAAAATAAAATCATGGTCTCTGTATAAAAAACTATTTTATCCTATTCTATAATAATATAAATTTTATATAAGGATGTAAAACTTAATAAGAAAGTAGAATTAATTAAATTGTCAGTAAATTATGTAAAAAAATTACACCTTAATACTATTAGGGCCTAGATACATTACCCCTATTACAGTGGCATAAGCTCTAAGGTTAAGGTGTGTGATGGTTGTAGTTTAGTGAGATGGTTAGACCAATATTGATCTAGTGGTGATCTCCACCATATAGAGACTCTCTTGCAAGAAATTTTATTCTCATATGTCTTGTTGAAGATATTCATGGTATTGATCAAGAGTAAACCCCAATTATGTTTCCTCCCTTCATAGATCTATAAAATGAGATTCATAATTTATGATTCTACTAGTTGAGGTTGTAGTATATTCCTTCTGCATTCACTTAAATATTTTTATTAACCTTAATATATATTGATCCTAAGGGTCACCTTATAACATCTACATTAGAAATAATCATAATTACCAATGGTCAAATAAACCAACAGTCATATTGGCCAATGGTTATATAATAGTAATGTAACAGTCATATCCTAACTATCATAATTCTAATTACATTCGATATATATATATATATACCACTAAACATCAACATTTACTTCTAATTGGAAGCATCTTGTGGGATCTCGCAGTATCAAGGTCAAACATAGAAACCCTTAGATGGTAGAAAAACCACACAAAATAGAGGTATTAATGGGGAGTTATAGAAGGTAGTGATATAAGTAGTTAGGTAGGAGAATAGGGTGGTATCACGATATAAAAAATCACATATTTTAATTGTAAGTGTCATTTGAGAATTGAATACAATAAAATTTTATCAGTGAATTAATTAAAATAAAACATGAATTCTTGAAAAAATGAACGATAAAATTCATGTAATATATTTAAAAAATTATTTCAAGTATCCAAGCTAATTTAATTAATCTCAGAAGATATATTTAATTATAGTTCATCAAAGTCACAATTTTCAGAATCATGAAATAAATTCCAATTTCACATTAAACGGTCAAATTTTTAGAAAATAAAGTATTCCATCAACCAAATATTCAAAGGAAAATTGAAAATTGAATAATGAAAGAATTATTTATCAAATAAAAAACCTCACAAAAATCATTGAAATCCCCCAATAAACACATATTAAAAATATTTTCATAGAATTTAAATTTTAATGAAAAATCAACAAATGCCAAAATATTACCCAATTAAATTTCATATTCACATAAAAATCAATAATTCCATTAAAAAATATGTGGAAAGTGTGTAAACACTAGCCAAATAAAACTCTCCCACACTTAAATGTTTTTCCCCCAAAAAATTATATGCATTTTGAGTTTGTAAAATAGACAATGATATTTTCACAGTGAGCTAAAAATCAATCATGTTAGGACATTAATTTTCAAAGGAACAGAATTTTTAGGTTGGAAAGGCTTTTCAAAGAGTGTACTTAGTGGTTCTTTTCTCAAATAAAATACACAATATAAATCCAAGGAACATAGATCCATTCACTATTGAAAATATCATACCTCCTATATAAATTCACTCACTACCCTACATCAATTATAATTCAAGTTTAAATTATAAGAGTGATAACATGTTATATTTAAGTGGACGTAAAACCTTAACAAGAGAAACCTTCAATTTTCACCCTATCCTAGGTTCCAAAAATAAAATATTCGTAGTTTACTTCATTTACACAACTGAAATGATTATTTTATATGTCAATTATCACCTTATTCATTTGGGTTTATTATTCCCCTCACATTAATAAATTCATTTTTTACAAGGCCCTTTAATTTAATTTTTTCCAGACATTAGTTGTTTCATAGCACTATGTGAAGCACTTATTGATTTTGAAAATGTATTGATTTATGAAACACACCCATTGCCCTTATCTTATAGACCAATTGTGGGTTCCCAATTTCAGATTTTACTCCAGATTCAAAAGAGTTATATGATTATCTTTTGAGTTGATTCTCTGAGGTGATTAATTTAAAAAAATGGGATTTCATTAGGGTTAATTTAAAATATCATATTTCCTCAAGTTATAATCATAATTCCACAAAGACTTATCCTATATCACTCTATTTATCAGTTCATAAACAGAATATCTATAAAAACGATATGTAACATAACTCAGAAATCATGCATCCTAACAATTTTATAGTCAATAAAATCCTCAGTAAGAAGCATGTTATTATCCACTATATAGGGAAACATTAATAAGAAAAATAAATCCCAAAGACCCTTAGTTTGAAAAAATATGAAAAGTTTTGACCTTTTTTGAATAGAATAGAGTAGGATTTTGATGTGTCTTGTCATTAAAGCATAGATTATCATAAAAAAATTCCCATCTCCTCCACACATAAAACTCAGCATTTTCCTAAATGTTGAATCCAAATGTGGGAGATAATTTAATTCACAACATATTGACAATCAAATAGTTCAAATAATATTAAAGGGGTTAAAATAATGTTTAGCTATAAATTTTTCCAAATTTCCTCATCAATTTTCAAATTGTTTTTATAGTTTATACTTATTTTTGATTATTTAAAAATAAAAGAATTTTCAATTTTTCTCACACATAAAAAAGATAGCATGATAAAAAATGGTGTATCAGTAACACAAAAAATCCAATCGTATAATATAGTTTTAAAATGTATCCCAAACTAATTTTCAACACTCTAGAATTCAACAAGCTAGAACCCATTCAAGAAAATCGATTCTCAACTTCCAAAACCCCCATTCATAACTAATAGAATAAAGTAGAACAAAATTTCCGAATAAAATTTTATAGAGTTAAAAGTAAAAATCCCATTTTGTAGAAGCGTTTCATTTTAGTTTACTCAAAGGAATCCTCCCTTTAGTCTTTGAAAGGAGACCTATAGATGTGTCATTACAATCCTTATAAAATGAATATATCACAATGAGTTTCCAAAAATATAAAAGTAAACATAGTTAGATTTTAGGGAAGTTTTATACTATTTTCTCCAACTAGAATCTCCTTCTAAATTTGAATTAAAAATTAACTCTACCACTAGTAAAAATTTAACAAATGACCATGTACACTTCTCACGGTCACTTGACCTACCACACATAAACTTTACCTCACAGTTAGTGGACACCAATACTTAAAAATAAAAGGAAATGAAACATGAGTACGAATATATTAGTGGAACTCTAGAAACTATGTTTTAATAATCCAGGGAGACACGGGACTGAACAAGAAACTTTTATTTAAATAAAAAGGAAAAAATAAAAATAAGAAAAATCATATGTTATCTCCCGTGAAGCATCAACTCAAAATTATTCTTCCAAAATAAAGTCCCTACAAGTTTCTATCTGTGGTCATTAAATGGTTAAGATTTATTAATAGTCTACACTCCAAAATTTTATAAGGAAGAATCAAAAATCTCTCTCAATATTCTTTCATCTTCAGCAATAAAAAAAATTTCCAATAAATTTCCAAAATATTAGTAAGTTAAATGTTTTCCAGCTCAACTTGAATCCTCAAAACCACTCTCTAAACCCACAAAATGGTTATAACCTGCCCAGTAATATCACCTCTTTTATTAGAAAATATCTCCCAGCATCCCTCAGACATAGAGAATGGAAAAAATCAGAAATATAAGTCAAACCAGTAATAACTTCCCCAGTATTTGAAGAAAATATTCCTAAAATATCATGAAAATTGATGAGAACCGAAAAATCCCATTTTAAATATTCAAATTTAACATACAAAAGATATTTTTAAATGTCCATAAAAGACTCAAATGAGTTAAGCCATTAAAATTCAGTTTGGAAGTCATTACACACAACATCTAACTTGGGAGGAATTTGTTTTCAAGGATGTATACTTGTTCATATTAAAAAACAATCTTGTTTTTTTCAACAGGACTTAAACTAGTACACTTCCCATATTTTGGGATTTTTCAACATTCAACCTTACATGGGAATGAATTGTAAATATGTTTAGATAGATTAGGAACAAAAATTTGTGGTTTTTAATCTAGAATTGGATCAAGCCAGGAAATTTCATTATCAACAAATGGAAGAGATGGTGTAACAACGTCCTGGGTAATACCTTTAATGGGATGGGGAATTACAATATCAATAACCGCAAGAGGTAAATAACCATACATAGATATGAACTTAGTTTTAAATCACTCATTCTCAGCAACATAAATCATCTTATATATCACCTAATGTTTTTTATTTTAAAAAACAAAATCTTCTTCACATCATCTGTAGTTTGGAAGGAAATTTTTTCTTTTGTAGAAAATAATGGTTACCAACGATGATTGGGTCCTTTTTATCACACTTCATATCAAGAATAAGAAATTATATAGGGAAATTAAGATTCCCCACTATGACTAATAATCCATCCAACTTTCCAAAAGGATAAGTGAGTGATCTATTAGCAATTTAAAAACACACAAAATTTGGTTGCAAAACCCTAAGGCATGTCTTCTTTAACAAGGAGTAAGAAATAAAATTATTACTTACTCCCAAATCACACAAACAATTCAACTATCCAATTACTCTTATTTAGTATTGAATAAAAAACTATTAGGGTCTTTAAACTTTGGAGGTAGCTTCTTCAACAGAACATCAACACACTTCTTATTATGATTGATATTATCTAATTCATTCCAATCAGTTTTTTTTTTGCCAAAAATATTTGGAAAATTTGACATTTGATGGAATTTTATACAAGGATTTTAGAAATGGAATATGGAAGCCAAAGGATCTAATCATTTTCCTGAATCTCAAGTTGTTAGGTTTATCACCCTTTTTAATTATTTCAAGAAAATGGATGGGAGGGGAATAATTCTTCAAAATTGGTAGATTATTCATGTCATATTTAAAACATACTTTATTTTTTCCTCTAAAACAAGTTCCCCTTCATTTTCAATTGTCCTATGGATTTTTAGTTGCGGTTTGATTAATTTGTTCAAGTTGGACCTTACTATCCAGATTGGAAGACTGTTCATTTTCTAGGTTTGGGTTCTCAGGCTCTGTCAAACCCCTAATTTTATTTGGATCACATTGTACCCTAATTGGTTCTTGAGTTTTTAAGACACTTCTTATAGTGGAATTCGTCCCATTCTCTCTTGGAATAGGCTCAGTTATGTTAAAAAAAGTTTATTTTTCAATTGTACCAGAATCCCAAGCCATTTAACTTAGATGTACTCACAAATTATTTTCTTTAGAATACAATGAATATACCTTAGAGATGAATATACAAACCAAACCATCTAAATTCGAATTT
This sequence comes from Viscum album, assembly GCA_963277665.1. Lineage (NCBI taxonomy): Eukaryota > Viridiplantae > Streptophyta > Magnoliopsida > Santalales > Viscaceae > Viscum > Viscum album. The sequence goes on from OY728133.1 coordinate 31,965,680, forward strand.
GAATTTTAAGGTCTAGAATTGTCTTAAAATTGATTTATTGTTTGATTTGAGTAACTAGGGGCAACAAAATAATTAAAAACTCCATGTTATTTTCATGAAATATTTGTGAGAATTTAGTTTCCAACATTGTACTAATTTGTGAAAGGATCACTATCACCCTGATTTCTAGCCCCATAATCGATAAACAAGGAATTATCATCATATCTGATAGGGAGGTCGAAGTTGGGACAACATTTTTGAGTATGACAACACATCCCATAATGACAACAATACTTTATAAGAACTATATCATCAAAAATAACATCAAGTGTGTTTATTTAAGATCTATGAATAACTCCTTTTCTTGTGCACTTGTGATGAGATTTTTGGGATGAATTATCAATTATTTTTTAAGATAAACTATTGTCATATCATAGAAGTCACCCAAACATGATTGATCAACTAAATTATGTTTTTAAGGAGTGAAGGAATTGTAAAATATATCCATGAGCATATGAAGAGATAATTTATGGTTAAGACTCTAGCTAAAAATACTTCTAAACCTATCTCAAACCTTATGTAAAAAATCTTCCTTATCTTGGAAAAATCCAGTTATCATGTGTCTAACCATGATGGTGTTGTTCCTAGGGTTAAATTATAACATAAATTCATTTAAAATATCATCCTAGGTTTCAAAATTTTCTTCATCCATGATTGGGAACCATGTAATTTCCCTCCCCTTAAGAAATAATGGGAATACCCGCAACCTCAACTCTTCCTCACTTAGACCTCATAGTGGAAGATGTTGGATAGAACTATAAAAATATCTAATGAAATATAAATATTTTTTTATCATAAGGTCATTGAATGAAGGATGCATGGATAGGTGATGCTGTTTAATCTCATAATTCCTTGACCTAAGATGAAAACTGATGAAATAAGGATTACATGACACTTTAGATAGTTGAAACGACCTAAGTCAAGGTATCTCGGGGGGTAGGAACTAATGATTTTGGGAGGTTCATGTGTTTATTTTTAGTGATATTTTCTTTATTTTATATATTCTCTTTGTATATATTTGTTTTCTTAGTATATAATTGTTTTTATTAATTTCAGAAATTGGTGTTTTGAGTGTCGATTTAGAAGTTCATGTGTGTATACACATAGTGAATAATTTTCATATTTTTTTGGGTTATTTGTATGATTTTAAAAATTGTGTTTTATATTTAATTCGTTTTAATGTTTTTTATATTGGTGGCTCGTGCCCTCCTAGAAAATGGTACCAAAATTTGAAAAGCTTGCATGGTCATTGATGTGCAAGTAAAAATTAAATTATTTGTAAGACCCTAAAAACTACTTAAAACTATTAAAATGGTGAATATGAGTGTCTATTCAACAGGGACGAAGAATGGTGAGTGTGTAACTAAAAAACTAAAAAAACAAAAAAATAACAGGGGCAGGGAAATAGAGACTTTATGTGAAATTATGGTGAAAACAGTGAAATATGTGTTTGAAACAGTAAGAAAATGATAAAGAGAGTGATACAAGTGTATTGATTAATTTAGGGTCTTAGATTTTTTTTTGAAAATAATAAAATTAAATTATCATATTCGACTAAAATTAATACAACTATTTAGTGGGATGAGAAAAAATGTAGATTCATTGAGTTGTCTCTTCAATGAATTTCAACAGCTAAGTGAATTTTTCTTAGTTTTTATCTCTCAATCTTAACTTTAGAATTATATATTATATGTTTGAGGGTATAATTACATTAAACATACACACACATCACACATAGACAAGAAAGGTAGGCCATAGCTTCCCCAAGGGATATCCCACACATCAAGCCTTATTTACTCAGGACATATCCTGAAGGCCCAAGGGGAATGAAGCACATTACATAGGCCAAAGACCCACAAACTGACCCCAAAGGCCCAATACAGCGTTATGTCTACATCATGTCTGCATTTCCATTTGTTTGTGTCGTGCTTACGTCACCGTCTACCAGCATAAATTCACTATGAAATTTAGTTACACATAGTTGGAACATAAATCATGATGCATAAAGGAAGAGTAGTGAAAGCTTCACTTGCCAACATGTCTCCTTCTTCAATATCCAGATTTAGGAATTGGTTTTTCTCCCAACTTAGTCGTTTCCCCCTTTATGTGTGATTCAATGAATTATATAATTGTGGATGATTTATTCTGGATGTCCCTTGTTCTAGATTCTTCTTACCATATAAATAGAAAATTTAATGTCATAAACTAACATGAGCTCACAATGAGCTCTGCTGGAAACTCCTTAGATTTGACGTGGCATTTTTGTCACATTACATTGTCATCTATAGTGATCAATGCCAAGCTCCCAATGAATTTTTCTCCTCAAGAACAAGTTTTTTATTCTCCACATGGAGAGTACATAATATTCCCCTACTTGGAAAATCTTATTTGAACATTTCCAATAGATTACAGAAAATTACAATTACATTCCACATTCATGTTACTTCATCACGTTATCACACATCCTATCTACAAACTCACTGCCCATACATCACTTCAAATTAGGTAACAAATTAATCATCAACCACAATATACAAAGTCCATAATCACACACCCAGTGTATGGAAGTTCAACAACACACCTAGATGTTTGAAAATCATTGTGGAGTTTTATGTTTTGTGCACATTCCTTCAACTCTTCAGTCGTAGCAGTGGGGAATAATAGAGGCCCCTTCCTCTTCAATCAGTGACCTCATCATAGAACTCAATCCAAAAAACAATAATTCAAAATTTAAAAACTTATTCAATACCAAACATCATCACGATCATGGACAGACATCCAACTCATGCATCTACAACCATGGACATCCTTGGTTCGATATTCAAAAATAGTAGTCACGACTTCTTTAGGGGAGGAAGTTTGTAAAACCTTGACCTAAATTTTGGTCTTAGAATTGGGTAATACTTAGGTAGAATCCATCATTGGGTACTGGCTCGAGTTTCACAGGTCGGTTGGTAATAGGCTTACTCAATCCTTCAATCGGTATATTAGTCTTTATGCGCAAGAATCGTCCTCAATTAACATCATCCGTGGATAAATATCCCAATATACAATGTAAAAATCTTGAACACAAATCCCTGATCAGCATTAGGTATATTCATCATTTGGTGAGGCAGATGGCCTTCGATAATATCCTCGGTCGGCATCATCACTTCTTACGACGCAACTCATTCATTAGAGCTTGACGTTTTTCGGCAGCGACATCACAAGGTTCTTCCAGGGGTTGCGGTGAGTGGGACACTTCTCCTCATTGTGAAGACTCTCAATTGGAATGGTGCTCGGTGGTACTGGATTGAGCTTCAATTGGCGATTTCAATAGGTTCAACGGTAGATTTAGGTTCATCTGGGCTCAACAGATGCTTCAGAGTCATTATCTTCCTTCATCTGAGATCGGCGAGGATATATTTCTTCAAGAGATGAATTTCGGCGTCAGATCATCTACAGTCAACATCGAATTTTGCGGTGTCATCAATTATCAGTAGCAATCTTCAGTAGGCATGCGTCAAGGGTTATGGTTGTTGGGGCTCAGAGCCCTGCCCCACAACAGAAGTAGTATTTGCAGAAACAAAAAAGAGGAGAAGATTTCACATGAAGGCCTTTTATCAACTCACCCGAAGGATTTATCTCTCGACCCACCAAAACCCATGAAGGTACCATTTTTACTGTACTGTTGATCATCACAACCGAAACACACCTCTTGATCTCTTCCACCAAGAGGACTTTTGATACATGGCAACTTCATCATCATCATCTTCAATCATCGCCACTGTTGACACACCATCATCATCGGTGTCATCACCTCTGCTTCATTCATCTTCATCATCTTCACTTTGCACCAGTTACCGCAAACATGGAAACCCCTTCCTCATTTCTTTATTGGCGGAAACATCTTTGTCATCCCACATTCCAAAACATGCTACCACATCCTCTTATATAGACATCATGTCTATATCCCCATTTAATGCGGTCAACATTCATATTTACATCATTAGTATTGGGAATAACTCTTCATTAATTTTTGGAGAAAATACTCCATTAATGTTGAGTAAATACCTCCATTAATATTTTCTCTCTCCTCATTATTTAAATTTTAAATCAATAAATCCCAATAATCTCCACCTTGATCTAAAATTCAAATAATCCTCATTTATCTCCACCATCTGGGTCAATTTGATCACCAACTCCACCAAGCTTTGAATGTCACCCAATAAACGAAACACGCCGCATGACACCTGCGGCCAATAATAATTTCGATATTCCAGCAACACCATTGATGCCGCCATCATTTTGGATGACATTCGTGTCCTGAGTCCTTGAAATGCTTCTATACCAGATGCTTTACGTCGTGTTCTTCGACTGAGCACTTCAACCTCCCTCTGATACCACTGTTGGGGCTCAGAGCCCTATGCCGTAGAAGAAGTAGTCATTGCAGAAACACACAAGAGGATAATATTTTACTTGAAGGCCTTTTATCAACTCACCCGAAGGATTTATCTCTTGACCCACCGACACCCATGAATGTACAATTTTTTATTGTACCACTGATCATCGCAACCGGGACACGCCGCTTGATCTCTGCCACCAAGAGGACTTTCGATACATGGCACCGTCATCATCTTCATCTTCAATCATTGTCACTGTTGACATTCCATCATAGTCGGTGTCATCACCTCTGCTTCATTTGTCTTCATCATCTTTGGTTTGTACCGGTTACCGCAAACGGGACAACCCCTTCCTAGTTTCTTTATTGGCGGCTACATCTTTGCCAGCCCACATTCCAAAATATTCTACTGCATCCTCTTATATAGACATCATATCCATATCTCCATTTAATGCGGTCAACATTCATAAATCGATCATTAATATTGGGAATAACTTATCATTAATTTTGGGATAAAATCTTCCATTAATGTTGAGAAAATCCCTCCATTAATATTTTCTCTCTCCTTATTATTTAAATTTTAAATTAATAAATCCCAACAAGGTTTAGATTTCAGTTTTGGGTTTTGTGGTGGTAGATCCGTGGATAGGTAATAAGTGGGGAACAGTAGCGGTAGTAGAGAGATTGGGGCAACGAAATAAATTCATGGAATTTATTTAAAAATTGAATTTATGAATCCAAAATAATTTAGTTCAATCTCAATGAATATATTTAATTTTAGTTATTAAATGACACAATTTTCAGAAACATAAAATAAATTTGATGTTCACTTTAAATGATCAATTTTTCAGAAAATTAATTATCCCCTCGATGAAATTTTCAGAAGAAAAATAAATCGAGAATAAAGAAATAATTGTTTCTCAAAGAATATATCTCATAAAAATCATTAAAATACCTTCAATACACACATTTTAATAATATTTTAACAGAATTTAAATTTTAATTAAAATAATATATCTCATAAAAATCATTAAAATCCCTCAAATACACACATTTTAATAATATTTTCATAGAATGTTAATTTTAATTCAATATCATCAATTGTTAAAATATTAATCAATTAAAGTGTATGAACCTGGATCTTCATTTTAGGTATGGATCTTTACTTCAGGTTGTTTTTGAGGAAAAAGGAAGATTTGGAAATTTTATACGTACACACAATGTACTCTTGAGTACACGTCATGTACCTGATTGCCATGGGTAGTCGTGTAACGGCCAAATACACGACCCTGTAGTGTGACCTGGCAGACCGCCTAAAGTGGGAGTCGGTTGAGGAAAGTGTAAAATGTGTACATTAAATAAACATGCCATGTACTGTTCTTTTTAATTGATTAATCGGAGCAGGGTCACGTCTCATCTCCAGAACACTCTTCGTCTCCCTATGTTTCTTATAGAAGAGCGGTGAACAACTGAGAAACTTCAAGATCCTCTCGTTCCTTCATCTGAGCTCTGATTGTGATGTCTTTGGGCGTGTTGGATTCCCACCGGTGAGTTATCTCTTACCCTAGAGCCCCTCTTCTTGATTTATCCTCTCTCTTGAGTTATTGAGGGCTGATATTTTTTACCCTTTTCATATATCTAAGTCGTTCTAGGCCGATCAAGGGTCGACATTCAAGAGTATTGATCGTACAACATCAAGGTAAGTGGTTTGTGATTTTATTTGATTGTCTTTGGATTATATATGATAAAAGTGTCGAATACCCATGTTTAGGGTATTACGTGTTTTGGAATTTAACCCTGTTTAAGACCTGTTATGGTGTGTTTGATTGAGAAAATTCTTATTGATTATGCATAATGTTTATTTTCTTTATTATGGTTGAATTTCCCATGTTGGATTTTTTATGGTCATTTGGTCTAGAATTTCTTGTTAGGCTTTCTTTGTTCCATGCCTCGTGTTGTTAGGATGAAGTTGATATTTATTTGAGATGCATGTGATTCACATTGTGAAAGTATGGCCAAAGGGAATTGATTATGAGAGCTTCCCAAGGTAGGGTCATTTATGTATAATTATTGTTATTATTGACCAGAGGTATTGACCGTGAGAGCTGTCGTCTGGTCATAAACCATAGGGGTTAGACCCTGAGAGCTACTCAAAGGGTCATTGTTAAATGAATGTTGGACCATAGGACATTGAATGTGAGAGCTTCTAGAGGGTCATTATATTATATTATTGGTATACAGACCAAAGGGGTATTAACTATGAGAGCTACCTAGGAGGTCGTTTGTAAATGATTAGTGCCATGTGGGAACAAAGGGGTTAGACTGTGTGAGCTTTCCAAGAGGGTCATTATTTATTGATTTGATGATATGTTAAACCGGAGGTGTTAGACTATGAGAACATTCCATGAGGGTTTCTTTTAAATGGTTGAATGTTTATGACGAGTCTTCCAAGCCAAAGCAGAATCTTGGACTTGGAATTACTTGTTTGTTTGGATAGTTTTCTGAATATTCTGTTTGTTATTATTTTTCCAAGGGGATATAGATCTTAGCCTAGATCTCAAGGTTACATTATTAAATGGTTTGAATAATTAATAAATGTAAATGAATGTAATTAGAAACTGTAGGATTTTTTTACTTTTAAGTACTTCTTAGTTTATTACTTTATTTTTACATAGTACCTACTATATATATTCATTGACAGTTAGACACAGATCTTTTGGTGGTTGCTTATTGGGATTCATCTCACACCCTATTTGGGTCATACTTTTAGACTCAAACCGATTATATGGCTGCATGTATAGATAGGGGAAGTCACCCTTCTTCATCAGGTACTTGATTGTTGTTGGAGATGGAGAGTATGAGACCAAGTTGAGGCTTGCGATGCTATTGGAGTTTAATATTTTATGTACTTTGGTTTCAGTATTATATTTCCAAAATTATGAATTATTTGGCTGTTTTCCTAGATACATGTGACATGCATCATATATTTATATATGTTGTACTTTTTTATACTATCAGTTTCCACTATTTACATCTATTGTATTGTATTACTGCTTCCTCTACTGTTTAATATTTGTTTCTGTTGCGATACTATGCATATGAGGGCATTGTTTCTCAACTATCATACCCAAGGCCCTCGCTGCTAGTCGGCAGCCACTGGCATTTGGGGAAATGCACTTGAGTCCATGTGACCCACTGGGTACGGGGTACCTTTGGGTGGCACCCAGATCCAGGACGTTACAAAGTGGTTTCATAGTAGTTCTTTTCCGATTTGCCTTACTATTTAGAGCATATAGATAGGGATAGGAAGGTATAGGTTGTTGGTAATAAGCTATGCCCGAGAGTAGCTGACCCATGTACAAGGAAAAACTAATTTACCTTGAAATTTTTCATTTTTTATGGTTTTGAAATTGTTACAGTTGATTTTATTTCACCATTGGGTGATTCACTTGTATTGTGTTGTTATCATTGATATTATTGTGGTTTTATTTATATTTTAACCCAATGAGATTAGGGTATTCCATCTCATGCATCATATAGACACTTAATAGAGATCACATGTCATGCATTCTTGTTATGCCATTTAGGGTGCATTACTGATTGCATGTTGTTGTGATAGATGTTGTGATAAATATGCATACTGTTGTGATAGATGCCATGATATAATACCAACTATTTTGATCAGGTATTGGAATATGTAAAGTTTCATTTGGTTATATGTCCAAATTTGGTCCCTAAGGTGTTATGGGCCCTCTTGGATCGGAATTCGGTGAATCATGGTTGAAGTTTAATTGAATTTTGTCATGTTATAATATGAATAAGGATTCCAAACTTTGATTCGGAGGAGTATGGGCTCTCACAGGTCATATTTTTTCATGTCTTGGACAAAATTTTAAATTTTTAAGGGTTCTAGAGAAGTTTCAGAGGATTATTGTTCGGAAACCCAGACAACACAGTGTGTGGTGTCCTGAACACACACCATGTGTTTTTCTCTTCTGAAAGAAATAACTTTTATTAAGTACACGCTATGTGCTGGGGGTACACATCATGTAGTGCCTTGACTGTGTGACTGATTGTGTGAGAAGATACATGGGGTTTGGTTATCTTTTGGTAAAACACGCCACGTCTAGATTGTACACACCGCGTTGTAAAGAACCGCATATCCAGTCATGTGACCAATGACACGAGTGCATGAAACTTGGGTTGTACATGTCATGTCCTTATTGATCACACTATGTATAAGTAAATTGTGTATCCAGCCATGAGACTAACAACATGGGTGGTTGGATCATAATTGATACATGTCGTGTCTAGGGTGAACACGTTGTGTAGTGTTACCCAGGTGAGAACCATGTAGTTCTAGTCATGTAGAAGAACTTAGTAAAGAGGGAAAATTCAATTTCACTTCGTGTATTAGGAGAAACATGCCATGTGTGTGGGTGTTACACGACTAGGATTGGCAGAGGTACACGCCATGTTAAGTCTTAAATGGAACATGCCATGTGGTATTTATACACACCGTGTAACCCTGTCTGTAATAATTGAATGTTTCCTTCTCCTGTTCCATTCGTTCAATTTTAAATTTCCATCCTTGATGATCTTGAACTGAGGTGTGTGCTTGAACTTATAGAGTCATGCCGCCAAGACGTCCTCTAGTTGTACGCTAGGTGCAGGTTGATGTCCAGACACCGGAAATGATAGATCAAGGACTACCAACAGATCCTCTCGTTGTGCCCGTCTAGCACCAGCTATTTTACCGGACCCAGGTGATGATGCACAGTTTCGTGAAGGATTTATGAGGATGTTACAGACTTTTCAGGGAGCACCGCATCCTGCCCTATCTATGATAGAGCTGATGTGGGTGTTCTAACAGTAGAATCCTCCCACTTTTTTAGGGGATGAATTACCATAGGCTGGAGAGTCATGGTTAGAGGCCATGCATGCCATCCTTGAGCATTTATAGATTCCTCTAGAGAAGAGGGTGAATATCACAATGTACATGCTATGTTATTCTACCAAGAGATGGTGGAATGTTATCTCACAACTAGGATGTCATCGGGATATGGCTTGGGAAGAGTTTCAGAGGACCTTCTATGATTACTTCTACCTTGAGACATTGAGTGTCGATCGAGCCTGAGAGTTCATGAATTTGGAGTATAATTCTCTTTCATTGATGGATTATTCTTCACACTTTATGTAGCTTCAGTGCTTCATACCTATTATGGGAGGTGATGAATTATCTTTGTCTAGGAAATATGAGGATGGTCTCAAGTATGACATCTGATCACAGGTGAATGCCTTCAGGCTGACTTCGGTGACCACTATAGTGAACTAGGTGCCGATTACCGAGCGAAATATGAGGTAGATAGGAGCTGTAAACCAAGGAGGTTTAGTATCCATGACTTGTACTCCTTTTTTAGATAGTAGGAAGAACCGTAGAGAGATTTCACACGATGTTTCTTTAGGTAGCCAGGTGGTATTCTACTAGTGCGGGAAGAGGGGGAATATGAGACCACATTGCCTGAAGGACCTAGTCGAGTGTAGATCTTGTGATAAGATGGGTCATTTTCAGAATTTTTTGTAGGATGTTCTCACCAGCAGTAGGAGATAGGGGTTCTATTGTGACTCCACATTCAGGAGAAAGAACACCAGTTTCTCATTAGTCTGAGAACTAGAGTTCATCAGGCCGTTCAGGACGAGGAGGTGGTCATGGTCATGGTACTCATACTACAGTATTTTAGTGACAACAGTATGAATCAGTTCAGGGTAGTCGGATAAGGTCCTAGGTCCACTATACATGTCATACATTTGAAGTGGAGTAGACCTAGCAGTTACAGGATCCCAGACTCTCTATAGATAAATGTACTATTCTAGTTGCCTCAGTTTTAGCTTCTTCTTTTTTTCACTATAGGGGATTCCCATAGTTTCATATTTTTTGTTATTGTGGAGAGCCTTGGGATCTGCATCCTTAATTCTGAGGATGTTATGACGCTAGACACTTCTTTGGGGATTAGGATGACTAGTGTACGTCAATGCAAGGAGTTCCCTCTTAAGGTTGGTGGGTGTCACTTCTTGTGGGGCCACTATGTCTTGGAGATTATAGGATTCGATGTCAATATTGGAATGGAATGGTTGGTCTCCTTTCATGCATTTTTTGACTTCTATTTTCGTAGGGTGAGTTTCAAGTCACCAGAGGGAAAGACTTTTATAAATAGGGGAAATTGGGATGTCCGGGAGAGAAAAGCAGGACCCGAGCATCATGGGTTTGGGAGAATTACAGCCCAGATTTCTATCTTATATCTAGATGACCAGGGGAATTCACATATGAATTTTCATCCAGTAGTGGATCCTTTTGGAGACGTCTTTCCAAATGACTTTTCAAGTTTACCTCCATTGTGTGAGGTAGATTTCTCTATTGATCTTATGACAGGAGTGGCACCAGTGTCCATTCCTTTTTATAGGATGGCTACACCAGAGTTACAGGAGCTCGAGAAGTAGTTAGAGGAGTTGCAGGTGAATGGTTTCATCTGACCCAGTACTTCTTCTTGGGTTTCATATGTCCTTTTTTGAAGAAGACATACAATACCCTTATACTTTGTGTGGATTATCGGAAGCTGAACGAGTTGACGATCAAGAACTGATATCACTTGCTGATGATCGATGATCTCTTTTATCAGCTTCAAGGATCCCATTTGTGATTAAAGATTGACTTGAGATTTGTTTATCATCAGTTTCATGTTATACAATCAGATATACCTCTAACATCCTTTTGGAGTATGTATGGTTTATACGATTATTTGGTTATGATGTTTGGTCTCACGAACAGATTGGAAGTTTTCATGGAACTGAGGAACCAAGTGTTCCATACTTACTTGGATTCTGTTGTAGTGGTCTTCAAAAATGATTTCTTGGTGTACTGTCACACTCAACACGACCATGCCACCCATCTTGAGATCATATTGAGTATACTGAGAGAGCATTAGTTATATGCCAAGCTCTCAAAATTCCCCTTTTGGATGGACCAGATCCACTTCTTGAGTCATGTTATCTCAAATACACGAGTATCAGTAGACCCAGAGAAAGTGGGAGCATTAGTTTTCTAGGAGTAACTGAAGAATATCTTTGAAGTATGAAGTTTTCTTAGAATTAATAGTAACTATAGGAATTTTATATAGGACTTTTCATGCTTACCAGTGCCACTGATGGGCCTGACTAAAAAGGATGCAAAGTACTTGTGGACAGATTCCTGTGATTTATCCATTCAGGAGTTGAAAGGGAGATTTAATTTAGCATCGATACTGATTTTTCTAGAGCCAAGAAAATGTTACACCGTTTACTGTGAGGCATTAGGTATTGAGTTGAAATAAGTGCTTATGCCTGGGGAATGAGTCGTTGCGTATGGGTTTTGGCAGTTGATGCCACGTGAGAGGAACTACCCGACACATGATCTTGAGTTTGCTGCAGTTTTGCATGCTTTGCGCTGTTGGATACATTATCTTTTGAGATATAATTTTCTGGAATACACTGACCAAAAAAACCTCCAGTATATCTTTACTTAATGTGATCTGAATTTGAGATAATGAAGGTGGGTGGAATACCTTCAGCCTTTTGACTTTGAGCTTGCATAAATTCTTGGGAAAGACAATGGAGTGGCAAATGCGTTGAGTAGGAGGACTCATATACATGTAGTTCAAGAGGCCAACAATGATTGGTAGATTATGGTTCTGTTCTCTGAGATGCATTTGGAGGTGCATGATAGGTAAAGGTAGACATTTCTTTCTTCTATATTTGTTACCTCTACTCGTTTGGATCAAGTGAGAATGAGGAAACTGTCATATTCTGAAGTCTTAGTCCTATGGGAGAGTGTGTTAGGATGAGACACTACTCCTGGGTAGACCAAAGGTGATGATGATATCTTCCCCTTTCATGGATGCGTATGGGTGTCAGCAGACATACTTGAAGATCTTATGCAAGATTTTCATTGATCAGTTTTGGAAGTTCATCTATGTGTCACTAATATGTATTGAGATCCACACCATTAATATTGGAGGCCATGTATAAAGAGTGATGTATCTGGTTTTGTTATGAGATGTTCCACATGTCCGTAGGTGAAGGTGGAACATTAGTGACCAGAATGGCTTTTACAGTAGTTACTCATTCCTGAGTGGAAATGGAATGACGTCAGGATGGATTTATTGATGGGTTTACAGGGGTTTCCTTGAGGGAATGATGCGGTTTGGGTTACTGTTGATAGACTCACAAAGGTTGCACACTTCTTATCGATTAAGGAAACCTTCAGTGTTGATGATCTTGGAAGGTTTTATATCTGATAGATTGTACATTTTCATGGGGTTACACACTCCATTGTTTCAGACAGGGATGCCTAATTTACTTCTCGTGTGTGGTAGGGACTACAAAGGTATTTGTGTATACATGTACTTCTGAGTATGGCTTACCATCCCCAGACAGATGGCCAGTTCGAGTGTACGATTCAGGTTTTGAAGGACATGCTACGAGCATGCGTCCTGGATTTTGGGGGCTCTTGGGAGAGACACATACCCCTAGAAGAGTTTTTTTTACAATAATAGTTTTTAGGAGAAGATTAAAATGGTACCCTATGAGGCTTTGTACGGCAGGCCATACCGATCACCCCTATGTAGAATAGAGGCAGGATAGGAAGCTATCATGGGACCTCATCTTGTCCAGGAGACCACTGAGTAAGTGGATTTGATTAAGAAAAGAGTGGATACTACACAATCTCACCATAATTCATATGCTGATCAACGGAGATGACCTCTGGAGTTCAAGGTGAGAGATTAGGTTTTCTTAGGTGTCACACCAAGGATGGGACATAGGAGAATTAGCAGACAGGGAAATCATTCCCTGAGATATGTTAGGATGTTTGAGGTTTTGGAAATAGTTGGGATGGTTGCCTATCAGTTTTAGTTATCTCATAGGTATCAGTCTATGCATGAAATCTTTCATGTTTCTCAGCTACAATGTTGCTTTTCAGACCTGTCTCACATTTTCAACCCGAGGAGGTTGAGTTGGAGGTGTAAGAATCCTTTGAGGAGAACCCTATTTGGATTGTGGATCATATTATGAAGTTTCTCCATGGCCATCATGTTTCCCAGGTATGAGTACTTTGACATAACATGTGAATATAGGGCGATACTTGGGAGAGGGAGGCTGACATACGATCATAGTGGCAAGAGTTTTTTGAAATTTATTCTTCACAACCCTTGGAAGGGAAATTTAGGGATGAATTTCTTTAAGGGAGAAGTTTTTAAGAACTATGATCTTTATTTCAGGTATGGATATTTATATTAGGTTGTTTTTTAGGAAAAAGAAAGATTTGGAAAAAATTTAATTATGCAATGTGTACTCTTGAGTACACGCCATGTACCTTGTTGCCACGGGTAGCCATGTACTGGCTGTGTAATGGCCAAGTACATGATCGTGTAAGTGACATGGCAGACCACCTAAAGCAGGATCCAGTTGAGGCTAGTACATGACTTGTACATTAAATGAACACGCCATATAATTTTACTTTTAATTGATTAATCAGAGTGGGATCACATCTGATCTCCATAACACTATTTTTCTCCTTGTGTTTCATAGAGGTGAGTGATTAAAGATCGATAAACATGGATATCCTCTCGGTCCTCTATCCATACTCTAATTAAGATGTCGCTGGGTGTGTTGGATTCCCACCGGTGAGTTCTCTCTTCCCAAAGAGGATCTCTCCCTAATTTATCCTCTCTCTTGAGTTATCGAGGGTTTATCATTTTTACCATTTTCATAGATCAATGTCGTTAATTGTTGATTCAAGGGCCAACGTTCAAGAGTGTTGATCGTACAACATGAAGGTAGGTGGTTTTTGCCTTTATTTTATTGTCTTTGGATTATATATGCTAAAAGTTCTGAATACCCATGTTAATGGTATTGAATGTTTTGGAATTTAAACCTAATTAAGACCTGTTATGGTGTGTTTTATTGAGAAATGGGTTATTGATTATGCATAAGGTTTATTTCCTTAATTATGGTTGTGTTTCTCATGTTTGATTGTTTATGGTTGTTTGGTCTAGAATTTCCTTTTAGGATTTCTTTTTTTCTATGCCTCGTGTTGTTAGGATTGATTTGCTGTTTATTTGAGATTCATGTGATTCTCATTGTGAAATTATGGATAAGGGGAATTTATTGTGAGAGCTTCCTAAGGTAGGGTCATTTATGTATAATTGTTGTTATCGTTTACCAGAGGTATTGACTGTGAGAGCTACTATGGCGTCACAGACCAGAGGAGTTAGATCATGAGAGCTACCTAGAGGGTCGTTGTTAAATGAATGTTGGACCATAGGTAATTGACTGTGAGAGCAACCAAGGGGTCATTATATTATATTGTTGCTATGAAGACCAATGGGGTATTGACCATTAGAGTTACCCAATAGCTCATTTTTAAATGATTAGTGCCATGTGGGACCAAAGGGGTTAGACTATGTGAGATTTCTCAGAGGGTCAATATTTATTGATTTAATGATATGTTAAACTAGAGGGGTTAGACTGTGAGAACATTCCTAGAGGGTTGGTTTTAAATGGATGAATGTTTGTGATGAGTCAGGCAAGCCAAAGCACAAGCTTGGACTTGGTCTTACTTGATATTTTAGATGGTCTTCTAATACGTTTGTTTGTTATTATTTTACCAAGGGGATACAGAGCTTAAGATAGATCTTGAGGTAACATTCTTAAATAGTTTGAATAATTAATAAATGTAAATGAATTTAATTAGAAACTATAGGATTGTTTACTTTTAAGTACTCCCTAGTTTATTACTTCATTTCTTCATATTACCTACTATATATATTCACCGATAGTTAGGAACATATCTTTTGGTGGTTGCTTACTAGGATTCATCTTACACCCTATTTGGTCATGATTTTGGACCCAAACAGATTATATGGTTGTAGGTATAGATATGGGAAATCACCATTCTTCATTACGTACTTGATGACTGTTAGAGATGGAGAGCATGGGACCAAGCTGAGGCTTGTGATGTTGTTGGAGTTTATTGTTTTATATATTTTGGTTTTAGTATTTTATTTCTAGCATTGTGACTTGTTTGGATGATTTCCTATATGCATGTGACATGCATCATTTATTTATATATGTTATAGTTGTTTATACTATCAGTTTCTGTTGTTTTCTTCCGTGGTATATTATTACTGCTTCCAGTATTGTTTAATATTTGTTTCCACTATGTTACTCTCCCTATGAGAGAATAGTTTCCCCACTATCACACCCAAGACCCTCGCTGCTATTCAGTAGCCTCTGGCATTTGGGGAAATGAACTCGAGGCCATGTGACCAACTGAGTATGGGGAACCTTTTGGCGGCACCTAGATCTGAGACGTTACATAAAGCTCATATTCACAAAAAAATCAAAAATTCCATAAAAATTGATGTCGAAAAGTTAGTAAACACATGTCACATTAGTCACCGCACTCGGAAAAATAATATCTAGAACAACCAACACTCAGTCAAACCTAACTGCCCACTGACGTTCCATTTTAGCAATTACCAAGGGTAATAAACATGAACTAAACTAGACTTACACAATGGGTGGACAGACTTGTACCACCCAAAACATGCTCCTCTAAGTGGTCCGTTGTTAGACCATGCTAATCATGCTATATGGAACATTAGTTTTAACATGTTAGGAGCTCCCTTGGAACTCATCTTCAAAATTAGAAACCTCACCTATTCCATAATTTATTCAATGACTACCCATCAACTGTGTCAAACATCCAAATTGGTCTACTCATTAAACTCAGTCTTGAAACATAAGCTCCTTTATTGATTTCTTAGAAGCATAAGGAATCAATCCACCCATATTTAAAAAAAATTGTAAACCTCCCATGAATTTCTTTCTACATGAGTGCAACACTAAACTCGCTACATAAAAAAGAATTTGTAACCTAGGACAAACATTCTCACAAGTTTCTCTCAATAAAACCAAAAGATGACTCATAAGGGTTTGAGTCACAACTAAGGGCACCTAGGTCTACCACCTAGACCTACAAAAAAAATATCACAATAGCGTCACTAAGTCCAACTATCTATCCCAAAAAGGTCAAAACTCTCTATGAGAGGAAAAGGTAACATCAACCTATGAGAGTCAAAACCCATCAACATTGGATCAATTATACAGGTTGTAAATTCTAATTTTTAGAGGAAAACTCCATATTTTTTGTAATTGGAAACTAATTTAAGTTCAACCCATTGGTAACTCTTAACCGAGGGAGGATTCTAATTTCTTAAATATTTTAGGCATTACCTCTAACACATCAACCTACCTGTCTATGATCCTCTTCGAGCATCCTCATAGGTGACTACTTAGTGGAATGTCATGATAAAAATGTAGAATGGTGATGAATAGAACCTCACTAAGATTCCGTATTCAGAAACACCACCTTGAGGTTACTGTTTAATATAATTGTTTAGGCACATACCAACATTACATTAGATTACTTGACTAGATAACCATAAATAGAGGTCAGTTAAGTAAAATATTATAGCAAACTAGATGGGAAAAATCTATGTAGGTTGTTATAGATCATTAGTACACCACACCTGAAAATGATACACCCACAAGGGGTCTACTAGAAGGCATCAACTGTCGAAGTTGACCTACAAGGGTCAATAATATACACACGACACCATCTCAAGGATCTTTATCATACCACACTCACATGGTTTGGTTAAGTAGAATGTAATTCCATGTTATGTCGGAAAACATTGGATAATATGTCACTAGAACTTTAAATAACCAAACCTAAGAAACAATACCCCAAAAGGGGTCCAATACTTGCGAACCATATGACCTATTAAACAAATGGGGTCATTTTACCTCCTTTGTATGAGGAATGATTCATCATACTCATTATATAAAGTCTCACCATAAATCCACATAACCTACCAGAAGGAGGAAATACATGTTTTTTCGATCTAACTGAGTAGAATTCCACTAAGAACCTATATGAAAAAAACACTATTTAGGTTGTTGTTGACAATTTAAACACTTGGGATCACCATTAGTGGAAAATTTTACACTACTAGGCCTATAACATGTGGGAAATTTGGGCCAAATATTATGAATGAACAAATTCCTCACTACTGGGCAAGAGTCAAAATCTAATACTGGACTCTCAAAAATGGGTCAAGAGAAAAAATTTCATAGTAAATCCTAAACTCCACAAAACATCTATTTCAGAAAAATAGAAAATCATATAAAACAGTATCATCGCATATCAAGAATAGAAATCCAAAATCTTTGGAAACCAAGACTTCTTACTAGAACAAGTGTTCTTGACATACTATTTCGACATCCATTACATGCTTCGACACATTCCAAATAACCCTTACTACCATTTCTTAAATAGTAAGATAACATAAAAGGAATATATATGATACCAATATCACAGCCTGACCTAGATCACTAAACAAATAGTAAACAGATCAGTTGTCCAGAAGGACTCAAGCATGTCTTCCTGTATGCCAGAGGTTTCTAACTAGCAGTGAGGGCCTAGGGTGTGATAGTGGGGATATTATTTCATTATATTAGAGTATAAAAATAGTGTAAATAACTTAACATAATCTATAATAGTAAATAATCAGAGTTTGAAAGCAATAAATGTAAATAATACCACAATAGATGAAATGCAGTAAGGAATTTAATGAACATGTAATACATAAAAAACTGACCACCCACTGGGCTTAAAACATATAAAGGTGTAGATAAAAAAACTGAAATAAAAGTACAAGGCTTTAATACCCACACTAATTCGCACAACATAACTATATCTAAACTATCCTTCTCATACAACCTCAGGCCTAAACCCATCATGTTCTTGCAACCAAGTGAATGTCTTCTCAGGTACCCTAGTTCAATGGCCACCCATGTAGGATATGAGTACAAAAATCAGTAGGGAACTGCCAATGTGGTCCTATACATAGTAAGTAAATGAAATGTATGTATACGTGAACTAATCAATAGGATAATAATAATAAAAACTAACTGTTGAAAATAAACTAAATAAAAAATTCATATAAAGGTCTGTTGTCATAAGGTCATGCTGATGGACTGTTCTTTTCTTAGTAGATACACAAGTGTAAATAAAATAATAAAATAATCTACATTTAATCCATGGGTCCCTAAACCCAATTGGCTAGACATCCTCTGAATTAGGGCATTGAGATGGATTTTATACCACTCATTCCATGTGTAATCAAGTTGAGCCTTGGGTTCATGACAATGATTGAACATACCTTCTTCATCCAGTGCCCGAAATGACTCTGGGAAATCTATGTCACCATAGGGGGGTATGTGTCCAAACCTTGTGATTACCCTTTCTCGCCTACACTATATAAATTAAGGATTCCAGGAATCAACTGAACATCTTATAAATATTAAATAGAGCTAGATGTCATACCACTGAATTTATGTAAATCTAATATGTGTTTGAGTAATGGGTCCAGATCCGTAGAAAATCACGACATTGAAACTCAAATTAACCCTAAGGGGGATAACCCTTAGGTGATATATAAGGAATGATATCTTGAACTGAGATAATAACTCGTGATAAATTCAATAAATAGTTCAATAACCCTATCCCCCAGAAAGTATGGTCAATGTAGTAAGGATGAATCCACCCCAATTTTGAGGAGTTCCTCATGAATAGTTTGGGTATATTATCATCAATCCCTATGAATATCTCAAATATAGTCTTTAGGGGAAGTTCATCAACCTAAACACATCATCTTTGCACCATATATAGGGAATGATCCTAGTGTCACTAGGCTTTCTGATAAAGAAACATTTAATCAGTATGGCTAAAATTATGGATCTCAAAATGTAACTCTAGGAATCCCTATCATAATATTATACCACATCAGGATCATTATCCAAATAACTTGAAGTACTTATAGAAACAAAAACAACATCAAGAGTAACCTTGTGAAAGCATAATCAAGGATAGAGGTTGGCCAAATTCATAATCCCATCATAACATCCATAGCCGATTGGGCTTTCACTTTTGGTATGGGTTGTAAGGTGACACCTTATACCTACTCTACACAAACCCATGCTACACTTTCCCAGTGTTGGTTAGCCTCTAGGGAACCAATGGTGTCCCCTAGTTCAATACATTGGATAGGTATCCTATTTGGGATCCTTGAGGTCAGAAAGGAAGTAAAGATATCCCTCTTGGGCTCTAGAAAAAAAAAAGAAGCATAGAGATCCATCTTGGGATCCTCTATGATAGATCCATAGCCTCAGGTCAACACCTGATGCACCGGGATTTCACATCCCATAGAATTGTAATAACAGTAACACAACCTTTTTTGTTACACAAGGTCTTTCCACAAAATCAATGATTCTGAGATGAGTCAAGGCCCATCCTGATTCTCAAGGTTGGTCTGGGATGATCTACTCACCCAAACTGCTTCAGCTCTACCTAAGGTCTTTACACCCAAGCCTATATAAGGGCTAACTTGTATCACCAACTGTATTCTCAACTTATAAAAGTCTTGGAGGCCACTTGGGGTCTCTAAGGTCTCAGTATTTTCCATTAAGTCTAGGTAAGGAAGCTAGAATGCATGGGTTGTTAGTGAACCCTAACATTTATCCATTTAAACTAACGAGGACAATTAGTTAAATAATTCATTGGTAAAAATTTATATAGGATATTTTAAACTCATGAGAGATCCCATATATACATATATTACCATAAACATGCATAGAAACCATAGGGATGGTATGATATCCCACTAAACTTATAATAAGTTTTCCATTAAATTTATTAAGGGCTGAAAATAGTTGTTAAGGACCATCCAAGATCATCCGAGACATAAAGAGGTTTTATCTCACAACAATCCTTGGAAATTAGGTAATTATAATTACATTATAATTAATTATACAATTCCAAAAACTATAAAAAAGTAAACAAAATAATCTGAAGAGTCAAAAAGCTCAAAACCACACAGGTCAATCCCATCACACCAAAATCATGATCAAATTCTTATCAATGACCCATGGGGAATCCTCAAACTTGAAATAATCATAATATCTAAGAAACAAAATATATAAAAACTCTAAAATAAATCACTTAATATTCAAAGATTTATAAATTCACCACGATGACATACCTCAATGAAACGACACACTGTGAAAAGTAGATGAACTTTTGGGTCATCCTATTCCTAGGAAGAGAAAATGATCAATCACCAGTTTCTAATTCCACCATGGTCCATAAGAATAAAGAATAAAAACTCTAACCCAAATAATCAAAACTTATCATAAGGTGAATAAAATCATAAAAGATGCTAAAAGAGATGAAGGATTTCCTCTAGGATTCCAACGCATTTGATGTCATTCAATTCAGACCAATAACAAGGGAGAACTTCCAAGGAGGAAAGTAGAAGGAGGAGTAAACACATGGGGGAGATACTGGGTGGAATGATGGTGAAAAGGGGGTAAAAAATATTTAAGGTCTATAGAAGAAAAAAAAGGAAAATCTTCCCCTTTTAATTAAGTACATGATTACGAAAACCATTCACTAATTGTGCAGGCTTCACTACCCAAAAACCTCTACCTTACACGGTTGCAACACATGATTAAGAAAATTTTGCACCAATCATGTGATTCCCTATGAACCTCTAAACTAAACCAATTGGTCATTTAGTCCCCCTTTAGTGGTTGAAAAAACTATTTAACTTTACACATTGGGCCGCACTATTAGGCTTCACGTTTAACATTAACCATGTTCCAACCGTGCATGCTGGGATACACTATTTTAAAACTATTATTTTAGGTCCCAAACCCCTAGGATACTACTGAAAACTCTGAGATACCTTTAAAGACTCATTCCACATATACAAAAATCACATTGAGGCATTATAACATGTTTAATTCCATTTTGAGTCTCTTATCATGATTTTATCCATCTAGTAATTGAAAAATTAAAATTTCTTATGAAATTTACAACTTATATAGACATAAAATATTATATACAAGCCTTAGATATAGTATTGGGTATTATTACTTTACATGTAGTATTATTTTTTAATATTATTTCTATGTACATCCATTATGTAATATAGTAAAATAATCATTACAAAAAAATAGTTATTTTATTAATAGAATTAATTTTTAGGCCATTATAATATCCCTTTTAAAAACATTTCACCCTAAAAATTTTAATTCTTCCTCAATGTAAATGGGTATATTTTTTCCTTCATCACTTATTAAAGCTTGAAAATATCTTCTTAAAACTTATAATTTCTCCAAAATAATTTCACATGCTTGTTGTCTTGTTCCTCAACCCATGTTCCCTTCTGAATGGAATCCAGATGAGTTCCTCTTCATATGAAAGGATAGGTTCCAATTAAACACCATTAATATCATGTATATGAATTTTTTTATATATATAAATTCTCACTAGAGACATGTATAATTCATCTTGAAAATTTGAAAGATTTGGAGGTAATTTTAATCGATAATCAACTGATCCAATAAGCACTAGAATATGAAATGGTCCAATGTTCCTTGGAATTAGTTACCCCTTCATTCCATATATAATAACTCCTATCCACATTGATATCTTGAGAAATAAATGACCACAACATGAAATTATATGTCATTCCTTTGATTTTCAGCATAAATTTTATATAGACTCTAATAATTCTTGATATGTTTCTAAGTCACTTATATCTTTTCTGTAGTCACCTTCATAATTTCTAGTCCCACCAGTTTCCATTCTCCAAATTTATCCCAATATGTTGGATTCATATACCTTTTTCTATAGAGATCTTTAAAAGGTTCAATTTTAATACTCGAGTGGAAAATTTTGTTATTGGGTAATTCAATAAGTGGAAGATTGTGGTCCCAACTCTATTGAAAATCAAGTGAGCTAGTCCTTAACATGCCTTTTAATATATGAATTATCCTCTCGGAATGCCTATCAGTTTGTGGATAAAATACCATTTCTATTATTACTTTTATATTCATATACTTTTTAAGGATCCTTTATAACATAGAAGTAAATATTGGATCTTGGAAAAAAAATAATCAACAATGGTACTCCATGGAGTCTCACTACTTCTTGAATATAGAGGCGATCTAGGTGCTCTAGTGTGAAATTATCTCTTATGGAAATGAAATGGGTATAATTCTTCAACCTACCATTTATTACCCATATAGAATTGTTTCCATTGAATGTATTAGATAGTCTAGTAAAAAGTACAAAGTAATGTCGTCCTACTTCCATACAGGTATGGGTAGTGATTTCAATACCCTTTGGGAAGTTGTTTCTCCACCTTCACTTTTTGAAACACCAATCACATTGAAATATAATTAGTAATCTCCCTTTTCATTTTATCCCACCAATAATGATTAAGAAAGAACCATTACATTTTAGTGCTTTAAAGATATTTAGAGAGTATAGAGATATGAGCTTCATCCATCATGTCCTTCTTTATCTCTAGAATAGATGGGATTCATAGTGTTGTAACAAATCACAGTACACCTTTTTATCAATATTGGATCCAAGAAACATCCCATTTTCCATAGAAAATTTCATATTTCTCATTAATGGATCATCTCATTGAGTTTTTTTGATATTATTTAATACTTATGGTTGAAAAATATCTTTAAATAGACTTTATGATGTCCCTTACCTTATGTTATACTTGTACAACCATACCAGGTCCTTGATTATTAGATCTACTTAAATCCTTGTGATTTAAAGAACTCCAGGTTCACTCATACTCAATGAATCAGTAATTTGGTTTTCTCTTATGAGGTGATAATGGATTGAATAATAATATCCCTTAAGAAGCTCCAACCATCTCCTGTTTCTCTTGATTAGTTAATTATATGTGAATATATACTTTATACTTTGGTTTTATATGTATGTATAAAACATTTCCTGTAAACATAGTGTATTTATTCCATCAGATAAAAAATGACTGCTATTAAATCCAAGTCATGTCTAGGATAATTCTACTCATGAGGATTTAAATGTTAAGATACATAAGTGATCGTCTTTTAATTTTTCATGAGGAACCATCTAATATATTTAAGAGATGCATCACTATAGATAACAAATAATTCTTTGATAGATTTTAATTTTAGCATGAATTCACTAACTAAAAAATTATTGAATTCCTAGAAGATTTCTTCATAATCATTTATCCAAATGAATTTTACCACTTCCGAATAATCTTATTAGTGGATTTGAGTGACATGAAATATTTTTCACAAAAAAATTATAATATATCACTAAACGACAGAAACTATGAATCAAAGTTACTATTATATCATGCATCCACTCCTTAACAAAAAAAAATTTGGCAGGATCATTTGGGATTCCTTCACTAGTTACAATGTGCCCCAAGAATGAAACTTATTATAACCAGAAGTCACATTTACTAAATTTTGAAATGAACTACTCATTCTGAATAGTTTTAAATATGACCCTTATATGACCCTCATGTTCCTTATGACATTTGGAATATATTAAAATTTCATCAATAAATACCACCATGAATTTATTAAGTAGGTCCCTAATGATTCTATTTATAAAATCCATAAATATCATATGATCATTAGTTAAATCAAAATGCAAGAAAACAAACTCATTAAGTATTTTTGTTTTTAAAAAAATTAGTAACTGTGATATGTTCTTTCATCATGATGAATTGATGATACATTTATCAGAGATTAATCTTGGAAAATAATTCATCCCCTCGATGTTGGTCGAATAAATCATCAATACTAGAGGGAAGGTATTTTTTATTTACTATAATCCCATTATGATGCATATAGTAATTGTATATACACATCAATTGATCTTTATTTTTCACAAATTGAATGTGTAATCCTTAAGGATACACACTTTTTTTAATAAAACCTTTTCCCAAGAGGTCTTTTAGTTTCTTATATAATTCCTCCAACACCACATATTCCATTCTATATGGAGTATTCAATATTGTCTTAGATACTATTATGAGTTCAATTGAGAAATCTAACTCTATTTATGGGGGAGGTCTATGTAGCTATTCATGAAATACATCAATGTATTCCAAAACAATAGGGATATTTTAAATCTTTACACTTTTATTTTTTTCTCCCTCTTCACCAATAATCTCCATAAAAAATTCTATAAGAGGTGATCCTAGAAAAATCTTTGGCTGAGATATATCTCCTTTGAAAATACTCTAGGTTTTTCATTAATTCCAATAGAATTTATTTTCCTCCATTGTTAATCGTTGAATTATAAATTGAGATCCAATCCATCTCTAGTATAGTGTAAAATTATACTTTGACAATAACTACTATATTTTCATTGATATTGTAGTCACTAAAGTTGATAAAAATGTGTTTATACACCTCTGTTTCTTGGATAGTCCCTCTAAAAGTCTCAAATGAAAAATATACTTCCATAATCCCAAGGTTATATTAAATTATCTATAAACATGGATGAAATAAAAGAATGCATAGAACCAGAGTCAAAAAAATAACATTCTATATTTGAGATCAAAATGGGGATTCCTTCTACCATATAATTTGGAGCATCTAAATTAGATATCATGATTAAGAACACATAAACTTTCTCCCTTGGACTACACTAAAGTTGATGGTGGTGACCCTCCATTATCTTCTAATTTAGAAATTGATTTCCAAAGTAACTAATTTATCCAAAATTGAAGAATTGAACTTCAAGACATGATTTTACAATATTCCATTTTTCATCTGCATTGATATGTTGAGGATTAACCTCACCATGACAATTTTAATCTATATTGATATCTCTTCTAGATACATATCACTTTCCACTTCCATGCAAGAAGTTCCTCGAATGTTTCTTCCCATATTTTCTTCACATGGGAAGTTTCCATTTATTTATTTCTCTCCCTTGATCAAAACACTTCCATGTGTTTGGATCTATTTATATCCTAATTTAATTCATCTTATGAGACATAAGGGTCTATCCAAACAAAATTTTAACCTCTGTATCACTCTACACTACCTAATCATTATTTTCTAGTCTTGTTTTAAAATATTCCTCTATATAAGTGGTCTTATTCCATTAAATAAATTATCAAACGTTCATTTAGGACCCATAACAAATGTTTAGGTATTTCAAACATGTATTGGAATCCTCATTTCATATCTTCCCACTTAATTATTTTCCTTCCGCTTTAATACTAATAATTATTTCTCCATTATTTCCCCTCAAATGGGAAAAATAATTTTTGAAAAATATTGTTCTTAACTCTTCCAATTTCATGGAATTAATATCCCCTACTGGATTATTGTTCTTAATCAGTGTTAAGAACTGAAAAATTTCTATTTTTATGAGCTATACATCCAAGGTGACTTTCACTAGATCTGAATAATAGAGTGAAAAAATATCTTTTATATAGAGGTAATATATTGTTATATAATAAATAGATCAGCATGTCCACAGAAAGAAGGTGGTGATTGACGTCAGAAGGAATCAATAGAAAGTTGTTCACTTAGAGGAGAATATAGGTGAATAATAAGATAAATCTTATTAATAATAAAATGAGATAGTTGAATCATGATCCTTATAATGTTTTCTATTAAATCTTCCATAATTTTTGTAAGTCCATTAGTGCATCATTCATTCCACTCATAATTTAAACAGTTCCTTTTATTTCATGACAATTTTCTTATAGAAGAAACCCTTAGTGAAAAATTTGTTACTTTTTAGAATACTATAATTATAAAGGGAGATTAAATCCAAGAACAACATGAATCAATGATTTTATTCTTAAAATATCCTCTAATAACAATTAAATTTTTTATATATCCTTCATAGTGGTTCATAAAAATCAAGTGATTAATCAAATAATATGATACAAGAGTGTAATACAAGATATATATCAAGGCCTCTTTATCGTGCACTAGGTAATAAACACATTAATACCCAATCCATCCTTTTTGGGGATATTAACCCTAGGTAAAACTATTACAAAACCACATCCACGGGTATTATCTAGACAAGGATTTCATTTCTTGAAAAACTATCACTTTATACTTCACTATAATTTCAGTTCATTTTTCTATAGTTAGATTTATCCCTAAGGTTTCTAATAATGTTTTCTAGTTAAAATTTACACAAATAAATAAAGATTCCTTTGATACCAACTATGGAATCCAACCTTTTTAATGCTTAAAAAATTCTTTAAAATGTACAAAATTTAATAATATAGAGGATCTTTAAAGATTTGTTTCATGTAAATTTGGAAAAAACACATCCAAATACATAAACATTATTCAAATCCACTTTAATGGATTATTGAAAGATTCATCATGGATTAATTTTACAACATCTCATATCATGGTCACATGCATGAAAAGAAAGGGGTGATCGTAAAGCTCGGTAAGACAATAAATGAAATATTTGTGAAGTGATCATGAGGCATAATGATGTGGAATGGTCATAAGAGTATAAGATATATAAAAATAGAATTATCATGATGAATAACTTGGAAATGTGGAAACAACATAAAAACAAGACATTCATAATCACATCACCACTGTGTCATAAAAAAATTACCAATTTTATTCACTAAGGTATCATAAAACATGTTATATAGAGAGATTAATTCTTTACCCAATGAATTAGTGCACTATAAATCTTAACCATTACTACGTAAAAGTTCGTGAATTCTAAATAGATCATAAGAAAACATTTATTTAATATCCCATGGGAAATAATGAATAGGTATCATGTAAAAGTCATTAAATTCATAAGTGATTAAAGACATGAGCATTACATCATTTTTAACCCAAGAAAATTAAATTTGGGTTTCATAAATGGAAACCCCTAATTGATAAATTAATTTTATATCTAGTTTAATTCCCATGGAAAGGAAGAGGTTTAAGTATTCAAAAAAATATTTCATATAAAAGATAGAAATTTATGAAATAATTTCAGCAACATGACAAGTATATAACATGGGTTAAAGAAAGTGAATAATGAGAGGTAATAAAGGTATACCAATGATAAAAAACTATTTTAGAAGTAATGGGATAATCCAAAGTGTATGAAAATAATGTAATTCAACATTCAGATGAAGGATCACAAAAGGTACTTGAATGGAAAAGAAGAAGAGGAGAGTTCTATTAGCTTGGGAAGTAACTTTACAAAGCATAATGAGGGATATATTAGGACCTTGGAGGCACCATGAATAAAGTTTAGGAGGGTAAATGTGGAAAATTTATTTATTAATGTATTTTTAGTGGAGATGAATTTAACACCCTGAAATTTGATGATATATTTGTCTTGAAATAAATTTAATTTCTTCAATAGCTTACGATACAGACAAACCCATGTCTAAATGATCCGTAATATAGCATACTATGATAACATATCCCTTAAATTCAAAGATTGAATATAAACAAACAAATTTAAAATAATAATAATATATATTTTAGATAAAGTAACCATAATGAAAAATAAATACTTAATTTTTAATAAATTCATGATTAGATTAAAAAATAAATGGTTCCCTAAAAAATTGATTTTATAAATTTACATTAACAAATAATAAAATTAAATTTTGAAAATTTTAGAAATTTTAATTGAAAAAATGGAATTGATTTTTTAATATAATTTTGAAATTATCTTAGGGATAATTTTTATACTTTTCCTTGAAGATTGATTTTTGAAGAATAGTGAAAATATTTTTTTTTATTGAAATGCTCTTTTCATTTAAAGAATTTACAATGTTAATTTTTTTAAAAAATATATTTTTTTAAAATATTTTATCTATATTATTAATAATATAATTAAGGCAACTATAATAATTGTAACATTGTATTTTGGAATAAAAAAATTTTTTACTTAAGAAAACATTTTTTTTGGAAAACCACTTTTGGTTACTTTAAATTTATTTTTATTTTTAATTATTCCACTTATATTAATATAATATGATAAAATTGTATCAATATTTGGAATATGGATAATAAATTTTTCTAAATAGGATACTTTTTCATTATGAATAGTACCCTAGGTAAATATTTGTCACCTCGATAAAAGTAAACAAGTAAAAAAGGGTTAAAACTTTCTGATAAGGATATAGAATTTCTATAACGCCTACCTTAATCCTTCTAGATGAGTATTATTTGGATATTATTATCCAAGTATCTATTATATATCCACTTGGTGCCATTTTTATTCGATATTGACCTTTATAGTATTTTAATAAATCAAAGGAAAATAAAAGGTCACTATATTGAATTTAATATCTCTAATATTTTTTCATAAGGATAAAAAGTGGTTATGGTCAGTTTTGAATATTTATTTTAAATATTAATTAATTTTTTTCTTGGTAATATATTTTCTATTTTTAGTGATTAAACAATTATCTTAATTTCATACACAATTCCTATACAATATTTATTCAATTAATAGAAAAATAAAATATAAAATTTTAAAAATATTAATAGTAATAAAATTTGGATAGAAAATGAAGTTTCTGAAATTTTATAGATGACATAAAATATTTAGGATGTGTTAAAGTTTTATATTTGAATCTCATTACTATATTAAAGATTTTAAATTCAAAGTAAATGAATAATTCCAAAAATGATATATGTATCATCCCTGACCTATTAGCCCCTAAACTAGTGCCCCAATCCGGGTCACCACCTGACCTCAAGCGATCCTCTCCATATTCCCATGGTTGCTAAATAACAGCAAGGGTCTAATGAATCACATGGGGAGATTATACCCTCTTTACCGGAGTAAGCCACTTCAGATAACATATGAAATAAAAGAAAAAAAGAAAAAATAATCCAGAAACATACATCACCAACCATTTCCCAAATAGGGTATAGACACAACCAATAATAAATATTCCATTTCATTATAATAGTTCCAAAAGTGAAAGAAACCCCAAAATAAAGACCAATAGTTGAATCCACAAAATTTTCATGACTTTATGTCTGGATCCTTAACCATGCACATCCCACGCCCAATAGATCTACCTTACGTAGGGCCTTTAACCATGTCATGACCTGCAACCATGAAATCTTCTCGGCTACCTAATGGAGTCCTAAGAATGGTGTGAGTATAACTCAGTAGGCCACCACCAATGGTGTTTACAAAATATCAAGTCTAAGTATGTAGTGCATGCAATTATGAAATAAATGATAATGTAATCCAATATATAATTAGGGTGTCGTTAGTTAACAATATTTATTTTAACCATTTCCATATTTAGTTACCTTTTCATCACTTACACCATATTCATTAAGAAATTCATTTTTATCCCATGTTCCATGGGTTAGGAATTCACATCATTTACATAATTGCCCAAGTTGGTCAAATTATCAGGAATAAGAAAATATGTTAAATTCCTTATCTCTTTAGGGATAAACATTCCAAAAATAATCATTGCACACTTACCTTGGAGCCTCAGTCCAGTTAGTATCATCCAATGAAACCGTTAAGGGCCCAAATCCTTAGTCTGACTCCCTAAACCTTGCATTCTAGGGCATGGTTTATAGTCTTAGTTCAACCCGACCCATGAGATGAGCTTTATTCCTTTATCCCACACCACCAATCCATGTAAACAAGCTTATTTATCCATTTAACACATATAGCATATCACAAACCAAACATAAAAAAATGTATATAACATTCCAAATTCAAATTTCATTCAACAAATATATCATTATCATGCCTTAACCCATTAAAACCTTTACAATTTACATGGAATATCCCAATTGACCCATTTTAAATTTCCATAATTTAACTCATTTATCATAATAAAAACATTCCCATGCATTAACCCATTTAACGCATTTCTCAATTTACATGAATTATCCCATTCATCACATTCAACAATTCATATGCCTTAATCCATTTACACATTTCCATTATAAATTCATATGTTGTTGACAGATTCACATTAATCCATTTAACCTTTTTTCACATCATGAAAAAAATCCCTTTCACCATTTTTGAAAACTAAAAACACTACAAATTTTCCCTTTTAACTCAACTAACATGTTAACACAGTTATAATGGGCTCTATTTTAACCCAAATTTTGTTTAGGCTTAACATCACAATTTTCCATGTTTAAGAATATTGGAGCACCCCATGGGTGGACCTAAAATGGTCCAATCATCCTCAATTCAGACCACGTGGATCATGAAGGGTTCGATTCATCATTTAGACAACTACTTTACCAAATCATTCCCAAGTAAACAAATGCATGAAAAGAGGAAGGAAATGTCACAACCACACATTAACAAATCTATAACAAAACTATAAGATATAACTTGCAGAGCACCTACCTAAATCCCAATGAAAACCAAATGATTAACCTTAGCCTTAGATATGGATTCAATCACCCTTTGAATACCATACCTAAGATACACCATAAAAAGAGGTTTTTAGTGCTTCTAAATAAGAATAAAAAATCCACAAGTCCTAATCTGGAAAGGGAATCAAGAGGAGCGTTAGACTTACCCATAACTTCGATCCACAACCAACATCACTACAAATATACTATAATCAAAGGATATTTACCCGTGGGATGATTGGTGGAGTTTGGATCATCACTAGGGATGGAGGAGGAAAAAATGGGAATAAAAGCACACTACTAAAAAATACACTATACCAACGGTTTGAAACCGTTGGTATAGGTCTCCAAAACGTTGATATATCATATACCAACGGTTTGAAGAACCATTGGCTAGTAAGCTGTGGGGATAGGTCTCTACCGATGGTTTTGGAAAAACCAATGGTATAGACCTATACCAACGGTTCTCAAAATCGTTGGTATAAGTAATATGAAAAATCTATACCAACGGTTCCATAAAACTGTTGGTATATGTTTTTCAAAAAAGAAGGATTCTGTTGGTTTTGATCCCAGTACCTCCAGTTTATGATTGAACGACCTAACCACTAACCTAACTTGACTCTGGTGAACATAATTTCGTAAATATATATGTATTATCATAAATAATTTAAATTTTTATTTATTTAATGTTCTCTATAAGAGTATTCCATAAAAAAATACATGTAACTATACCAACGGTTCTCAGAACCATTGGTATAGACCTATACCAATGGTTCTGAGAACAGCTAGTATAGTTTCTCTGATTTTGGGACCTATACCAATGATTTTGGACAAACTATTGGTATAGGGGGGACCTATGGAAACATTTTTTCCAAACCCGTTGGTATAGGGCGTCTATTATGGACCTATACCAACGGTTTGGCCAAAACCGTTGGCATAGGTCCATAATAGAGACCATATACAAACGGTTTTGGAAAAAATCTTGGTATAGGTCCATATAAGTGACCTATACCAACAGTTTCTCCAAACCATTGGTATAGGTCCCCTCTATAACAATGGTTTTGGGAAAACCATTTGTATATGCCCAAATTAGTGACCTATACCAACGGTTTTGGCCAAAATGTTGGTATAGGTCCATATAAGTGAATTATAACAATGGTTTTCCCAAAACCATTGGTATAGATCTCAATTACGTTATTGGTGGGTTAAGAACATAAAATCACAAGGGGGAAATTTGGTAATTTTTCACTTTTAAATGGGCCGCACGGTTTAGCCGCACGGCTTGGAAAACCATACACCAACTACATGACTACCTATGTACAAGAGGGGTATAAATAAAATCGTTACCTTGGTATTCCCCACAGTATAAAAAATCATGCACCAACCATGTGGAATTCCTTTATCCAAGGTTGCATGATTTGGAATCACCCCTTGCACAGTTTGCACTAACCGTGCGCCAACTGTACAACATGCACAAGATGACACGATTTCCCTTTAATTCATGTCCTAACCCCCAGAACACCACCATGATTCCTCATACACACATTGACCATTTAATTATCCAAAATTAAGATATTTAAACCAAAATTTAAACAAATATATACTTCCAAAAAGTCCAAGATCTTACAATCTCCTCACCTTATAATGGGTCGTCCTTGAGCCACCCATAAAACCATCACCGAGCTTCTAAAGAAAAGAGGTCATCCCACTAGGCTTTCATATTCAACTCCCTTTCCTATGTTTCATCCTAAACAATACCATGCTACCACAAAAATTGAACCAAAGGCACAATATTTTCTCACAGTGCTTTTTCACTATGATCCTTAGTGCAAACCAGATGCTCCTCAAAGGACGCATCTACCTCAAAATCTACATCCTCAACATCAATTAGATGAGATGGGTTAGGGTGATACTACTGAAGCTGTGGCTCATGAAAATATTGTGCATACCACTATATCACTGTGAAATATCCAATCGGTACACTATCAGTCTGATCCTCTCCATAATCTCAAACAACCCCATGTAACGAGGTGCTAACTAACACTATTTTCAAATTCAATTGTGTACTAACTTTAGAGATACATGAAGAAACTCGCAATCACCCACCATAAACTCAAGAGTTCAATGATGACTATATTCATATGAACTGATCCTACTCTAATCTATAGCCATACGTTTTAAAATCAACTATATTTATTCTGATGAATCCTACATGAGACTTGGTCCCAACAATTCTAATTCCCCAGCATCTATTGAAAAAACAAACATCTAAATGGGCTACCAAAGATCACCTCAAATTGTTCCATATAAATCGTATCCTGATAACTATTTTGTAGTCAAACTCAATAATCCACAAGTTATATTCCTAAAATCCACCAACGTATAAGACAAAATCCATCAACATTTCCTCTGGAACTGAAATAGTACACTCTGATTTTTCATCTGTCTGTGGGTGGAAATCTATACTTGAAACACATGGGTACCAAGAACCTTCTATAATTCCTTCCAGGAAGTGTAGAGTGAAATGTAGATCATGATCCGAAATTATAGTTTACAACAACCTATGAAACTGTGATACCTCTTGAACATAAAACTCACCCAACTGATCAATGGTGAAAGTCTTTCAAATTAGTAAGAAATGAGTTACCTTAGTCAACTAATCCAAAACTACTCAGATTACATCATACTTCCAAGTCATCCTCTAAATACCCATCGTGTAATCCATCATCACATCATCCCATTTTCATTGCAGAATGGGTAATGACCGCAACAAACCACCCGACCACTGATGCTCGACCTTCACCCACTGGAAAGTAAGGCTTCACACCACAAAACATGCTACATATTTCTTCATCCATTATCACCAATACTTCCTATTAATATCACAATACATTTTGGTTAAAATAGTATGGACAATTAGATTCATGAAACATGTGCATCAACTCTTCTTACATACATGTTGGTACAAAAACATGACCACAAACATAAACAATCCCATCAACTCCAAAAACCAACTAGAAGGTGAATCCCCACCTTTAAGACCGTCCCTTAAAGTCATATATTTCAGATCCTCATGACGCCTTTCTATAATCTATCTCTTAATTATGAACTCAACTGAAAAGCATTCAAGGTTCATGTACCCTTGGCCATCATGTACCTCAAGATGCATCTCAGCAAACAACGCTATCATCTTCCACTCTAAATTTGATTCCTAAATTACCTAAAATTGGGTCTTCTTACTCATGGAATCTGAAACATTGTTTCCCATTCTCAGTGAGTAAACAAGATCAAATTCAAAATACTCCATGTATTCAACACATCTTCAATACTAAATATTCAAATAATGTTTTGATAAAATGTACTTCCGGCTTTTATGATCGACATATACTAAGAACTACTCTACATCAAGTAGTGTCACCAACTCATTAAAGTATAAACCACTAAAACCAACTAAATATCATGAGTAGGGTAATTTATTTAATGAGGCATCAACAATCATCAAATATACACCAAAACTCAATCATCTTGCATCAAAACTACCCTAAGGCCAACACCGAAGGGATCTCAAACCAAGTTATACTCCTTACCTAGCTTGGGTACGATCAAAATCAGTGCGGTTGTTATCCTCTTATTTAGCACTTTAAATGAATCCTCACATTCCCCATACCATTCATACATGATACCCTTCTTGGTCAAGACTGAAAGTGGTGATTCCAAATGGGAAAAGTATTTGATAATCCTTCAATAATATTCATCCAATCCTAGAAAACTCCAAAGATCAGAAACATTCATGGGTTTCTCCCAACACACAACTACCTAAACATTATTTGGGTCCACCAAAAAACCTTCCTTTGAGATGATGTGACCCAATATATGCACCCCATAGATCAAAAAATGACACTTGGATAGCTTGGATTATGATCTATTAGTATACTCATGATGATGTCAAGATGTTTGGAATTATTTTCATGAGTATCAAAGTACACCAAGATTCCATCAACAAAAACAACCACAAAATAATCTATGTATGGGTGAAATATTCAATTCATAAGGTCTATAAACACTACCAGTGCATTAGTGAACTTGAATAGTATCACAATAAACTCATACAACCCATACCTGTCTTGAAGGTAGTCAGTGGTACATTAGAAGTTCTCACCCTCTACTGGTGATAACCTGAACTCAAATCAATCTTAGAGAACACTATATCACCTCTTATCTAGTCAAAGAGATATTCGATTTATGGAAGATGGTATCTATTCTTAATTTTCATCTGATTCAACTTCCTATAGTCGACACGCGACTACAATGACCCATCAAACTTCTTGGAAAACAACACTACATATCCCCAAGGTGATATACTAGGATGAATAAAACCTTTATTATATAATTCCTCCAACTGAGTTTTAAGTTCCCAAAGTTTTACTGGTTCCATTATATTTAGAATAATGGAAACTATTTCTAATTCCGGTAGAAACTATATCGTGAACTCAATATCTATCTTGGTTGGAAACCCGGATAAGTCCTTAAGAAACAACTCCTAGAACTGATCCACCATAGGAGGAAATATGAGTTTCTCTACTTCACCTTCATCTAGCACAAGAAAATCCACTTTGGCAGCACGTTTACCCAACTGCTGACAAATCGGCCCTCTACAGCCTACCCAAGTATCCCTTCACCACGTTGGACATAAGTGTTCCCTCAAGAGATGAGAATGTTACCCTATGATAGTAAAAACCCATATGGGGTTGGTATAGCACTAACCAATCCATAATAAAATTAAAATCAAATCCAGACTTCTTAGGAACAAACAAGTCCCATAGAAATCGATACCCACCAAACTCGAGTGCACACCCCTTACATTGCATGATATTTTTGGATTGCACCCCTAATAGTGTATCAATTGAAACAATCCAACATATACATTCCACTTCTACACCCAACACAACCACAAATAGAGTAGATACAAAATAGTGGGAGGAACTTGTGTCAAATAAATAAGTATCCAGTGTGAATGCTACAAGGATCATGCCTAAAATAGTCGATGGTCCAACCACACCACTTCTCGGTGTAAATTGAACTACATGAAGCTGACCTACCCTTTTACCCTGGGCCCTAGTATGAATCTCTAATGCTGCACCGCCTTGTTAGTATGGACACTCCCATCCTTGAGTACCTCGTCTGCCACCTCTAATGGTACAACTGGTCAAACTCTAATTATCTTTCTGAAATGGGGTAACCAACCCACTACCTACACTCTACATCGGCCTCAGTCCCCCATCCATGCCCAATTTTTAGTGTTCCTATAGAATATATTCACATTCCCCCTTCTTTTGTATTCTTGGAAGTCAAACAGTGGTTGGGGTACTGACTGTGTAGGTGTCCTAGAATTCCACACTTATAGAAGAAAACTTGATCACTACTCCGAGAGGTTGGTTCTCTATTCTGACTACTAAATCCCCCATTGTACTGGTGAAAATTCTCGATATGGTGTTTCTTACTATTAGAATTCATGCCACTGATTCTCTCAACTAGAGCTACACATCAACCCTATAAGCTTCCTTGAGATTTCCTTCTGATATAAGAGCCTGACCCAACACATCATTAGACCTGTTTAGATGGAAGATATTCACCTGAGACTTAATCTCATGTCTAATTCCCTCCTAAAATCTTATTTCCATAGCTACATCATCCCACACCAATTCTCAAACAAAATATTTGAAATCGATGGAATGGACAACATAATACATCACTAACATAGACCCTTGGGTAAACCTCATAAACTCCACAACCTTCTCTTATCTACAGGTCTCTGGATAGAAATGTTTCAAAAAAAAATTCCTAAAAATATTTCCATATCATACCATCATATTACTGGGTCTGAACTAGAACATCCCAATATCACTTCACTGAAATTTGTAGCATATATGCCTCTATCTTGATCCTCTTCCCAAGAGAAGTCTCTAAGTGATCAAGAATTATTTGGATAGACTCTATCTAGAACTCAACTACATACGGTACACCCTATGAAGTAAAAGTAGGAGGTTGTTGTAGCTGGAACTCTCTAGTGAGTTCAAAAAACTGGGCACAACCCACCCTAGGTCCCATTCCATCATCTGTATAAAATGAGTGAAGTTATCACTATATCACTCTTCTCCCCTATTACACTGATTCACCGGTTTCACTTACTCCACCTCTAGAGGATCATTATCAGTGACATCCTATTATCACCCAATTGGTACAAGATGTTATGGTGGACTCTTCCAACAATACCAAGCACACATCTCAAATCACATAACACAAGTCATCCACAATTGCACAAAATAAAGCTCTCCAGTAGACATAAACAACCCATTTCCAATAAACTATCCCAATGGAAATCATCACATATATATCAATACCCTCTAAAATTCCTACCATGGGTCACAGATAACATGAGGTAACCAACATACATAATCAAAAATATTTCATTAGACACATTTTTAAAATCATTTCCACATTTAAAATGTAAACCTTTCTTCTTATCCACATTCCACATTTCACAATTTTTTACAACCAACTTTTTAACTAATTTACAAGACTTCATTAAGAAAAATTTATTTAACCATTATTTAACATTATTTCAATTTACCCATTTGAATTAACTTTATTAAACATCACTTTATTCAAATTTTCAATGAAGTGAATTTCATTTTACATTTCATGTCCCACACACCCATCTCATGTGTTTCTATCACAATGCATGCCATCTATATGTCTGGGTGCCTATAATGATGAATGAATACACAATATCATGTCATTTAATCCATAAAAAAATATCATAAAATAGACACATAACACAAAAAGTGCATCACCCAATGGTGAAATTTTATTCAAATGCAACAACACACATTAAGAACAAAAACTCTCACCCTGGGTACTTGGGTTTTCCCTCAAACATGGGTTAGCTACTCCAATGTATAGGATCATTGTTGAGTCCTGGCACATTTTAATCTCCCTTTTACCATCCCAAATAGTAAGACAACATAAAATAACCTCCCCTGATACCACTTTGTAATGTACCTGACCCAGAAATCACTGAACTAGTTCCTCAATCTGGGTTGCCACATGACATCAAGCGCGTCGCTCCATACGCCAGAGGTTTATGGCTAGTAGTGATGGTCTAATGGATCACTTGGGGGGACTATAACCTTGTTAATATATTAAGACACAATATATAACATATGTAATAAAGGAAACAATAAACAATAATCAAAAAACATGCATTACCAACCATTTCCCAAACAATGTGAAACCACAACCAAAAATAAATATTCCATGTCATTATTATAGTTCCAAAACTGAAAGAAATCTCCAATGAAAGACCAATATATAAATCCTCAAAATGTCCCTAACTATAAGTCTGAATCCATGGCCATGAAAATCCCAAGACAAACTCAACTCCCTAGCATAGGGCCTTTACCCTAGTCCTAACATGCAACCATGAAATCTACTCGGGTAACCAATGAAAGCCTAAGTTGGTTGTGAGTAAAACTCAGTAGGCCACCAGAAATGGTGTTTAGAAAATATCCAGTCTTAATAGGTAGTGTATGAAAGTATGAAATAAATGAAAAGGTAAACCAACAGAAAACTAAGGCATCATTAACTAACAATATTTACTTTAACCATTTCCATATTTATTTCCCTTTTCTTCACATACACCATCTTCATCACCAAATTCATTTTCATCACATGTTCCATGGGTTAGGCATTTACATAATTTACACAAGTGCACAAGTTGGTCAAATTATGATGCATGAGAAAATATGTCAAATTCCTTGTCTCTCTAGAGATGAAAATTATATAAATAATCATAACACATTTACCATGGAACCTCAGTCTAGGTAGTCTCATCCAATGCAACCATTATAGGCCTAGAGCCTCAATCAGACTCCCTAACCTATGAATTATAGGGTGGGGTTTATAGCCTTAGTCCAACCCAACCCATGGGAGGAGCCTCAGTCCTGTATCCCACACCACCATTCCATGTTCACTTGCTTATTTATCCATTTACCACGTATATCATATCAAAAAAACATAAAAAACTCATATAACATTTATAATTCAAATTTTATTCAATAAATAATTCATCATCAAGCCTCATCCCATTAACACCTTCACTGTTTTCTTTGCATATCCCATTTAAACTATTTCCCTTTTTCATACCTTAACTCATTTAGCATAATCAACCCATTTTTCAATTAATTAGACTATTTAAAACATTAAATAATTCATATTCCTTAATCTATTTACTTATTTCCATTACAAATTCATAGGTTGTTAACACATTCACATTAATCAATTTAACCCATTTTCAAATCATTCCAAACAATACCTTGTTTCATTGTCAACAAATAGGCACACTACAAATTTTCACTTTTTAACTCAACTAACATGTGTTGGTCAGAGTATGACTCTCAAGAAAGGGGGGTGAATTGAGTTCCTATAAAAATTTCTGTGAAAAAGTATTATTTTAAATTTCCCCAAATTTAAAATTCAATTAACCAGTTAGCTAGTAGTGAATTTATAAGTTCTTGACTATTCGATTAATTTCACAAAAGTGTGATTAGTTCTCAGTTATATCAATTTTATAATTAATACATATCTTGAAACTAACCTAACAAGTCAATAGTATTATAAATACTTTATAAGACTAACTATTAGAGTTCAATTTAGTTTTATGAAATATGTGATAAAACATAGTAAAAATAAAAGTTAAAACATAGTGGAAATGAAACAAGAGGTTCGATATCCAGCATAGATCTAATACTCTCCACTTGGTGATCACCTACCACAAAGCAGTTTCAATTAATAAATAGTTTGATCCCCACCCTGGATCGGGGTGAACAAAAGTGCATAAGCTGTCTCAGTCACAAGACTTCTACCTTAGTTCTTTGTGGGTACAAACTAACAGGTCACACAAGGACCTCTTCCACACTTATCCATGTGATTAAAAAGTTGTAAGAAGGTATGAGTGGAAGGATATCTTATATCCTTTATTTTGATATAGGATACAATGTGTGCCTTATAGATAGATACACACAATTCCCAAAAGCATGTAAAAATGTACACAATAGAGAAAATAAATATAAGAAAGGGTTTAAAAGGCTCTGTGTGTCTTGAGATGAAACTCTGGACTCTTTAGATGTAGATGAGATGAGGTTTGAGTCCTCTTTTGGAATTTGACACAAAAACAGAATGTCGTGTTCTGGCTTCCAGGTATAATTATGGTTATATATGTATATTCTTCTACTTCTTTGATATGATGAAGAAGTTTGTCTATTAGATGTACAACTTGATTGAGATTTCCTCGTATGTTATTTTTTTGTTCTTGAGTTCATAGTGGGTTCATGAGAGTCACAAATGTTCTTCTGCATGCCTATAATGAGGGAATGCCGCACACTTGTTACTGATTCATTCTTCAAAATGATTTTATTCTTGAGGAATGATAGAGAGCATGATCTTTCCATGTGTATAGGCGCATCAAACCTCATACTCTCTACTAAAAGTCCTAAAAAAGATTATTAAATATGTTAGTATCATTAAATAACTCAAATATAACCGTTGGAAATAATTTTAATACATGAAAATTTAAATAGTCTGTCGGTGATCCCTCTGTCGGTGAGTCAGTCTATCGATGAGTCGTCCTATCAGTGAGACATCAGTCGGTGATTTTTCCATCAATGAGTCATCAGTCGGTGATTCTTCCTATCGACGAGTCATCCTATCAGTGAGACATTAGTTGATTACTCAACTTCTGGTGAGTCATTAGTCAGCGAGTCATCCTATCGGTGAGTCGTCCTATTAGTGAGACATCAGTCAGTGACTCAGTTCTTCTATTGGTGTCTGTGACTTATACTTAGATAATTTTAGATGTTCTGTCTGTATTACAGTACAAAAATTTCATAATATTATAATTCCCATAGTTACACATAGATAATCATTTATAAGCTCATTTAGACTTAAATTACCATAATTAGTTATATTATTTAAATGATTTGAAATATTAGAAAAGCTTTGGCATGATTTAGGATCTGATATGAGGTAAGATATGTGACTTGTGATTAAGACATTGTTTGTAATAATGAGGTAAGATATATGTTATAATATATGAAATTATTTGTGATAATTAAAACCATTATAGTTATAGATAGTGGGAAAAAACAGCCTATGGGACAAAAAAATGTCAAAACATTTATCATGGGATCTATTTTAACACAAATGAACATTAGACTTTACATCACGATTTCCCATGCTCGAGAATATTGACGCACACCAAGGGTGGCCCTAAAATGGTAAAATCATCCTAAATTAATCCCATTAGGGTTATTATGGGTTAAATTAAACATTTATACAACCAATTTACCAAGTATTACCCAATGAAACAAATTTATGACAAGTGGAAGGTGGTATTACACCCATGCATGCACAAATCTACAATAAAACAATTGTATATAACTTTTAGACCACCTACCTTGATCCCAATAAAAAGTTAATGATTAACCTTAGGATTAGATAGAGATTCAGGAATAATTTTATTTCCCAACCTAATATAAACCTAAAAATGATGGTTTTAGGGCTTCAGAAGAAGAAGAACAAATCTATAAACCCGAATCTAGAAAAGGAAGCAAGAGGAGCGTTAGACTTACCCGAATATTTGATATACCAACAAAAACACTCCAAATGGACTATAATCATATGATATTAACCCTTGGGATGATTGGGGGAATTTTTTTCCTCACTAGGTCTAGAGGAATAACAAATGGGGAGAAAATTGGATGATGAACTAAAAATCATGAGGGGGAAATTTCGAAATTTTTCACTTTTTA
The DNA here is from genome assembly GCA_963277665.1 of Viscum album. Taxonomy (NCBI): domain Eukaryota; kingdom Viridiplantae; phylum Streptophyta; class Magnoliopsida; order Santalales; family Viscaceae; genus Viscum; species Viscum album. The sequence goes on from OY728133.1 coordinate 32,007,365, forward strand.
GTGGGCCGCATGGTTTGAAAAACCACGCACCACATGTGCACCTACCTATATACAAGAGGGATATAAGTCAAAAGTTCTTCTATGGATTCCAAATGTCTAGAAAAACCATACTACAATAGTTTCAGATGCCTTTGTCCAAGGTTTCACGGTTTGGCCTCACCCCTTGCATGGTTTTCACTAACCGTGCACTAACTGTGCAACCTGCACATGATGACCTGATTTCAATTTCATTAATGTCCCAAACCCATGGGGTGAGGCCAAACCATGAAATTAAGATATTTAAACAAAAATTTAAACAAAGACATACCTCCACGAAGTTCGAGATCTTATAATATCAATGATAATTTAGAATAATCAATATTTTATTAAATGATTTAAAATTCATCAAAATAATATATTCTACCAATTAATTGTAATATGGTTGAAAATATCATCAATTGTATATTTATTTTTCACCTATATTTTTCTGTTAACATTCTTAACTCTTAATGAGTAAAAAACTTTTATTATGTGGTAATTGTAAAATGGGTAAACATGGGGATAACAGTATAAGGAAAGTGTAAAAACAATACGCAAACTTGTATAAATGTTATATAATGTGAATATTTTAACTTATATTTATACTATATTCTAGGTACAACAATTTAGATCCACTTTATTATGAAAATTAATTTATATTTATTTAATTATTTTTTTAATTCCAAGAGTTCCCCTCCCCTCACTTATAAATGGGCACCACTTCCACTCTCTTGCACACACATTTTAAGATTTCTAGATTTAAAAATAATCTACATAATAAATTCTCAGATTCCTTCCCCATTTCCTAGAGTTAATTATATTTCTAAAATTCTATCCTTTTAATGCTTAATGTGTATCCCAAAATGGGTTCTTGAATGAAGAGGTACAACTCTTAATGAAGTACTTTCAATTTTATTTGTTTCTATATGTCCTATAAATGTATGGTATACATTATAAAATTATGATTAAAATATACTTAGTATATTTTTATCTTATTATTATTTTAGTGAAACCGTTTTCCACCTATTTTCCATCCTAAAAAAATTAAATCATTGCTCGTGTGTATGTATGGATAACCATCTCTACACAATGGAGTATTTAATTTTTCATCACCATCTTCCATGAATGGTTATAAATAAGGATCTAATGATTAGATATTATATATAATATATAATAATTATTCTAAAATTGTGAATTATTATTTAACATTCCTGTATTTCATCTGTAGAAAAGTGAAAACAGCGTTCAGGAATACGTGCAACCCACCGTCTCTATGAACAATGTAACTCAATTTTCTATCTATACCTTTTATAGAAGAATATATCTATATATATAATTAATATATATTATATTTATATCATTATTAAAATTAATTTTATTATGAAATCATTATCAAATTACATGGATACGAACTACTGAGCTGAAATTGTTATGAAAAAATGAGACTATTCCCACCCTGAAATAATGATTTTGGTAAGGAATTGTTAATAAATATGTGTTTAAATGTTATAAGTGGATAATATATGATATTTTAATTATATTAATGAATATATTATAGAATAATAATATATTTAAATTTATTATATAGTAGGATAAAGGAATTTTTTATGCAATTTGAACTTGAGTTAGGGGTTTTAAATTATAATCTATTTATTTACCATGATTGATTTTGATTAAGTATATAATGATAAAATTTCAAGACATACCTATGAATAATCCCATGAATTCCATTATACTTTGGTTATATATAGAGATTACATTTTTTCCTTTCATTTGTTTCTCTTTTAGAATAGAAGAGATAGAAAAACATTTTTAAGTAAAACTGACTTTATTTATCTCTTCAGTCGAAAATCTATTTTCTTCCATGTCATTGTATTCTAAAACTTTTTTCAAGATTTTTTTAATATTATAATATTATATTTTAAAATTAATTTATAACCATTATTTAATTTTTATAAAATGGTTTAAAATAAATTTTCATGTAATTTCATCAATGAGGTACTTTTTGACTTTTTACTCAAAATGTGAAAGGATTTTTTTATTTTTACGTACATGGAATGAATGAAATTTCCCACTATTAGGACCGTTAAAAATTTTAAGGTTTCTTTGTAGGTTTTCAAGGTCATTTTCAAAGACAATATTATTTCTTAATGATTGATATATATTTACATTTTAAATAAGTCATTTCAATATGAAAATGGTATTTTCATCAAGATATGTTCTAGTGATCTTTTAAAGTAATTTCTCATTTATGATAATATAATTTGGTGTGACTTATATTTTACTATGTATATGATCTAATGAAACCAATTAATGAATTTATTTGGATGGAATATTATGATTAATATTTAAGGATTAATCTATGAAATCCATTTCTTACCCAGAGGTTAATTATTTTATGATGAAAATTTTATGAAACCCATTTTCTATCCATGGGTTATGAAATAATTAAATAATGAAATGTTTATAAAACCCATTTCAATTCCATGGGTTATGATATGATGATTATTTTGGGATATAGTGAAAAACATATACATGATTTTAATTATGTGATTTGTGGGACTGAAATTATATATCCATCCAATATATTGGGTAAAGATAAATATCTCATGAGATAATAATAATTGTAATGGGGAATGAACGTAGTTCAAAAAGGGACTTTGTCCACTATGATAGACTTAGGAGTGAACATTGACTAAGTATAAAAGGATTATGAAGAAAACTCAATCTGATATGATAATCTTGGAAGTGACCCTTGACTACTAAGGAAATTTTTTTATATGCTTATGTGTATTCCACAATCTTAAGTCTTATGCCAATGTTATGATCTTTTGGATAATTTTCATTGATTCCTTTATGATTCATGTCTTTTAGACAGCCACGATTTAGGAAATGACTCAATATTATGATTAATTATATTCTATGTATGGTTTTAAAATTTTATGCTCATGTTTTTTTAATAAACAATTATTTTTATGAAATATTTCTATTTAAATAATTTTATTTTTTTTGATGGTTTGCGTTACATGCAATAACGAGTTTAGACGTACTGCAGAACATTATTAAAATATTATGTGTCTATTATCGCCTAACCATTGGATTAGTGGATATGAATAGAAATAAATAGATTTTGATAAATATAAATTCTAAACATTTATAAAATTAATTAATTAGTTTTAAAATATTTATAATTAGAAAAAAAAAATTAATTTGAAATATAATTTTTTTTTTGAAAAATTGTTTTTATGCAAGTAATATAGTTTTATTTCAATCACTATTAATGAATTATTCTAATGAAATTTATATTTTATTTAATTTATAATTTTTTAAACATTTATAAAATATTTTACTAGACATAGGATACGAAAAAATTCACTTTTATGCTTAAAAAGTAATTTTTCAAAAAAATGTTTTCATCACGTGGTGCATGATTATTTTAAAATAAAATTTTGAAACTTTTAGATATTAGATTTTATAAAATATATTCCATATTTTGAATCATTAGTTACAAATTTGGTAAATAGACCCCTTTTATTTTTTTTCAATATGAATAGCAACCATGGTAAAATTTATCACCTTAATGAAGGGTAAGTCAGGTTTATATGGGGTGAAAATAAGTGATAAGTCCAAAATTTGTTATCAAAATTATTATTTGATGAAGTTAATTATACCCATATCAAATTAATCTCTGATTTTATTAGTTTAATTGGCACTTTTTTAAGAAAATGACTTTTATATTATTTAAATAAAATAATGTTACAACATGTCACTTTCTTTGTTTTCAATATATCTTATATATCCACATAGGGAAAAAATTAATATATGAATGAATATAAGAATCTATATTGAGAATAATAAAATTATTTTAATAATTAAAATTTATTTTTTATTTTAGTAATTATATAATGACCTTAATTTCTTATGCAACATCGATGCAGTAATTCTCTAATTAATAAAAAAATCCAATAAATGATTTTTAAAATTTTAAAAGAAGAATAATCTGAGTGATTTAATGTGTTCTGTGAATTTTATTGGTGAATATAACATATGATTATTTTTTTATAATATTTTATTCGAACTAAAACTTTGTATTTATGTATTTTATGTCAAATTATGTGAATAGTATCTAAATTGACAATAATGATATTTTATAAGAATTATATTTTATTAAATCGCATAAAAATAATAAAAAATATTAAAGGATGAAAATGGGGAGATGATATGGCTTCAAATTTTATACCCTGACCATTTATATGTCTTTTGGAACCATGTTTATATATATACTTAATCATATTTTAATCTTTTAAGAAATACCAAGAGTGCCCATCCCCTGTCTTATAAAAGGGAACCTCTCCATTATCTTCTTCACATCACATTGAGATTTATAGCTATACCATCCTATAAAAACTTACCTTATCCACTTACCTAGACACATTATAGAGGTTATGGTCTTCTCAAAATACAAACTCTGGGGTCTTTAAGAGGAGATCTAAAGGAGTTATTTCCAAGAAGAGGTAATGACCTTAACCTACCACTTTATTTTATACTCTTCTTTAACTCATTAAAATCTATGTTATTTATCATAAAATAATAAATTAAGTATAATAAATATGATAAAAATTTCATATGATTATGAAAAATACATTATGAACCCTCTTTCCTATTATACAATTAGTGAATGTATCTCTTGTGTGTACATAAGGCTTACCGTCTCCACATAGTGATACATCTAATTTTTATTCTAAATATTTTATGGATGGGTATTATGATGGGTATAATGATAAAATATTATATATATGAAATAATTAAACTTCATTAATAATAATATCACATCTATCTACTTTCCATCCAATCCATTGGGAAATGATAACGCCATTCATGTGTACGTGTGAACTACTTCCTCCACAAAGCGATGTGATTTGTATTTAATTTGTATTTTACATGGATGGTAATGAAAATTAATTGGGTGAATATATATGATATATATAACATAATAATGATTCAATGAGGTGTATTTTTATTTACCTTTCGTTGATTCAATCTTTTAAAAAATTGAAACAACGTTCAAGCCTAGGTATGACCTACAGTCTCCATAAACGGTGTAATTCATTTATATATATATATATATATATATTATAGATGAATATATATATAATGAATATATTTGATATTTATATGATGATTAATATTTTTTTGTGATGGAACCAGGATAAATGTTCAAGGAACATAACTACTGAACTGAAATAATGATAATAAATGAAATAGTTAGCACCTACAAATAATGATTTTAATTAGTAATTATTGATAAAAGTGGTGTTAAAATTTTATAAAGAGATAATATATTATGTTATAAGCATGAAAAAAACTTTTTTATATAAGTATAATAAATTTAAATTAATTATATGGGTGGTTAGAGTGATTTCAAAGCAATGATAACTCAAGGTAAGGGTTTTATTTCACAAATATCATCAATATTATGGATTATTTATGTTTAAGTATCCACTGGGAGAATTACTGGATAATTATCTTCCATATCCATGTTTTATAAAAAAATTATATGGATTTTTTTACTATTCTCCAATTATTTTTTATATTCATTTTTACCCTTGTTTTATTTTTTACAAAATGTTTTAAAAGGAATATTTTTGTTTATATTATGAACGATGTATTCTTTGAAATTATGAAAGGAATATTTTTTAACTTATATGGAATGAAAAAATATTCCTTTACTCATGAATAATATTTTCATTGAAGCCTGATTTATAATTTTACAATGCTTTTTTGAATGAAAATTTTTTCCTTTTTAATTGCTGATCCTTTTAAAAAGATGTGATTTAAAAAAGGAAAGGTTATTTTCCTCAAGAATTTTTTCTAAGTGATATTTCAAAATCTTTTTTCCATTTAAGATGAAATAATTTTATTTTAATAAATATTTAATGGTATATGATCCAATGATAAAATCTTTATTCTTTCTCTGGATGGTTTATTTTTATAATGAAAAGATAAATGGTTTATGAAACCCATTTCTTTTCATTGGGTTATAATATGATAAAGTGTTTATGAATCCAATTTATTTTCATGGGTTTAGATATGATGAATGTTTTATAATATTTTGTAACACATATATATTATTTTCATTTTTTGATGGTTGGGACCTATATCTTACTTCAATTCATTTTATAATTTATTTTATATCACAAGATAATAATAGAAAACAAGTCAAAATACTTGATCCATTTTGGGAAACTTTTTGAAGTGCTTGATCTGTTATGAAAGAAAATTTAATGTGATTGATCCACTATAGAAAAAAGGATTTGATTCCTAATCCGATGGTCTTGATAGTTAAACATTTACACATTTATAACATGAACTTCTTATTCATGATCAAGTTATGATTATTTCTCATTATTATGATTCATGTCATTTGATATGCTATTATTTTGTAACATAACAAAAGTTTGTGATCATTGTCATATTGGGTATTAATTTTTTAATTTATTTTCATTATCTCACACCTTTATTCTTATATTATGATTTTACAGGATCTCAGATTGATACCTCCCATGTTTACCTTTACTTAGCATCTGATATCACCCCTTTTTATGTTTCCCTTCCCTAGGTTATGATGAATGTTTTTAGTAGGAAATACCTATAAAGAGTACTATGGGGGAATATATTTATGGGAAACATTGAGGATATTTTATAAAATAGTAAAATTTTATATCTAGTCTTCAAATACTCCACTTTAGGGTTTTGGTGTGTATCTTATTATTATGTATTGAATACTCATATGAAAATGATGTAATATTTATGTATGAAAGGCTCGGGAATAAATAGTTGTTATCAGAGTAGGGTTTAATTATTATTTGGAGATTAGGGTTAAAACCATTTATGAAACCCATGGGGATAGGTATAAGTATAGGATAAAAACCTAATTTTTGGTAATGATCATGAATGAACTAGGTTAAAAATAAGATGTTGTGGAAGAAGGTGTCACAATTTAGAAATTCTATAAATGTTTTTATAGAATTATGTGTTTTTTAAATATGAATATTATTTATCAAAGTGTGTTTTTTTTGTTTTAGTTAATGGATATAACCTAAAGAAAGCATGTTAATAAGGAATGAAATGGATAATGTAATGATTGTCCATCTGAGAAACCAAATGATATGGGAGCTGGAAAGTATCATGTTTCTTTTATGCTCAAACAACATTCTGAAGCTATAAATCATGTCGATTTTCTAAATGACCAAAGGAGGGAACAATGTACTATTTAATCTTTCATGAGGAAAAATCCACATTATTTTAGTGGATCTTATGATACACTTTTGGATGAGTGATGGATCAAATCCATTGAGAAAATATTTTATGTTCATCAATAATCAGGACATCAAAAAGTTTCTGTAACTATTTATCATCTAGAAGGTGAATTAAATCAGTGGTAGAATCTTATCAAGAATATGAGACAAGAAGAAGAAATTGAATCCATGGAGTGGGATTATATTAAGAGGATATTATTATATAAGTGAATTCTATGTATTCTATGTACAGTTATGGATAAGGAATTTCTTTAGTTGAAGAAAAAGTATGATTAATCTATTGTTACCCACGAGGAAAATTTTAAAAGGATTGAAAGGTACACCTCTGGTTTAATTATCATCCATAAAAGTAATTTTCATTGAATCTTTGGTGGCTTAAAACCAATTCTCCAAAAAGAATTATCTATATGATACTTTAGTATCTATGAATAAATTGTTTTATGTGCACTCAAAGTAGAAATGTAAATGGGATATTCCCACCATTCCAATGGTTTTGATAATAAAATAAAGATTGAGTCTCATGAAAACTCATATAAATAAAATGGGAGAAAGAAATTCCACCCATATTTGTTTCAAAAATGTGAGGAGAAATAACAAGGGATATGTTTGAAAGGAACTGAGAGGTTATGTAAATGTGTAAAGGTTTGTCATAAAGCTCATGAATGATAAAAGGTGATGAATAGCCAGTATATGCTATGAAGTAAATGAATATTCCAACTAATTAACCACCCATACTCCAATTCTTCAAATTCATTGAGTTTTAGAATTATGTTATCTAGTGCATGAATATAAAGGTTTTTTGATGATTAGTTTCAATATACTATTAATGAAAAAGGTAAATATCATGTGATCATGACTATCAAAGTGGGTTATGAGAATGATGTGGTGAATGGTACACTTATCATCCACTCTAGAATAAATAATGTTTTATTTGATTATGGAACCACCTATTATTTTATTTCTAAATAATTTTCTAAGGGTATTATTGTATCACCACAATAATTAGATTCTATTTTTTCAATGAAAACACTTAATGATATAATGGTTGTATCTCAAGTCTCTATTTCCTCTATAATTGAAGTTTGTGGGAAAGTGATTCTTGAAAATCTTATGATTCCCCCTTTAATTAAATTTGTTGTGATTCTTGGAATTAATTGTATTTCTCTATATAGAGACAACATTTATTTCCGAGGAAGGGAAGCCACATTTTAAATTTTGAATGAATCTATGATCATTTATCAATGCGAGGATGAATATGAAATTCGATAGGAAATTTCTTCCATCTGGTGGGTCTTAATTAATATACATGAAGTTATATATCTTAGATGATTTGGGAGAAAATAAATATTAATTTTATATATATTGTATGGGAATTTTTTTATGTATTTTCATAAGAATTTCCAATCATTCCATTGAATTGTGAAGCTTATTTTTTAATAGAACCCATAATTGGTGTTGTACCTATTTCAAGTACTCCTTATAGAATAGACCCATTTGAGTTGTAGGAATTGAAGAAGAAACTACAAGACAATCTTTATAAGGGATTCATACACCCCATTATGTCACCATGGGGATCACCTATTCTATTTATTAAGAATAAATATAAATCAATGCATATTTTCATTGATTATCGAGATATTAACATGTTCAAAATCATGAACAAGTATTATCTCCCCCATATTGATGAATTATTTAATCAACAACATTGTTCTCAATTACGTTGGAATATTGACCTTCATTTTGGATATCATAAATTTAGGTTCAAGAAAGAGGATATATGTAAGATGGAATTCTATATAAGGTATGAACACTATGAATTTATAGTGATTCCTTTTGTTCTTACTGATTCCCCTGCTATCTTCATGTATTAAATGAATTGAGTCATTAGATAATATCTGGATCAATTTGTGGTAGTCTTTATAGAAACTATTCTTTTATATTCAATGATTAAGAAAGATAATTATGATCACTTGAGTATTTTACTAAAGACCCTAAGGAAGGAGAAGATTTATGAAAAATTTACCAAGTGTAAATTTTGGGTTCAAAAAGTTTTATTCTAGGGTCATATATTCTCAAGTGAGGGTATATCAGTCAACCCGTCAAAAACATAAGTTATTGATAAATATCCTTGAATAACCATGGTAACTAATATCTATATTTTTCTTGGGTTGGATGGATATTATCAATATTTTTTTGATATATTTCTCACATTATAAAATCTACCAACAAATATTACTTGAAAAGGAGTTAAGTTCATATGGACATATAAATGCAAAGTGAAATTAAAGGAGCTAAGAAGAAGGTTGTTTAGTGCACCTATATTCATAGTACCCCATAGTAGAGACATGTTTGTGATCAATAATGATGTATAAAAGAAGGGACTGAGATGTGTTCTCATGAAAAATGATATGATGATAGCTTATGCCTCATTCCAATTTAAAGATTATGGGAAAAATTAACCAACTCATGATTTGGAGTTATATGTGGTAATTTTTTTAATTAATGATATGGATGAATTATCTATATATAGAAAGGTGTTACTTATATATTGATCACAAAAGTTTAAAATTTATTTTCAGTCAAAAAGAGATCAACATGCATCAAAGAAGATGGTTTTATATGATTAAAGATTATGATTTCTTAATACATTACCACCCTGGAAAATTGAACAAGGTGGTAGATGATTTGAGTTGAATGGACCATTCTATCATATCTATGACGTGGATCAAAAAATATCTGATATTAATAGATTTCTAAATGATTGATCTATAAATCATAAATTAAGGGGAGAAATATTGTCTACTTCAAATGAATGTCTAACCACCTATGAATGTGAGGAATAATGAGGTGCAAAAGGAAGATGTGGAGCTGAAAAAACAGATCAGAAATTTTCCTAAGTTAAAAATTGATTGTGAGGAAATTATAAGGACAATAAACCTTGTCTGCTTCCTATGAATACCATATTTTTAGAAGGATCTATTGGTTGAGGTGCACAAGTTATCATTATTTGTTAATTATAAAAGAAAAAATATGTATAGAGACCTAAATGATTATTTTTAGTGAGATGGAATGAAAAGAGATATTGTAATGTATGTTTCTAGATCCTTGATATGTAATAAAGTTGAGTCTGATAGATATAATTCAAGGTGGATGTTACAACGATTACCCATACCAAAATGGAAATGGGAAAAAATTATCATGGACATCATTTTTGGACTCCCTAAAACATATAAAGAGAACAATGATATATGGGTTATATTTAATCTCCTTTTGAAGAAAAAACTCTTCATTTCAATTAGATAATATTTATATTTTGATCAACATACTCTATTATACAATAAGTAAGTGTAAAGATTTCATTGTTTACCACTATAAATTATATCTAATTAGGATCCTATGTTTACCTAAATGTTTTGGAGAATTATTCAGTGAGATCTATATATAGAGTTAAGTTTCATTACTAATTATCATCCTTATATATATGGTTAGTTTGATAGGACCACTCAAATTCTATAAGATATGTTTATATTTTACTCTATGTATCTCAATGGTGGTTGGGATCAACACCTTCATTTGGTTGAATTTTCATACAAAAATTGTTTCCACCCAAGTATTCATATGGATCATTATGAAGCCCACCATAGTAATAAGTGATGAAATTAAACATGTTATAATGAGTTGGAGAAATAAAATTATTGAGACCTAATATAGATAAGGAAATTATAGAGAATGTTAGATCGATTCAATAACACATAATATCAACTCAGAGCTGATAAAAGCGTTATTCTGAAAAACATCAGTGATATTTGGAGTTTAAAGATTGTGAAAAGGTTATTATATAAATTTCACCATGTAAGAAGGTTATTATATTAAGAAAAAATGTCAAAACGCTCCCTAGGTATATTGGTCATCTTGAAATTCTTGATCGTATCAGTATGATAGCTTATAAATTGTTTCTTCCACTGAATCTCTCTAATGTTCATGATGTGATCTATGTATATTTCATTAAGAAGTACATATATGATCCTTCACAAGTAATTAACTTAGAGGTAATACCAGTATAAAAATATTTATATTATGAAAAAAAAATGGTACAAATTCTGGATTGTAGAGGAAAATTATAAAGAAACATGACCACTCACCTAGTCAAAGTTTTTTGGCGAAACATCCAATTATAAGAAGTTACTTGGGAACCTGTGGATTCAATGAAACAAAGATATTATCATTTTTTGTAACATAGTGAAAATTATTAAGGTAAAAAATATATTCTCTATGTATATTTCACTTTAAAAATTTGATTTATTTGAAGTCTTGTGTTACACACAATAACATGTTTAGATGAACTAGTTAACATTATTAAAATATTATATGTCCATTATTGCCTAGCCACTAGATTCAGGTGTATAAATAGTAAAAACTAAATTATGAAAAATATATTCTCTACAAATTATAAAATTAATCCCTTAGTTATTAAATAATTAAAATTAAAAAAATAATTATTTTAAAATAAAAGTGACGGTTTTTCTAGAAAACTGTTTTTATGCACGCAATATATTTCTATATTAACCACTTTTAGTGAATGATTTTAATGAAATTTATATATTATTTACTTGATAAAATGTTATAAACATTCAAAAAACATTTTTCTATTATAACATAAGAACAAATCCAGTTTTATGATTAAATTTTTTTTTTCTAAAAATAATAGTTTTCTCTGCATGTTTCACGCTTATTTTAAATTAAATTGTGAAAATTTAAGAAATTAAATTTGATAAAATGGATTTTATATTTGGAATAAGATAGTTAAAATTTGTTAAATATTCCCTTTTTATTTTTGGTCAATATGAATAGTAACCATAGTAAAATTTACCACCTTGGTAAAGGGTAAATTTGGTTAATCTTAAGTAAAAATAAGTAATAAACCATAATTTTTACTCCTAATTCTAATTAGATTAAATAAATTCAACTTGATCACTTTAGCCGCTAATTTTATTAGTTTAATGAAAAAATTTCCATGAAATCGGCTTATATATTATTTAAATCAAAGAAAGTTACAAATTGTCACTCTCTTTATTTTTAATATATCTTATGTGTACACATAATAAAAAATCAATTTATGAATAATTATAAATGTCTATTATGATATTAAAAATTTTAATTTCATGTTATAAATTTATTTTTATGTTTTAGTAGTTATATATTTACCATTATTTCTTTTGTAACAATAGTGTGATATTTCTGCAATTAATTAAAAAATTTAATAAATGATTTTAAGAATATTAAAAGAAATATAATTTGAGTGAGTTAATTAATTTCACGAATTTTTTAGGTGAATATAACATTTTATTTTTGTTTTATAAGATTATATTCCAATTAAATTTTTTTTATTTATGTATTTTATGTCAAATTTTGTGAATAGTATCTAAATTTACAATGATGAAATTTTGTGAGAATAATATTTTATTAAACCACATAAAATAATAAATTTTTAAAATAGGAAAATTGAGATAAGATATGGTTGAAAATGTATTTCCTTTTCCATTTATAGTTTACTTTGAACCATTTGGATTGATTTTGAATTAATAACATTTTAATCTTTTAAGAAATACCAAGAGTGCCCCTCCCCTTTCTTACAAAATAGAACCACTACCTTCTATTATTCACATCACATTTAGTCTTATAAATCAAAAATACTCTTCCAAGTTCTCTTCTCCACATTTTTACCCAAATTCTATATGTTCTGGTATTTTTAAAAGACCAACTCTAGGGTCTTTAAGAGGAGATCTAAAGAAGTTCTTTCCATGAAGAGGCAATCAGCTTGACCGATCACATTTTTACATCCTCTGAATCTATGGTATTCATCATAAAATAATATATTTATTATCAAAATTATTATTAAATTTAATTATGATTATTAAAACACCATTATAAAGTTTCTTACTCATCAAAAAAGAATTGAATTTTTTGCTCATGTGTATGTATGACTTAACATTTCTACATGGATATTCAATTATTTTTTCCTCACCATCATTTATGGATGGGTATTATAATGAGTTTAATGTTTAAATAGTATATTTATGAAATTATTAATCGTATATAATTATAATATCACATCTTCTTACTTACTATCCAATCCTTTGGGAAACAATAGCATCGTTCATGTGTACATACGGACTACCTCCTCCAATAAGAGATATGTTTTATTTTTCATTTATATTTTACATTGATGGTAATTATTATTAGTTTGATGAATATATATTATATATATGAAATAATATGATTTCTTTTAAGGTGAATTATGATTTAAATTTCGTTAATACCATCATTCAAAAAATTGAAACATCGTTCATGAGTACGTACGACCAACCGTCTCCATGAACAGTGTAATTCATTTTTTATCAAATAAATATTATGGATGAATATAAGCATTTATATATAATGAATATATGTGATATTTTTATGATTATTAATATTATTTTTGTTATGTAACAAAGATAAATTTACAAGGACCATAATTACTGAACTGAAATACTCACAATAAACGAAATAATTAACACATGGAAATAAAGATTTTAATAAAGAATTATTGAAAAAAAGGTTGTTGAAATATTATAAAAAGATAATTTATGATATTATAAGTATGAAAAAATATATTATATAGAAGTTTAATAAATTTAAATTTATTACATAGGAGGTTATAGTTCTTTCAAATCAAGGATATCTCAAGGTAAGGTTTTTATTTCACAATCTCATCAATATTCGAGATTGTTTACATTTAAGTATTTGTTGGGAGAATAAGTTGATAATTATGTTCCATATCCATGTTCTCTGAAAAAATTTCAAGAACATTTTTAATATTCACCAATGATTGTTTAAATTCATCTTTACCCTTGTTTAGAATTTTAAAAAATGTTTTAAAAGGAATATTTTTGTCATTTTCTAAATGATGTGTATTTTGAATTTGTAAAAGGAAAGTTTTATAACTTATATGGAATGAATGGATTTTTATTCCACCATGAATAATCATTTATTTGAAAATTCATTTACAATTTTACATGTATCTTTTCAAATAATTTTTTTCCTTTATAATTCCACATCCTTTTAAGAATAAGTTATTTCAAAATAAATAGTTTATTTTCTTCAAGAATTATTCCATGTGATATTTCAAAATAAATATTCAATATCAAGTTACATCCTTTGATGTTACTTAATATTTACTAGGATATAATCCAAATATAACATATTTATTTTTTCTCTAGATGGTTTGTGTTTATGATGAAAAGATGAAATGTTTATGAAACCCATTTCATTTCCATGGGTCGTTCTATGATGAAATGTTTATGAAACCCATTTCTTTTCATGGGTTATAATATGATGCATGTTTTATGATATTATAGAACATATATGTATTATTTTAATTATGTTATGGGTGGGATTGTAATATCCTTCTAATTCATTGGTTCTAGTGTTATATATCATGATATAATTATGGGAAACAAGTCAAAGTGCTTGATCCATTATTAAAAACAAGTCAAAGTACTTGATCTGTTATGGGGAAAAAGTCAATATCCTTGATCCACTATGTGTAATAGGTTCTTATTATTTATTTTATGGTCTTTGAAGTTAACCATTATATATGAAATTTTTTCTATATATATTATAGTTTTATACACATTTATGACCTGAAATTATGGTTCATGATTGAGTTAGGATGAGTTCTAATTCTTCTGATTCACGTGTTTTTAAATGCTAATATTTTATTCCATAAATCATGTTTATGATATTTTTCATATTGGGTATAAATTTTGTATGTTATGTTCATGATATCATACCTTTATTCTTATCTTATTATTTAAAATGATCAACGATTGATATCTCCCATGATTACCATTACTGAGCATATAAACTCACTCTTTTATTATTTTTACTTTCCCCAGGTTATGAAAAATGTTTTTAGTAGGGTATTCCTACAAATAGTACTGTGAGGTAAGATATTTATGATATTTATTAAATATCATTAATAAAATAAGAAGGTTATATATCTAGTATCCAAAGACTCTAAACCGTTACAGTTCTATCGTGAAATATATTTGTATATATTAAATATTCATCTAAATAGATGTTATATTTATGTATGAAAACATTAGGCCACAATATGTTCTCATATACTTATACTCTTATTTTGTTTAACTGATCATTGATATCTCAATTTTTTACCCTTACTGAGCATCTAAGATCACTCTTTCTTATATTTATTTTTCCTCGATTATGATGAAAAATTTTAAGTAGGGTATTTGAATTAAGAGTACTGTATGGGAAAATATTTATGGGATATGTTGAAGATATTTTATGAAATAAAAATATTGTGTATCTAGTATCCCAATACACTAAACCATTATGGTTATTGGTTTTTTTAATTTGAAAAATACAATGAATATTTATCTATAAACATGTAATATCTATGTATGAGAATTTTAGGTCACTATAGTTAGTAAGAGAGGATTTTTTTTGTAAATAATTTCAGTTAAGGGTTTGAAAATTTTGGTTAAAACCCTAGGGATAATTCTAAGTATATAATATCATCCTAATATTGTGTTAATTACCATAAATAATCTAGGTTAAATCTAATGTGTCATAGATTTAACGGAATGTTTCATTATTTAGACATCCTATAAATTATTTTTCATGATTATGTAGCTTCCAATATGATTAATGTTTCTTACACTATACTTTTTTGTTTTAGTTAATGGATGTAACCTAAAGGATCCATGTTAATGATGAATTTGATAGAAAATTCAATGATTTTCCTCCAAAGAAAAAAAATGTTATGGAAGATAGAATGAAGAATCTTGTTGTTATGCTTTTGAATCCTTCCCAAGCTATGAATCATGAAGAGACCCCAAATAAGCAAAGGAGGGACCAACATTCAATTTATTCCATGAGAAAATATCCATATTATTTTTGTGGGTATGCTGATCCACTAGTTTCTGAGAAATGAGAAAGTACTACTGAAAAATATTTTCTATTCTCTAGTGATCATCACTTGAAAATTTTATTTTAGATATTTATCATTTTTAAGGATAAATAGATCAATAGTATACTCTGATCAAGAACTTGAGGCAGTAGGAATAAGTTGACTCTATGGATTGTGATAGGATCATGATATTATTTTTCAATAAGTACATTCCTAGTATTCTTCATATGAAAATGGAGAAGAATTTTATTGAACTGATGTAGAAGGATGATAAATCCATTATTACATTCAAGGAAAATTTTAAAAGTCGTGTTAAGTTCGGTTCTGGTATTATCATCCAAATGGAAGGTAAGTTTTATCAATTATTCTGTGGATTAAATCCAAGTCTTCAAAGGGCATTAAGCATATGAGACTTTACTAGATTTTATGAAATCATTCTATGTCATATCAAAGTAGTGATAGAAATTTTAGTTACAAATCAATATCATTATTTTGGTAAGAAAAACAATATGGAATTCAAAGAAATTATAGTAATAAAAATACAGTGGAAAATATTATGTGGTTTCATTTATGCTCAAAGTGTGGAATGAAACATGGTGGAAAATTATATTATGAGGATTGGTAAATTTTTTATGTTGTGGAAAAAAGGTCATTGGGTAATTGAATACTGAAGTGATAGGAATAATAAGTCTTATAATGATGGAAAGAAAGTACCACAAATACACCACCCACATTCTAGTGTTTCAAATACATGGTGTATAGAAATTATACTTACCAATGCTCAAATATGTAGGTTAATGATTATGATCAGCATCAGTAACTACTTAATACCATAGATAAAGAAAAATCTCATGTGATCCTAATTTTTGATTTGGGGCAGGATAAAGTAGTGGTTAAAGGTACACTTACCATCCAATTTAGAACTATTAATATCTTATTTAATTATGGATCAACGTATTGTTTTAAAACTAAATATTTTTCTAAGTGTATTAAAATACAACCATAATGATTAGATACTGAATTATCAATTTAAATAACTAATGGTATGATGATCACATATTTTGTTTACTATTATTATCCAATTTATGTTTGGGGGAATGTGCATCCTACAAATCCTATTATACTCCTTCAAGTTGATTTATTTTTTTTGGGAATAGATTAAATTTATATATATAAACCCCAAATTACTTTCTAGTTAAGGGAAGTAAAATTTGATATTTTTAACCAAACTATGATCATATATCAGTGTGATTATAAATATACACTTATGATGGAAATTACATCAATTATATGAGACTTTATTCAAAATCAATAGGGGTGTTTTTCCCAAATTTTTGGGGGTGAAAAAAATTCAAAATATTTTCTTATTGTATGGGAATTGTTTTGTCTTTTAGACAGAATTTTTCAATCTTATTTGAAATCCTAAAATTGAGTTTTTAATTGAAATCATACCTGGTTATACACCCAATTCAATGACTCTATATAGAATGTCCTCGATTGAGTTGTAGGAGTTGAATAAGATACTAAAAAAAATATTAATTATGGATTAATTAATCTATAAATATCACATTGGCGTGGACATATTCTTTTTATTAAAAAGAAATATGGATCAATTTGACACTTTTTTTATTATCGGAAATTGAACAAGATCAAAATCCTGAGTACGTATCCACTACCCCGTATTGATGATTTGTTCTATCAATTATGAGGAATTAAATATTTTTAAAAAATTGATATTCAAATTAGATATTATCAATTGAGGGTCAAAAGTGAAGATATACCAAATATATCCTTCTATACGAGGTTTGAAAAATATGAATTTATAGTGGCTTCATTTTCTCTTACTAATTACCTTTCTATCTTCAAGAATTTAATTAATAGAGTCTTTTGAGATATCATTGATCAATTTTTAGTAGTCTTTATAGATTAAATTCTTAGATATTCATTGAGTAAGGAAGATAATTAATATCACTTAAGTATTGTGCTGAATACCCTAATTAAGAATAAACTATATGAAACATTTACCATGTGTACATTTATGCTATAAAAAGTTTCATTATTGGGTTATATAATTTGAAGAGAGGGTATATCAATGGATCCCTCAAAGACCAAAGTTATTGAATGTTTTCCTTGAACATACACTATGATAGAGATCCATATATTTCTTGGTTTGGAAGGTATTAATAATGATTTTTGGAATATTTCTCACCAATGTCAAATCCACTCACCATATTAACTCATATGGGATCCAAGTTCCTTCACATAGATGAATGTGTGGAAAATTTCAAGGAACTAAATATAAGGTTTGTCTACACATTTGTTCTAACACTACCCTATAATGGGGAAGTATTTTTGATATATATTTATTTATATAATAATAGACTTGGATGCATCCTCAGGTAAATCGATATGTTGATATCTATTTCCTCATGCTAATTGAAGGTTCATTAGAAAAATTACAAAACTCGTGTTTTGTATTTAGATGTAGTAATTTTTGTATTGATGGTATATAGACATTATATTTATAGATAAAGGTGTGATATATATACTAATTATAAAATTTCAAGATATATATTTACTAAAAAAGAGATAAATATACATTAGAGATGATGGGTGGAGTTGATTAATGATTATGGATGCTCAATATATTACCACAACAGTAGTGTGAAAAAGGTGTCGAATTCTAAATATTGAAAGAATAATGATGACTAATCTATTATTAGGATAAAAAAGATCCAATATTTTTGGATTTTGAAAGTATTTATTTGGAAATCCTAAAGATAGATAAGAAATGTTATCTTTCTCAAATAAGTGTTCATCCATCTACTTATGTGATGATTAAATAGGCACAAAATTAGGATATAAAGTTATAAGAAAATGTATGAAATGTTATAGAGTTAAAATTTGATTTTGATGGAATGATATGTTTTATGAATCATTTATGTGTTCCATCCATACAATATTTGAAGGAGTTATTGGATGAAGTTCATACTTCATCATTCTTTATTTATCCTATAAGTAAGAATATGTATAGAGATATAAAAGAGTATTTATAGAGGAACAACATGAAGGTATATATTGAAAATTTTATATCTTGCTCATTGGTATATCAGTAACTTAATGTTGAGAGAAATAAGTCTTAATAAATGTTATAACCATTACCCATACACGATTGGAAATTGGAAAACATCCACATGGATTTTATCATCATAATCCCCATAATATCTAAAGGTCATATGTTGTTTGGGTTGTATTTGATCACCATAGAAAGTAAGAACACTATATTACTATAAGAGAATATTTATCTCCAACTAATCATGAAAAAATATACATTTAGGATGTTTTAAGGTTTCATGGAGAATTAAATTCAACTGTATCTTAGCATGATCTGAGGTTTACATTGTTATTTTGGAAAAATCATCAGCAAGACCTAGATACAGAGTTGAATTTTAGTGATTCTTATCATCCTCATATGTTTGGTCAGTTTGAGAGAAGTATTCAAGACCAAAATTATATAATTTGATCTTTTAATCTATTTTTAAAAGGTGGCCATGATAAATACCTTCCTATTGCCAAATTATCTTATAATAGTAACTTTCACTCAAGTATTCATATGGAACCTTATAAAGTCCTTTACGGAAAAAAGTGTAGAAATAAATAATACTGGGATGAAGATAAAAAATGAAATAAATTGTGACCTCATTTATCTATGTAAAGGATATATAAATTTAGAGTCATTCAATAGCATATTAAGGCAGGTCAGAGTTGATAGAAAAGTTATGCTAACAATTTTCGGTGAAATATGGAATTCAAAGTTGATGCAAAGGTATTCTAATAAATTTCTCCACGGAAGAAATTTATGAGATTTATAAATGAGGGAAGGTTAATCCCTAGGTATTTTGGACCCTTCATGATTATTTTCTGAGTAAGGATGGTAGATTATCACTTAGCACATCCACTGAACCTATCTTAAGTTTAGGATGTATTCCATGTATCTCTCCTAAGGAAGTACATACATGATCATTCACATGTACTAAACATAGAGGTTGTACCAATGAATCATGATCTTTACTATGAACAAAAACCATTATAAATATTTTATCATATAGATAAATGTATACAAAATAAGACTAATCACCTAGTTAAATTTCATTAGAAGAATAAAAAATTCAAAGAAGCTAGATGGGAACCTGAGGAGGTGATGAAAAAGAGATATCCTCATCTATTTTTATAAAAGAGATATAATTTTTTGGGAGAAGTTTATTTTATGGGGGGGTTTAATGTAACACTATGACATATTATGATATATTTATCTTCAAATAAATTTAATTTTTTCAATAGCTTATGATACATGCAATCCCATGTCTAAATGAATCATAATATTGTATACCATTATAATCTAGCCACTAAATTGGTTGAGTAAATAAAAATAAAAAAAAGTTTAAAAATATTTATAAGTGATTTAGATAAATAAAATATGTTGATAAATAAGTACATAATTTTGACTAAAGTCATTATTTGCTTGAAATATAATTTTTCCCTCAAAAGGGGTTTTATTACCTTCCGTGAGAAAATAAATAAATAAATTTCATTCACTTAGGAAAATTTATTTGATAAAATGAACTATAATTGTAAAAAAATCATGTTAATATTTTATAGGGTGAAATATTTATCATTTTATAAAAAGATTGATTTTTTGACAAATAGTGAAAATATTGATTTTTATTGATAACTGTCTTTTTGTTTAAAGAATTTACAAATATCAATTTGGTTTTCAAATGGTTTTAAATGTAAAATAAATAAATTTATATTATTAATAATTCTATTAATGTTAATAAAATAATTTTTGTTTGATCTTGGTATTAAAAAAATTTATACATAAGAAAACATTTTTTTCTAGAAAACTGATTTTCCTCACATTTTATGAGATTAATTTTAAATTAAATTCAACCAATTTTTTGAATTGAATTTTATGAAATTAATTCTATATTTGGAATCATGAAGATAATTTTTTAAAATATTTCCATTTTATTTTTAGTTATTCTGAATAGTAACATTTCTCAATATTTTTCACCATGGTAAAGATAAAAGGGATAAAATAAGGTTAAAAATATGGGATAAGGATTTAAAATTTCTATTACACATGAATTTATCCTATTGTATGAGTGGCATTCGACCATTATCATCCAAGTATCTAAAATATGGAAAATTTATGCCATTTTTCTTTGGTATCAACTATTTTATTATTTTATAAAAAGAATAAATAAAAATGTCACTCTCTTGACTTTAATATATTTACTATCTTTTCATAGGGTTAAAAACATGTTATAGTCATTTTAAAATGTTTATTTTAAATATGAATAAATTTTTCTAAAAGGTAATTTTTTAAAATTTTGAGTGGTTTAATAATTATCTTAAATGAATACACAATGATAATAATATATTTATTCAATTAATAGAAAAGTAATAAAGTTATTTTAAAATATTAAAAGTAATATAATTTTGATGGATTATTTTTCTACACAAATTTTATCAATGAATATGACATATTTTATTTGTTTTAAATTTTTTTATTCTAATTTTATTACTCTATTTATGACTTGAAATTCAAAGTAAATGAATAGTCCCAAAAATAGCATTGATAATGTATATTTTATAAAATTATTTAAAATTCATAAAAATAAAATCCTAAAAAAATTTAATGGTAAGTGTTTTAAAATATTACCCATTGTCCATTTATGGGTCACTTTTACTCTTATCGTGATATTCATAACCCTAAAATGGTAAAAAACATTGATTATGTGGAGATTTTCAAATGGGTTATCTGCGGGTAAATATTGAAAGAAGGGTTAAAACATAATCTATATTTACATAAATATTATTAGAAGATATTATTTCAACTTATATTTATCCTATATTCTAAAAATATCAATTTGGATCCGTATTATTATGAAAATTAATTTATATTAATTTAATACATTAAGTAATTTAAATAGTACCCCTCACCTCATTTATAAAAGGGAACATATTCTCATCAATTACTAATTCCTTTTTATCCTTATATCATACAAAATTTATACGGTCACACTCCAACCTCAGATAATCTTTTATTTTATTCTTTTATTTGTCTTGGATCATTCCAGTTGAGGTTCAGGTTGAGTCTCAGGTAAAATTTTCAAATTTTGGAAGTTTGGGTGGATTTTTAGCCTGTGTACGGGCACCACACAGTTACTGGAAACCCTACAGTTCAACCTAGTTACCTGTGTAGTAGGTCCTAGTGTGGGATAGAAGCTAGCACACGGTTTGAGCATGGTCGATCAAACTGTGTGATATGGTCATCCGATCAGTCCTCTCTTAGGAAGAAGGTACCACACGGTTTGCACACAGTATCACAAGTGGTGCGGGTTGGTCATGTGGTCACTCTCCTCTCGAACAACAGCTACCATATGGTTGGTTCCCTATTTGGTAAACCGTGCGGCAAAACCATGTAAGATTCCTATAAATTTTAAAATTTAAAAACCATATTCTACCTTCTTCCCTACTTTTACTCTAAACTTGACCCCTCCTCTTAGGTCATTTTTTGCACATTAAGAGATCCCCCAAGGTCACTCTCATTGGTTCCTCCTCATCCAGGGGTGCTTCCTCTTCGATTCTAAGGTTATTTTTAGGGTTTCTTGGTCATTTTCTATCCTTTATCTCTTCTCCTCTCTATTTATTTTTTCTTGTTTGTTAATCCTTCTCTTGTATAAACCCTATATTTAAGGGTTGATGTGTATCTTTATTTTATTTAGATCTAGAGTGTACGGATCGTCCTTAGGGCCCTAATCTCTCTTCTCATAAGTTTCCATCACATTCGCATTCCATTGAGGTATGTGTTTCTGTCCATTTCCATTACGATGCAATCTATTTGGTGCCTAGGTGTTTCAATTAATTTTTAAACATGATTCACATCTTTAAAATTCACATGGTTAGTTTATTGTGGTGTTTTCTTTTTGTTATAATTTTTAAAAATATGTTTTGAAGGGATTATTTGTTTATGACTATGTGTATGCACACCAATTTTTTTTGATAAAATGTCAATTAAGCCTTTAAGGGTCGAATTGTATGATTTGGGTGGTGTTTTCCTATGGAAGTGGTTTATTAAATTTATCATATTATGTTTGGAATCGTAGACATGGTGATTTTTATAAAATGGGTTGTTGTACTAGTTGGAAATAACATGTTGTTTCTTTGAAAATTGCTTAGGGAAAAACTACTTGAGGCACACAATTGAATATGAGTACATCCATGGGTGTATGTAGTGCACCCATGGATGGGATTTCAAATGATTATGGCATTGAAAGTGTTTCCCAAAATGAAATAAAGTGGTTTCAAGATTTTATTGAAGGTTATGGCCCATTTGGTGTTTTATAAATAATTATTGGGTTTTAAATGATATAGAATACCATTTATCATCTTTAAATTCATTTTGTGTGTTCATCTAGGTCTTGAAATAATGTTGGATTAGGAATAAAGGATAATTTTCCATTATGCTCTTGAAAGTGGATGTTTGTATCAAATTTTAGAATTGTTGTGGAATGTTTTGAAAGTGTATTTGGGATAGTCTTTATATAAGGCTCGGTTGGCACCTTGTAATATTAAGAAATGATTGTAGTTTTGAAAATGTGGATGCCCGATTGGCATCTTGAAATGTTTGAGAAATGTTTCATAAGATTATGAGATGTGATAGCTTGATTGGAACCTTTGATGATGTGATACATATATAGTGGGCAGTCCTATTGGGGATTACACTATATGGGTTATCGTATAGGTGGTGTCCATTTTTGGGGTAGGCAAGTGCGACGACGATAGGTAGGGTGAGTCATGCGTGTGAGGGCATCCTATTTAAACAATATACTATTACCATGGGTTCATGGGATTATTTTAGAGGATCGAGTAACAATTTCTTATCATCCCCAATTAGACGGGTTGGTACCCCTGGATTTGCTGAGATGCCAGGTGGTTTGCGCCACTGGATTGGTCAGTTGAGGGAGGCCGGTTGGTTATAGACTAGGGAGCTTCACCATATACCGATGGCAGATGGTTCTAAAGAGAGTATGTATAGTGATCGCTCTAGGGATGTTTAGGAGATTCTCATGGTAACTAAATTTTTTTCCTTGTTTATTTTATGTAATGTTCTATTCACATCATATACTATATACTTATTTTTAACATAGTCTGGTATCCCTTGTTTTGGTTTTAGATTTTAGAATGGTAATCTTCTTTGGAAATGGAAATATGGTGTGTGATTGTTTGAAAAGGGAAAAATATTTTTATTTACATAAAATGAAGAAAAACTATTTTATAACTATATTTGAAACTAGTGTTAATGGAATGATTTATGGAAAGGAAACACATGGATTCTATGGTGGTTGCCTACTGAGCTATCTGTCTCACGCCCAACTTTTACCATTTGGTATCAGTAGACCCGAGTTACTTTACAGTTTCAGGTTCATGGTTCATGTTCTCAATGTTGGGTAAGTTGATCTTATGGTTGGAGGTGACCAAGAGGTCACATGGAAATCTTATTGATGTAGTCCAATTTTATTTTTGTGTATAGTTTCAATTTTTTTATTATTTAGTTATATTTGTATCTAGATTAGCTTGTGTATTTATTTGAGGTCAGTTTTTGGATCTTACTACATGCTATGTTTGATTAGTTTGTTTATTCAATATCGGTTATTCTTTTTTCTGAAATTATTCCCACTTGAATTTCATTTGATTCTCGGCACTACTTTCCATCCCAAGGGGATTGGGAATGACCTTCGAGAAATGTCTCAAACCAGGTCGGGTGTTAGGTTAGCTAGAATCCTAGATTTTTTTATGAAAGAGTGGTATTAAATGAGGCCCTCATTATCTAGGGTGTCTCTTAGTTGGATATTAGGATTTTCGGGGCTTAGGAGGTAGGTTATGTGTTGGTTCCTGGTCACCACCACTCATGAAAAGACCAGAGTTTCCAGGGGTAGTATGGGATTTGAGTCTTTTGTGTTGTTTTGGATTGAGGAATGAGAATGAAGGTGATAAAGTGTTATGTTGTGATCTTACATGGATTAGTGACCCTTGTGGAGTCTGAGTAATGGTTCAAGGTCCTATTAGTATTGTTGATTACTCGGGGCATGGCCCACTACCATTTCACTATGTTAGGCATATACACTAATTTCTCATTATGGTGGTTCAATATGAGTTATCCGTTATGGTTGGTCCTTGTTGGTGAGATTTATGTTTTGATTTGTTTTCGGTTGTGTTGAGTGGATTTGGAAATGAAAATGATTTTTGAAAATGGAGATGAATTCTTTCCAATGGTTTTGTATGGAAAAAAGGGTTTTAAAGGAAAATGTTTTGGATTGAAAATTTGGTAAACACTTGGGTTTTGATAATGAAATGGTAAGCGTGAACCTTGGTACTCTTTATGAAAGTACACATGTGTGTGGGTATGTGTGTAAAGTGCACATCGACATGTGGGAGTGGATGATGTAAGTGGATGTGTATAGACACACATGTGATAGTTTGTATGGTTACATGGGTGAGAGTTTGAAATTAATGGTTTGGATTGGTTTTAATGAGATGGAATTTGAGTGGAAAATGATTTGGGTTTGGTTATTCTTTGAATAGTGGATTCTTGTTTTGAGAAAAAATGAATTTTATTTTTTGGAAGGTGTCCTTGAAAGAAGGTAGTTTTAAAATTTAAATAAAAATGGTGGTTTTTTTAAAAGAGTATTTTGAGTTTTGTTTCCAGTGTTTGGTTTTTCAGTATATTGTTTTGACTCATAGTGGGCCTTTTGATTGTGTTTTGGGTTATTGTTTGTTGATTTTTTTTCTCATGTTGTTCATAATATGTTGCCAAGAAAGGTATCTAATGTTTTTAGAGATTAATGCCCAGTACTTTGCTCTTCTCAGAGGAACCTATCTCTAAAGAGTCTCTTTTATTGGTTTGGTCCTCTAGTTCTTCAGACCATTGTCTTATGTTCTATCAATGTGGCTGGTTCGGGCACTAAAAGTAATCTTGTCGCATCCTCATAAATACCTTCCATTGTTGTGTCTATTTGATTCATGTAGAGAATTTTTTTGTGGATAATTTCTTAAAGAAAGAGTTTTGATAAGAGGATGTTTGCACCTGACTATGAGTCAGGAGATACTTCAGTCATTAGGGCTCCATCCATAGGCCTCGAAGTGAAGTTCTCGCACGATAAGGAATTTTTGAGGGTGTGCGGGAAACCCGCTTTGGCCCAATTCTTCTCTCCCATGTTGGTATGTAAATTTTTTATGTTTTCTTCTACTTGTTTTATGCTGTTATAATGTCATCTTTCCGTTATGTGGTGAACTTTTTCTTTCGTAATCTGAGTAGTGGTGTTTATCTAAAAGTGTATCTTTAATTTTTTTTCTCTCCATTAAGTGTTTTTAGCCTTTATATGGGGTGGTTTCAATTTTAGGAGTACTTTTTTGGTGATACTTGAGTATTGTGAAATTTTTGGATGATTTTTTTGGTTTTCTGTTTAGATTGAGTTCATTTTGTGGGATTCCCCTAGTGTTGGGAGTTTAGGTTGTGCATAAAGTTTCTAGTTCTAGTGATGGTGTTTTTTCTGGTGTTATGGAATTTAGATTTGTTCATGTTGGGAGTTCACTAGTTCCGGGTTGCGGTAAGTGTGATGTTTGGTTAGTGCAGACAAGTTGAGTAAGTTCCCATGGTCATGGTTTTCTGGATCACTCTATAGTGGTTTTATTGTTTATGTTTTAGTGGTGCTCTTTGGGGTTTAAATATTTAATTTTATCTGAGCTCTTATGGTGGGGAGAACCCCCTTGTGTTATCCACTTATTCATATGTTGTAGTTTCTTCTTGATCGTTCAGGTGTGAAATTTGGAGATAAAGGTCACCTAGAGGCTTATGGTTTCTTTTAGTTTTGATCGGGTATAGACACATGTTTTAATTGTCTTCTAGATGGGTAAATTTCTGGGGGTAGAAAGTGTTTGTGGTGGGGAGAGTTATCGCACTCCGACCTTACATACTCATTTCTTTTATTCTTTTATTGATCTTGGATCTTTCTAGTTGAAGTTCAGGCTGAGTCTTAGGTAAAATTTTAAAATTTTGGAAGTTCAGGTGGATTTTTGGTCTATGAATAGGCACCACACGGTTATGGAAACCGTGTGGTTCATCCCAGGTTCCTATGCGGTAGGTCCTAGTGTAGGACAGAAGCTACCACATGGTTTGAGCATGGTTTTCCAAACCATGTGGTATGGTCATGTGGATGGTCCGCTCTTAGGTATAAGCTACCACCCAGTTTTTACATGGTATCACAAACCATGTGGGTTGGTCATGTGGTCTCTCTCCTCTTGGATAGTAGCTGCCACATAGTTGGCACATTGTTTGGTAAACAGTGTAGCCAAACCATGTGAGATTCTCATAAATTTTAAAAGTTTATAACCCTATTCTACCCTCTTCCCCCCTTTTACCCTAAATTAGACCCCCTCATTTTGTGTCATTTTTGGCACATTAATGTATCCACCTAGTTTCCCTTATTAGGTTCCTCCTCATCCAGGGGTGCTTCTTCTTTGATTCCAAGGTGAGTTTTAGGGATTCTTGGTTTTTTTCTCTCATTTCTCTCTTACCCTATCTATTTCTTGGTTCTTCTTTGGTAGGACCCCTCTTAGAAGAACCCTAAATGTTATGTTTGATGTGTATCTCAATTTTAATGGGATATAGGGTGTACGTATCATCCATGAGGCCCTAATCTCTCTTCTCTGAATCTTTCATCGCATTCGCATGCCATTAAGGTAGGTGTTTCCGTCCGTTTCCTTTGTGATTCAATCTATTTTATGATTGGGTGTTTCAATTAACTTTTAAACATGATTCACATCTTTATAATTCACATGTTTAGTTTATTTTGGGGTTTTCTTGTTGGTATGATTTGTTAAAAATATTTTTTGAAGGGATTCTTTATTTATACCTTTGTGTATGCACACCAAACGTTTTTGATAAAATGTTCATTAATACTTTAATGTTATAATTGGATTATTTTGGAGGTATTTTCCTATGAAAGTGTTTTATTAAATTTATTGGATTTTGTTTGGCATTGTTGTGTGAAATTTGGTGATTTTTATAAAATGGTTTGTTGTACTGGTTGATAATCACGTGTTGTTTCTTTGAAAATTATATGAGAAAAAACTACTTGAGGCATGCAATTGGATGCGGGCACATCCATCGGTATACGGAGTGCACACATGGATGGTATTTCAAATGATGATGGCATTGAAAGTGATTCCCTCCTTGAAATTTATTTTTTCTAAAAATTTTCCTCATCTTCTCTTTCACCTTATTTTCAAAAAATGGTTCCATGTTTCCCCAAATGACATAAAGTGGTTTGAAGATTATATTGAAAGTTATGGAATGTTTGGTGTTTTATAAATGAGTATTAGTTTCTAAATGATATGGAATCCCATTTGGCATCTTTAAATGAATTGTGTGTGTTCATCTCAGTCTTGAAATAATGATAGATTTGAAATCACGGCTCATTTGGAATTTTTCTCATGAAAGTGGATGTTTTTATCAAATTTTAGAATAGTTTATAAATGTTTTTAAAGTGTATTTGGGATACAATTGATATAAGTCCAAGTTGGAACCTCTTAATATTAAGAAAGGAATGTAGTTTTTAAAATGTGAATACCCGATTGGAATCTTGAAAAGTTTGAGAAATGTTTTATAAGCATATGTGATGTGACCGAACAATTAGAACCTTTGATGATTTGATACATATATAGTGGTTAATCCTATTGGGGATTACCCTATATGAGTTATAATATATGTGGTTTTCGTGTTTGTGGTAGGCAAGTGTGGTGGCCACATGTAAGGTGAGTCACGCATGTGGGAGCTTCCAACATACACAATATACTATTACCATGGGTTTCTAGATGACTTTTAGAGGATCGAGTGATGGTTTCTTATCCACCCTAATTAGATGGATTGGCGCTCCCTGGATTTGATAAGAGGCTAGATAGGTTGTTCCACTGGATTTCCCATTTAAGGGAAGCCAGTTATTTATAGGTTAAAGAGCTTCACAATACGCCGATAGGAGGTTCCGAACTTAGTATGTCTATGGATTGATATAGGGATGTTTAGGAGATTCCCAGAGATAATAAATTGATTCTTCTTGTTTATTTTCTGTAATTTTTTATTCACATCCTACACTGCTTACTTATTTTACGCACAACCCGGTATCCCTTGTTTTGGGTTTTTATTTTTGAATGGTAATATATTTTGGAAATGAACATACAATGTGAAATGTTTTGAAAAATGGAAAACATTGTTTATTTACTTAAAATGAGGAAAACCTATTTTTAACTGTATTTGAAACTAGTGTTAATGGACTGCTTTTGGGAACGGAAATTCATGGATTCTATTTTGGTTTCCTACTGAGCTATCTTGCTCACACCCTAATTATACCATTCGATGTCAGTAAACCTGAGCTATTTTGCAGGTTTAGGTTCTTGGTTTGTGTGCTCAATATTGGAGTAGTTCATATTATTTTTGGAATTGACCAAGATGTCACATGGGAATCTTCTTGGAATATTCTAGTTTTATTTTTGTAACTAGTTTTTGTTTTGATTTTTTATTTAGTTATATCTGTATCCGGACCAGTCACTGTATTTATTTGAGGTTAGTTATTGGATCTTATCACGTGCTCTATTTTATTAGTTTGTTTAGTTGATCATAGTTATTCATTGGGATAAAATTGTTCCCATTTAGATTTCATTTAATTCCTGAAATTAGTTTTCAGCCCGTGGGGACTAGGGTAAACTTTGGTTTCAAGTAAAGGATACATCATCCTAAATATATATATATATAATCCATAAAATATGGAAGTGGATTGAGATTTGGATTCCTAAATATATATACATAATCCATAAAATTTGGTTTTTTATATCATATAAAATTTTTATTAAATATTTAAGATACATTCCATTTGTTTTCAAGTAAAGGATACATCATCCTAGATTTATTATAGTGTAATGTTGGTTTCAATGCCTGATGATTATTTTATGAACTTCTTTTTTTGTTTCATTAATTAATATTTTTGAATCAAAGTTCTTAAAAAATTCAATGTAAAATTATATATGATTAATTAAAATTTACTTTATGTGATTCTTCCACCCTTCATTCAATGAAATCATCCCATATTTTTTAGTTTATCATGTGTACATATATAGCTAGTAGGTGGCTATTTAATTTCACCTCAACACCCCTAAGATTATTTGTTAAGAAGAGTTCAAAAGGCTCTATGAGCCTTTAAAATGATCATTAATTTTAATTTCATCAAGAAACATTCTAGTATAAACAAAATATGTTAGGATTAATACAGAGTAAATCTGTCACGACCCGACCCAAGTTGAGGCTCGAGCTGAAACTACCCAAAAACCACCTCTATAGGCTAGGTGTGGTAACAAGCATCGAAGGAATAACTAGTATTGGGAAATACTTTTCCTTAAGTACCGGTATGCATGAACCCAGAAACACCTGGATACAATAGTCTAGAGATAAAAAAGAATCTGAAAAATAAAATTAATACATACATCTATCCCAAACCATAGTACAAAATAATTACCTAAAGCGTATAAAAATGGAAAAACGCATTCCCACCAAAATAAAGATGCAAAGCATCCAACCGTATCTAAAGGAAGGAATTATTGCCAAAATTAACTGCCAAAAATCTCCTCAACATAGCTCTGGTAAACACCTCGGTCGGTCTATCTCACTATGTTCTTCCCACCTAAGGTCCTCTAGGGTCTCCATTGAAAGGTATTAATTCTGAACAAGTCACAAAACACATGAGGGAATAACCCATTCATGGGTGAGTATAAGAATACTCAATAGGTGCCCCAAAACCCTAAAAAGAAAAGGGAGAAATTGAAAGGTGACAGTATGATCAACCTAGACAAAAGGAAACCCACTAAGAGAGAAACCCCATCTCAAATCATCCTCAGTTGTACATGACTGGTCAACTATTTCAAATAAACCCAAACAAAATAGTAAGGAAAACCCCATCCCATTGCACAACCTAGAATGAAGTAACCTCATCCAAGCAAAGGGGGGTCAACACGGTGAGTAGATGAACTACACATTGATCATTTCCCACCCCTATTAATATTATGAACTCATCCAAACATGAGAAGATAAACATGAAAAATACATGGAATACTCTAAACATCTTCAACTACCATGTAAAGATAGTAACCAAAAGTAAGTTTTGGGAACAAAAAAGTATACTCATTCTTCAAGGGCTGCCAACATAGAATGTGACAACACCACAAGGTCTCCCAAATATCACCCAGATATACTCGTCTCAGAATCCAAGTCTCATGAGGTTCTGACCTCATATCTAATGATAATATTATACATAAGGATCTAAAGGTAACACAAAAACTAGGAGAACACACTCTATGATATCATCCGTCCCAAATGGAACCTGTCCAAGAGATACACTCTATCAGGAATAGATCTAACATTCCTTATAGAATGTATGAGATAATGTGATTAATTGGGAATAACCTATAATTTCCATCTATAGTTCCCAACACCATAGGTTCTTCCATTTCTAACATATACCATGTGCAAGGCTGAAGAAACTATGTGGTGAGGCCCACTCTTCACCACTACCCAACAGTTGATGGAGCATTGCTCTAGGATTTGCATTGTATGAATCCTCTATAATGAAAGAGAATGGAGGGACTTGTACCTCTCCACTACCTGATAATAAAAGGAGTACTAACTCCTAACTAACCCGTGAAACCTCTATCACTCGTGTATGAAGTGGATCTCACCGTAGTTCATTGAGAGAGAACTAACTCCTTACTAAATTTTTTTCATATATAGTGGATGGGATCACACCTCAAAATTGTACTCAACAAAATAGCGAGCACTAACTCAAAGGGAGGAGATGATCCCTACTACTACTTGGATATGAGGGAGTACCACCCCATAAGTTAGGAATAGTACCCTAGTATGATAGGGGAGTACAACCCGTAGATTGAGGACCTGCACCCTAATCATGGAAGGGGAGTACAACTCTGTGGTAAGAGGACCCACACCCTAGTATGATAGGGGATCACCAACTCTGCCAGCTCATTTAATAAAGGGGACCCACAACCCGGTATGATAGGGGAGTACCGACCCCAAGCTAGATGACTTTATCCTTGGCATGAAATGGGAGTACCAACTCTACTGGAACAACATGTATGGAGGACCCTCACCTTGGAACGACATGGGAGTTCCAACTCCAAGGATAGAGGACCCACATCCTAACATGGTAGGGGAGTACCAACTCTACCTATATGTCACGTATGGAAGGCTCACGTTCAGATATAAGGAGGTAGTACTGAATCCATGGATAGAGGACCCACACCCAAATCCAACAGGGGAGTTCCTACTCTATCTGGACAAAAAATTTGGAGGGACTACACCCTGGTACTGGAGATAAGCACTTAAAAAATTTTGTAATGATATAGGGAACATGTGCCCTAATCCATTAGGGGAGTACCAACCCAAAAGAACTACCCGAAGGTAAAATAACCCCTGACCATGACATGGGGTGTACAATCTCTACCAAAGAAGATAGCTAAGGGAAACATGAGCCTTGATGACATAAGTTATTACTAGTCCCAACATATCTCTTTAAGAACCACACCAATCCCCAACATCAGTCAAGAGCCGATAAGTGAAGCATCACTCATTTCATACCTCATAATGTGAAACTTCCATGGGTAGGGGACCCACACCCTATTTCAATGGGGGAGAACCACTCCACTAATTTAAAGAGTCCAGGTGACCCACATCCTAAAGTTAAATGGAAGGTTGTCGACCTTAACATCAACCCAGGGATTCACCCTAATCACTGCCCAAGATTTTCACCGCTACACACGTATCTTGATTAAAACATGTCACCTCGTATCTTGTATACCAAAATAGAGGCAACAATCACATTCTTTAAAGAAAAATACTTATGATAGGCTACTCACAAGTCTAAATCTGAATCCCAGTTAAAGAGATACTGAAGGCGGAAGATCTCAAGGAGATCCCCTAGGAGTACACGACATGCACTAGGGCCCACACATCGTGTAAACCCGCCCGAGCACCGAGCCATGTATCTAGTCTATATGATTTTCCATCCCATGTATGGGTACATGGTGTGTATAGACAGTAAACAACATGTCCCTCTTCAACCGAACCCTGACTATGTAGTTTACCCTTGTCCATGTACCGAACCCCGTGTCTGTGTACTTTGGTTGTGTAGTTGTACATGACCATGTGTTTTCACATGGATTTCCCAGAAATCTCCCATGGTCACATGGTTTGGTGAACTACACAATGTGAAACTTTCGTACATGGAATTTATTCCCCGAATATCTTCTTCCCTGAATATGAATGGATAGACTACATTTCTCACTAGACTACATGTTGTGTAGATGGTAATTCTAGATGGTAATAACCTACAAAACAACCAATTAGCCTTGGTTCAACCCAAACCCCATAGATATACCTATACGGGATAAAAATTAATTTTAATCAGTCTCTAAAAAATTATAACCAATCATAATGAAGGAATATTGGGAAAAAACTCAAAACGCCTTCCTCGAGGGTGAAAGGAAAAAATCATTGGTTGAATAATGATGCATGGTTCATGCTACTTCTTGATCTGTTGACAACCTGCATCAAAAATGGAGATCAAAAGCACCACGATGCTTTGATTCTGGCTCTTTTCTATCATCACCAAAGGGAATATAGGAGTAGAAGAGGCTTATCCTCTTATGTCATGCACCTAAAATGAGAGGGTAGGGGATTAGGTTTAGGTTTTATTAATTAATTAAATTCTCATTTAATTAATTAATCCACCACTTAACGTACGTTCTTCTCACCACCACCCAAAAACTCCTGGCATAGAAAACATTATGTTGCTTTTTGGGTAAACACGATGTTTTGAACTCAACCATGGTCTCGAAATTCCGATCAGAGACTCATCTTGGGATTCATTAAAATTTCAAGTGAAATTGTGAATGTGTGAAAAAAAAATTTATTATTTTTAAAATCACCACGCTGAGGCTCTCTGGGCCCCAAATTCTTTTGTTGAACTAATGCTTGGATTTAGAATTATTACAAAGTCTTACTTGTCCAAACCTAAGTCTCTACATTACTACCATATTAATATTTCCTAGAAATGAAAATTTCTAGGCATAAAGAAAGGATAATGAGATCTAATACTAAGACTCCCATTCTAATGAGCACAAAAAGGTTCCCATGCTACTTCCAAGAACACACTTAGGGAAACTACTAAGGCCGAACCACTCTTATACCCATCTCCAAACATGCCAACATTGTGAAGAAAAGTGGAATATGTCTCATCAGTTGTGATATGGGGAAAATAAATAAGAACCATGATACATCTTCAGTCATGGGGTTTATTGGTACACCACCTCGCTAACTGGATGTAGATACCAATGTAATCCCATGTTTCACATCTACCCTTGGATGATCTACCCCATTAATTCCTTAAGCATATTTCACACCAAAGTTGACGTCAAGAATGATAGGGTAACAATGAAAAATATAGGAGGTTAAAATCATCCAATTGTAATGAGATTGATGTGAAAAGCACATGGCATACCATGTGCATCTTACCCCTCTTGAAAAGAGAGTAACCCAAACTAGAAACATTGCTACACCCACTAGGGGAATCCCATATGAGTGTGAATGGTAGGCAACCAATCCAAACTTCTGAATCATCATAAGGTCTAACTCTACTATATATTGATTCTAAGAAATACTCACCCTTCACTAGGGCCTCTAGGAGAAAAGGGTCAAGAAGAAAGCCCCACTGGCAAGCCAGGACCTACTTAGAAAATTACCACACAACCTCACTCTAAAAACAAAAGTCTAAGGAACTAATACACTACATCTCAATACTATCATATTTGGGTGGAATTGAATTTCCTATACATTTTTGATCGTGTCAAAAAATTACATATCAGTGGGGAAAGTGTCCCTCTTCCTCATTAGTCTAGAGTGACATCAAACTGTGCCTCATCTTCCTCAAGTGTCGCATGTACAAAGTTGATGCCAAGATAATGAGGGTACTAAGGAACAAAAAAGGGTTGCCTAAACACTCACATTGGGTATTATTGGGCCCTCTACATCCGCCAACATGAATCTTTTCCTCAAACACACAAGTTTGAGAGACTCAACCTCCACACCTTGATACTATTCACTTTGGGCTGCACTGACTCACCCTCATGGTTTTGTTCACATCAAAAAAATGCATATTGGTGGGGTAATGAACTCTCTTCCTTGTGAATTTGAATCCACACTAAACAACAACAACCCATGGTTTTACCAGTTCCCTGAATCACCATGAATAAACCTTGAGTATGAAGTAGAAGGAAAAGGGTACCTCACAACAGTGTCTAACAATTTACAAATACATAGAGAATAAAGGACACATATAATACCTCTATTTATCCATAAATATTCTGGGTCAAAGGCCCCTATGGCATGAAGATGTCCTTTCTCATGTCCTCTAACTCCCTGACCCTAGAATGGACCACTTGGTGGGGTGGTGGAAACACCTCGAACCGCCTGTCACCTCTTGCTGCTATCCCATATCCTCTAAGTCATCCTCCATATTGTAGAAATCTCTGATAAAAGTGTTGTCACTTCCAAGGTATTCTTTCAATCGAATCCCTCTCAATAGCAAGATGGGTCAGACAATATCTATTAAGATATCCCCATCCATCGCAAGCATAACACTACTTATCTAGTGGTTGACATGGTCTATGATGCTACTACCACACTTCAGACCCATATGACTAATTTTGGGAATGGTTATGTATATGCCTCAGTCTTGTGACTACCACCATGGGTCATGTCCTTCTAGCCCTCCACCAGGAAGATTTATACAACTAGAGGTTGCACTAATACCTCGTATAAGTGGAAATGCCCAAAGAGACCATCCATGATCTCATATCTCTATAAAGACCCTTCTAAAAGGATAGATCTATGAAGAATGGGTCTCACACGATATATAGGGAGTAACATGACAGATATATGAACCTCGCCGAGTAGACTTTCACAGTCATGCTACATTGCCGAAGCTACAAAATCTTCTGAATACACACCGATCTCAGTGTGGCTGGGTACAGTGTGGCTAGGTAGAAATCTTCCCTAAAGAGTGCCTCTAACACTACCCTAGTGAGTGTTTCCACATCGTAGGTTTGAATCACTATACTCCACCAATTCCCATCCAAACCATGTATAAGGATTTCCTCTAGAACCACCATCTAATTGGTAGGTATCCTCACTAGGTGGAAAACTTTTGTGACTACTTTAAGCCGATAATAAGCTACCTAGGGGTCTGTATCACCTGGTACCTTAGTGGAAACTGCCTCTAGAACTCATGAAATGCACTTAGCTTGTGTGTATCCTTGGCCTAAACTATTGGTACTACTAGCTTCTTAACGAGTGGTGGCCCAATTAGATGAATGACCTGATGTAATGCCTTAGAACCAGTTCCCTACCCTGAAGCCTCGTCATGGGACATATTATAATCATAATCATGTTGTAGAACCCTATCTGGCTATCATCATGGTGGAATCGTAAAATAGAATTCAAGATGAGCCATGGTCAAATAGTATATTTGGGGAGATGACTCAAGAAGGACAAGTAAAAACCAAAACCCAGTCCTATATAGTTATTGTACCATTATTTCCACATGGATATTTCATCAATGTACTCCGTAAAAAATTAGGTTATTAGATTCCTAGTGAATGGATATATCGAATGACGCACCAACACTGGAACCTCGGGCCTGAGAGTTGAACTCAAAACACTATATCAGTGTCACTATGAATCCCAACCAAATCCTTTTAAGGGAAAAGTCCAAAAAATATCCCAAGGAATGAAATTTATCTGATACCAATATGTCGTGACCCAACCCAAGCTGGGGCTCAAGACACAACTACCCCATTCCCACCTTCATAGACTAGTGGGTGGTGACAAGAACCAAAGGAATAACTAATATCAGGGATTCCTTTGCATTAAGTGCCTATACACACACACCCAAAAAAACCCCGATGAAACATTTTAGAAATAGAAAAAGAATATAAAAACTAAAATGCATCAATAAATCTATCCCAAAACATAGTACAAAAGAAGTACTAAAAGTGTATAAAATAGGAAAAACACTCACATACCAAAAGAAATCTATAAAGCGTCCAACCTGCTCTAAAGGAGGGGATCAATTTCAAAAGAAACTATTGGAAATCTCCATTACCCAACTCTGGTAAACAACTAGATCAGTCTATCTCACTATACTCCACCTGCCTTGGGTCAACTGGAGAGTCCATAAAATGTCATGTGGTCCACACAACTTACAAAACACATGAGAGCAATGCTCATTCAAGGGTGAGTATAAGAATAATCAATAGGAAACACAAAACCCCAAAAAGAAAAGTGAGAAACTAAAAGGTAAAAATACTCTCGACATAGCCAAAGGGGACCCTGATAAGAGAGAAACTCGATCAAGAATCATCTTTAGTTATATGTGACTAGTCATCTAAGTCAAAGGAACCCAAATGAATGAGTAAGGAAACCCCTATCCCACAGCACAACCCAACAAGAAGTAACCTCGTTCAATAATAGGGGGCTGAAAACGGTGAGTATATGAACTACACATTGAGCCTTTTCCACCCCTATTAGGAGATTGACCTCATCCATATATTAGAAGCTAAGCATGGAAAGAATGTTTATTACCCCATGAATCTTAACCTCCCATTGAAAGAGAGTAACCAAAAGTAATGTGTGGGAATAGAAAAGTATACTCATTCCTCAATGAGGTGTCAACCTAGAACATGATAATAACACAAGTTCCCCTAGATATCACCCAAATATACTTGTCTTAGACTCCATGTCTCATGAGGTTCCCACCTCATATCTAGATATAGGATTCTACTCAAGTGTCTAAACGTAACACACAAATGAGGATAACACACTCCATGAGCTCAGCCATCCCAGGCGATGCATATCTAAGAGATACGCTTCATCAGGAAAATCTCTTCCATTCATAATGGTACATCCAAGAGAATGTGCTGCATCGGGAACAACCTATAAGGTCCATCTCTAGTTCCCAACACTATAAGTTCTTCTATTGCTAACATGTTCCCTATGCATGGCTGAAGAAACCAAGTGGATTGGATTTCTACTCACCATTTCGATGCAATTGAGGGAACACTTCTCCAGGATATGCATTACATACATCCTCCCCAACGAGAGTTTGGTGGGACCCACACCTCACCACTACCTGATATTTGAGGGAGTACTAGATCTTAACTAACCCACGAAACCTCTACCACTCTTGTATGGAGTGGCCCGCACTTCAGTCTATTGAGGGAGAATAAAATCTTAACTAGGCATTTATCATATTTGGTGGAGGGAACCACACCTCATAATTATAACCAACAAAAGAGGGAGCACTAACTTGAATGGAGGACCCACTCCCTACTACTACCCAGAGATGGGGGAGTACCACTCCATAGGAGAGGACCCATGCCCTTGTACGATGGGGTAGTACAACTCCAGAGATAGGGGAACCTCACCCAACTCATGATATGGGAGTAAAACTATATGGATAGAGGACCTACACCCTAGTACGACAGGGGAGTACCAACTCTTATAGCTCATTTACTATGGGGGAACTGCACCCTGGTAAAATAAGGAAGTACTGGCCCTATTCTAGAGGACCTACTCCCTATAATGGTATGGTACTATCGACTCTGCTTAAATAAAATGTATGGAGGACCCACACCCTAGAACAAAAGGGGAGTTCCAACTCAAAGGATTGACGACCTGCATTCTATCATGGTAGGGGAGTGTCCACTCTACTTATACATCACATATGGAGGAATCATTCCCTGAAACAATAGGGGAGTACCAAATCCATAGTTAGAATACTCACACCCTGATCCAATAGGGGATTTCATACTCTATCTGGTCAATAGGTAAGGAGGGAATGCACCTTGGTACAATAGGGGAGCACTGCCCAACTTTATGAACGATATAAGGAATTGTCACCCTAATCCATTAAGGGAGTACCAGCCCAAAGAATTTCCCAAAGGTAAAAGAACTCATTCCCACAATGTAAGGAGTCCCATATCTAAAAAATCATAGAGGTAAGGAAAACTTGTTCCCTAATTCCATAGGGGAGTACCAGCCCCAACATCTCTCTTTAGGAACCACACCAATCTCCAGCATCGGTCAAGCACCGCTAAGATGAGATTCACACTTATCAAACCTCATAACGTGAAACTTCCATGGGTAAGGGACCCACACCCCATTCCAATAAGGGATCACCACTCCAGCAGTCTAAAGAGTCTAGGTGACCCACATACTAAAGAGAAAGGGAAGGTTACTAACCCTGATGTTAACCTAGTAATTTACCCTGATCACTACCCAAGATTTGCATTGCTACACAAGCATCTTGATCTAAATGATCCACTTCATATATGTTATTCTATAATAGAGGCCACCATCACCTTCAACATATTTGAACACTTAGGATTGGATACTCACAAGAATGAATCAAATTCATAGAGAAGGAGTTACAAAAGGAGGAAGATCTCAAGGAGATACCCTAGCAGTACACAGTGTGAAATGGGGCCCACACGGTCTGTAAAA
The DNA here is from genome assembly GCA_963277665.1 of Viscum album. Classification (NCBI taxonomy): domain Eukaryota; kingdom Viridiplantae; phylum Streptophyta; class Magnoliopsida; order Santalales; family Viscaceae; genus Viscum; species Viscum album. The sequence continues at coordinate 32,047,422 of OY728133.1, forward strand.
CATCCCAATCACCTTTCCGTGTACCCATTATACATGATTTTAAAACTAATGTAGGGGTATATAGCATTTACAAATAGTACATGACATGTACCTCTTTAACTGGACCTTGGCCATGTAGTTTACTCATGTCTGTGTACCGAACTCCGTGTCCATGTACTTTGGTCGTATAGTTGTACATGGACACGTGTTTTCACATAGATTCCCAATACATGTCCCATGGTCAAAACATTTGAGGTACTACATGATGTGTAACTATGGTACATGGTGTGTATTCCACAATGATCATATTCCCCAAATAGAAAGGGATACACAATGTGTCTCACTAGACTACACACAGTGTGGATGGTAATTCTAGTTGGAAATCACCTAAAAATGTCTAATTCAACCCGGTTCAACCCAAAACCCATAGATCTACCCATAAGGGATCAAAATAAATTGTAATTGTGCTTTAAAACCATATAAAAAATAATAATTTATGGGGATCAGGACCAAAACTCAAACTCCCTACCTCGGGGGAGAAACATCAAAGCTTTATTTGAAGAACGATGCCTTATCCATACTTCTTCTTGACCACATGAAGATCTGTGTCAGAAATGGAGATCGACGACACCTCGATGCTTCGATTCATGATCATTTACATCATTGAAAAAGATAGGAGAGTAGGAGGATTGGATTCTCTTCTTGTGTCATGCGCCCAACATGAGAGGGGAAGGGATTAGCATTAGGTTTTGTAAATTAATTGAAGAAGGTTGGGTGTCAGGCCCCCTAAATTGATCATGAAGAAAAAGAGGAACCACTTTAAGACTAGGAAAGAGGAAAACCATTACACAAAGGTAAAAAACCTTGAATCACATTCCAAAAAGATCCTACAAGTCAAAAAGATACAGATTTCTAAGCAGACACCAGAAAATCTCATCGCCCCCCTCTCCAAACAATGCACCAGTGAGAGTAGTCAAAAAAATGTGTTTCCCCCTCTGTCAAGAAGTTGCACCATGCTGGAGGCACAATGTTTCAGAGCACGTCTCCAATTAAAAAATGTTGAGGAGATCTGGATGAAAGGTGTCATCACACCTCTCTCTCTTTCAAGCCACCCACCCAACAAAGCATGAGAAGAGTCTCCGTAGTGTCAACCTGATGCCACACAATCAAGGACTGAAAATCACTGAGCAACTGTCACGGAAAAAACCCATCTGTCCATTAAGATATTATGCATGGTTGAAGATGGGTTTAAACACCCCATCCCTCTTTCGAGGTCTCCCACCCAATGGTACCTGCAGAATGCTGCACCGTCCAAATGCAACGAGAGAGACAAGTACCCACGAAAAAATCACTTCAGAAAAACACATTGTATCAATGAGACCAATGCAGAACAGAGTGAGAATCCATAGAAACACTCTAATGTAGTGAAACCTTAAGAACGTCCAACACGAATCAGAATAACAAGAAAAACTAGAGTGTTCTCTGCTCAAACTGTTGAAAAAGATCCAGCTCCACACCAACCATCCGAATAAAGCCAAAGAAGCCAAACCAGAGGCTCCCTCAACATGTCGAACCAAGGCACCACCAATCCTTAAGCTCCTCATGTTCTCAAACTAGTTCAACCAAGAATCCACCCTCCTGAAGTTTTCTTCACATCAAACCACAAAAGCTGTTCCACAACCCACATTTTGCCTCTTTCCTTGAGTCATATCAGCGTAATAGAGTGTCATAAAAATGTCTAAATTTGCTATAAAAAATTGAACTCATCATGAAGAACTGGAAGAAAGAAGGTTGTAATGAACACATTGAAATTCACACACATTAACTTTAATTAAAAAACATGATGTTTTCGATCCCAATTTCAGAAGAAACCATTCCATGAATTGCAAAAAATTACAAGAGGAGCCTTCAAAAGATATAATCAAATGATTTTCTAAGATCAAACTATGTTCAAGATTTCTGAAGCCATTGCAGAGCATTGTCATGCACAAAAAAGTTCGTAGCTCACTGTAGAGGTGTTGAAACGACAAACATAGGGAGCCGAAGCAGCTCTCCCTCACCCACTTGAAGAAACATCCACCATCGACCAACCAGACTCCAACGCACGATCCCAGAAGTGAAAAAAGGTCATCACCATCTAAGCTGATATCCTGGAAAGACCGACATGAACCACTTCAGAGAAAGCCGGGACCTCCATCTCCATTCTCACCCATCACCACTTGCCCGAGCAGCAACCACACAGGGAGAACAGATTAGAGTAGATATAGTGGAGGGGGGCGTGAAGCAGGAAGGAGGCCATCAGAAACGTCGCACCAGGTGGGGTAGAAGAAGAGCCAAATCAGAGGAGGTATGACCTAAAGAGGAACTAGTAATGAGGAAGATAAAATAGTCAAAGTTTAAAGAATAATCATGAATTGAGGCATGAAACAGAAGAATCTACAGAGAATATTGAAGAACATAGAGGAGAAAACCCGCAAAACCCACTGGTGGTGATCAAATTCACCAATAAGTAAGAAGAGATATGTTAGGGATCACCCACAGAAAGAGATGACAAAACCCTAGGGGAGGGTCCATGCTGCCTGGAGAGTGCGGAGCCATCTTACTAGTTTTTTCTTTTTTTAATTAATTAAATTATCATTTAATTAATTAAGCAACCAATTAATGCACCTTCATATCATCATCCAAAACTCATGATGTGGACAACTTTATGTCATTCCTAAGGTAAAAATAACATTCTAAACTCAACTGTGGTATCAAAATTCTAATCTGAAAATCTGCTCGTGATTCATTCACGTTTTAAGTGAAACTATGTGCACATGAAAAAATATATTTAATATTTTTAAAATCACCACACTGAGGCTCCCTGGGGCCTGTATTCCCACGTTGACCCACCTCTTAGATTCAAAAAATATATATAGTCTTATAGGTCAAAACCTGAGTCTCTATAAAATTAAAATTTTATTATCTGATTTTTGGGTAAAATAGAGAAAGTAAATCATAATATTACCCTAAGGTCCTTTCAAATTTGTGTCTTTAATACATAACTAGCATTTTTACACATATATACATCAATAAAAATATGAATTTGATTATTTCCCTCAATGTAACAAATGAAAATGTATTTTTTGTGGTCAAAAGGTTGGTCAAGTGTATTCCATTGAATCCCTAATTTTAGACCTTTACTTCTAACATTAAATTTTATTATTTACTATTGTTCCATGTCACTCCTTTCTTATTTAAACCATATGTTGTTCACCTTATAAATTTTTTCCAATTTCAACATCTCTAATATTTTGTTCATCAAAATTATTAGCATTAGAAGTTTGAGAACCCATTATATACACAAGTAGTTAAGCATTTAATTTAGATTATGTAAATATAGTAGTGAACACATAATATTATGAGTAAACACATTGTATATAAAAAACTAATTAGATACATTTGACCTAAAATTTAACTAAATTTATTTTCATTAATGGTTAAGGGGATTTGAATCCTCTATCAAGTATCCATATCCTCTAATTATGGTTCCCTGTGACATATAATACGCCATATATACTTGGACCACCATGAAGTGATTTTAACATTCCCATGATAGGGTTACCCTCAGTGGAATTTTCATTTGACCCTGTAGTTATTTTTGTAAACAATAAAACAATTGACCAATTTTTGTCTGCATAATATAAGGCATATAGAAATCATACAATCTATGATTCCATTATGCTTAGTTTATCTATGTACCCGGTCATTCTAAAATTTAATTTCATGAATACTAATTCATTATTTTAAATAGAACTCCTAGTATTAATAACTTGGAATTAAAAAATCAAAAACTGTAATAATGTACAATCAAACTCCCATATTTTTTATGATAAAAATGTGTGTTATATTCACATAAATTATATTTTTTCCTTTGTACAAGAAACATATTTCACTCTTTCCATAATTATAAATGAATTATTTTTTATTACATTTCATTCATAATATAACTTTATATAAAAATATAAATGTTAATTATATAACCATTGTAATATAATACATGTGTAGTTTTTCCTCTAGATATACATCAATGTTTTTCTAAAATTAAATTTATATTTTTATATAAATCATTTAAAATATAATCTTGAAACTGTCCTATAAACTGTTGATTATGTGTATTTGATATCCATAATTGATTCTATGATGTATTCATATTCCTAATAATTACATTGTGAATTTAAAAATATAGTGAAATTTTCATCACACATATAGAAATTGCAATAATACCTTTTTAGAAAATTACATCACCCACAAGGATCTCACTATGTTGAGATTTTAGGAGACCAGTGACATATACATTAGATAGGTATTATATAGATAATTAAATGGATTCTTTAACAATATATCTCTCCACAACACACCCTTCTAGTTGAAATCAATATTTATTTCACCCTTTAAAACCCTCATATAACATTCAATGGTTTATATCCATCTATAATGTATGGGAAGGCATAGTTATATTTCTCTAACGTATTGAACCATAAATTTAACCTTATATCAAATAATTATAGTAGGATGAATATATCTAATTCAATTATCAAGATTTTTTTCTATAGTTTTCAACATTACGAGGTTAATATCTTTACTTCATATATCGTTGAAAAATAAGAAATTTATAGTTAATGTGTGTCACACATTTTTAATAAGAATGCAATATAAACTCACAAAATTAAATCTTTCATAAAAACATGATAATCATATGATTTTAGTCTCTTTAACTTTAAATCAATCATTAATATGAAATTATTTATATTTGATGAATACCTCTCTAGAACCTTTACAGAAATAATAAAGTTATAAAACAAAAACACCTCTTTCCAGAAAGAGTGTAATCCATTGGAAGAAGAAAATTACATCTTTCACCCTATACTAGATCCATCTCTTACCTTATCCTCATTTCAATCTTGTCTACCCTAAACATAATAACATCACTTGTTTTACTAGGTATATTAAGTAATGTTTCAATGAAACTATAACATAATTTTTTTTCTATGTGCATGAATTCAAGAAAATTTCTAACATAAAAACAATTGTAATACGATAATTAATAAAAAAATATCTTTTCCAAACCCATTTTCATAAGTTTTTTCAAAAAGGTTTACAAAAAAAGAGTGATAATTTCTTTCATATTATCAAACTATTCATCACCTTTTAATAGATAAGGTGTTGTACATTATTCTAAATTCCCAAAAAATAATGCTATCAAGATCATTATTTAGGTCATCGAGGAAAAAATTTACATTTTCATACGAAAACTATAGTTAATTAATGGTTCAACCTAACAAAACATGTACTTTATTCACATATGGGACACCGTAACATTCCCTTAATGATATATGCTAAAAAACATCCATAAGAAAGAAAGTAATTTATCATCAAAAACAACATGTCTCTCAATGTGAAATATTCACTTCTATGGGAATCGTACAATATAATACCCATAGCCTACAAAAATCCCAGATCATTAATCAATGGAGTCAAATGAATATTGATTTCATTACATGGATTTTTATCATGATTTAGATAAGACAAAAAAATGTACTTGCACGTCATGCATAACCAAAATATAATGTAATAATTTACAAACATAAAAATTAATGTACCATAAGTTCTAATTTGTATAAAAAAAATATTCATTCCATATCTAGATAGAACAAGATATATTTTTTTAGGATCGTTTCCAGATTCAGGATACTCATGATCAATTTTCTTCTACTGATGAGATTCTATTAAGTAAAAAAGTTTTCTATATTGAATTATTTTATCTATATACCATGTTAATTGTCTTGCAAGATCATCACATATATATAATTTTCTAAACCATGGATTGATTGGAAATTACCCTATGTATATTAAATTACTTCATTCACCTTCCTTGTGTTGATCTACACCACACATATGGAATGTTTTACATGATTTTTAATCATTTTGAAATAATATATAGTCATGTATATATGCATGTATTCATTCTAAGATCACACCCATTGAACACAAGAATCATTCAACATTATATATTTGAAAAGGATATTCATTATATTCTTGTAATGTATCAATGAAGAGAGAAATAAAATTTTTTAAAGTTGGTATCACCACATCCTTTCCATATTTCATATTATATAGCTTTAGTACAACTGAATTTTTTTCATATAACTAACATACAATTACATATTTTCACATACCATTATCTCTTCAAACAAATTTTTATAATCGCAAAGACCATATTCAACTACTATTATAATTTTCTCAATATGAAATCCATCATGATTGATAATTTTGTAATTATATCTGATGATCCATAAACCAATATTTTATTCCAGTAACTAGCTATATTTTGTTCTCTCTCATGTTTAGTTTAAAATTTACATCAACAATATACTCCTTGAAAAATCAAGTTTTATTCCAACTCATATATACGAATATGTCTAGAATAACAACAATGTAAAAATAGAAAAATTATTTGAGAATGTTCATTTGCATACCCTATTGCAAACTTAAGGAACTCTTTAACACCATCCTTACACTCCTTTGTCATAAGATTAGAACCCACATATATTCATTTTATATTAAAACTACTGTTTTCAATAATATTAATGTTTAATAGAGAATAAATATATATATAAAAGGTATGAATAAAATATATCAATTTTACATGAATAATTATATATAGAGTATAAATTTATAAAATATAATTATAAAATATATTGCATGAATATAAAAAGTATATAAATGAATAGATATAAACCCTATGTTATATAATAAATTGTAAAATATATACATATAATAAAATTGGTATATATAAATATAGTTTTATATAATATATATATGTGTGTGTGTGTGTGTGTGTGTGTAAATAAATAAAACATTTTAATACAAATATATAATTCTATGTGTGTGTATAAACATATTTGTGGTTAAATTGAAGTTGGGGTCATGGAATAGTGGTTAAGGAATCCCCATAATACTATATCAACTAGGGTTTGAATCCTACTGGGGGAAGGAATCGCATAGGATTTTCATAAGTAATGTAGTAAGTATTATATCAGTACTTTAGTAGAGTAATTATCCACCAGTTTTTATTTTAGGTCATATAATTAGACCTTTAGGACACTAGGGCCTTCATGCCTTCAAAATAGGCCAAATATATGGGAATTCATAGCATTAGAAAACATATTTCATTGATAGGATCATTTAATTATCTTGTAACGACAATAAAATTTCACAACATGATGAAATGTAGGTTCCATTAAGTATGTGACCATAAAAGAGGGATGGGTGTTCTTGTGCCCATCAACCCACCATACATCGTCATGGATTTACAATGTGGGAAACATAAACACCCTTATTTGAGACTATCAGTATAATGGAACCAGTTATACAACATGGTGTGATATGTAGGTTATGAAATGGGGTTCCACACAGCCATCATTGGGTGGAATGATCTTATGATAGAATGCTGTATAGGAGATTACAATCCAAACCTATTCCCACATGAATTATTTGTGTAGGAAAGTTGGGATCCTTTATATGAGGTGGAGGAATAAAGAATAGCATGGTGTTATAATTTTTTAAAGGTGGGGGCTTTAATTATGGTAACATAGTGTAAAAACTATTGATTTGGGCGGGGGACATGACTAGTTTTAGTACAAGATATAGGAAGCTTGTTTAGGCCTTTAGGTCATCACATTCCGGGTCCTTCAGGATGTATCTAGATGGGAATTCAGGATAATAATATCCTTTTACTTTATGCCACTAATATGTAATAGATATGTTCAATGGGTTCTTATCATTAATTTTGGCGATGGACTGGGCTTGACGCCCAAGTGTTCTAGGATGTGTTGGTTGTGTATGGTTTATAATACTCTCTCCCTAATATATATATATATATATATATATATATACTTCTGTAAATATATAAACTCGTTGTTTTATAATAAATTGGAATGTATTATAGTTTGATTTCATTATACTTTATCAAGGAATGTATGGTCATCAACCACTTATTATTTTTCTGAGGTCGTATTACAAATAAATCATTTCATTCTATAAATTCTCATGGAAGGCCAATTTCCATGGTAGGTTCGTATAAATTCCTTCCTCTCTATTCTATATTTCTCTCTCTATATATTCATATGGTGGGGTTTTCTTCATTTCATGATAGAATCATGATCTGTTGGTAGTAATGGATCCATCTCAGTAAGAAAATTGAGAACCTAGAACTTTTATCAAATTTTATATTGGTTTTTTCATTTTCAATTTCTAAATTTCCTTCATTGCTACTAGTTTGGTAATATTTTGGATCACGTGTATTTTAGAAGACATTAAATCTTATCTGTTGGTGAAATTTTTTTACATAGTGTGAGGCAGGTAACTTTATTAACTCAATGTTGTTTAATTGAGTGATTTAATATAAATTGTGTAATGCACTAATGATTTAATTATTTATAATGATATAAAATGTTTTTAGGAAACAATATATGATTCAAAAATTGTATAAAGGTTCTTAAACACTAAAATTTTAGAACATCATGTACAATGTTATAGTGTAATGAGGTAAATGATAAAATAACTTTAAGAATTTTATATAATCATTATCAGTGAAATAAATGACATGAAAATAAAGGGTGTAAATTTTTTTTTGGATATTAAATATAAATGTTAATGTTTTTTTCACTACTGCATAAGTTAATTTCATGAGTGAATGAATTTTAATAAATTTCTTTGGTTTTATTTAATGATGTTGTGAGTATTTTGGTTTCATTTAAGTCTTTTAATAAATATATCATCCAATATAAATACATTTTTATAAATACTAAATACATCTAACGAACATAAAACATTATTTATGAGTCTGTGATGGTTTTTATTAGGGAAATATTAGGATTTAAAGTGATAATTTATTACTAAAAAATTAAATTATAATGATGTATTGTGATAATAAATTTAAAAATGATCATTTAATGATATTTTGATTAAGGATTTTGTTAATGTTAAAAAATGTTTATTTGTATATGAATTAAGCCGATTAAAAATAGATTAATGAAGCATAAAATTATATTAGTAATTAGAGGATAATTTTATGTGTTTTTATGAACATGATTTATTGTTATTGTAATAAAACTTAGGGTTAAATGAAAATGTTTTATTCTAAAAATAAATTTAATTTTGGTATTATTTTCTATAAATATAGTTATTTTAAATTATTTCATGAAGTTTTTCATATAAAGGAGGGATTTGTCTTAGGATGAGTCATAGGATATTGATATAAGATCTATACAGTTGGACAAATATTTTGTTACGTAGATAAATTTTTAAGATTACATGTGTACTTAAATTTAGTATATTATAAATATAAATTAAAAAATATTACATACTATAACACCCCATGATTTTATATGTATTTCCTTTGAAATAAACATGAGGTATTTAGTAGCTTTCTTTATATGAAACCCAAAGTCTAAATAAACCATAATATAGTAATCATTTATATCCTATCCATTAAATTGATTGATATAATCAATAATAACCACATTTAAAAAATATACATAAATGTTTTAAATAATGAAAATTTATTGATTAAAAAATAATAAATAGGTATTCATTTTTTAGTAAAGCCATTTTATGCTTCAAAAATACATTTTCTTCATAAATGATATTTATTTAATTTTATATGTGGAAATTATAATAAATTTATTCCATTTATAGAAATTTTATATTATGGAATTAATAGTAGTTTTTATATTATTGGTTTGATATTATCTTAGGTTTAATTATTATTATTTTTCTAAAAAGATTTATTTTTTACTAAAAAGAGAAAAATACTAATTTCTTATAAAACTATAATTTTACTAATTAAATCAATAAATTTTCAAGTGAAATTACTTTTTTAATATAACATAAGTATAATTTAATTTGAGATAATCTAGTTAATTACATATGAATTAGAATTATTGTTTTTTTGGAAAAAGTTAATTTTTAGGATAAAAACACATTTTTCTAAAAATTATTTTTATGTGCGCAATATGTTTATCTTAATAAATTTAAATTTAAATTTTTTATTAATATTTATAATTAAATTTATATATTTTATATAAAATAAAATATTTTTTGGATTTTATAAGGAAATGAATAAAAGTAAATTCAGTTTTTTCTTAAAAAATTATTTTTTCTAAAAGGAATTGTAGTTATAATTTTCATATTTATTTGAAATTAAATTATTACATATATATATATATATATATATTTAATATAGTAAAATTTAACCCATATTTGGAATAAAAATAATTAATATTAAAAACAATAATTTTTTTTGTCATGGTTAAGGTCAAAATAGATTTATAGGGTGGTTAAACCAAGACATAAGGGTAAAGATGTAAAAAAAATTAATTATTATTTAATTAAGTTATATCAATATTATCTTATCCTACCTTCATATTTTTTTGACATTTACAGCCAATTTCTAATGAAATTTACCTAATATTATTGAAATATTTTATGAAATTCCTTGTGTGTCCTCCCATAACTTATAAAACAACACCTCTTATCCCCCATTATTCACATAATTTTATCCTTATAGAATAGTAAATTAAATCTCCAAAACATTATGATATTCTTTTACATCATCATAGATATTATTTTATTCTTCTAAGTTCAATCATTCAAATATTATGGTGTAAGATGAAGGAGGCCTCCCAAAGAAGTGGTGTAAATATTAACCAAGATCCCTCAAAAAAAATTTCATATTACACACCATATAAACTGTTTTTATCCTTTATAACATGATTAATAAAGTATAATATATATATATCTGTGTGTGTGTGTTAGTTTAATGAAGGAACAAACATTTCCCATATATTCTCTATAAAATGGGAGATGAAAGTATCACTCTTGTGTACATTTGGACCGTAAAGATCCCATATCTAGCGGCCCAGAGCAGGTGGTTACTTTACATTAGAAAAAGATAAAAGTGATAAAATCTTGAAGAAAAAATGGCTTCATAGTCTTGTTAAACTATATACATAATTTAATATCACATTACAGTTGAGAATATAACAATAAAACATACTAAAAGTAAGTATTTTTCATCCTTGAACTCATTCAAAGATTCTTTGATCATATTCTGGGGAAAGGAACGAAAATAAGGATGAAATAAAATTATTATTAAGGGTTATGTACAATGGAAGCTATCATGAGTATATAAGCCATTATCAATCTGTAAAGATAAAAAATAGAAAATACATTCCATTTAATCAATAACTTGAGCATGAAGAATAATCTAGAAGGAATAAATGATGATCAAATAAATCTATATAATTATTCACATAAGATGGAAAATTATCCATATATATAATAACTATTCAAGTAATTAAATGAACATAAATAACTAATATCATAATTATAGAATGCATAATTTTGGACATTATAAACTTACTATCAAGTCCTCATGCATGACTTCTTATAAAAATGCTTAAGGCCTCAAAACAATACCTAAACTAGTTTGTCTCATGAGACCCACCAATGCATTAAGGGGCTATATTGGTCCCTTACCATAAGTTACTAATTCTAATTTATCCATCCTATGAAATGGGTGAAACATAATCAATGTAAAAATTTATATTAAAAAAATAACATACAAAGTATTAATATTTTACACAATCAATAACTATAAAATATTTTTAAGGAATCTAGGGTACTATGGAGAATGGTATCAAAATATTACATCCACAAAAGAGATTATGTAAAATATTGTTTTGTTTTAATTTATGAATACAAATATCACACAAAGATAATTAAACACATTCAAAATGATAATACATGTTTCCCTTTGAAATTTACTTTTATATACTAAAAAAATCTAGAATATATTGAAAAAAAATTAATCAAAAAGAATAATTGTAACTTTTAAATTAAATATCAAATAATTGAGTGGTCATTAAGGTAGGATTTTTCTCCATGCCGAGTACATTAAAACAAAGTTTTCCCTCACATTTTTTATGCAAATAAAAAATTACCATGTTTAGAAAATGAAAAAGAGATTCCTTTTAAACCAATTTTATAAAAAGTTAAACATCGATGAAATTGAAATTAATAAATCCTTAGAAAAAAATTAAAATATTATATAAAAAATTAATGAAAAATATGGATATAGAAGAAAAAGATTCATGACTGATAAGAAAACCAGTTTTACTAAAAAACAACTTATTATCATGAGTACTTAAAGAATGGAAATTAAAATTAAAAATTATAATTTAAAGGAATTACCATATGGGGAAGAATTTATTTTTGTTTTAAGATAGATATATCAAATAATTCCACAATTTGAGACATAAATATAAGTAACCCTGAACAATGATGAGATTTCGAAATAAACCCTTATTACTTTGGTAACTATTTAATCATAACCACCATGAAATAAATAACCTAAAATTAAATTTAAAATACCATTTATATAAAGTGATTAATCATATAACATATCAAAGGGTTAGTATTTAAACCTCATAAAAACAAATTGGTGCATAATACCAATTATGTCTTGATGGAGTGGAAACTGAGACAGAATCTCCTAAAAAGATCATACCGTAGATCTGAGAATTAATCAATGAATTTATTATGTGTATAAATTTAAATACATAAAAAATAAATTTAAATAAAACATAAAATAATAAAAATTAATTACAAAAATATTCTTAGAATATAAAATGCAATTAATAGGTTATATAATCCAATGAAATGAAATTGAGTTATGAACCCCCTTTTCACTTAGTAACATTCATTTAAAATTCCCTTAGATGAAATAATTAAAATTGAATCTTTTAATACCATTAATATGAATTATTAATGATATTAAATTTAAAATGGTTAGTATATACACATTATATAATAAATTATGAGAATAAAAAAATATTTCACAAAGGAGAAAAATTGAGATGAAATCCCTTACCTTGAGCATGACTCATCAATTAGATTCTCTCTCTCCCTAAATAATAAAATTATATTAATAATTTAATTTATTAATAGTTTTTTTCAAGTTTATTATTCCTTTTATTAAATTTATTGTCATGTTATATACAAATCAATTAAGTTCACGTCATAAGTTTTGAGGACATTCAACTCATATGTCAAAAATGAATTCGGTAGGTTGAATATGGTCAATAAGGTAATTATTACAACATCTATAGAATAATAAAATTTAAATAATTATCATTTTTATATAATAATTATAATTTTAAAATCAATTATAAAATATTTTTATGACAAATTAATTATGTTAGATTAGGGAGATGTTAGGTCATACGTACGCATGAGTAACGTTTCCCTTTTTTCAAAGATCATTATGAAAAGAAGGTAAGTATAATTTTATATTTAAATAAATATAATTATATCACAACTATCATATTATTTATTTAAGTACGTATATATATACCATCAATGTGATGAAGTGATGATAAATTAATCACATCGCTTTATGGAGGAGGTAATCAACAAGTAGACATGACCAACGTAATCATTATTAAATGGATTGAAGGGTAAGAAAGTATATGATACCTTAAATTTAATAAAAATAAATATTTCATGATTATTTTACACACATAATAAATCTATCATTATCACTATCCACGATATGTAGTGATGGGAAAAAATTTCATCAATTTTTGAGACAGTAGTTCACCGAACACACAATCGGCAGTTTCATTTCCCATTTGATAGAAGAGAAGATGAATATAGGTTATTTAATTAAGATTATAATATCTCAATATATGGGAGATACTGATATAATTATCTCATCAATGTTTTAGATGATTTTAATGAGGTATAATAAGAAAAATAAAGAAAAACCTCAGTTAAGAACTATACCCTTCTTCAGACAACCTTTTTTTCTTTACACCTTAATCCCTTTAATATTAGTATTATACCCAAAATAATACCCCTAGAATGTGGGGAGATATGTTAGAAAAGGATTAAAGTATGGATTAAATTAGAAATTTTCTAATCCAAATTATTCTTTAAGTGTATATAAAATGAATAAGATATTCCCTATTATAAGAGAGGGGAGGTGCCCTCGTGGAATTTTTTAGAATATTAAATTTACATAAATATATTTTTTAAATTAAAATGGATTATAATTGATAATATTTTAATCTAATATGAGGGTGAATTTAAATCATATCATAAAATAAAATTTTATCAAGTTTAGGTGTTGTTTTCACCCATATCAATATGTTTTAACTGATTTTAACACCTTTTGACAATTATTGTGGTATTAATAATTTTACTCTTTAAGGGTTAAGAAATATAATATAAATAGAAAAAATGGTCATAAATGGACCATGGTAAACATTTTTAATTATATCCCTATAAATATTCCTAATATAGTATTTTTTTTAGTATTAAATAATTTAATAAAATATATATTTTTATAGAATAAAATTTATGTTAATTTTGGAACCATTCATTTTATTTTACTTCTAAAACATTAAGAATGAAATTGAATTAAAATATAAGTAAATATAAACTCTATAATATTTCATTTTTATCTAAAGAAATATCATAATGTACTAATTTATACAAAACAAATTACTTTTAAAATTTTAAAACCATTTATTTTATTTCTATATTAATTGAATAAATAATTTATCAGCATTGCGTATACATTTAACGTAATTAATTTATTACTAAAAATTATCAATAAAATAAAATCATAAAAAAATATTTCATATTCCAAAAAACTATTTATAACCAAATATATCCTCTATTTATCCTTATGTAAAAAAATTGAAGTTAACAAAACAAAGAGAATGATTTTTTTACTATTCTTTAAATAAAATAATATAATGGTCAAATTCACAACCAAAAAGAAAAAAGAACATATATTTAAATACTACCTGAGTATGGGAAAAATAGGTTTATAAAATGAAATAAAATCAAGTATTATGGTCATTTTTTAATTTTTATCATATTATTTTAAACCCTAATCATTTAATTTACCCTTACCATGGTGACAATTATTTACTATAATTACTATTTTTAATTTATAAAAATAAAAGGGACCTAAATTATAAATTTTTACTAATGATTCAAAATATGGAACTCAATTTTCAAGATTAAATTTCTATAAGAGGCAATAATTAATTTAAAATCAATAAAGAAATAATAATATAAAATAGTTTTTTCAAACAAATATATTTTATTTATAATTTTTTTATACAAAATTCAATCATAAAATTTATTCCAATGAACTTAATTGTATTATTAATAATATAATATATCTAATTTTAATTTTAAATAATTTTAAAAAAATATATAACTTTATAAATGATTAAAAAATAGCATTTTCAATAAAATTCTGTATTTTTCTCTATTCACCGGAAAATCAATCTTTTCAGAAAAAATTAAAGAATTCACTCTAAAATAATTTTGATATAGTGATTTAAAAAATAATACTATTTTTTAAATTAATTTATAGAAGTTATAGAAATTAATTACAATATTTTATCATAAAAATAAATATATTTTTTAAAGAAAACTTATTTCTAAAGCATAAAGTCATTTTATAAAAAATTAAGTAATTATTTCCTAATAATTAATCAATGAAATTGTATTTCGTAGTTACTTTATATATATTTAATAATTTTGTTAATACTATTAATTCCTTCCAAACCAATGTCTAGGTTATGATTGTCATATTTAAATAATAATATTTCATAGGTCATCTAGAATAACAAAATATATATATATTGAAATTGGAGAACATTAATGAGAAGTGAAAATATTGATAAGGAGGAGTAAACTAATTCCCAAATAACTATGGAGAGTTAAAGAGATCACATTAATTTTAATGATTAGGACCACAAAACCATAAACCAAATAGGTATGAAAATTCAATCAATTTATTAGAAATGAAGATAATATGACCCCATTTTATTTCATGTTCCATTTCTGAGATTTTTGGGATAATTTTACTATAAATTTTATAACCCCTTCCCCCCAAAGAGTACCCCTCTGGGGCCAAAAATGAGAGAATGGATATAGTGACTTCCTGAGACCCACCTTGAGTATGACCTAGGTTGGTGACTAGCATCATGGATATAATAAGCATACTTATGGGAGGAATTACCCTCTAATAGAACATGTATAAGAGAGAGATAAAATAGATGCATCAATAAAAACCTTCTCATACATATATATAATGAAATACTAAGTGAAATAATGAAATTTTATACTGTACTATAACAACATAGAGGAAAACTATAAGTACCAAAAGATAGATATGGAAGCAACCACAAAACCCAAAATAGTCTTGTAAAACCACAAGCTTGTAATATCCATCACAATCTCCAACCTACTTCCACTGACCTAAAAATATATTATATATATGTACGGTGATCATAATAGTATACTTAGTAGGCTCCTCCCAAAATCATATCATTCAAAATATAGAGAAATCATGCTAAAGCATAGTGAAAAACAGTGAAACTAACTCATCCCCTAAATTTGTATACTAAGTTCTAAACTCACCATGGATAATTGTTACCAAGTATCTCATACAAGAGATTATATAATATAATAATAAAACATCAAGGGTACCCCACTCCAACTTCCCATTTGTTTTTCCACTCTTCCCCAACATTGCATGTCCAGGGCCATATCTCTCCAAAATAGGCTAACCCGAAGACACTTGGGGAATTCATCAAAAGATGCACCTCACGCATCACATCTTCACATCATCCAATCCCCATATCTATATTTAGTAACTTAGTATTTTTTGGGACCCACCAAAGCCTATATGGCATGAATAATACATTGGTTATTATACTTCAAACCATTACAGGACACACACTAAGTAAGGCAACACAATCCATCACAACCTATACTTGTCGTATCTATAATAATCATTTAGAAACTCTATCTAGAAATAATTTTTTTTGAAATAAACACAATCCATTACAACCCTCTACACACATATATGGAAAAACTAAGAGCCATTCATGCCAGAACAAGTAACTACCATGTAAAGAGAGCGAGTCTAGAGAGGGTAGCCAACCATCCATCCTCTCATCGAGATATTAGGGAAAACACCATCCCAGAGTCCATTGGGTGTCATTATCCCTAACTAACATGAGTGTGGAAGCATATGAAATCATAGAATATATAGGATATAATATATCTCACAACCACACTATTTACATAACCTATTCTTTAACTCAACTGCATCTAACATCGCCTGGACTCCTGACTTCCACTACTAAGACCAACCATTCCATAAAAACACAAGCATTTAAAGAGATACAATAATTACTTATTTATCCTTTATTTTTTTTAATTAACTCATTATCCATTAATTAAAGATTAACATCATTCTACATAACATTAAATTAATCATTAAAGTAAATTCCATGCCCTCTAGGCATAATCCAAACATAGTCCATGGTTTATCAAGATTATCATATTTTTAGCATTTGAATTCCCTCAACAACAACCCCATTGGTTAAGAATTATTTACTAATTTTTAGAATCATTTCATAAACCATTTACTTTAGTAAAACCATCCTAATATACCAACAAGAGGAAATATGCAACGAAAAACATCCAGTTACCTCAAGTAGTGGTACAAAATGAAAATAAAATATAAACCTGGCCATTGTCATTGAAAAGATTTATAAGAGATAATTATATATCTCAGAATAAAATCAATGGTTATGACTAAATTTAACCCATTCCATCATCTCAGATTCCGTACATGACACCCACATGCATATCTCGATGCATCCCTCCATCACAGGTCTAAACTACCGCCACATCATCCGGGCCTACCTACCTATATCACATCAGTCATCCCCAAATCATACAAAAGTTTGGCCTCCCCATAACATATCACATCATATAGAAAATCTCACATCTAGAGAACATTAAAAACTAAATAGGAAATAAACAATCATAGCCAACATGGAAATCTAGGCAGTAAACACAAGGCATCCAACCTTCAAATATAAATGATATCCCACATATCTAAACTTGAGGAACTCGACCATCTCAAGAATACGTGACACTCATTCCATAGAAATTATATTTATCACACAACTAGTTCATATTTCACCTTGAATTAACAAATTCATTATTCATTGGTTCTAACTACGAGCAACCTAAGGCTTCACGCTATAACAATGTATCAAAATATTAAAAATGATCTCTATCATTAAACACATTTCATCAAACTCTGAGAGTTTCCATTCTCATTTAACATTCCTTTTATTTACTATCAACATTATCAAAAAGCATTATTATGCTTCAAATTCTTTAAAATTTTTATTAATCATATGTAAGAACATTTAATTACACATGATCATTTCATTAAGTTGATCATTATAAAATTACATCAAACACCAGATTCAAATATGCATCTTCCTTAATTATTAAGCTAATTAGTTATCAATTTACTTCGACATTACAGTCTTAACCAATATTAACATGATACTATAAGAATAAGATCATGGTAACAAAGAACGACATAGATGTAATAATATCTAGAAAATCAAGAGGCAAACCATTATCACGATATTAATAATCACCATGCGATCACTATAACCCAATTCTTTATTATTGCGGTTTTATAATTATTAGGTTAATTCAATTTTCATCCAAAGGGCTAAACCATGATCAATTTGTAATTTCATGTAGAAAAATAGAGAAAAAATGAATCCACTATTTTAAAGGCATAAATGTTCTTATCATGAGAAAGGACCAACATTTCATATCACAATCACCTCTTCCATAAGAAGCTATCACTCAAAGGACACCGTGGAACAAACACACCAAAAAACAACCAAGAAAGATTCCATTAGAAACATGGAGTTGATCAAACATTTATAGGAAAGATGAAATGGGAGGAACTGGATCAAATTACTATGGGAGAATAGGTAGAACATACCTCAGATCACCAATGATTGAATATGAGATTCAAAGAATCGATACTCATTAGAAGGAATCCAAAATGCCTGAAGGAAGAGCTGCAGATCATCTGCAATTATAGAAGAAGGATGTAGGTTTTGAGAAAACCTATGGAACCAACTATTTATAATTCCATGTTTCATGTGGTATTTATATGTCTTTAAACCCTTTTATGTCGTTTAAATGTCAATATTTAGATCTCACTAAAAAACATGTTTCCTTAAAGAATTTAATCATGAAAATTTACACATCATCTAATATCCCATGAACCGACATAAAACAACACATGAATATATTTTAAGCCATGAATCAGCCTTAAAAAAACATGAACTATAAATATACAAACTAAAATATTTACATAATGTAAATTATCTCTATTTCTAATTTTTTTAGCCAAACCCCTCCAGGCACACCTAAGGCCTCCTATATGCATCATGAGCTTTAGAAATGCACATAGGGTCATAATTATTGGATCAAATACATTAGATTAGATACCTCAAAAAAAATTATCATCCTAAATAATCTAAGAACAAACCTAGAGATAAAAAAGGTCATCTAAAAATCCACCTTATGAGATACCCTTCAAGGATCTCGCCATCTCAAGAGCTCAACCACCCCATCAGAGGAATAGTTTGAAACCACACAATAGAAAAAACTAGATTCTAAACACTCTACCGAGGGAGATTCCTCTCAAATGAGAGTGAATACACAAAAAAACAAGAGGAAACCTTATCATAAATTAGAAAGGTCAACATTCACAAAAAGAAAAATGTTACAATAGAAGAGTTAAACATCAAATAGCTTGAAGTACTAAGTTAGCATTTGCAACTCATTTTCCTAGTTACTCTCCTAAATTCCACCATGTCGCCACAAGTCATGAAACAAGGTAATGTAACACCTATATAAAATCCTTATTTTGGTGGTCCTAGATCTCTAAAGGCCACTCCTCGAATGTTTCGTCATTATTAACACTAATATCATAGTAATCGATGAAATGAAAGTTGTCATGAAGATAACGATGGAGCTGCAACCCATGAAAAAAATTATCCATCTTGATTATATATTGAGGAAGTTATATACACTATGACATGCCTACAACATGATCCAAAATCTTGAAAAGCCCAAAAAACTGGGGATAAATATCAATTACATTAACAAACCATCATTGACCATAATGAGGAGTCACCAACAAGAACATGTGATCTCAAATATCAAACTCCAGAGGTCTCCTCCTATGATCGACATAGTATTTCTAATGATCTTACGCTTCCTTCATACTCTTGTAAATTACCTGAGTCATATCTGTTATATTCTAAACTAGTCTCAAAATGATAATTGTTTCCTCTATGACCTATGACCAGAACAATGAAGAGCGAAAAGGTCGACCATACAAAGCTTTAAATGGTTTCATACAAATAGTGGATTGGAATATATTATTCTAAGAAAACATAATCAAGGGAAGGTTCCTCATCCATAAAACTCCAAAAGATAGACAAAAAGAGTGCAACATGTATTCCAGATCATGGATGGTACCCTCTTTCTGTCCATCCATCTGCATATGAAAATAAATTTTAAGGAATTACATAAAACTAAAAGCATGCTGAATATCTCTCCACACCCTAGAGGTAAAACAAAAATCTTGATCAGATATGAATACCCTTGGGACTCATTGAAGTCTCACCACCTTCTCTATATACTATAATAACTAAATCACTACAAATATTGACTCCTTCATTGTAATAAAGTGGTCTGATCTTGTTAAACGACCCACTATCACCCATATAAAATCATAGCCTCCCTGATCTCGAGGTAAACTGACAATGAAGTCCATTTATATATCCTCCCATTTCAATTGGGGAACATCTAATGACTGTAGAAAACCACATGGAACATGGTGACTAGCCTTCAAATTTTGGAAGACCAAGCATTGAGAAACAAACTCTTCAACTTCCTGGTTCAACCTAGGCCACCAAAACCGACCTCTCAAAATTAGTTTATATTTTTAACACTAGGATGTACCACAAATGGTAAACTATGTAACTCATGTATAACCATATCATGCATAACTGAATGAATGAAAATGCTTCCCTAGAATATCACATAGTTCTTTCCATCCTTAGACTAACCATCAGGGGAATTGCTAAAAATAGATCGGTCCCTCTAAACCTCTATCTCAGAATCTCATAACTGGGACACATCCACCTGATACAACAAAGAATACTATATCATCATCTGGAAAATACAACCTCTACCTTAATCTTATCTCATATCTAGATGTATCATTGTGATTTCTTCCACCACTCTCCATGAATCTCTAGATTCACACATGACATCACTATGTGACTTCCTATTCAGTGCATCAGCCACAACATTTAACTTTCCTGGTGTATACCAAATCTCAAAGTTGTTGTCCTATAAGAATTCCATACAATAACACTGACGCAAGTTCAATTTAGACTCGGAGAAGGAAAACCTCAGGATCTTATGGTCAGTAAATACTAATAAATGCTCACTAATAGGATAATGTTTCCAAACATTCAAAGAAAACACAACTGCCCCTACTCAAGATCATGGGTGGAATAGTTATTATAATGGGTACCTAAATACCAAGACTCATAAAAAATAATTTATCTCTAATGAATTATAAGACAACCCAATCCAATATGCGAATAATCCTAGAAAACCTCCAACTGAACACCTTCTGATGGGAAAAATAGGACCAGAGTACCAACCAACTTCTCCTTTAAGTACTCAAAAGCTTCCTGACATTGTTCAGTCCAAAAAAATTAATGAATCTTCAAGGTCAATGCTATTATAGGATTCAAAACCTTATAGAAATCATTTATGAACTTCTTATAATATTTTACGAGACTAAAGAAAATTTTCACCTCTTCTGCAGTGTTGGGGGAAGCCTAAGATACAACTGCCTCTATCTTCAAAGTATCCATAACTACTCCCTATAAAGACACAATATTCCCTATGAGAAAAACTTATTATGCCCAAAAATTACACTTTTAGAGATTCCCAAATAGATAAAAATGATGAAGAACTCCCAAAACGACATGAATATTCTTTGCATGATGCACCTTATATGCATAGTAAATAATGATATCATTGATGAACACCACCTCAAACATATCTATGAACTTTCTGAATACTACATTAATCAACCCCATGAACATGAATGGATAATTTATCACAATGAACAACATCAAAATGAAATCATAATGACCACGATGACAATAGAATATAGAATTATGAATATCCTCATCCTTCACCCATATATGATGATATCATGACCATAGATCAATATTGGAGAAAAGACATGCACCCTTTATATGATCGAATAAATCATCAATACACAAAGGGGGATATAGGTTCTTCACAGTACCTTGCTTTATATGATGATAATCGATAAATAGCCACAAAATTCTTTCATCCTTCTTCACAAAAAAACTAGTGCACCACATGGAAACACACATAGCTGACAAAATCCTCACTAAAATAGATCATCAAACTATACTCATAGATCTTGAAACTTAAAAGGAGATATCCTATATGGAGACATAAAGATAGGAGGCACTCCAAGTTGTATCTCGATCCCAAAACCAATATCCCATTGATGGAGTAACACTACAAACTCTTTTGGAAATACATCATGGTACTCCTACACAAATCTAGAAAACATTTTCTACTGAACTTACAATGGGCTAAATATCATCTTTAACATCAAATAAGACAAGGAAGAGACATTACTCTGACCTAACCGAAGGTATCTCTAGCCAATAAAAATTGTTTTCTCTCTATCAGCTTCATAAAAAACCCATCCCCTTGAAGAAATCCATGATATCTTGTACTGAACACAACCAATCCATGCCACAGATGATTCCATATTGCTATATCTATATAAATAGGAAATCTCCCCAAGAGCGGTGATACCCTAGCACTAGATAATAATATCTAAATACTTAATACAAGTCAGATTGAACTCTAAATAGTGTAGTTAATACCAAGGGAGCTAGATTACTCTCCACCTCAATACCCAAAGCTTGGACAAGGGTAGGTGATATGAAGGACTGTGTGACTCTTGAATAAAAAAATCATTCACCGATGTAGAAACTAAGAAAATGGTACCTCGAATAACATTTAGATCACCTGGTGATGGAAACACTAGATCATATAGATAAACATGAACTACTCCATGACCTCTCTGACCCAGATAATGTCTACCTCCATGGTCATGCTCTTCCCTATAAGGATGAGGAGATTCTTAGAGCAATATTGTGCCCACCACATCTCATTTCTACTAATTCCATACTGGAATACCCTTGTGTTACTTCAACAATTGAAACTACCTCAATGGAGGAACCTAAAGACGAAAATTGGGCACACACTGACTGCTCAAAATGTTTAGGTACTATCGCCACTGATGACCTCAACCTCTATAAGAAAAACACGTGTCTGATCCCGTGGAATGGTTCTGAGATCCATGAACCTGGGAAAATGAGATGAGGGATGGGACCTACCCCTAGCTAACTGAAATCTCTTCTATCTAGAATACTGGTAACCCCATACCACAAATATGCTTCCTAAATAATTATGATGACTCCCCTCTCATGATGATCTAGTTCTGGCCAGTGTCTTCTCAATAACCTCTACTCTCACCAGTACCTCTAGAAATGTCTTTATTATAAACAGGGTGACCTAGAATTGGATATATAGATGAAAAACCTCCTAAAAATGACTCATACTAGAATCCTAATATGGAAACAAGTCTTAAACATATCATATAAGGGTCCTAAAATGGATCCCAAATGCTCTATGGCTAAAATCCTTTATTGAATGCTAAGAAACTCTTGGAGAATGTCTTCCTTAATAGTGGAATAAATAAACACTACTTAGAATTGGTCTTATAAATTTTTTCATGAGACCCCAGACTCCTCATAGTACATGAGTAATAAGAACCACCCCTTCCTCACTAGTCCATGCAGCATCATCGCAGTAAATGAAACCTAGTACTCCTTCTGGGAAAAGATCAAAATGAAAGTTATCTCAACCTCCTATAACTAGTCCTCTGTGACTAAATATAAAATGGAGACCTCATACATCTATATTCTATGCCACTAAAAACCTCTTCATGTCCTCTATGTGTCATTGTCGTCAACCTCCTCTCTACGATGATCTTATATAACATCCTGCTGAACATCTTTAGTGTGAACTTGGTAAAGACATCAACATGGATCGATGAATATAAAATAATTAAATATTAGAGCTCATAAACCTAGAACATGGAATATTTAACATTAATTAATTAATTAATTAATTATATTTTTTAAAGTTTTAAACTATTCTAAGGTATACCCATTTTAAACACAATCATACAGAAGATTGATGAATTATCTATTCATAAGTCGACACCCTGTAAATAGTGTCACTTTATTTTATAGTCTTAGTAAACTTAAATGTCCATTCATTAGATTAAATGGGGCCCTAAATACCTATGTCTCATCCTGTCTCCTGTGTTTTTATCACTTACTAAAATTATATGAAACTATTTCCCTACCAACCAATGAAAAATATCATGACCATAACTCCAAGCTTCATTATATCCCTCAACCTAAACTATTGATAACACTCTTTGATGACCCATCCACTTAAAGAGTACCCCTCCTTGGATGACAATCAGATAAGGGAGATGGTGACTCCTCGAGTCTTACCTCTAGTATTCTACTGGTTGGTGACTAGCACAAAGGGTATAACAAGCATACATATGCAAGGAATGACCATATAAGAGAACATTAAAAAGAGATAGATAATATTGATAAACCAATCAAAAACTGCTCATATATATATATATATAATGAAATACCAAGTGAAAAATGCAATTTCATACAATAATATAGCAACTGAAAGGAAATATACAAGTTCCAAAAGATAATGATAGCCACGACCATGAAGCACAAATAGATCTCAAAAAACCACAACCCAGTAATATCCAGACCAATCTCCAACATCCTATGGTTGAATCAAAACAATATATTTATATATAAGGTGAGTGTAATAGTATACTGAGTAGGATAATCCCCAGATCCTCTCATGAAAAATAAAATGAAATCATGCTGAATCACAGTGAATAATAGTGAAACTAACTCGTCACCTAAACAAGTATAATAAGTTCCCAACCTCACCATGGATAAATCTCAAAAATTATTGCATACAAGAGATCATATAATATAATAACGATACATAAAGGGTACCCCAATCCCTCTTCCCCACTAGTTTCTCACTCTTCCCCAACATCACACGTCCTGAGCCATCTCTCCCCAAAATAAGCCTGCCTGAAGACACTTGGGAAAGGTATCACAACATGAACCAAATGCATCATATCATCACATCATAACATCCACATATCAATATATAGTGACCAAGTAGTTTATAGGAGCCACCACATCCCATATGAAATGTATCATACATCAGGTATTATACCTCAATCCATTATATCCCATACACCAAGTAAGGATCCACAAGCCATTACAACCTATACACATCATACCTATTATAATCCTTTGGATACTATATCATGTAAAAAATTTGTCTTAATTAACAACAAGAAATTATATCCTTTTAAACACATATATAAGAAAACTAACCACCATGCATACCAGCACAAGTGAATAACAAGAGAAGATAATGGGGCTAAATGTAGTAGTCAGCTTTTCATCCTACCATTAGGATACTGGGAAAAACACCCTCCCAGAGTCCACTATGTATCATTTTCCCTAACCAACATGGGTGGGGAAGCATATGAAATCATATAATATAAAAGATATAATATATCTCATAACCACAATAAAGGAATTTCCTAGTCTTAGAAACAACTGAAGATAACATCGCTCAAACTCATAGTTTCCACTGTTAAAACCAGATATCCTATAAGAACACAAACCCTTAAAGAAATAAAATAATATCTTCATTATTTTATGTCATTTAATTCCATTAATTAATTCATTATCTAATAATTAACCATTTACATCATCACAAATTACATTACATTAATCATTAGAGTAAAGTCCATTCCCTACAATCATAATCCAAACAGAGTCCATCGTATTTCAACAATATCATATTTTCATATTTTGAATTCCATCAACACGAACCCCATGGGTTAAGAATTATTTATTTATTATTATCATAATTGTATAAACCACGTACTCTGGGAAAACCATATTAAGCTACCAATAAAAGGAAACGTGTGACCAAGAACATCCATCTACCTCAAGCATTGGGGGAAATGGATGAAAATAAAATAAACAACATGACCTCAGATCATTAAACAAATTCATAATTGAGCATCCCATATCTATGCACCACACCAATAGAAAATCCCATCATCAACCCATTCCATTATCTATGGTTTCATCCTCAAAACCCACATGCATATCCTAATTCATCTTTATATCATATGAGTCAACTCCTACAACATCATACAAGACTCCCTACCCACATCACATTAGCCATCCCATTATCATCCATCCCTATATCAGATCACATCCTGGCCTCTCTACCCTATATCACATCATATAGAGAATCTCACATATAGGGAACAACACAAAATTAGTATGGAACAATCAAGAATATTCGATAGGGAAATCTTGGCCGTAAAAAAGGGAATCCAAACATTACACATAAAAAAGCTCATTTGATCAAGAATTAAGGCACTCATCCTTCTCAAGAAGAAGAGAAATTTAGGCCCTATAAATTATCTGTATCACACATCTATTTCTTATTCCATATTGAATTAACTGATTCATTATTCATAGGTTCTAAGTATAGGAAACCTAAGGTGTTATGATATAACAATCTACCAGTATAATAAAAATTCTCCCTAGCATTAAACAAGATTTATCAAACTGTGGGAAGTATAACTCTCTTTTAACATGCCTTTTATTTATTATCAATATTATAAAAAAATAATTATCATGCTTAAGATTCATTTAAAATTCCATTAATTATATGAATGAACATTTAATTACACCTGTGAATTGCATACATATGATTATTATCAAATTACATCACACACCAGATTCAAACATTCCTCTTCGTTAATTCATATGCTAATTAGTTATTAATTAATTCCATATTTATGTTCTTTACTAATTTCAACATTCTAATCCAAGCATAAGAACATGATAATAAATAATAACATAGATATAACATTCTCTATCAAATTAATAAGCAAACCATTATCACATTATTAAACATAAATATGTGATCGGTGAAACCCAATTAATTGTCAATTTGATTTGATAATTATTAGGTAAATTAAATTTTCATAAAAATGGATATACCATGTTTAATTTATGATTGTACATAAATAAATAGGGAATAAATAAATCCCCTACCATAGAGAAATCAACATTATTTGAATGAGAATGAACCAATGTTGCAGATCTTGATCTGATCTACTATAAGAAGATGCATACCTCTAAGGATATTGTTTCTGACACTTTTATTGGGGTGCGCACATCCATCTTCTTAAGGAAAAAAGGCATGGTTTTGTTTTCCTGTATTCCCTCTTTCCAAAGGCAAGTAGCATCTGTTCCTTATTCAGATACGTTTTCTCTTTGATCGAAACAGGATGATGGGATGTTGGTTCTTCCTTCTGTGGATTCCTCCTTGGAACTCGTCACCTATTCTGAGTCTCCATCATATATTTAATACATTGTTCATGAAACTAATCCAAGTTACATATCTTCATGGACACTGGTTAATTACGCTGCTTCTATCAGGACATTCCAAGGGTTCAAGCCAGGGAAACAACCATCAGTCAGGGGAGTAGTCACATTGGGCATCACTGGCGTGTCTGGGCGCTGGGAAACTGGAACGTATGTCTTTTGTCCCTTATTATAGGGCTTCTCGAGGGCGCGGAAGCCCGAGGCATCCCGCGTCTAATGAGATGAATTATATTTCATAGGCATGTCTCTGATGTTTTCCTTAGCTTCCCATGTTTAACACAAGGTATGCCGCATGTTTAACATCCAGCAGAGATATATCAGACTGATTAGAACACTGACTAGAGTGGATCAGATAAGTATAACCCTTGGAGGACACACTAATGTGGATGAGTTGACATGACCTCACCAGGATGTTGCAGCCCGGGTAAGAATCAAGATGGATGATGGGGTGTTGAGTGAAATGGGTGATGAATGGGATGGAATCATTGTGAGGATGACGATAATGTTGGGGTTGAGTCTCAGGGAGACTTCCTACATATCCCTATGCATAGAATCAAAGTTCGCGTAGTTTAGGAGGGTAATGGGACACCTGAGGAGGTGGCCCATGTGAATGGATGCATTTATGGGACTCAGAGGAAGTGGAACCTTTGAGTTAGGGTATGACCTTCCTGAGACACATAGGATCGAGGGAAAGGTCAGGAGATGAGATTGAATTGGGGTTTATACAAAGGACAACAATCTGATGATATGTATGGGGCTTACGTGTGGTTAGTATCCTGGGTTGGTCTGACACCACTGGGACAGACCAAAGATGTGGGTCCTAGAAAAGGGGAATACGATGACTTTTCTCTGAATAGGGGACACAGTGACTTACTGCTGATCGGGATACAACGACTTACCGTTGATTTAGGGACACAATAGATTACCATTGACTAGGGGACACAATGGCTTACCGCTGACTGGGGGACACAGCGGCTTACCAATGTGTGGGGTTTATAGTTTAACATCTTGCTGGACAAATTTGAACCGATGTGAATAAGGACCTGGGGTCCAGATGGATGTTATGGGCGAACCGATGCAAAGGGGGGGTTAGAAGGACCGGGTATTGGGATTGAACCTTAGGTAGGCTTCCTATGTACCTTGCCTTGGAAAAGAACAAAGACCACATATTTCATGTTGGTGGGTTGTGGGGCTTACACTCTAGGCTACCTGAGGTGTTGGTGAACCAACGTGAAGATGGTCGGAATGACTAGATTTTGGGGTTGAACCTCAGAAAAGGCTTCCTACGTACCTTGCCTTAGCAAGGATCAAAGACCACATAGTTCAAGTTGGGATTGGGAGAACCGATGTGAAGGGGGTTGGAGAAACCGAGTGTTGGGATTGAACCTCAGGGAGGCTTCCTACGTACCTTGCCTTGGAAAGGATCAAAGACCACGTATTTCATGGTGGGTTTGGGGATTACACTCTAGGCTTCCCGGATAGGATGTCATGGTCGATTCTTGCTCTAAGCCCATGTGATTCATTCTCGATGTGAGAAACAAGAGGCAGTAGAGACCTGATGATCACATCATGAAAGGTGTGTCTATGGGAAGTGGATTGTGTCTTATGCGTGGTTAGTGGCCCAAAGAGGAAACAAGGCCTTATGCGTGGTTAGTAGCCCAAAGAGGAAACACGAGCTTACACCTGGTTAGCAGCCTAGGGAGGTGGAGTTTGGGACTTACTCCAGGATGGAGGCCCGGGCCGTGACAAAGCCCTATGGGAGAGGGATTTAGCACTCAAGAAGATAAGAGGAGCAGGGGTGATTCCTCCTACAAGGAAATATAGGGTCTTACACCAGGGTAGTTTCCATGTCCCCATGGATGGATGCCGCCCCGATTAAGAGGATGTCATTCCATGTGAGGAATGGTCTCACTCCCATGGGGACCAGTGGGTGTAGAGAATGTAAAAGGTTTGGGACTATACATAGGATGCATGAGGTGAGGTCAAATTTTAACGTCATGTGCTGAGGATGATGGTTCTTAAATGTTTAATGTCATGCAGCTCAGACGAGGGAGGGTTCACTCCACACCCATAGGACTTGCATAACCGGTACCCTATGCACCTTGGTGAAGAGAAGGGACATTCAATGCTGTATTTGGGGGCTATTATGGAGTGAACCATTGGGGGGTCCACGTTAGCATGGATATGCGAAGAAACAATAGCCGTTAGTGTTCCTATGTGAAGAAGCATGAGGAGAAGCAATGCAACCAGCAGTATCGTCCGAGGGACTTTGAAATTGCTTCGTGCAAACCTAAAGGGCTGCACGAGAAAAGGAGTTGTAGAGAAAAAGGGGCCACAAGTAGAAGCCTTGTGAAGCTCTTGTGCTTCATGAAGAAGAGGGGGTTCGTGAAGGGATGTGCTTTGCGAATTGAAGTTTCCAAGTCTAGGCATAGGGCATAGGTGAATATGGGAGGAGATTCGCGAAGTAGGAAGGTACTCGTGAAGCAATTCCTCATGAAGTAGGGGTTCTTCACGAAGCAGGGTGTTGTGAAGCAATGTGATTCGCAAAGAACAGCGAACCTACCTTATAATACAAGTCATTTGGGTGTGGTGGGTGTTTCGCAAAGAATAAACACTTCATGACAACCAGAGTCCCCATGGGGATCTCCATCCTTTGCGAAGGCCCATAGGCATCCTGAGAGGCATCCCTCTTAGAAGAGGGGATCAATTAATGCCAAGGGAGAGGCACATCGCAAAGAAAAAGTACATTGAAGAACTCTTGGTTCACAGAGCAAGAGGTGCTTCGTAATTTGAGGGCTCAGAAGTTGAATGTTCAGATGCCCCGTCCATTGGGATCGAGGGGAGCCCTATATTTATAGACAAGAGGTTCCACGAAGTAGGGTACTCTCATGGTGAAGCCAAAACATGCCTCGCGGTGGGTCACGAATGTCAAAGGGGTTCACTGAGCCATCCCTCCTCCTTGCTTCATGGTGGGTCATGAATGTCAAAGGGGTTCATGGAGCCCCCCCCCCCCCCCGCCTTGCGGTGGGTCGCGAATGTCAAAGGGGTTTGAGGAGCCATCCCAGCTCCTTGCTTTGTGGAGGGTCATGAATGTCAAAGCGATTCGCAGAGCCGTCCCGCATCCTTGCTTCGTGGATGGTCACAAAGGTCGAATCGGTTTGTGGAGCTGTCTCGCCTCTTTACTTCGCGGTGGGTCGCGAATTTCAAAGTGGTTCATAGAGATATCCCACATCCTTGCTTTGCGGTGGGTCGTGAACGTCAAAGCATTTCACGTAGTCATCCTGCCTCCTTGCTTCGTGGTGGGTTGCGAAGGGGATCTCTTATGCTGGCCGCAGGGCTTCAGGCGCTTTGCGATCTGGATTCATGAGGCAGTCCCTAATGTTTTTAGGATGTTCTGTTCAACTCAGATTTTAGCATCAACAAATGCCCCCCTCAGTCTGGGATTCGAGGAGAAAAAGAGAATCCATGTCTGAGGGTTCATTTCCAAAAAAAAATTGTTACCTGCGAGGCAGCCTCACGAAGCAGAGCAGTGATGCATGGGATGGGCATGCCATGAAGCCCGCCACAGCTAGATGTTTCACGAAGCACCCGGGGTCATTGCCTATAAATAGTGGGTCTGACATATCTTTTTTCCTTTCTCTCCTCCGTGATTTAAACTTTTGGCGCTCTTGATTTGTGAAGCTCCGCGTACTCTGTGATTTCTCTCAACGTACTCCGTGATCACTCTCCGCAAATCGGGACTTTTGCATCGTGGTACATAGTGAATCTTCAACTTCACGTTAGTGCACTTCGCGACGTGCGTCTGAGGGTCAGCGCAAGGCTCTATGATTCTACTGTCTGGATCGAGCTACGTGAATGATCTCTGCGACCGATCTCCGCGATCAAGCTTCATGATTCAGTCTGAAAATTATCTGAATTTTAAGGACAGGATGGCTCACCAAGTGGTTCTCAGGGGGGTCCTTACGGATGCTTCCCAAAGGGAAGATATGGCGAATAGATTGGGTTTGGGGGGTTGGTATGGAGCCACTCTGACCATGATTAACTGGTACGACTATTAATATAAGTCCAAAGAGACTACCTATTGTGAAAGAGGCTGCTTTATATGGATTTTGACTGAGGGATGTCATCTTAATCCCTGAAGCAAGTAGGGATGAGACAACCTACTAGTTCAAGAGCATGTTGTGTCAGTGCCAGTGGTTCAGGGTGGCTAACGGCCATGCTCGGGAAAACATTACGCCCATTACCGCTGATTGTTTATACAATCATATGAATGACATTGACGGGAACGAATTTGAGCCAGAGACGTCCCCTCCTCCTTACCAAACAATTGTAAAGGGGGCACTGAGGAACCTAAATAAGGGATGGTCTGATGAGTGGGACCTGTTCCACGGTGGTAACTTCACAGACGACTGGGTCTGGACCTACAGGGTAAGCATCTTGTGTAAAGAGTTCGGGGTAGAGCTGAGGAGAGTAGGTCTATATGATTCGACCTGGGCCTCAAGATTTTACATCTACCAGTCAAAGCATCTGATGCCAATGTTGTTGAGCCGCTGGTCATCGAGGACCAACAACTTCCACCTACATCACAGGGAGGCTGGCATCAGCTTATGGGACATGCATCAGATCACGGGGGTCCTAATACTGGGAGCAATGTACAAAGAATTCATCCCAGCTATGGGTGTGTGGGAGTATCCGGAGTATATGCCTCCCCTAGTGATGGAGTTGATGAGGCTACTGCTGGGAGATGACAAGGAAGCAGTGAGATATTTCCACTTCAGACGGTGGTTCATGCAATTTATGATCTTCTCGGAAAATATACGGTTTCTAGTGAGGCCCCGGACTTGCCCAAAGGGGGGTAATCGGGTCAAGGAGCACTCATATTGGCGGCTAATGGAGGAAAGCCAATGGAAGGCCTGGGGCTTCAATGTCATCACCGAGAAATGACTAATAGTTAGGCAGGCGACATTCATCGTGGCTCTCATATTCGGCTGGATCTTGCCGGTGAGGGACATAAATGCAGGTGTGCGACCCAACACATTCATAATGGACTCCATGCTAGAAACCAGAGGGCAGGTGAATCTCGGAATTCCAATTCTTGCTAAGATGTACAAAATAATCTCACACATCAGCGAGGGGAAGAGGCCATAGAAGATATGTGGTCCATTTCACCTCCTGTACGGGTGGATAGAAGCACACATTAGGGGGGTTTATGAATACCCAAACCCTATTTCCCCTTTAGGATTGGACTTTCTCCCATACATCCTGAATGTCATAGGGATCTTTCCAGCCATGCTGACCATACCATCGTTATTAAACTGAGTCTATAAGGTAGAAGAGTTCAACTTCTATCTGTTCCCACTGCCAACAGGGGCCTTCACGGATGATGGCCTTAGGACATAAGAGCACCGGTCCTATCTTCTAGACATTAGAGGTTGATTCTTGGTGGTGAGGGTGGACCGTGAGCCCCTTTGCGAGCCATGCACCCCGCACCGATTTTCCTGGAAATTTTGGTGCATGCAGCGACTAACCCTGAGGGTCTATTTAGGGATGCACCTCGAGGAACACCCATTTGTGATGAGGCATATGTGGATCATGTTCACATGGGAAGACGGGATGATGCGGAACGAGATGCCTCCGCCTACTACTGCCTTCGGGTTAGTAATGGAGTATGACCAAAGTTGGGAGGCGGCCTACCGACGGGAGATGCTGAAGTAGCCAACCATTCGGGTCGGTGATATTGAGCCTCTGCAATCTCAAAGCCGGGTCCAGAAGGTGGAAAGGGAATCCTGTGGTGGCGAGGCTACCTTGGTGGAGGGACCCGCACTAGTTGAGGGTGAGGCAACAGCGATAGATCCAACTGCCGTAGCGGACCTGGGGGTTCCAGAAGAACAAAGTCATCCAGAGGGGAGGCCGTCGATAGGTTTCCGCAAGATACCTACCCAGGCTCCGGGGAAGCGGTTGCACCAAATAGACATGCTAGAGGGAGCCCGTTGGAGAAGGGATAAGTTGGCAATCAGTAATCAGACCTTAAAGAATTTTCATAGGCCCTTGAGGTGAAATCCCAAGCCCCTTCCTCAGGGTCTACTCCCAGGTCGTTCTGGACTACATGCTAATACTTGAACTATGAAAGAGAGTCTTATACAAAAAACCCATTCTCGTCCCTCAGTGGATACAGGTGTGGGGCCTTCAGGATCCACACCTATGGCTGCATCAATGTATACGCCTAGAAGGTCTAGGACACCTAAGGTGACCTGTCTGGAGCTTTCATACCTTCCGATAATATATGGGGGGCCATGCCTCGAGGTCCCAATGACATCAACCCAAGAACGAGACCAGGAATTCGATCTATGTAAGTCGCTTCTACCAAATTCATGATTTTCATCCACTGACCATGTCAACTGACTCCCAAGCCCTCTTTGGTGTGCACTTTTCTTCAAATGGCGTGGGCCGCCTTGACGAGCTAGGTCGGGGCTTCCGGCGGCGTCCTTCCCAGAGGAATGTTGGTGATCGTGAAGGTGGATATTCAGATAGACCGAACTACGATGCTCCCGCTCACCTATGGGACTTCCAGTGGGTCTGTTCCCAAGATTACTGAGGTGGGATCTGATGATGACGATCTATTAGATAGCCCAGGTCCTGCCATGCCTGATCGAACACCAGATGCAGACCCTGCAGATGAGTTCCTGACAGCATTCCCCACATATGATCCTACCAACCATGCTGACTGGGATGAAATGACCTATGATGAAGAGGAAAATAAAATAGTATGTCGTCGATCATGGAAGCAGATTACACGCTTTGTTAATAACACCCCAAGCACTGTGTCTCTATGAGATGGACATAATTTGCTCGTGACTGCGTAAACTATGTGCTAGGGGAGTGGATGCCTGACGCCCCCACCTTCTTGTCTGAGATCATATGGTGGAGAATATCCAGGAGTACGAATGTGGCCTTGTTGTGTGCTAGCAACGGAGGAAAGAAGTGAACATCAAGAGGCTCCAAGAGGCTGAAAATGAGGTCCAGCGGCTGCAAATTCGGGAGTACGATCACTCAGCCACCCTTATCGTGCAGTCGAGGATGATACTACGGTTGAAGGACCAGATGGAAGAGGCCGAAGAGGGCCTGAGGCAAGCCTCCGAGGAAATGATTGTCATCCGGACCGACATAGATCAGGCCCATATTGCAACCGATGAATTGTGCCCCATCACTACCGAGGAGGAGCTAGAACTGAATAGGTGGCAACAAATCCTAGATTCCACAAGCCAGAGGGTGGCGGAGCTACAGCTTTCTTTTGACAATGTTAATCTGTCCATGGGAGGGGTAGACCCTCAGGTTCTGTAAAGATCCCAAACCCTCTAACGCACTTCCATGCTTCGATTATTTGGATGCCATAGCATTCATGAGTCCCATTATTAGTACTGGTTTTACACGCATCTGTTGTATTCGCGAAATTCCCAGTGATCAATCCTTAAGCTCACGCGGGTCAAGCCCAGTGTAAGAAACAAGGGATGATCGCTACGTTATTTTGTATGAACATAATAGTGCTGACCATGTTTCAGGCATCTGAGGTTTGCATATCCAATCCTGATTCCTTGTAAGAGAAGGGAGAGACCTAACTGGATAATAAAGCTCTCAAAACAGTCGAATTACCATTTTCCTAGTGCGCTCTTTGTCACAGATGGGGTAACGCCACATGTGTTAGAATAAATCTAAACATAGGGATAAATGGAAGGTTTGAATCACAATACCCAAGATCCGGAACACTGTAGTGATGGCATGACAATTAAGAATGACTGTTGACCGTGTTCGAAACATAGTATCCTATATTATCCTGAAATGGGGATAACAAATGAACAATGTTCGAAACACAGGTTCTGACTCAGAATGTTATCCATTAGTATTCTGGAACGTTATCTCTGTATAGCAGTTTAGCCATAGGTCATGCATCCATACTGTTAGGGGGTTACTTAGGACATGAAATAGGGAGAAGACCTGAATAAAGGGCATGCAAAGCGTGGGGATTTGAGTGATGGGTTTATTCGACTGGAGTCCAACACTCTTGAAATTATGCCACCATGGTGGAAACGCATTAGGTCGGTACATCAGTCTGATCAGGGATCAAACATACATCCAAACAAGACTTCTCTGACGAGGAACTTGTTGCCTTCTAATGTTATTATGGGGCATCCAAAACTTGTTCAAGGTAAAGCTGCAATTTAATGGTTCCCCAAAAGAGATCAGGTTAAGGGGCCAGAAAAAGAGGGCGGAATGGGAATCACAATTCCTAGGGATGGACTTGGATACAGGAATTTAGGGGGTTTCTACGTATCCCATGAGAATGGGAATCAATACAAACATATTTCTTGGGGCATGGTGTGGTCAAAGACCAACACCGGTAGAGAGAATCCTCTCTAGAAACTGACGCATCCCACGATTAACATAGGGTATCCCGAACTTGTTCAGGTTGGAACCACAGTTTAGTGTCATGCATTGAGGACATATGTACTCATGTAGTTTAATGTCATATGATGGGACATGGGTTGAAAGGGAAGATCCCAGGAAGGGAGTATGTGGTGCGGTAGCTATAAACCCGACGTGAATGAGGACTTGGTCAGGATCACACCATGTATCCCTAGAGGAAACTCTTCAGGTAAGAGTACCAAGAGTGAAAATTAGGTTGGGCCCAAAGCAATAAAATCAATGGTTTGAAAATGATCATTCCATAAAAAAATAAAACTACATCCCAATTTACCTTAATAACCTCAAAATTAATGTTTGTTTTGACCTAAAAGGTTATATCATACCTTTTATTTTACAAATACAAATAATAAATAGCATTCTTCCCAAATAATTCTTTACATTAAACATAAAGGTTATATATGAATCAACCCAATAAAATTTCTCCCAAAATATCATTAATCACCTCAAAAATAAAAAATATAAAAACATGATATTATAATATGTTTCCCAAAATGAACATAATATTTATCCACCAAATCATTTAAGTAAAATAATGTCATACTAACTAGGACATCACATAGGCTAGTGGTAAGAACTACACCCTTGTCTCGTTTTGGTTGTGGGTTCATGGCTAACAACTTTTCTAGATGTGATGGTTTGTCACTTGAACTGTAGGTTTTCATTTTTGTAAAACTATATTAATATAATTCCGTTAACATTCCACAAAAAATGATGAATATCCTAAAAAATAACATTAATCATAAATTTTTTTAACTACTAAGGTTTTTCATTCAACTTTTTTTTTCACATAATATCAAATAATCTTAATTGAAAATTATTAACTAAATATCAGTGAATATATTAACCCTATATCTTATCAGTAACTATATAAATATGTTCAAAAAATATATAAGTGATATTCCTCAAATAACCTTATAACTAAGATATATATTAAACTAAAGGGTTGTATTCTTATAAATGTATCCCAAAATATCCTTAATCATGTTGAACTCCCATCATATAAAACCTCAATAGGGGTATTTATTCCTTTAAACTTATGATCAACCCTAGAATTATCAAACCATGACACTTTAGTTTTAAAGAAAATAATTATGGAATATTATAGGTTTAGATGGTTTTTATTCTATCATTCATCATAATGGTTCATAAATAAAATTTTAATTAACACAAGAAAATCCCAAGGGAGTGTAAAATCAGGTGTTTTGTATAAGAACACTCACTATGCACCAGAATTATAAATGATGTATACTCGATCAACTATTATTGGGCTTATTAACCCTAGATAGATCTATGACAAAACCATGCCCACATGTAGTATATTGAAAATGATATATTGATATAAAAACCCATTAATCTCTCCCTTACCAAAAAACTAAGATGTTACTATACACTTAGACATATCCTCAATGTAATCCATAGAGTTATATTACCTAAACTATGTTTTCCTAAATGTAGTTCTTAATGTTTATACTAAACTTCCACCAATACCATCAGTAAAGATCCCACCTCCAGTAGCCTCTATTCAGTGGTTACTTTATTACATTGGTATAAGATAAAAGCTATCACATCCCAAAGGACTAAATGGTTTTTTAGTCTTCGTAAACTGGATATATTCTTTAATCTCATATGAAAATTTTAAACATAAAATTATAACCTAATGAAAGTAAGTACTTGACATCCTTAAACTAATTAAAATATTAATTATTTATATAATGGGAAGGAAAAGAAAATAATGGTGATCTAAAATGATTAGTAAGGGTTATATATAGTAGAATATATCATGAATAAATAATGAATAAACAATATTACAAGGTAGATCTCTTAAAACACGTTTAATTTGATTAATAATTTATAGAAGAAAAATATTTTTTAGAAATAAATGATGACCAAATAAATCCATATAACTAATCACATGATATTGGAACTTATAAATAGATATCATAACTATTAAAATAATCACACGAACATTAATATCTAATATCTTCATTGTAGAATTCATAATTCTGAACATCATAAAATTACTGTCAAGGCCTCATTCTAAGACATATTACCTAAATGGGTAAGGCCTTTGAAAAATACCCCAACTAGTTTGTCTTATGAGACTTGCCGATGAATTGAGTGGATATAATAGGCACTGAACTTTACTCACTTCCTCCAATGAATTAATTATATGAAATGGGTGAAACATAAGAAACATTAACATTCATATTGAAAAAATAGTGTTTGAAATGACAATGTTTACCCTAATAAATAACTATAATACATTGATAATCTATATACGTTATTATGGATAATGGTATAATAATAGAATATCTTCATTTTATCATAAGTAAAAAAAATTATCATTGATTGATAGAAATATAATAAAAATTTCATTAAAAAAATTGTTGATGAAAAAACAATTTTCACTTTTAAATTCACTTTTAAAAGCTAAACCTTTCCAGAATATTAGGAAAAAAATTGAATTAAAAAGAATCATGAAAAAATTTAATAGAAATATAAAATTTTGAGTGGTCATGATAGTGGGAAATTATATTCATACCAAGTATTTTAAAATAATTATCCCTTTCACATTTTCAGTACAAAGTCAAAAAGTATTGTGTTTGGAAATGGTCAAGAAGATGCATTTTAATTTTTTTTATAAAATTTAAAACATGGGTAACAATTTATTTAATAAATCACTAGATAATATTAAAATTATTCTTTAAAACATTTTATGGAAAATATAGATATAGAAGAAAAATAATCCCAACCGAGTTGAAAAAAAGTCATGTTTTCTTAAAAACATAATTTAGGTATATTGAGTGATAAAAACGTTTAAAGTGAATGGAAAATGTATTATTTTTATTAATTACTAGAGGAAAATGAAATATTTTTGGTTTAATTTAAAATTATCAAATAATTCTCCCATAATAGACATAAAATGAAATA
Source organism: Viscum album (assembly GCA_963277665.1). Taxonomy (NCBI): domain Eukaryota; kingdom Viridiplantae; phylum Streptophyta; class Magnoliopsida; order Santalales; family Viscaceae; genus Viscum; species Viscum album. Next base: position 32,086,529 of record OY728133.1, read on the forward strand.
ATCTTGTATAATGATGTGATTATGAAATAAAACCTTGCCATTTTGGTAACTTTTGAATCCTAACCCACATGAAATAATGAAATAAAATGAAATATTAAATTCCATAAATATAAATAAATTAATGATATAATATATGAAAGTGTAAGTATATATAACTCCAAAAAAAATAGGTGCATACTACCAAATATGTCTCAATAGAGTGGAAATTGAGACGAAACTTATTACAAATATCATACATTTGAAGTGAGAATTAATCAATGAATTGATTATATGTTTCAAATTTAAATCCTCATAAAATAAGTGGAAATAAAAAAATAAGATAATTAAAATTAATGACACACATAATCATAGAATATCAAAGACAATGAAGATGTAATATAACCCAATGAAAAAGAAATTGAATTATGAAACCACTTTCTATTTGGTAACTTTCATGTCAAATACGATTGGATAAAATAATTCAAATTGAAACTTAATATAACATTAATTACAAAAGATTAATGATATTATATGTAAAAGGGGTAGTTTATACATTGTATAAGTGAAATTATATTCATAATAATAAAATATTCCTCAATGAAGGAAAATTGAGACAAAATCCATTACCTCGAGTCGGACTCATTTTTTGAATTCCTTTTAGTTTTTGAATAATAAAAATATGTTAATAATTTAATTACTCAATAACCTTTTTTATTTTTATTTTTATTATAATTTTATTTATTACCAATTTATATACAATTAAATAATCAATTAAGTTCTTGTTATAAGTTTTGATGATATTCAAATTATATGTCAAAAATGACTTTGGAAGGTTAACTATGGACAATGAGGTCATTATTTCAAAATATTAAGAATAATACTAACAATTAAATAATTATTAATTTTACACATTATTTATTATTTTAAAACCAACCATAAATTATGGACATGAAAAATAAACTATGTTTTGCTCGTGGTGATGGTTAGTTCTATGTAAGCATGAGTAATGTTTCCATTTTTCAACGATCATGATGGAAAATGGTATGTATTATTTTATATTTAAATAAGTATAATTACATCATCAATATAATATTATTTCTTTTAATACACTTATATATACTATCCATGTGATGTGGTTATAGAAAATGAATCACATTGACTCATGTAGGTGGTAATCCACATGTTTTCATGAACAACATTTTCATCATTCAATGTATGGAAGGGTAAGAAATTATATGATATATTATATTTTAGTAATGATAAATATGTCTCTATTATAATAAATATAAAATAAATCTATGATTATATCCATTTGTGGGATATGGTAAGGGAAAAATTTTATACCAGTTCATAAGGTGGTAGTCTTCCGTACACACGAACAACAGTTTCATTTCCCATTTGATGGAAGATGTTATGGATGTAGAATAAGAAACAAAATGGAAAATCTTAGTTAAAAACTATACCTATTTTTTAGACAACCTACTTTGTATTAAAACTTAATCCCTATAAGATTTTTATTTTTTAAAAAATAATACATCTTTAATATGTAGAGGGATGTTAATGAGGTATTTGGTTATGAGTTTTCTATACCCAATGGTCCTTTAATTGTGAATAAAACAGAAGAAGAGGTTCTGTTTTATAAGTGATGGGAGAGGAACTCTTAGAATATCTTATTAAATTTATTTTCATATTCAAATGAATCTAAATTGATATAATTTAAACAAAATATTTGGTTGAGAAGAAATCCTCTCATCTAATAATTTTTTTTGAAATTTTTAGGTGATTTTTTTACCCTTCTCTTTTTTGTTTTAACCCATTTTAATATTTTTTGACAATTACCGTGATATTAAAAATTTTACTATTTAAGGGTCAATGGAGTTAAAATTTAAGGAACTTTAGAACCTAACTAGACCATGGTTGATATTTAAACCATATATCAATCAATTTGATGAAAATAATTTTTTTGAAGTTTTAAATCACTTGATAAAATATTATTTACTCTAAAACAATATTAATATAAATATTGCAAGTATTAATTTAATTTGAATTTTAAAACTACAATAAAATAATGGAATTAGAATATAATTCATTAAAAAATCTCTAATATATAATTTTATCTATGAAAATAATGGAACATAATAATTCATTCAAATCATTTTACTTTTAACATTATTAAAAACATTTATTTTTTTCTATTTATTGAATAAATATTGTATCGGTGTAGCATACACCTTTATGGTAATTATTTTCTCACTAAAATTTATAAATAATTTACCGTGATAAAAAAATTATCTTTAAAATAAATATTTATATCGTAACATATAATTTTTTGTATTTATGTCAAAAATTTAAAGACAATAAAACAAAAAGAATGATATATTTTTCTTTTCTTTATATAAAATAACATAAATGAAAAAATCACATACAAATAGAGAAAGTTAATATATTATAATATTGGATGATTATGTATAAAATAGGTTCATAAAATGAATTTAATTCATGTTTTATGGTTATTTTTTGAGCATTTATGAAGTTATTTTTTACCTTAATTACCTAATTTAACATTTCTGTGGTGATAATTATTTACTATGGAAACTATTCATAGTGATAAAAAGGTAAAAGGGAACTATTTACCAAATTTTGACCTTATAAATAAAAACTTGTAGTAATTTTTTAAATATTCAATTTCTGTAAGTGGTAGTAATTATTTTTAAATTAAATTTCAAATCGCAACAAAAAATATTTTTTCATAAAAATGCCTTTTCATATATAAAAATGGTTTATACTAAATTAGATCATAAAATTGATTTAAATGAATTTAATTATATTATTAATAATATAATAGAACTAATTTTAATTTTAAATAATTTTAAAATAAAATATAATGTTTTCAATTTTTGAAAAAAATACAATTTAACAAAAGCGATATTTTCACCATACACTGGAAATTAAATATTTTTAGAAAAATACAAATATTTCATCCTAAGATAATTTTGATTTTATAATTTTAAAAATGATATTATTTTTATAAAATAATATTTTTATGTTATATAAATTTATTATAATATTTTGTCACAAAAATAAATAAAAATAATGTTTGACGAAAACGTATTTATGAAGAATGAAATATATTTATTGGAAATTGAGTACTTATTTCTTATGAATTAATAAATGAATTTGTATTAAGTATGTCCTTTATATATATATCATAATTTAGTTAATAATATTCATACATTTCAATTTAATGACATGGTTATAACAGTCAAATTTAAATAGTAATATTTCATGGTTAGTTTATGCTTAGTGTTTCATGTCGTATAAGCCATCGAACATAATGTTTTTATTTTAAAATATCAGGGTGTTATTTGGATAACTGCCTCTATGTAGTGATATGATTCATTTTCCATCACCATCTTTCATGGTTTGTTAATATGAAGGATTTAATGTGTGTGTGTATATATAATATTTATTAGATAATAATGAATTTTAAAAGTGATTTATTATTTACATTTCTTCTTTTCATCCACCAAAACATGGAGACATCACTCATGTATGCATACAGATTATTGTCTCTACAAAATGATGCAATTCATTTTTCATTACCTCTTTATATGAATAAATATAAATATGTATATCATGAATATAAATAATATTTATATCATTATTAATATCATGCATATGATTCCACCAAAATCGAAGTGCAAGAACCATATTTTTTGAACTGAAATGTGTATGAAAAACAAAAAATTTATCACCCAAAAATGAGGATTTTATGATTGAATTATTTATAAAAGGGTGTTTAAATGTTATAATTGGATCATATATAATACTAAAATTATGAATATGGTTATTTTATAGAATTATAAAAAAACTAAATTTATTATATTGGAGGTTTTTGTGCTTACAAAATAAGATGAAGTTGTGGTAAGGGATTTATGTTATAATCCTATTTTTTACTAGTTTTATTAAAGCATAAATTTCAGATGCTTAAATTATATGATCTATCTCTCCCAAATATTATGGATATTATTATCCTTGTTGTTTTTCAAGAGATTATTATTTTTTTTCATTAATTTTCTCATCTTTATGTACTCAAGAGTCCAAAAAACATTTTCTAGGAAAGCTGAATTTATTTCTCTCTTTGGTTGGGAATATTTTCATCTTGGTAGATATCTTATTTAAAATGTTTGAAATAATTTTTTAATATTATAAAAAAATTTATTAATGTAATTTTTACCCATTTTTTCTTATTTAACTTTTTTTAAAGGAATCTACTTATCATTTTATGAATGATTTACTTTTGACTTTTTACCAAGAATTTGAAAAGATGTTTTTTTTAAAGTACTTTTCATGAGTAAATATTACCACTATCATATCATCTATTTTATTTAAATATTCATTAACAATTTCCATGTTTATTTTAAAAGAAACTATTTTTAATAATATTTTTGATATTTTTAGGTTTAAATATGTAATTTCAAAGTGAAAAGGGTATTTTTCTGAAGAAAATTTTTAGTAATATTCTAAAGGAATTTTTAACTATAATAACACCCATTGATGATTATTATTATTTAATGGGAATATGATCCAATGTTACCATCTTTATTCATTCCCTAGATTTTTTATGATTATAATGATGAAATATTGATGTAACCCATTTTATTTTCTACTAGTAAAGCTTTTATGTAATGATAAATGTTTTCTAATGATCTTGCGGGATACATATGAATATATTATGAGTATTTTATTAGAAAGATGAGCACGAATCTCTAAAATTGATAAAACAAACATTAAAAAAGACGAAAAGAAGGCATTTTACATTTTTTCCTGGTAATTTGCAAGACCATGTCACTAGGAATGGTGTTGATATGAATGTCCCTCTCTTCTAACACCCATTTGTTTTCAAGGCCATCTGCAATGTAGTTCGCCTCCCAAAAGGTATGTGTGATGAAGTAGTAAAGGGAGGAGATTTTTTCAATGCAATTAATCCATTTACTTGTCAACTTTCATGCCAATCTTGTTTGTCCCGTTATAATAGCATAAACAAGTGTGGCCAAGTCACATTCGAACCAAATGTTGTTCCAATTTCATTGGCGAGCTATATACACTGCTTTAATGAGTTCCATCATTTCAACTTCCAAAGTAGTGGTATGCCCACATTGGCCATAATTGCATTCCACAACCTTCCCATGATGATTTCTAAAGATAACCCCATATCAGGATGGCCTAGGGTTACCCTTGGAGGCTTCATCCATGTTACATTTCAACCAACCATTGAAGGGGGCAGTCCACATCACCTTCATCATGCCCCTTAGTTTAGGATATCAACCCGAGACCCTTAATCATTTGAGAATCATGAATTCCCCGACCGAACTATTACAAAACTCCTCTATCCATGAACTTGCATTTTGAGTGGCCGCCAGTATACTATTGAACACCTAGGCTACATTGAACCGTACTTGGCGATGAATGGCATTGTTGTGGGCCTTCCATATAACATAAACCAGTTTAGAACAAGCCACCTGCAACAGCGCATTAAGCTGTTTGGATTGCTGCACTTTAAGCAGGCTCTGGATATGCTCTATAGACGAAGAGATGGCATAACTGATGTTATACAAAGCCTCAAAGAGGGTACACTAGAGGTTATTCCAATCCTATGAGAGGGCATACCAAATGAAATAACAAGACTAAAATACATAAATAGTTGGTTATCTAAAGTCTAACATATGATTAATGTCTTGGTTGGTAGACTTGAAATAATATTTCTATAATTATGATTATTCAACACTTTGTGTAACTCTTTTTGGACATCGTCATATTCTAATATTATGCTCTTATGGATAATTTTCTTTGATTACTTTATGATTCATGTCTTATGAACTACCAAGATTTATTTTATGAATAATTATTATAAGAATTATTTGGGGTGAATTTCACATTTTAAGCTCATATTCCCATACCCTTATGATTAGTATATGATTACATATGATCATTTGTTGATATCTCCATTTTTTAATCTTACTGAACATTTCAGCTCATCCTTTATTTTTTCCCTTTTTCCCTAGGACATGAATAGAAGTTCAATTTATGATATATTTATAATAATATTTCTGGTTTTGAAGATCTTTTTGGGAGATGATGTAGATCATTTATTCACTGGTTTTTAATATATTCAACTTTCCAAAGACACTTAAACAATTTGGTTTTGGAATGGATATTAATGATATGTAATGAATATTCATTTGAAATGATGTAGTACTTATATATGAAAAGTTTGAGGGTTTATAGTTATAATTGGAGAAAGTTTTTTTTATTTTTTGAAACTAGGATGGGAAAACATTAGTGATTACCCATAAGATATTCCTAAGTATAGGATAAAATCCTATATTATATTAAATAAAGGAGTTTGTTTTCCTATAAAATACATCTCATTCTAAATAATAGCAAGTGAATGAAGCTATTGAAAAGATGTACCTAAGGGTAACAACTTTGAATGGGGAAAATATGGTACTAACATAATTATCATCGATGCACGATGAGTACCCCTAAGACTAAAAACATGGATATACACTTCTGGGGTATATTCTTGGGTTAATTCAAGTTTTCTTTATGATATATTATGAAGGATTTAAATAGATAATTACCATGTATGAACTAGGTTAAACCTAAGGTGTCATAGGTTGAAAATAAATTTTCAATATTTAGACAACCTATAAATGATTTTTAGGATTATAGTATTTCCTATTATGATTATTTTTTCATGTACTATGCTTTCTGGTTTCTATCAATAGATGGAACCAAAAGAACTATGTTAAAACTGAATTTTGTAGATAATGAAATGATTTTCCTCACGATCAAATGAATTGTATAGGATATGGAAGGAAAAATATTATTATTATGCTTAAATAAATCCCACAATCCATGAATCTCAGTAAGATTCTATATGGGGAAAGGAGGGACAATATATGGATGAGTCCTTTATGAGGTAAAACCATCCTTAATTTTATGGGTTTTATGACCTACTAGTTGATGAGAAATGGATAAGTACCATTGAAATGATATTTTCTATTCTCAAGGGCTTAAAGAATGAAAAATTCATTGTATATATTTTTCATTTGGAGATGAGTAAGATCAATGGTGGAATCCTAACATGAATATAATTAAACAATAAGAAATTGACTCCATGGATTGGTATGAGTTTAGGAGACTATTTTTTAATATATAATTTTCCTATAATCTTTAAAAAAATGGATAATGAATTATTTGAGATAATTCATAAGGATAAAGAATATATTTTTACCCGTGAGGAAAATTTTACAGGACATGTGAGGAATACTTATGACATTATCATTGAACTGGAAAGTAAAATTTGCTGATTTTTTATTGGATTAAAACCATGTCCTTGAATTCCATTAGCTATAAGAGACTTTATTAGATATGAAGAAATAATTTTATATGCCAACAAGGTGGAAATAGAGATTTGTTTTACCCATCAATATCATGATTTTGATAAAAATAAATATGGATTAAAAGAAAAAATCTATTAACCAAAACTATCAATGGAAGAATATTATGTTTTATTTATGCTATAAGCATTGAAAGATTCATTGATGAAATGTTCTTCCGAGGACTAGAAAATTCTATAAGTTTTTAAGGGAAGTTGAGCATGCAATCAAATGTAAAACTAATGGAAAGAAGTTAGCTAATGATGGAAATAAAGATAGAGATCTAAAAAATTCACACTCAACACTCTAAAGTTTCAAATTAAAATATAATATGAATTATGATAACCATTGCTTAAATGGGAGGGTTAATGATAACGATCAAAGTTAGTAACATCTTATGCTTCAAGTCAAAGGGAAATCTCATACAATTACTATTGATGATATTGGATACGATAGTAAATGGGTGAAAGGTATACTTATTTTCCACTCTATAACTATTAATGTCTTATTTGATTCTATTTTTAAATACTCTTTTATATATGAATAATTATCTAAGAGTGTCACATTACTAACTCAACATTTATTTGTTGAATTAATTGTAAGAACTCTTAATAGTATGATGATTACAACATAATCCAATGATTCTTCCCCCATTTTTTGGTAATATGATTCCTATAAATAATTATTATTCTCACTTTAGTTTAATTTCATGTTTTTATGGGGATGGATTTGATATATTTATATAAATCCTATTTTAGTTTCTGAGGAAGGGAAGTAACATTTGATATTCCAAAACAACATATGATAATCTATCAATGATAGGACGAATCTAAACTTATAATTGAAATTACATCCATTTCATGTGTATTGATTCTTATCTAAAGGGGGTAATTATCTCATATGGTTGGGGAAAAACTCAACATTGATGAAATGACTATCATATGAGAGTTTTGTTGATGTATTTATGGAAGAGTTTCACAGTTTTTCTTTTAATTGTGCCATTGAGTATTTAATAAAACCTATACATTGTGATACACTTATTTGAAAGACTCTATATGGAATGGTCCCAATTGAGTTGTAGGAATTTAAGAAGAAACTCTATGAGATTATTAATAAGGGATTAATTTAGAAAATTTAATCACCTTGGAGTGAATTAATTCTTTTTTTAATAATAACATTGGATCAATGTGATTCTACATTGATTATTGGGAACTAAAAAACACCATGATCATGAATAGGTATAGTCTACCCTATATTGATAATTGTTTTGATCAATTAAAAGGAAATATATACTTTTTCAAGATTGATATCCAATCTAAATACTATTATTTGAGTAAAAAAAGTGAATACATACCCAAGAAAACTTTCCTTTAAAGTTATAAACATTATGGGTTTATATTGACGCCACTTGGTCTTACTAATTCCCCCATAAACTTCATGTATTTAATGAATATAGTCTTTATATATTACCTTGATTAGTTTATGGTAGTCTTTATAAATGATATTATTAGAAATTCTAAGAGAAATAAAGAGCATGAAGATTACATTAGAATTGTACTGATGACCCTAATGATAGAGAAATAATATGAATAATTTACTAGTTTCTAATTTTAGTAAATAAAAGTTTCATTTTTTGGTCATAAAATCTCAAAAAAGGTAATGTCAGTGGATCCCTCACAGAGAGATGTTATTAAACACTGGACTAGACTAACTACCATGACCGAGATCCAATGTTCTCTTAGAATAACATGATATTATCATTATTATTTGAAGGATTTATCACATCTATTTAATCCAGCAACCATATAAAATTAAAATAAAGTTAAGTTCCTTTATACTGGTGAAGGTGAAGAAAGTTTCAAGAAACTAAAGATAATGTTGGTCAATGCACCTTTTCTCAACCTACCTTGTAGTGTATAAGGGTTTTTTATTTATAATGATGCATAAAATAATGGGTGGGTTTTTTTCTTATGATTAATTATTTGGTAATAGATTATGCCTCATGTCCATGGATAGTTCACAAAAAAAATTATCTGACTCAGGATTTAGACTTAGAAGTGGTAATATTTTCATTAAAGATATGGAGGTATTATAATTATGTAGAATATAGTGAGTTATAAACTATCAAAAAAAATTAAATTATATATTCACATAAAAAGAGTTTAATATGTTTTAGAGAATATGGTTGGAGTTGATTATATGTTATAACTTATCAATATATTATAACCTTTTGAAAGAAAACAAGATGGATAATGTTTTGATTCAAAAGGGTAATGCTATATTTTCTATCATGAGGATAAAAAATGATCCAATATTTATGGATTTTAAAAGGATGAACCTTGAAATATTAAAGTAATGGAATAATATTTATCTTTATCACATGAGTTTTCAACCATTTATCAATTTATTGATTAAAAAGGAGAAAAATAGGATATATAACTATAAAATAATGTGAGAAATGTTCTTGATATTAAATTTGTTAGTGATGGAATGATAAGGATAAAGATCCAAGTATGTATCCTATCAATAACTAACATGAAGAAGGAGATATTGGATAAATATCATAACTCATCATTCTTTTTACCCTAGAAGTGTGAATATATATAGATATTTGAAGAGTATTTCTAGTGGGACAACATGAAGAGTGATATTTTGGAGTATGTATATCAGTTATTGGCAAGTCAAAAATTTATGGCAGAGATATATAAGTCTAAGATAATGTTATAACCATTACCCATACCAAAGTGGAAATGGATAAACATCACCATGATTTTTATCATCAGACCCCCAAAACTGTCTAATGACCTTAATGATATTTGGATTTTAGTTAATCGACTTATGATGTTATCACACCTTATTAATATAATAAATTATTTCTCTATTGATCAAATTTCCCAGATATACATTAAGGAATTGTTAAGGTTTAATAGAGTACTATATTAAAATATATTTGATCGATATCTAAGGTTTTACTTAATGTTGTGTAGTAGTCTTCAAAAAATTATATATAGGGAGTTTTGCATCAATACTTACTATTATCCTTAGATAGATCATTAGTCTAATAAGACTATTCAAACCATGAAGTATATTTTGATATCATTTTCTCTGGATTTCAATACTTGTTGGGATCAACACCTTTCTCTAGTCAAGTTTTCTTGCAACAATAACCTTCAATTGAGCATTCATATGGTTACATATGTTGACATATATGGAAATAGGTACAGTAATATAACATGTATAGATGAATTTAGGGAAATATATCTATTATAAATTGATCTAGTTGAGAAAATACTCAAAGAAATATAGATCCATTCAGTACCACATTAAGATATATTTGAGTTTATAGAAGAGTTATGTTGATTGTCATCAGTGGGATCAAAAATTTGATGTTGTTGAGAAATCATTCCTTATAATTTCTCTATAGAAGAATGATATGAGATTTTAGAAGAATTGAATGTTTTTCCTATATTTATATACTCTTTTTAGATTCTTGATCAAATAGGGACTGTATCTTATCTATTTTCACACCCAACGTATCTCTTTTGTGGAATTTCATACCCGACCCTTCACATGTATTAAACTCAAAGATTTTACAACTAGATAATGGAATTTTTTTAATAATAATTAGTAGAAATCATTTATCATATAAATAAAGTTATTTTAAACAAGACTACTCACCTGGTTAAAGTCATATGGAGAAATTATAAATCTGAGGAAGCAATATAAGAACATGAGGATATGATGAAGTAGAGATATCCTTATTTTTTATATTAGAGTTATGAAATTTTAACAGTAAAATATTTTTTATTGGAGTTATAATTTAACTCTATAAGATTTATTTTGTATTTCCTTCAAAATAAACATTTTGTATTCAATAACTTACTTTACTAACAACCTCAAGTCTAAATAAACCATGATAAACTGATCCTTTATAACCTAGAAAACAAATTAAAATATTTTAAAAGTAATAAATATATTATGAAAAATACATATAAAGGTTTTAAATAATGATGATTTATTGATTAATGTATAATAAATAAGTACTTAATTTTCAATAAAGTCAATTTATTATTTAAAAACATATTTTATTAAAAATTGGTTTCATTTCATTTTGAAAATAGAAATTCTAATTAATTTCTACCATTTTTATAAATTTTAAATAAGGTAATTAATATTATTTTTTAAATTATAGGGTTAATATGATCTTATAGTTAATTTTTAGGTTTTTTCTAAAATGTTTTATTTTTCATGGAATAGTGAAAAATATCAATTTCTTATAAGACTATCATTTATATTAATTAAATGAAGTAATTTAAAAGTACAATTATTTTTTAAAATAACATAATACTCATTTAATTCAAAATAATATAATTAATAACTTAGGAATAAATATTATACTTTCTTTTGGTATAAGATCATTTTTGGGGTTAAAAACACATTTGTCTAAAAATTGTTTTTTTTGTGCACAACGTATTTTTATATTTATAATATGAAATAATATTTATTTATTATTGTTTTTATTTTAATTTACTGATTGAATACTCAATAATATATTTTAACATTAATTTTATGTATTTTAAAAGGTAAGGAATGGATGTAAATTCTATTTTATTCTTAAACGATGCATTATTCTAAAATGGGGTTTCTATGCATTATGTATATTTATTTATAATTAAATTATGTAACTTATAGAAATTGAATCTGGTAAAATAGATTCCATATTAATAATAATAATAATTTTGAAAATTTAATAGAGTAAACTTATTTTTTTTAATAATTAATAGTAACAAAAATATTTTTTACCATTGTTAATGTTAAAACTAGTTTACCGGGGGTTAAACCAAGATATAAGGGTATGGATTCCATCCAAAATAAAATAATTTTAGTTTTATTAATATATATAAACTTTATTTTATTATAAATTATATGTATTGTCTATTATTAGATATATTCTCATGAAAGTGACCTTATATTATTGAAATATTTTATGAAATTCCATGTGTGTCCCTCCCCTCACTTAAAATGGTACATGTTGTCCCCCATTATTCAAAAAATTTGAGTCATATGGATCAAAAAATATCAAAGAAAACCTTTATATATTCCTTTCCATCATCCTATATCTTCTGTTCTTTTCTTAAGACCAATATTTCAAGGCTTAATCAGTAATCCAAAGTAGGTCTCTCAAAGAAATGGTATAACACTTAACCAAGTTCCTTCAATTTTATTTCTTATTTTACTTTATATAAGACTATTGTATCCATCATAACATGATATATTAATTGTAATAAATATACCTAGATATTATGATGATTATGAAACAACCATTTCCCACCTCTCCCTCATAAAATGGGAGATGAAAGTATCAGTCATTTGTACATGTTGACTATCACATCCATGTAGTGATATGACTCATTTTTCATCACCATATTTCATGTATGGTTAATATTATGGATTTAATTTATATATATTATATTTATTATATAATATTTTTTCTATAATTTTGATTTTTTATTTAACTTTCTTTCATTCCATCCATTGAAACTTGGAGACATCAATTGTGTGTACGTATAGATTATCGTCCCCATGAAGTAATGCAATTGATTTTTCATCATAGATCTATATGAAATGTCATAAATATATATATAATTAATATATATTATATTTATATAATGATTAAAACTCTCTATTTTATGCAACCATGATCAACTTTCAAGTACCAAAACTATTGAACCGAAATATGTATAAAAAATGAAACAGTTATAACCCAAAAATTGGTATTTTAAGACATAATTATTAAAAAATGTGCATTGAAATGTTATAAGTGGATCATATATGATATGAAAATTATTAATATGGTTCTAGTATAGAATTATAATAAATTTAAATTTATTGCGTAATAAATCTAAGCACTTATTAAGAAATATGGATATGAGGTAATGGTTTTATGTTATAATCCTATTTTTTACATGTACATATTTTCTTTAATTTTTTTAAAGTATTTTTTATATATTATATAAATATTTATTTAATTATTTTTTCCCAGGTTTTAATTTCAATAAATATGTTTTTAATGAATCTTCTAATCATTTTTTGAATGAGGTTCTTTTGAATTTTTATTGAAAATGTGAATGAATTCATTATTTTTATGTTCCCTACATGAACGAAATTTCACACCACAAAATCTTCTATTTTCATTGATGATTCATTAAAAATATTCCATCTTAATTTTCATAGAAAATTTTTTCAGTAATATTTTATAAATTTTTATTTTTTATATAATATATTCCAAAATGAAAAGAGTAATTTCATCAAGAAATGTTTCATTGTTCTTTTAAATGTATATACATCTATAAAAACATCCTTTAATTTTTATTATGATTTAAAGGGTATTTAATAAAATTTTACCATACTTATTATTTATATATATGTTTTATCATTATGATGATGAAATATTGATGAAGTTCATTTTATTTTACATGGGTAAAGATTTGATGTAATGATAGAAGATTCTATGATCTTGTGGAATACTTATGAATGTATTATGAGTACGTGATGAGTGGATCCATTATATACATCTAATGAATTTGGTAAAAATTAATTTTTTATGATCTCAAAGGGTGTATAAGTGGTTATCCCAATCCCAAAATAGGATACATATGAGGTTATCCTAATCCCAAAAGAGGGATTACCAGTTGTTATCTCAAGACCAAGAGAGGGTACATGAGAGGTTATCACAAGACCTAAGTAGTTACACTGGTTGTTATCCAATGCATAATATGTGATGAATTTATTGGTTGGTATCCTTCACAAAATATTTATTTGATTATGATTATGTAACACTTTATACCTCTCTTTTATGACATGATCATATGCCAATGTTATGCTTTCATAGATCATGTTCCTTTATTCATTTATGATTCATTTCTTATGAATTGAAAAGATTTATTCTATGAATCAATATTATTATTATTTTGTATGAATTTCAAATCTTAAGATCATGTTCTCACATCCTTATTCTCATGATATGACTAAATGTGGTCATTGATTGATATCTCCCTTGTTTAACTATACATAGAATCTATGCTCCCCATTTCTTTTTTTCCCATCTCCTTTGGATATGAAGAATTGTTTTATGTATGATATTTTTAAAAAGAGTGATATTTTTGAAAAACATAGTGGGAGATGATGTAGATGAATTATGTACCATTTGTTTATGTGTACAACATTCTAATGAAACTAAACTATTAAGGTTCTAACATGGATCATAATAACATGTCATGGATATTATTCTTAAATGATGTAATATTTATGTTTATAATGTCTGTGTCACTATAAATATAATATAAGATAATATTAATATATTAATATATGAATTTATATATATATTTATATATACCCAAAGACACATAAATAATGTATACATATATATGCATGTGTGTGTGTTTATACTTTAAAAAATAACAAAACACACACATTTATATTATTTATGTATATACACACAATATATTATCAAAAGAACAACCAAAATAGGGACCAAATTAATCCTATTGTCTATATTTAAATATATATATATATATTTATTTATTTACATGGACCAAGTTACAAAATGAAAACAACCAAAAATCATTGAAAAATATGTAATATTAGTTGAGAAATCTATAAAAAAAGCAATGAATAACCTTTAGTTTTGAGGATTTGTTTTCCCAAATATTTTGAGAGAGGTAGTAGAAAAGATAGGTTTCTATAAAAACTTGAACGATGATACATTTTCACGGAAAATTTTACACTCATAATGTCATGGATTTTTTAGAACTAAAAAGGCACTGATAGAGATCTTCATTTACTAATTCTAACTAATAATCAATGATAAAGAAGCTTTTATCAGTGCTAAAGTTATCATTGATAATGGAATAATTTATAAGCGGTAACATTAGCATTGATAAATACTAGTGAATATTTAAAATTTAAATTTAAATTTAAAAATTAAAATAAATTAATAATTATAGAGAAATGTATATTAAAAATTTATAAAATAATTTCTAATAAAAATGAATAAATGTCATAACCAGCTCCCTCTAATGGTACCCCTCATAGGCCAATAACAATGGAAGGGAGATAATGAACCCCAAGTTTTGCCTCCAGTAGGCCCCATGTTGGAGACTAGCTATGAGGGTATAAAAATCAAAAAAATGGGAGGAATTAACCCAATAATAGTATTAGGGTTGGGAGATAGGTCAAATCAACCAAAAGAAACTCTATGATATATTATAAAAAAGAAACCAAAACTACCCCATATTGTATGTATAAGTGAAAGAAATATATATAAAAGTCTCTAAATAAATATCCAAATGAAAATCTATGGAAATGAAATAGAAAAATCTTTAAAGCCTAAGATATAAATGACTATAATGATCTATGAATCCCTCCTTAAAACAGGAAAATAGTTTGTATATACATAGGGTGAGAATATAGGTATACTGAGTACGATACATAAATTTTCCCATGAACATGTGAAAGAAAAATACTAATTCAATAATGACAAAATAGTGGAACCAAAAACACCAAAGAAAGACAACTAACCAATCCCAACCACACTAATGCATGATAAAAAAATGTATCAAAATATAATAACATAATATGAAGCATATTGATAAGGGCACCCCAATCATTTCCCCTACATATTTGTTTTCTCCCACACGCCAACACCATATGCCCAAGAACTCTCATCACATCATTACATGAAATCATGAAAATAACCCCACATTCAACTTGTCATCACATAAAATCTCACTCGAAGACACCGGGGACATCACACCACATCTCTCCTGAAGAAACTTGGGCCATCATACAATTTATTGCTCAATGACACCTGGACCATCACATCACATCTCACCCAAAGACATTTTGGCCATCACAACACCTCTTAACCACTTCTATAACAAAAGTGGTATGATATATTTAAAATTAAGGAAATCAAACTTGAACCCTACTCATATCATGCACTTTCACCACTATAATCCATCTCATTGTCTAATCAATCAACCACCACTAGTGCACTTCTGACTTCTGGACATCACGGACCACACATATCAAAATCACTTAGAAAAGAGAGGTGGAAAGTTCGAGTAGCCATATATCCATCCTATTCACTAGTATGTGGGAAAGAACACCCCTGAAATATCTATTTGTTAGTACATGGTGCTTGAAATGGGTGGGTTTTGTTTAGAAATCAGAAGGAAAATACATGATATATATACAATATCCCTTTACGAGCCTAACCTATTGTTTCAAAACAATGATCCAACTAACTAACAACACCACCACCATGGTCTCACAAACACTCCCCACTTTCACTATCCCCATTAAGTCAAAAACTCCACATAAAAATACACAAGCCTCATTCCGTATTTTCTTTTCAAAAGAATCCAATTTTTATATTTCCCAATTCCAACTAATTAATTTTTTTACTTCGAATTCATTAGATATTCCCAGAACATTTTAATAAATTAATTAAAACCTTGAAATTGTCAATCATTATTTAATAAATAAATATCACACTACCTTGGAATGAAGCACAACACCCCACCAAAAAAACCATCATCCCAATTCAAACCAATCACTCTAAAACCATCGCACAACCACAACCACCTCTTCATCAAAACCATCACATCACAACCATTTGAAATCATAAAATCCCCATTTTCACAGCTATGCAACTAATAACATCCTCCCCAAGAAACATACACACATCACAACACTTTTCAAATCACATTCAAATAAAATTCTTCTGATTTATGAAGAGGATTTTATCACATTTTACTTTTTTATTTCAAGAGAATTTACAAGAATCTAAAGATTATAAGGGAAACCATTTTTTCATCCAAATATAAGTAATTATCCATTTTAATCAAGGTGATAATAATAAATCACACCAAATGGTTCCAAAACTTATCATATAATGCATAAAAAATCACCCACCACCCATGACTTTCTGTGGAACATCAAGCCTATAAAATTCAACAAAAAATAGAATCAAAGGTAAAAAAACATGTAATTAAATCTATTACCCATAAATTTCAATTAAAATGGTTAATTATTTTCAATTAAGACCTATTAAAACATTTTAACATTGTTAAACAAAATCACAACCCATCCCTCATGATACACTAAGCGAAAAGAAAAGGATCACCTACCTCAAGAAGAGATTTCTTATTTGCTGCATATGGTTAAAGAAAAAGGGATACCATCATAAATCACCATAATGAAAGAGAAAACCATTATTATCTTATTAAATGAAAAACAAATTATTTTCTAATTAATAAACCTCCCTGACCATGGGATTCCCTTGACAGAATCGTTATCCAGACAAGAAACAAGTTGAAAATAGTTAGAAGATAAATATGGGACTTACCAAAAACCACCCTGAATTATCATCCATATATGGGGCTAAAATCCAATGAAATGGGGGATGAAATGCCTCCAAGATATTCACATGGGTCACCCATGAAATGAGAGAAAAGTTGTAAAATTGATTATGTGTAAATGGAATTCAACATTAATATGTGGTCTCGAAAATATAAGACTATGGTGAAACCTCCCTTCACCATGCAGTATATAGAGAGGAATATGAAACAGTGGGGAGAACCAGATCAAAACCATTATAGTAAAATTATTATTTGAGATATATGTCTATTTAAATGTCGTATATCCTTTAAAATAGGGGAATACCATGATGTACCGAACCCACTAACTACAGACTCCGACAACTAGGAAGAAGGTTGTGCCATAGTCACTACTCCATGGAACCACTAACTTGAAAGAAAATAACCACTAAAATAACTCCCCAAAGACTCCACCCTATATCCAACACCTCCATGTCCCATCTATCTACTTCCAAAAAGAGTATACACTATTTCCATGGCACCAAAGTGCAGCTACCCTCAAATTAATAGCATCTAAAAAAACATCTCTATTCTTATCATGTTGTTTCCTCTAGCCCTCCTACACAAAAAGGAAACCCCAAGAATGTATAATATTAATCAATTATATATGACTCCTCAAAAATGGATTTTCTAGCTGAAATATCTCCTCTACTCTCTAAATAGTCGGGACCTCCCCCAAACACATCCACCACCATAATTCCCATGAAGTAATGTGTCATAAGGTGCACACAATAAAATAATATACCCATCAAATAATCTTATCTTTTGAGAATAGAATACATAAAATATTGATAAATGGATAGGATTTTCAAAAAAAATATCCCACTAGATACCTCAAAATTTTCTCATTACAACCCAAACACATCTTCACTACCACAACATTTAACACTATCCTCCAACCATTGTTCTCAGACAAACACATCACCATGAACCATCCCCAAGACACAAAATTTATCACCTAACCATTCACACCAATATATCATCCTCCAAAAAAACAAATATAATGATCACCATAACCATCAAACAATAGATCCCCAACCACAGAAATTGAGGATTTCTACCATCTATGTCAAAATATTATCCACTTTAGGTGGAAATGATACACCCAATTTTTTTATCATGTCCTGGTGTAACAAATCTCAGTTAATAATTATATTTTACTTTCATTGTATACTTTAAGTTATAAAATAAATCACATCCACAAGGTAAAAACACATCTCATAAATGAATAAGATTTCAAACATTACAACATTATTAAAAAAAGAAGGCAATAAAAGAATAAGATCAAAAAAAGTTAGGTAATGTGTAAAAATATATGTCTCTCACTCCTAAGTAATCACTTCCTAGACATCTTTCCTCTATAACACTTAAACCAAAGGAATGGTCCTTCCTTGAAGCACCTTTTCCTAATGATCCAAGTTCTCTATCGATCACTCCACAAAAATTGTGTAATCCGTGATATTTAACTCTCCCCATCAAACAAAATTTGAGTCATCGTGAATTTAACGACAAATTTGAAAGATTTAGAAGACATCATGGATCCAGTATAGCCATGGAAAAAGTTCTAAATGATTAGAAACTTTCCAATGAGCCTCAAATCCTCAAAAGGCCCTATATATCGGGGTGTGAGCATACTCCCCCTTCCAAACCTCTATGTTCTGCATCAAGAGAATACTCTCAATAACACATTATCCCCAACTTTGAACTCAAATGGACTCCTCCTATAGTCGGAATAAAACTTATGATATTCCTATGATACCTTCACCCTCTCAGAAACAAGATGAACCTTATCTATCATGTGTTACACCAATTTGAGACCAAGAACTGATGACACCCCAACAACAACCTAAAATAACAGAGAATAAAATGAACACTTGTACAAAGCCTCAAATTAGGCCATTCCAGTTGATAAATGATAGCTATTATTATTAGAAAACTCATCTAAAAGCACCTGTTTTTTCCAAGGGACAATGAAGTCCATGATTTATGCCAAAAACATATCATGTAGTGTCTGGATTGTAAACTCTGTCTACCCATCACTTAGAGAGTGGAAAGTAGTGAAGATGTGTAACTGAGTTCTATAAGAATTTTGTAATCCACTCTAGAATTTTGAGGGAAAATGAGAATCCTAATAAAATACAATGACCCATGAGGCTCTATGAAAGTGCACCACCTTATCCACATACCTCCACACAAAAACATCCATAGTTCCTAACTTCTTGATCACTAATAAGTGAGCCGATTTAATAAACCAATCCATGATTACCCATATAGCACCACTTCCACCCTGATATTAAAGAACCCATATGAAAAATTCCATAGATATTTCATCCCATTTATACTCAAGAATATCCAAGGGATGCAATAAACTACTAGGTAACACATTGCTCAGCCTTTAAATTCTATAAAACTAGACACCAAACCTCAAAATATACCACTTTAAATTTAATCACAATCCACCAAAACTATGTGTAATATCCATCGAACATTTTTTATAGTCCAAGGTGCACCACCAAATGTTATCTATGAAACTCATGAAAGACTCCCCCAGGAATTTCCCCCAGAAAAAACAAGCTCCCCTAAAAAAACTTTTGGGTCCAACCATCCCTTTGAAGAGTCACCATGGCCAAAAGGATCACACATCACCTATGACTCCTAATCTACCCACTAAAATACCTCTAACTTTTGCATCATAGAAAACTATACTATCATATGAAACAAGAAACCTACACCATAAAATATCCTTTCATCTAATTATAGGGCTTCCAACTCATCTATCTCCCTCCAAGCATCTCTAAAATCATGAATAACATCATTCAACGACTTCTTTCTCAAAAATCACTTCAACATTCCTCTTTCCTAAGGTGTAGAAAATATAAAAAACATAGTCCTGAAGTAATTACATCCACCTCTATAGTCATAGATTCAGATAACCCTGAGAAATGATATATATCGAGCTATGGTGATTTGTAAAGACCACAAAGATCTCCCAAATGAGGTAATTCCACCACAGTTTTAGTGAAAATATAATTTATACAATATCTAGATCATGGGTGGCATAGTTATGATCATGGGGATATAAATTCATAGAAGCATAAGAGATAACCTAATTCTATTATATTAGTACGCATCCCAAGACCTAGTGGGAATCATTACAAAAAAAACTAAAACAATGTGACATCCTATTTAAACCAAAGTAGTAAAGCACTGGTCAATCTCCCATCAGGTAGTTAAATTATTTATAACACATATCATAAAAGATAAAATCCCATATATTCCTAGTCAAAGCTATAAACGTGACTACAAACCTTGAGAAATTAGACACAAACCTATGGAAACATTCTCTAAGACTGTGGATTCTATGAAGATCATCCACATTATTGTGAGATGCCTAAGAAAAATATATATTGATCTTAAATAGGTAAATGGATACACCCTACTGGGACAATACATTATCAAGGAAACACGACTCTCATGTCCAAAATATACACTTGGATAAATTTTAAAATATATAGTGGTGTCGAAGAATTTTCATGAAAACTCTGAGGTGATTGGTATACTCCTCGCCTGACTTTGAGTATATCAAGACGTCTTCGATGAATACGACTATGAACTATTCTAAGAACTCATGGAACGTAGAGTTCACGGTCCCTATAATCATAACTATTTCATTAATGAAACTGAATGACATGACCATGAATTAAATGTTCCCATGCATATATCTAATTATATTCTTTAATACATCCTCCTATTTCACATTCAAATGATGGTATATAAAATATAGATTAATCTTATAAAACAAACTATCTTCTTTATACTGGTCTAAACATCATCGATCCTCAGAAGAGGGTAAAATACCTGATCGTCAACTAGTTCAACTTCCTATAGTCTATACAGATTCTCATACTACCATCTTCTTTATTGGAGAATAACACTAGAGAAACCTATAATGACACACTAGGATAGATAAAAACTTTATACACTAGATCACCTATTTGAATCGTCAACTTCCATAACATAGAAGGAGTCATTTGATAAGGAGAAATATAAATTGGGTAAGCATCGAGCTACAAGTCCATCCTGAGATCAACATTTATTGATTAAATAGTTTCACAACCTACTCATGGAAAACATCCTGAAACTTCTTGAAAACATTGGGAACCTCATCCATCCCAGTGTTCACTAATTCCATAGATGACTTAGACATCCATTAAATAAGTGGATCGAAACTTCTATTGACCACTATAAAACTACTTTCTAAAATAAAAAATGCACACTGGCCATCCACATTTGAAACATGACTCTCATACAGAAGTATTCAATAAAAACAAAAACAAAATAAATCCTATCATTACTGAGGATTACATCATATGGATTCATCTTAAGTAAGATCTCATACCCACATGACTGATGTGGGACCATCATTTTTTTGCACCCCCAAAACATATAGAAAATGTTGGTATAGACTATAAAGAGTGTAGTCAACACAAGGTATATGGGAATCCTTTATACATATAGTCACAGATTACTAACTAGAGAGGATGAAAAAAATGGAGTGTGAAGCTCCTAAATCAAAATTATCACAAACAAGGATAGATAAAAAACTGACCATACCTCTGATGATCCTTGGCCCCTCCTGAAATGTTTCCTCCACTCTATGTAACATGACATGATTAGCTCCTTTTCCTCTATGATAATGGCCACATCTATTTACATGTTCATAAAAAAGGTCCCTGAACATGAGGAACATCCATAGGCTGATCTATCCTTCTACATCCCCTCTTAGTGGAGTATAATCCGACTTCCCCTACTTCAGAAATGGCCACACTAGCTGTTGCATCTAGGGATGATGTTAAACCATTTAGTCATTTCCATAATAATCACATATAACTATTGTTAAATGATTCTAAATATGGCCATGAACCCCCCCCCCCAAAAAACACATGGGACCAAATCCCTTTAAAATAGGATTAAAATCAGTGGTCCTAGAAGGCCAGAAATAAAGATTTTGGGGTAAAATCCCTGATGATCTATACCAAGAAGGCACTGGCGCCTAAAACCTACCACTAAAAACTCTATTACTTGAGCAAACCTACTAGTTTCACTCTTACTAAAAACCTCTTTGTGAGTGAATCCACTTGATTGCCTCTTCCTTATTTTTAAATTCTAAATACATTGGTAAAATAAATGGAGTAATGACATACTAGATAAATGATGGAGAACCACCTCAAGATGCCTCACATGAGAATCCTCATTAAAAAATGATTTGAGGAGAAACATAAAAGATCCTTGAACATTATCACCCGCTCCCACATTGATATAATTCCTTACTGAAGAGAGATAATCTCTCCACTTCAGTGGTGGAATAATGGTGAAGGAGTGAGGCATAACCACATCATTCTTTCATATGTACATGGTTAGAATCTTAGGAGTCCAATTTTGGGGAGAACCTATCCCCCGGGATCCACTCACCTTGTCGGGTCACCCAGTTCCTGACTGGGTTGGAAAAATGAGGCACAACCCACCTGTGCTAACAGATTGTTGTGTCGAACCATCACTGCTCGGGTTGTCACCTTCCGGGACGCTCTTCCATCTCAGCGAGCAATGGATCCTTCTAGGCTTGAGATCTCTCAAGAGTGATCACTCTGTGGATAGGGGTTTATTGGTGTAGAGGTTTCGAAAAGGGCACACCTGGGAAATTATATTTCTAAAGAAAGAAGATAGAATCTCCTTCCTCTTCACTACCATCGTGGTCGATGAAAGAAACACTCCCCCATACTATTTTAGAAAGTCAACCCATGAAGAAACTTCCTCATTTTTCTCACTAAGGTGCATGGTCCATCAATTATTCTCAATTATACAAATCAAGAAAATTGTTAAGGGACCCAATATACCACAGGGGCCCAGATAAAACTGATGGTGATCTCAAGATCCTCCAACTAGATCTATGTCTCCATATCAAATATGCTTCTCTCATACTTTCCCAAAGACATCTGTTAAAATCGATTCAATTTTCATTACCATTGATCTTCCTCTACAACTAGAACAACCCTCCAAAGATCAACTAGATCAACCTGATGAACCTATACTAAAAAACCCCCATGCAGATGAATATCATGAGCGACATATAAAAGTGAATGAAATATTTTCTAGTCCCGGTATTGTGGAATTTTATTAAGATTAATTTAATTTATTATTATCTTAAACTTTCCTAGAACCATCCAATTTAAACAATAACATGTTTTAATCATGATGCATGTACCATTAATAGGTATCTACCCTCCAATCTAATTTAACTCACTTGGTAATTTGGAAGGCTCATATTCCATGCATCAAATCGAGAGGGGCCCTAAAATCCCATGTCCAATATGATCTTCCCTGGCCTATATAACATGCCAAGATCAAATAACATCATCTCCTTACCAACCCATGAAATCCACATAGTGTATAACTATAAAATATATCCAATCAACCATCATATCTGATACCATTCTATCATGATCCCTCCCTTAGAAGCTACCCCTATTGGTAAAACAATGAAGGGGGAGAGATAATGAGAACCCGAGTCCTGCCTCTAGTATGCCCTGGGTTGACCACTAGCACTGAGGGTATAAAAATCTCAAAAATGGGAGGAAGTACCCTATATAATAGTAATAGGATCTAGATATAGGATAAATAAAATGCAAGAAAATATATGACATATTATAGAAAAAAATAAACCAAAACCATTCCAAAATACCTATATAAGTAAAATAGATATATATATAAAAGTCTCTAAATAAATACCCAAAATAATTTCTATGGTAGATACACAATAATAGATCCAAATACCATGTTATAAATTTGTAGAATAGTCCATGAAGTCCCCTTGGAATTTAAATTTTTTTGAATATAAAAATGTTGATCATATAATTATTAGGATACCCAACGTCTCTTTTGAAAATGTGAAAAATTATGCAAATTCACCAGTGAGAAAATAACAAAACCAACAGCAACTAAGAATATTAACTAACCAATCCCATACTCCCCAAGTAACTCTAAATAAATAACCCATCCAAGTATAATAACATAATAATAGGAATATCAATAAGGGTATCTCTTAATTATTTACCTACTGATTTTTCTCTCTCACAACCCAACATCATACACCCTAGTGATCCCATATCCTCCATATATAACATCATGCCAAACGCACCATATGAAACTGGCCATTGGATCACATATCTCCTGAAGAAATCTAGCCCATCACACATCATCTTACCCGAAGAAACTTGGGTCATTATATAACCTCTATTCCAAAGAAATCAGGGCTATCACATCACATCTCACCCAAATACACCAAGGGAATCACATCACATATCTACCACTTCCATAAACATAATAGTAGGGTGTCATGAACATAATGGACATCAACCTCATTTCCTCCTCCTAATACCCCTACAAGGATCTATCTCATAATCTCATAAAACAACCAACACAATTTCACTTTTTTACTTCTTTCCATAGCAACCCAAGAATATATAACTCCATAGAAAGAGATGGGGGCTGATTACTTAGCCATCCATCCATCCTCACCACTATGATATTAAAAAACACCTAAAATGTTTATTTGTTGACACATGGTGCTCAAAATGGGCTGGGTGTGTATTTAAATCATGAGGATAATACAAGATATATATATATATATAATATCTACATGCATTCCCAACCTATGGTTTCATAGTAATGATACAACCATATCACATCAACACCCCAGGGTCTCACAACCTTTCACCACATCCGCTACCACCACAAAACGAAAACAACCACACAAAAACCTTAATGACACATTCCACCCTTTCTTTTCTAATTAAGTCAATTTCTATATTTCCCATTGAGAACAAATTTCACTCATTAATGTCATTGATTTTTCTAGAGAATTCATTACATATTCCCCGACCATTTTAATCCATTCATTGAATAACTATTCAACCCATTCCCTTACCATTCACTATTAACCAAATAACTATGATACTAACCAAAACAATATCCAAATATAACACAATAATACTGAAAAATCTCTTCATTCCCATTCCAAATATCCCACACTACCACCATCACACTTCCGCAACCACTAATTCTTCAAAAATACCAAATCAGTACAACTTTCCATCAAAACCACTTCGTTTCATAACCACACAACTCATAAAATCCACCCCCATGGAACATCCACACTTCAAAACACTTTCCACATCATATTAGCATGACATTTTTCAAATTTATAAAGGGGATTTAAATACATTCCACATCTTTATTTTAAGTAAATTCTTATAAAATCCATATATTCTAGGGGTAACCATTTTATCAGTTGAATGTAAGTAATTATACATTTTATTCAAGGTAATAATAATCAATAACAAAACATGGTTAAAAACTTATAAACTAAAGAAATAAATTCCCCAATAAACATGATTTTACACAGGGTATCAATCCCATATAATTCAACATCTTATAATATCAAAGGTAGTAAAAATTGCTACTCAATATCTTCGCCCCTTAAATTTCAAGTAAACTGATTAATTATATTCAATAATAAAAATTAATTCCATCTTTAAAAATTTAAAAAGAATCATAACCCATCCTATATGATATAATAGGTGATAAAAGAAGGATCCCCTACCTCAAATGACGATTTCCAATTCATTGCACATGGTTTAAGTAAGAGGGAGTCCACCACTGATCACCATAATGAAGAAGAATACCCTTACCATATTATAATACAATAAAAACATCATTATCTCATAAAAAATCATATATATAATGAGTTTCCTTGGATAGAAACACTCTCTAGAAATGAAAATGAAGAAATTAGGTATAAGATAAATATGGGACTTATTAAAAACCAATATGAATCGATCATCCAATGTCGGGGTAGAAGGCCTCTGAAAGGGGGGATAAAGACCTCCTTGGGATGCAATTGGGTATTTTAATAAATGAGAGAAAAGTTAGAATAGTTATCCAATTAGAAGGAATTTTATAATTTATAGGTTTTTGGGAAATATAAGACCATAGTGCGACCACCCTTCAATATTATATAGAGGGAGAGAACTATGATGTAGTAGGGAGAACCACACCACAACCATGATATTGAAATCATCATATGAGATATGAGAGTATTTACATGTCATGGATTCTATAAAATAAGGGGAAGGACACAATATAGACCAAACCAGTACACTACAGAACCAAACAAGAAGGAAGAATGATGTGCCATAACACCTTATCTAGAGCACAGATACCATGAAAACACCAAAACCATTGCAACTCCTCCCCATGGACTCCATTCCATAGATAACACCTCCATCATGCATACCTCAACAACCTAGAAGGTGATACACCACAACCAAGGCTCCACAATTCAATACTATTATTATTAATGTACTAATATTGTTATATGTTTATTATTAATATTTCAAAAAATTCATTAACCAATTTATTAATATTATGATATTATAATAAATTTATTAATATTAAAAAATGAATTAATATTGTAATAAATATTTTATTAACAAATCTATTAGTATTAAAATATATATTATGATTAAATAAATTATCATTTTAATCACTTGAATATTAAAAAAATAATTTATTAAAAATGAATAAATTACAACAATATTAAAACAGAATAACAATTATTAGTTATATTAAAAGTATTAATAAAAAATGGTTGGAACAATGAACCCATCAAAGTAATCCCATTATAATTTTATTAAAAATATAAAATGATACAATGGGTTCCAATTTCTAACGAAGTGACAGGAAGAGTCACAAAATAAATCAAGTTAAAATAACACAACATAATAGAGTTACTAATTAAAACATATTACATTTTACCCAGTTCCTTATTCTAACCCTACCATGTGGGTAATAAGAAATCCTCCAATGGATAATATTATTTCATGCTTTGGATGGATCATTATCAAATTCAATGTCTTTTTCAACATGATCATGCATGAATTCATTTATTTTAGTGTTAGCCTCTATATCACCTGATTGATTTGATTCTTCTATAAAATGTATGAAAACCTCTTTGTAGGGTGTCTTTTTAACTCCCAGCCTTTGTTTCATCCATAAAAGGAATTCCCACCCTATAATTAAACATAAATAGATTCATTATCTCTATTTCATACCCTATAGATAAACTATATATTCATAAAACCATAATCAATGATGTTAAGTGTGTCAGTAATAGAGAATAAATCCTTATTGATTGTCACAATGTACTATGGTGTCTCTTTGAAATACCCATTTTCATCCCCAAAATTAACTGGGGAATGAAATAAATTAGAATTTGTAAGGACCATGATCATATCCACTTTATGTACAACAACATAATCAACCATTTCCATATATATAATAAATTTTTATACTTCTCTATTATAAACATCAAAAGTTATTCCTTCAAAAATTATAATCCAAGAATTATACTTTGGATCCATTTGCATAGATCTAGTTCTCATCAATGAGCCATTATATACCACATGCTTCTATCCCTACATGTTTGGGAAATGGATAACTTCACAAGTTCCTTTCCCCTTTTTTGAGTCAATTTTAACTAGTCCATTGAGATATTTTTCCATTTACTGTAGTAGACACCAGCTGATCATTACTCAACATATCCTGGAAATTTTAATTTATGTTTCCCCTAGCTTGGCCTAGATTATCAATCTCCTCATCTCATTTAGGAATAAAATCAGTATCATCCTTGGTATTTTCCACCTTAAGGTTTTTTGACCCATGATCATGTAATTTCTAAATATAATTCATAGAAATAACAATATATGTTTACATTAATAAGGAAATGTCTCCCATAATATGATATATATCCCTTACACCATCAGTAGTAGGAGTTCCAAGATATATAACCTATACCACGTCATGGTAATCAGTTTGAGTTACCCCTGGGAAATCCTATATTTTGATGTCTAAGATTCCCATTAACCTAGATTTCTCTGTGGACATGTTACAATGTTTCCATATACCCTTTTGTTTGAAACACTTTGGATTCTTTGGTTGAAAAGGGGAGTAAACCCCTATAAGATCCTCAATGACCCTAATATAATTAAAATGTAGGAATTATTATTCTTAAATAATATATAAAATAATTCATTTATCCCAATATCTAGGTCATGTGCATTTTGATCTAATTGTTATCTAACTCCATAAAATGCTTTATTCACTAGATAAATAACAACATTCAAAACCAATGAATTTATTGAAAAGAAAACCATAACTAAATCACTATAATTATCTTTTTCCTAAAATCCTTTGGAGGAATTTATTTATATGATAAAAACTACTTTCTCTCTTAATAGGAGACCTATCTTCAATAATTTAATCTCCATTTATAGAAATATTATCCTTTCAACCACCTTTATAGAATTTGGCATATCAGCCTACAAAATAATTTTATAGTACACCACTTCCTTATCATTTAGAGTTTGATCAACCCATATTTCTAGAAGAAAATAATTTCTCACATTTAATCTTTGAGAACTATCCACCATATAAAAATCCTTAGAAATGGGTACATTAAATTTTCATTGATCAATCACATGGCCATTCGTATTACAGTTAGCATAGAATAAATTTCTTTGAAACCCATATATAGAGTGACCAATATAGTTTCAAACCTTAGAAAAAGAAATTAATTTCTCAAATTCAATTGAAAATTCATGTTTCTTATTTTCAAAAACAAGAATAAAAGTGTTAGTAAGTGAAGAGTATAATCTAATATCAACCAGAATAAGAAAATAATGACAAAACCAAGCTCTCTTAAACTCTATATTCATTTTTGGTGGGCACTCCTACTACTGAATCTATATCCCATAGGATTATAGGGTACTATAAGAAACAATTAAGTCCTTTCATATAAATACCAACTTCATTGACAGATTTATTTACGATATATAGGTAGAAAATGGGGTCTCAATCCTAATTCTTTTAGAATCCTGATTTGAGTGAGACAATACTGATTCCTCATCCCTTTAACTGACAAACATATGAAGGGGAAATGATTTGAAATATTCCATTACTAGGTGATGTAATATAAAAATCATTAAATCCACAAAATAAAAAAAAATTACTCTTTAGGTCATCAATCATCAATATGTCATTCATCAGTTGAAATATCAATTGAGCAACAAAAAAACTTACATTCATCAATATTCCCAACAAGAATATTTTCATCATCTATGTAAAATTCAAGGGACCCATTATTCTTGACATATTTTGATGAGAGAGTCAATCTACACCTTAGACCAGATAATAATATTTTCTCTTTAAAATTATACTCAAAAGTAAAATAATCTTCCTTCTTCAGGACATCAAATTACATCTATTCAACAATAGCCTTCACGGTTTTATTAGAAAGAGAAACACCATCCGAAATTGAAAATTGTATAATCTAAAAAATCATAGCCTAACCTTTTTCGAAACACCTAAGAAAACATCATGCAAATCAATAAATATATTAATAAATATATAAATTTTAATATTATGAGTAACAAATGTTTTAATAATATATATAGATATATAGATATAAATATTCATTGTTTAAATAGTAATATTAAGTATAAATGTTTTTCACAATATAATATTAATTATAAAACTATAAAATTAAAAAAAAAAAATTTTATAATTATATTTAAATATATTTACAATTACTAATTCATTAATATGTTATTTTAACTAATTAAGTATATAGTTATATATATTGTATTGGTTGTAATTGAAAGTATATGAAATTATTGGCTATATTTAAATTTTTTTAATTATAATTAAAAAAATTACTATTTACAAAAATGAATGAATATTTTTTAAAAAATATTATTATTAAATGTACTAATAGTAATATTATGTATAAATTTTTTTCATAAAATATTATTAATTATAAAAATATAAAATAAAAGAAAGATTCTTATTATTTATATTTATATATGTTTATAATGGCTAATATACATATATATTTTTAATAAGTATTTATAAAATAATTAATATAAGTTAATTTTATAATTTATATTCATTTAAATATTTGATGATTAAAGTTTCAATTACTGATATACATATATTACATTTTATTCACATATAAATGTGTGTCTATGTGTGTGAGCATGTGTCTGAAATTCCCATGTATACGTATGAGTATACGTGTGCTTGTATGTGTGTTATATAGGTGAACCTGACACATACATGTGTGTATCCAACTATACACACACATACACATATACACATAAACATAAACATACACAACCATAAAAAAATACATATGCATAGACATATAAATGAATACACAAAAAACATATATACCCATACACCCACACACACACTAATGCACTCACACACACATACATATACATATATAAAAATAAACATATATACTCATATATACACATACATTCACACACACACAAACACACATGCATAGACACACACACACACACACATACATACACATTCAAACACCTTCAAATACATAAACAAATATACACAAACTGACATACATACATACATACACATATATACACATACACATGCACATATACATATACATATGCATACATACATAGAGACACACACACATACATACATACATACATACATACATACATATAGACATACACACACACACACATATATATATATATAAACACCCACACACGCATAAATATTTTATATACATACATGTAATCACCCCCATTATTCTCACTTTTTTTCCTTTTTCCACACCATTGGATTTTCATTTCATATCAAGGATTCACATGACACGGATAATGTTGTGAGGTATGCAACTTATAATCATGGATAAATGACCTAGGTTTAAATTTGAGTAGATGGTGGATTTTCATAGCTATAGTAGCAACACTATAATAATGGTACTATTCAATAAATTCTGTATTTCAGGATATGTATTTAATATTTCAAGCCATAGGGCCTATTGGACATCAAAGGGATACATGCCATAGGGTCTTTTGGAAATAATCAATTGGTAGTAGGTTTTATGAAGGAATGAGGTGATCGAATTCACACAACAGGCACTTGGGGTAACATAAAGACATGCAAGAACCACCTGGTGGGTGGCCTTGAATGTGGGGTAGGTTCACTGACACCTATTAACCAGAATTTTATCCTCATGGATTTATAGTGTGGGATAAAGGGGTTCCCTGTTATATAAATTTTTTTATATTAATACATATTTGATGATGAGACACAATAGGTAGGTGATGCGGCAGGGTGCCACATAGGCATCACTTAGTGGGAGGATCGAAAATGAGATGGTCATACCAGAATATCATATCCAACACTCTTCATACATAGGTTTTCAATGTTTAATATAGGGTTTCTTAGCCAGGGTGTGTCAAATGGATGTATGATACAACAATTCTTGGTAGGGAAGTGCAATTCAGTTTTTATATTGGTAACATAGCATGATTTCTACTCATAGGGGTAGTGTGGTGTACAACTGGTGGCATGTCATGGTATAAGATGCTCATTTGGTCCTTCAGGTCATATATGTCAACAACCATTCTCCCATCAAAATTAGTATTCTTTAGGTCCTAAATATGTAATAAAATAGGTCAAGTGGGTCATTCTTATTTAATGTAGGGAAGGATGAGGCTTGACAAAATGGGGTGATTTGGTGTGTGTATTGGTTGCGGTTTGTAATCCCCTCTTCATTATATATGTACATATATATAATTATTAAAATATATTATATATAAATATAATTAAATAAATAAAAGTTCATCTATATATTTATATAATTATTTAAATATAATTTCCATATAATTCATTTATATATACATTTTAATGTATTTAAATTAATTAGTAAATTTTTTATTGATTAATATACATTTCGTAAATTTTCATATATAAATTTTGAAAATAATATTAATAATATTTATTTATTTTAATATGACATATATATTTATATAGCCTTATATATATATATATATTTATTTATTTATATATAATCACAAAAACACACACACACATAAGCACACACACAAACACACATATCCAAACACACATACATATAAGTATAAATATATGTAAATTATAAATTATAAATATGAATATAAATATATTTTAAATTTAAATATGAACTACATATTATGTATTCCAAAATAGTTTGATTTATTTCATATCAAAATATTTTATAATATATATATATATATAATTATATAGACAATTCTAAATGAGTTTAAAATATTAAAAATTAATATAAATTTTTATATTAATGATATTTAATAATATATAATTTTGTAACTAAACAATAATTTATGTAGGGTGCCATTTGTGAGTGATTTTTAGCATTGATAAATGTAAACATTTATCTATACAAAAAAATACTGATAATGGTTGACCTTTTATCAGTCCTTTTTTAGTGATGATAAAGGACAACCATTCATTAACACTTTTTCTTATCTCTAATATAGAAAACTTATTAATAACAAAAAAATGTATTAGTACACTCAGAGTTGAATCAATCCTGATGGACTTATAGTTGGACCCTATGAGTGAGTGCAGATTAGTTTGGTTTTTATTTATAAAAACCAAACCAATAAATAGTGGTTTGGTTTAGAATATAAAGTTTCTAAAACATTATTTTGTAGTTTAGTTAATTTTGGATTCTAGATTATCATTTTGTAATTATAAAAGCTACTAACTAAATCCAACCATAACAAAATAATAACATAGATCAGTCAAAATTACCCCCAACAAATACATTATTGTGAATAAAGGACTCTTAAAACACATGAAATAATTATGGTTAATGAAATATGTTTTTTAGAATAATTTTTCAAGGATGAATATTTAGATGATTGTTAATATTAGAATTTAAGGTTTTTTAGATCATTATATATTATTGTGAATAAATGATTGAAGTATCATGTGTAAGAGATCAAGATTTAGTGTTTTATAAAATTGAAGTTAATAATTTATGGTACATGGTTTTGGATAAAATATTTCTTATTTATGGTTTAAATGATTAAATTCATTTTTTAAGATATTGAAAATTTAAGATTTTATTATTCTTCAAATCTTAAAGGGTTTTTATTTAATGGATTAATTACTAAAATTATATTTTTTATAAGAAAAATATCAAAATATAAAATAGAATTTGGAAATAACTATTTTATTTAATTTAATTTTTTGAAAATTGATAAACAAAGTTACTATTTTTTTAAATAAAATTAGATGGTTCCTAAATTATCATATGATTAAAACTTAAGAAAATATGCTACTAAAAATATATAGAATAAATAATTTTCTTTTAACTTATAAAATTTTAATTCTTTTTTTTTTGGTTGTAGACTTTAATCCTTTCTATGGTAAGATATGGTTAAAATAATTGAACTGGTGTTAGATAGGATGATAAAAACAAAAACAAGGGAGATGAAAAAAACTCAAGCAAATTTTGGCTTTCAAAAACTCAATTGATTGAAATAAAAAGAGAGTAGTAGAAGTACAAAAAAAATATGATGTCTTATTTTCAATGGAAATTAATCCAATATAGTTAATAATAATAATATATTAAATTAAAATTGATTATAATTAGTAAAAAACTCATTTTCTTTTCTTTCTTCCCTTGGAAAGGATGCAACCAATCGGTCCTTTGATAAAATACATAAGCATACACTAAGAAAATATTTATTCATGTAACCATGAGCATGAACCCTAACTCTTGGTAGGTAGTGTCAACTAATAAATCCAAGAAATTCACAATAAAAATATGCACATCAAATGCATTAAAATTATAATGAACCTTGTATACCTTCTTTTAATCACTCTAATAAAGACTCCATCTCACACCAAAAGGAAAAAATTGAGACCAAAAGTAGGAATACAATCAAAAAAATAATATGAAACTCAAAAACCCACACCTAAATATCGAATAAAAATACATCACATATATTAAAGAAATAAAATAAGTAAAAACATCTACATATGATAAGAAATACAAAAAATATATTTAGGTTCTATTCATCATGATCATCTCTAACTCCAATTCATAACTAAATAATGGACACAAGGATATTAAATTTATTGATCAAGTACCATAATGGTTCTTTCAACATTGATGTTTACCTAAATATGTCATTCACTGCAACTATAAGAGTTGATAGGTGATACTGGAAATTGATATAGGATCTTCCATTGGATTTTTATAGTAGATATGTTACTTGGATAGAGTGTTGGTTGCTTTATGTGTAGTTTTAGTATATTTTTATAGCAATAAAGTGATTGGTAGGTTTTGATTTTTATTCAGAACTAATGTGGGAGTGGTAAGAAGATAAAAAATATTGAAGGATGGGAACAAAGAGGGTATCAAATTAGAACATGGAGGGGATTATATAAGGGTAAGAAAATAGATCATAATGGGGATGGATAATATTAGTGAGGGGATATGATCAAAGGAAGGAAGATATGGTGAGGGTGAGGGAGGCATTCAGATGGGGATTATGGATTATTAGGAAGGATTGATAAGGTGATGTTATGGGATAAAATGGAAATTTTTATTTTTTATAAAGAAGTCTGATTTAGTTTAATAGGTACATTTCATTTCAGAACCTTAACTGAACCAAAAATCATAAGGTTTTATTCAATTTATACTATATACCAAACCGTAAGGTAACAAACTATTATTTTGATTTGTTTTGGTTCATTTTTTGGGTTTGTCTAAGTTTGGGTGGTATTTTAACACCCTTACCTTTTATATATAGAGTTTGAGCCCCTACATATAGTTTCAATATTTATTCATAGAAATAAAGTGAGTGGGAGGGTTTTATTACTTGTTAAGAACTAGTGTGGGAGGGGAAATGGGATAAAAATATTGAAGGATGGGAACATAGAGGGTATCAAATTAAAATTGGGATGGGATCAGGAAAGGGTATGAAATTAGATTAGAACGGGAATGGATCATAATAGAGGGGGGGATTAAAGGATGAGAGATATATATAGGGGAAGGGAGAGATTAAGATGGGGATTATGGAATATTGGTAAGGATATATAATGTGATGTTAATGGATAAAAGAGAAAATTTATATTTTTTTATAAATAAGCGTGATTCAGTTTAATAAGTGATGTTCATTTTGGAACCTAAACTGAACTAAAAACCATAAGGGTATATTAAATCAATAATACATACCAAAATTTAAGATACAAAACTATTATTTCTATTTTTTTGGTTTAGTTTTGGTTGTGCCTCTATTTGGGTGGTTTTTTCACACCCCTACCTTATATATATGGCTCATATACCTTAGAACCACCCCCTTCAAACAGAATCTGTTCTTTATATTTTTCAGTGTTATGCTAGATTATTTTGACCTACTATAGTAACATCTATAGTGATGCTACAATATATTTATAAATTCATATAATTTTTTATTTAAACTTGTGATTCTTGTTTATAACACATAATAATAATAATTGTAATAGTATTAATACCAGTAGTAGTAGTAGTAGTAATAATAATAATTTGATATTGCATGGATTATAACTAAATAAATTATCAACACATCCAATTGATTCAAATCAGATATTGTTATACACCACACTTATGGAAAAACCTTATTAATTCAATTATAAATTTTTTATTTCAAACAACATAAATATTTTTATGTATAAAATTTTTCTATTTTATTCTCACAAACACCCCACATTATAATCTCTTTTTTAACAATAAATCACCCCCTTTATTCCATGATTAACCATTCTCCATCTCTTTTTTTAATTATCCTTTATGTATCCCACCTATTTTATATGATGCATAATGTTTGATGTTCCAAGAATGATACCATATACTCTCCCTATTGAATTCAAAATTGTAACACACTAATGCATACCCACCACATGAGTTGTCAATCATTAATGTCGGGTCACCCAACATCGATTATGTAAGGGTAAAATATATTGAAAATATGATTTAGGGAATCCATGACCCCATGAGGTAGATTTTGGGGTTGAGAAGGGCCCACAATCCTAATATGTGGTATCAAACCCCGATTTGAAAAAACTCCACTAAAAACTCCATAGGTATAAACTAGTTGTTGGAGATCTAAACAAGGGACTGATGTGTGAAAGGGAGTTTGTTAGGGTTTTCCACCTTAATTGTGGAAGATGGAAATATGTTAAATATAAATATAATGGAAACCATCAAACCATGATTTATATTTTAGGGATGAGAAGGTCATTATTGGGTTATTTAAACTCAAAATGTTTTAAAAATCATTAAATAAAAATAAGAAATATGAAAAAAAATTGCGCAGTTTAGTGTTGTGCCAATATCCATAGGAGAAGGGGTGTCAATTATTATTTCATTCTCTTTGGATGAATCATCGAAGAATTATAGAGTACATATTATAGAATAGTTATTTTCAATGTAAATATAAAAAATTTCATTGATTTTGATGGGTCATTTGGGTTATTTATCTAGACATGAAAAACATCCCCCACCATCTCGTTTGTCCACCACATTGGATAGAAACTGGAAAATAAATCTACTCTTGGAAGAAGAATCTATAAAAATGATTCTAATAGATTTTTTCATCTACCAAATTAAATTCCCTAATTGGTAGTGTTCCTTAAAAATCTCATCCCCATGAAAAATTTGGGGTATAAGGTTTTTTTCCACTATATTTTGTTTTAAAGATCACAAGTGCACTTTAAAGTGTGTAATTATTTCATTAGAGTGATTTACAGTTAGTTTTTATGAAATCATGTTATATTACATTAAGATAAATGAAATAATGATGTATTAACAGAAGTATTTATTCCTTGTAAGTAGGATAGAATAAACTTATAGGATCATTAGAGAAAGTAGAAGAGCTAGTTTTTTAAGTTGCATGCCAAACTAACCAAAATGGCATGCACTAGGTGGTATTGGAGCTGGGTGTTTTGGATAAGAGAAGTTAAAAATAATAAATTATTATTTCTAGGGATTTGTGGATCATGTAATTTTTATTTTCAGGTAAAAACATATTTTGTTTTTAAACTAGGATACGGTGAAATCCCTTTCATCCTGTGATGGATTTCTGGCTTTATTTGATGATGGTCAAACAACATTAAAACATGTATTTGTTGACTTAATTTCTTCCTAATGAATTTCACAAGATTTATAAAGGTTTTAAAAGATAAAAATAGAGACCTTTGGTGGAATTGGAAATCTGTAATAACATTATCATCCAATCTCAAACACTAATGTGCTTAATTTATTAATTTATTTTAATTTTTATCTCTCTTTGTAAATCTTATTTCTTCTTTGTATAGTGTGAAAATTTTTTAATATCTAATGAATCTATTATGTTATTCCCATTATCTCTTAGAATTCGACATAATATTGAGAGAATTTATGATATTTGAATACTAATCTATTTTCATCATATCCCGCGTATGCTAGGTTTTTATTATCCCAAATACACTTCATATGTTACTGTATTTTTTTTCAATTGTGCTCATTAGATTTTGAAATTATCTAATTAATTTAGCTATTAAATATTGAATTTCTAGATGTTTTCTAAAATTTTCATGAAAATGGAAATTTGGATATGTGTATCATCAACTACTTGGAGAAATAGATACATAGGGAACTCAACTGTAATAATCAACTTCATGAAGGAAATTCCTACAAGAAACAACTATGTCATGAAATCATCTACAAGGGAATTTCTTACATCGATGAATCTCCTACATGAGAAATTAAAAATATATAATAAATGGATATGTGAATTATTTACATGGATTAAGTGACTACATGATTTAGATATGTGGTGACATAAGCTATATGGTTCCAAATGGATAAGTAATTCTTTAATAAAAATCAATTTTGGTTACATGATAAAGAAGGTTACGTAAAGTAAATCATCCACATGAATAATGCATAAAAAATCATCTTTGTGGATAAATTAGATGTGTGAATAATGAATATGTTGATCAATTTTTCTATGTGAATTTAAATCAGTGGAATTCAGCTACATGCTGATTCAGAATCAACGACATCATTTTGTAACCTATTATTTATTACCGTTGGTATAATTTTAGTGAAAATAAATGCTTTAATATATGAATTAAATTTAATATTACCTATTTATGGTAATAATTATTATAATAAATTTTAGGTATTGAGATAAGAATATAATACATGAATAATTTAATGTTTATTACTATTGGTGAGGTATTTATGTGAAAAGTATATGTGGAATTGAATTAAAATACCATGTTTTATGGATATGATGATGTATGATTAAAAGAGGTGGTTTTATAAGATTTTTAATAAGATTGGTGAATTAGAGAATACAAAATATAATATAATCACATAATCTATCAAATTAAACTTTTTTAAGCTCCCTAAGTGTTTCTCTATTTTATGTAGAAAATGGAATAAGATGATTTGAATCCATAGTTGTGCTATCAAGATAATATTTTCCATTTTTTAAGACTATACTCAATTTTATTTTTATTCCCATAATCTTTCCTATATATTTCTTCTATTAAATAAGTTTTATCATAAAACTGTAAACCTCATTTGTAATATCTCTAATTATTCTCTCTCTCGCTATAAAGTTTCTTGGTTAATGAACCTTGAAGGATGTTGTTTTTAAATCCATGTTATAGCTCTATTGAAATATCCTTTTATTTTACCAATTATCGAATGATTTCACTACATAATTTAGACTCTAGAAAACGAAATTGTAGTCCCTAGTAAAAGGACCATTCTAATAAAAATCACAAATCTCTTAGATTTTATCCTTAGTGGAGAGGACTAGGGTATTTCTATTCCCTAAACAACTATAAATATTTAGTGTCTAGAATATTTTTATTGCGTTTGTTTTCAATATTTGAATGGGTTTATAAGTGGTCATAAGTAATCATATATTTAAATAGGATGGATTTCTAAGAAAATAGACTTTCATGAATTTAATTAACCCCAATCTAGAGTCCTAATTTAACTCTTATCTTACCAATAATTGGTATCAAAGGAAGAAACTTTTGAGTTCTTATCCTTCATAGGTTAAAGTATTATGATCATATTCTAAATGGATGTTATTAATGATAGTAGCAAAGGTATTTCAATGGTAAGAGATACCTCCTTTTAGGGTAAAATTATAGATAATGTAATGAAATAATGATAATAAATTTGAATAACCTTTGTCTAATGGTTTATCTTAAATCTATGAAGCCTTAAAAATTCCCAAGATAGAACTTGAAAAATGGGATGCGAATATTGACTCAATCTATGATTTAAATTTAAATGTAATGAATGCTAACATATGTTGACTAGGTCGAGATGAGATAAAATATGTTTTACAATGTACTAAAACATTTGAGGTGTGGATTACCATATCAGTAGCCTAATAAGGCGCTAATAATAGTAGACTTTAGAGATATATTGTTTTCAAGTTAAAGTTTGATACATTCAGAATTTTTGATAGAGAAATTATAACTCAAATGAATGGATAGCAAAAAGTTATTCTAAATAATGTTTCTTATTTAGTATCACTAACTACTAAGTTATATAAATCCTTTAAATGTCTAATATTTATACTATCTATGTGGAGTGGAATTTAGGTTTCCATTTGGAAATTCACTGATGTGGAAAACTTCCAGATAAAACCACTCATAGAAAATCTTATGATATTTTTGACTAAAATGGAGGAATATATTGATCATAAAATTATTAAAAAGGAGAATTATTCTTTGTAAGTCTCAAAATCAAAAGATGAAAATATGAGTAAGGAAAAAATTACTGAGTCATTAATGGATTAAACATCGAAATTTATACTACATATAGTTTGATTTCTCATCATGGTTGGGTATTAAAAATGTTTTATAATAAGAAAATATGATTCAATAAATCCTTTAGAAAATATAATAAATTCAATGGAAACTCTAAAGAGGAAAGATTATATAAATTCAAGATGCATGGATACATCAGACAAGATATTTCATAGATATAAGATAAGAAAAAGTATAAAAAATTATTTAAAAACGTTTAGATAAAAAAAAGAAAGAAAATAATTCCATTAAATCCACATGGATTACTTAAGTGGATTATCATGATATAGTATACATATAATCTGAATCTAGACATTCTAATCAAAATAAATACATGTGTTCTATGTATCACATAGGTGAGGTGTATTCCTTTTATTATTATGAGCTTGAATCGGAATATCAAAATGAAAAACTCTCATATAAATAATTAAAAGAATGTTTTAATATTATTGACACCAAATATAAAATACTAATGATGAAAAATAAATACCTAAAAACCATACATTGTTGTTGTGATTTAAGAAGTGTAATTTAAGAAACAAATTTTTGAGTTAAAAAAGAATATATAAAATTATATTGAATATTTTATTGAACATAGTAACAAGAGTTAGTTCTTAAAAATGAAGTCCAAGGATTTAAAGGTGATGCTAGTGTTTTTAGAATAAGTGAAAATTATTTGAATGAAATTCTTGGTACAAATATTTTTTAGAAAAATAAAATTGGGATTGGAAGATAAGGTGGAAAAAATGATTTATAAAAACTTTTTTATTCCTAGTTATAAAAACTAAAACCTCCCTAAATATATGTGTCTTCATTGTAGAGAATTAGGTCATTAGGATAATATTTTTATTTAAAAAGGACAAAATTTTGTGGAGTCAAACATTATTTTATTTTAGTTTTTTTTCAAAATTAAGTGGTTGATTTTCGAGACCACATAAACAAATTTAGGTTCCCAATTCATTAGTTTCTATCATTTTTAGACCCGAGAGAATATGGTAAAAAGAAAATTTCTTTATTTTATTTTTCCTTTTAGTAAAAATGTTCCAAGTAAACTAGTGGGAAATCATACATGGAATGTGGATTATCAAAACTTATAAGAGTAAATTTCTTAAATTTCCACTCCCAATCTAAAATTGATGGAGGCTATATCAAAAATAGTTATAATTAAAATGGAAATATTATAGGAGTTTTATTAGTTTTCAATCCAAGCTTATTTATCATCAACATAGTTCTTAATGTGGATGGTTTAAAGAACATTCTGATAAGTATTTCATAAATTTGAGATGGATATTATTTTTTAGAGCTTTCTGATAATTCACGTTCTATTTTCAAATATATTTTTTAAATTTATGGAACCTAGAATGGTGACATTATATACTCCTAATATTAATTCTTTGAGTAAAAAAATTGAATTATTTAAATTATTAAATAATTGAATCATTCGTTAGGAATAGAAGAGTAGGACACTGTAATTTCTATTCATTGAGAATATTATGTAAAAGGAATTTAGTTTCATATTTTCCACAACATAAATTGAAAAAAAACAAATTATGTGTAGAATCTAAAATGGGAACGCATCACAAGTAATCTTTTAAATTTATTTAAGAGGTATCTACTTCTAGATACCTAGAACTTATTCATATGGATTTTTTTAGATCATATAAAAGTGTATTTATAAAAGCAAAATCTTCTTTATATGATAACTAATGATATTTCTATATTTACATGGGTTTTGTTTTTGAGTATTATGAGTGAAGACTATTCTGTTCTTATAAGTTTATTTAAACTAGTTCAAAAAGATAAATATAACAAAATTATTTATGTAAAATATCACTATGGAGGAGAATTTGAAAACCATGAGTTTAATTAATATTTTTTAAAAAATGGAATAAATTATATGTTTTATACCCCCATGACCCCTCAACCGAATAGTGATGTTGAAAGGAAGAATAATACATTGTAAGAAATTTCTTGAACAATGTTTTTTGAATATAATCTACCTTCTAATTTTTTTGGATGAAGATGTAAAATCAAAATGTTATTTCATAAACAAAGCTATATTTAGGAATTTTTTGAAGAAAATAAATTTATGAGTTATGGAATAATAGAAATAAAAATGTTATATACTTTTAAGTATTTGGATGAAATTTCTACATTCTAAATATGAAAAAAAAATGTAATATTTGATCGAAAGGGTGATTAAATAATATTCCTTTGGTATTATACTACTTACAAGGCTTAGAGAGCTTTCAAAAAAAGTTCAAAGATTGTTGAAAAATAAACTCATGTTAAATTTGATTAAAGTGATCCTTTTGATAATAAAATGAATCAACTTGATAAGATAACATATTCTTATCAAAACACGAGACTTGAACCACTCTTTATTAATGAAAATGATAATGATATGGAAATTTATTTTCCTAATCCAAATCTTGAAAGGCTGGATTCTTGTGAATGATACTTTTTTCTGATTAGATATCATAGAACCCTTAAGAACCATCCATTAGAATCTACTATTTGAAGTTTATATTAAGGTATTAGTACTTGAAGAATGTCGTGAAACCTTCTATAATTTTATGAATTTTTATCTCAACTAGAACCTAAGTCTATTGAATAATATTTATTTGATGAATGTTTTTTTTGCAATGCAATAATAATTAATAAAGTTTAAGATGGAGAAGGTATGTGAATTAGTTGATAACCATATGACTATCCTATTTTAGGGAAAATATTTTTAATGGAATAAACTATATAATCATGGTTTAATCTTTGTATTAAGGCTATAATAAGGTTATAACCACAAATAAGGTATATATTATGAAGAGACCTTTTCACCTATATCTTGGCTATAATCCATTAAGATTCTTCTAGATTATGAATCACATATTAATTTAAAATTAAATGAGAGGGATGTAAAATCAACTTTTATGAATGGTTTTTTATAGATGATGTTTATTTAGAATAATATATTAGTTTTTAAAATCATATTTTTCCCAATTCAGTTTTCAAACTAACCAAATCACATTAT
Source organism: Viscum album (assembly GCA_963277665.1). Taxonomy (NCBI): domain Eukaryota; kingdom Viridiplantae; phylum Streptophyta; class Magnoliopsida; order Santalales; family Viscaceae; genus Viscum; species Viscum album. The sequence continues at coordinate 32,130,238 of OY728133.1, forward strand.
GGTCTTCAAAAATCCCTTAGATCTTTTAATAAACTTTTATGTTATTTTCTTTTATAAAATAATGTTTTATTATAAATTAAATATCTTACACCTTTTAAAAAACAAAATCTTTATAGATTTTCATAGTTCAGATATATGTTGATGATTTTAATTTTTTGTTCAAATGAGAAAAAAAAACATATAATGAATTTTCAAAACTCATGCAAAAAAAATTAAGTGTTCATTATCAGTGAGTTAAACAATTTTATAGGTTTTAAAATTTATGAAAAATAATTTTGGAATTAATAAATCAATGTCAATATGTACTTGACTTAGCTAAAAGGATTGGACTTGAAATCATAAAGTATATTCAACTCCGACGAGTTCTAATGAAAAATTAACTTTGATAATGTTAGGAAAACAGTTGAAATCACGCTATAAGGAGGAATAAATAGGAGTAATGTTATGTGATATATTTCAAGAAAATGATAAGAAATATCATTTTAATTCTTCAAAATGAATTTTAAGTTATTTAAAAGGAAAATTTTTTCTTTCCTTAATTTTCCAAAAAAAAAGATGATTTTAATTGGACTTGTTATTCAGATACTAAATTTGGTGGTTGTAGACCAGATAGGAAGAGTAATTTAGGAACCTACAATTTTCTAGGAAAATATCTATAATCCTAGCCTATTATGAAGAAACACTCTATTTCATTATCTACTACTAAAGAATAATATATATTTATTAGCAGTTTTTGTTCACTAGTGTTATGGATAAAACACACCTTGATAGATTTTAGATTAAATTATAATTAAGTTTCAATAAAATATGATAACATCGGAGCAATCCACATTTCAAAAAATATAATAAATCCTTTTAGAAATAATCATATAAATCTAAGGAATTATTTCTTGAGATATCACTCTAAAAAAATATGATATCACTCTCAAATTCATCTCTAATAAGAACTAGTTAAAAAATATTTTTACTAACCCCTTTCTCATGAAGGTTTTTTTTATCTAAAGAGAATTTAGACTTCTTGAATTTAGATTAGTTTAGTTTATCTTACTTATTTGAAGTTCACTTTTTTTGTTATATTATAAATATTTTATTTTAATTCATTATAAAGTGTTAAGTAAATTTATTTTGTTTTAGTTTACTTGAAAATTTTCTTATGCATTTATTTACATGTAATAAATTTCATTTTTTATTAATTTTATGTCATTAATAACCCAAATTACAAAATGGGTATGTAAGCCTTCTGAAAATTAGGTTTGTGGCATAAATACCAATTAGACCTTGTCCCTTTCTCTCTTTGTCTATGTTAATTATATCTAAAGTAAAACTATCACTCTCTACATCCGTCATCTCTCTAGAGCGATTACTTATCAACTATTAACTGAACTTCAAACATGGTGAAGGTTATGTATGGAGATGATGGATGCTCAGGTTATTCCAATAAAGAGAACATAGGTGGTGTGCTCTGTAGGTACTAGTTTTAAAAGATGTGGATATATCATTGTTGAAGAGTACCATGATTCTTATCAAGAAATTTTTCCAGTTTCAAGGATGGGATTTTTTTGATGAAATTAAATTAGGGTTTCATTTTTGAGATTAAGTGAACAAATTTAAGAGAAATATCGAGTTCGAGTTTAGTTTAATAGAGGATATTCTATTATCAAATGTTAATGGGAAAGATGTTCTTGTTTAATTAGTAGAAATTTCCAAGATCCTTCATTATCTCCATGGAAGGGAATTTAATTTTAACCAGACTCTAGTTGGTATAAGTTGAGTGGGACCAACTGAGGTTTTAAATTACATGATTGGAACCTCTACTTTTGAGTAGAAGTCTGTAATTATTTTTGAATATGAATGAAATTTTTTGTGTAAGTTAATTTTGACTAGGACTTCCCAAAGAGATGGAGAAATGGAGAAATTGTTATTTTAGGACATGTACCTCTTGTATGCCCTGATTAATAATGTGATGTTGAATCTTCCAAGCTATATGATGAAGTTTATGCATCACTATTTTAAATGAAAAGGTATATAAAACTATTATCCCTTTGATATCCTTATCTCCCTAGTTCTATAGAAGATGGATGTGGATCTAAATGAGGGCGAGGATGTAAAATTTTATAAAATAAATACTCTTTCTACCATATTTTTTAAAAAAATTGGCTACTCCTAGGACAATACATCAAAATCTTTAATAACTATTGGACTAGAAGGTATGGATCAAGGGGATTTTTCCCAAAACACACCACCTAGGGATGAAAAACCCAACGAGGTAGTACCTATTATGGAGGTATAGAGTAAAATAGTTTCTAGAATAGATCCTTAGTTGATAGTAATCATATCTTACATGGAATAGCTAGTAATGAGATATAAAACTAAAGTTGTTGGAGTATCTATGTATATTCATCATGATACACCAGGTTTTAGGATGTTTTTTAGTTCACAAGGAAAGTCTAGTTGATACTTTTCGTAGTGATAATTATTCTAAGAAAAGAGTAAAGTTGATGTTGAACTTCAGAAAATTGATAAAATCATTCCTATATAACATACTATAAGATATGGAGTGTGAGATATAGTTCCAGAATAAGATAGAGTTATTTCTCATACTCTAAAGGTTACTATTACTGGTGTGTATGAGGATGCACCTTCAGTTTGTAAAATCTTCGAATGTTTTGAAGTGAATTTTTTTTCCTCTAACATGATGACTGAGCTTGATAATCTTAGGGGAAATTATATTTTGTTTAAAAGGGAACTGATATCTTATAAAGATAAACTTAGACACCACAATGAAATTTCCTTTTCAAAAGAAAATCTTGATAAGTAGGTTGGGATCTTAGCAAATCAAACAGAATATATCAAAAATCATCAACAAGTGACTCATTTTATATCTATTACCTCTAAATTAAGTGATAAAAAATTTTAATACCAAAAATCTAAAGTAGATGGAGTGAGAGAATTCAATGATACAAACATTAAAGTGAATGAGATTTTTTTAGTTTCATATCATGATAAAATGATTCAAAATATCCCTATGATCCAATACGATATGTATTTTTATGAAATTGATTAGATTTACTATTTAAATTATAGGAAGAAGGATCACTTTCACAATTCATAAAGTGTAGTGATAAGAAAATTAGAGTTTATAAAAAGGTTTTAATTGACAACAAACTCTTTATATTCCCCATTTTTTGTTCTTAATTTCAAAATGAGGTTTATTAGATGAATTATTTGTTTAATTTTGGGTCTTATCATATTAAATATCATTATTTTGATATGCTAACACCTATATTGATGCAATATTTGAAGAAAGATCTTTTGGGTGAGTTCCTAGATAGAAAATAAGCTATTAGAAAGCATGTTTTTTGAAACTGATTTGTCACTAAATAACATGGTTAGTCGTCTTTATGAATCTATTAGTGGAAAACTAAAATTTATCTTGGATATATCTCACAATATTTGGGGGATGATATATAATTCAATTGGTCTAGTAAAAAAATCAGCAATGCTTTACATACATGATAGTAAAGATATATGATGAAGTTAAAGGCCTATACTATGAATCTTCATAAGAGAAATGTAGTTCCTACTAATCTTATGAAACAAAACCAATTCTAGTGGATACTACATGGAAAGATATTTTTGTTTATAAACAGCTCAAAATTATTCATTCAGTGCAACCAGTTTCTACTTCCCCTGCAGTACCTGCTCGAGTTTCACATGATCCTACTAATTCTATTAATAGTGATATATTGTCTAAACCTCTATAATGTTATATTTCTCTTGAATAAGATATGTTTAGAACTTCTAGTTTCTTTATCCATTTCTATTCCTCCCACATTTTTCAATGTTTTTAATGTTTTTCCTCTGAAAAAATTGAATCCTTCAAGGGAATTCTGAACAATGGTCTCACCATAATTACCTAAATGAATAGAAAAGTAGTTACCAAAATTCAAGAGTTATGAAAGGTAGAAATGATCAAGAATATTGACATGTGTTTATATAATTTGTTATATCATAGAGGGAGAAGGAATCTCATACCATCTCATCCAGATACCTTTAGAGGTACAAGATAGAGGGATGATGTTTTTTATGATCGCGACAAAATTTATAAAAATGAAAAATCAAAGGTGGATACTGCTTTAATTACTGAATGGTCTAGAGAAGAAGATACATTCTTAAGACCTCTAAAGAATATGGAATTTATTCTTGCATGATCTTTTGATTTTAATATTACTTCAGAAAATCTTGAAGGTGTTATCAACACACCTATTCAGTATCCAAGACATATATCTATAGTTAGATTTGGAATTCATTCTACTACTATGATAGGGAAATCAGTGTTTCTACTAGTGTTGGACCCTCCCACTACCTATTTCCTCTCTCAATCCTTATAAATTACTCCACCAAAACTGCCTTATCCATTTGAACCTATCCATAAGATTGGGTCTTTTGAAAATTATTTTATGTATATTTTTCTTTTAAGTTGAGTGGATGTATTTTTTTACAAATTTTTTCAGTTAATAAAATCATTCTTTTTCTATTTATTATTTGTTCTTAGTGATTCTTTTCATCTAATGTATTATATCTATTTGTTTATTAGAGATTTTTTTCATTTAATATATTTAATCTCTTATTTTTTTACTAAATTACATTCTTTACATAATCCCAAATTCAATTTCTGTAATATACTTAATTAGTTCATTGATCCAAGTTATCGAATTAATTTTTTTTCACCTCCATTATGTTCCTTTGTAGTTTAAAAATGGGGGAGAAGTATCCTTGTTGGGTGAAGTTTACCCAAGGATTATAGGTCATCTAAAGTGAGATAAAATAATTAATGGGGAGAAGAAAATGATAAACCAAATATCTTAAAATATCTAGATATATTTCACAGTTTTTTTCAAAATCAACTAAGTTCTATAAAAGATTAATGTTTAATGTTTAATGGGTTTTTTATCATCAAAAAGGGAATATTTTTTTGGACTATTAACATTTTTCTAATATATCCTATTTACCTTAGGTTTTGAGGATCTCAAATACCCTTTTTATGACAATGATGATTTTTTTAAGTGTGTTCATCAAGGTTTTTCATTATCTAAGACATTTAGCTGTTAAATCTGTATACTCTGAATGTTTTCTTAAATGTACATAGGTATGAAAAATTTTCTATCTTAATCATTTGGGTATGTTAATAATTCTATTATTTGAATCATCCACATAAAGAAAACACCTATGTTAAATGGCTACATTGTGAAATCGGCTATGTGGAAATGACCTACATTAATGAATCACCTAAACGAGAAATCAACAACAGATATCAAATGGTTACATGAATCATTTACACTGAGTAATCAAATATGTGATTTAGATACATGATGAAATCGTCTATGTGGTTCAAAATGGAAATATAATTCTTTTGATTACATTATATTTGGATATGTGAGAAAAAATACTACATGAAGTAAATCAAATATATAAAGAATGACTACACAATTCAGTTGTGTGGATAAATAAACTATGTTAATAATGTCTATGTGGATAAATTTTAATATTCTTATAAATATGAATACGTAGATTAAAATCAGTGAAATTCAGCTTTGTGGTGTTCCAGAATCATCTACATCTTTCTGTAACATTTTATTAATTACTGTTGGTGTATATTTAGTTGAAATGAATGGTTTTTTCATGCATTAAATATTGGATGACCTCATTATAGCCAAAATAATTATAAAAAATTTCAAGTATTGAGAAAATAAGACAATATAAGGATAATTTAATGGTTAGGATTGTTTCCTTGGTATTTCAAATAAAAGGACATGTGGAATTAAAATATATATGTAAATATTATGGATATTATTTTGTGATATTTAATGTGGTTTTTTCATTATTTTTCTTAAGATTGATGAAGAAGAGAATAAAAAATATATCAACATCACCTACACCATCAACTTATAATTATCTCTCTAAGCTCTTTGGGTAGTACTCTGGTTTACATGGAAAAATGAAGAAGAATATTTGAATCTACAAATAAGTTATCAAGATCATATTTATTGTGTTTTTTTATTACTATAATTGAGAAAATTTTCTATCTGATAATATATTGGCGAGATTTATTTTTTTCTAACAGTTGTACCTTTCAACTATGACCCCCATTTTTAAACTATCTCATTATTCCCTCTCGCTATGATGGTTACTAGTAAAAAAACCTTGAAGGATATTGTTTTTAAAGCCTTATTAGAGTCTGGTTAAAATATCTTATTACTGTACCAAATATTGAATATTTTAACATAGTTTTGTAGTCCCTATGATAAGGATTTTTAGTCCATAGTAAACGCACTGGTATAATAAAAATCTCTAAGAACATGGGTTTGAGTAATGATGGAGTGGACTATGGAATTTTTATTCCTTGAACCACTATAAATCTCTTATTTCTGATCTCTTTTATTTTTGATTTTATTACTTCTATGTGCATGTGTTCAGAAAATATTATAATTAATCATATCTTTAAATAGGATGGTTTTCTAAGAAATAAAAATTTAGGAACTCATTTCACCCCTTAACTATTAAATAGTTACTATATATTTTAACTAGTTTCTTACTATAACATAAAAATCAATGGATATTTTTTGTATCTTGGATACCAATAAAAAAGAGGCTAATATGTTAAATCCTTCAGTGATTAGGGTGGTAGATATAGGGTCACTGTTAGGTTCTATTGATGAACTTCCTAACAAAATATATTTCCTGATTTAATTTCAACAATTTCACTAGTTTATTTCTTTATTTCATTCCATTATTTGAATTGTTTAATCCATCAATTAATGATTAATATATTAATCATTTTTATTAAAATCACTTACTCATTTTAAATGACTGTTTTTTATTCTTCGACTTTTATTATTATATATAATTATATCAATGTTCTTTCAACTTTTAATTTTTTATTTCATTAATATTTTGTATAGAAGTTTTTAAACATGGATGGTTTTAATTTAATTTTTTGTATGTAAATTCACCCCCCCCCCCCCCCCCCGAACCCATTCTTTCCATTTATTCATATTTTAACCACATTTGGAATTAAAGGGGTCTTTAATTTTTTTTAATTTCTTATATTTCAAATTATTTTAATTTTTTTATTTTCAAAATATTTTACTGATTTTTTAAAAAATAATCTCTTTTTAAAAACTATTTTTCAAACACACATGGTGGTCTCTAATTAAAAACATGGGTCATGATCCATTTTTATGGTACTAATTATTCTTATTTAAAATCTTGAATTTCTACTTTTTATATATTTACTACTTATCTTATTTTATAAATTTGTTATGAAAGGTTATACTCCTTCATCTGAAAAAGTTAAAAAATGCACCCATTTCCATTTTTATTAATATGAAATAAATAGTAAATCTATGAATTCATTAAATTTTGGTTTATATTTTAATTATTTCAATATATTTTCTTCACAAAAAACCACTAATTAAATTTATAAATTATTAGATGTTACACATGAAGGTGGAAATAAACTTAATGATACAAGCCTTGAGATGTATATTTAATACTTGAAGTGTTTCTCTATGCTTCTTAATGAGTATATATCTACTATGCGAACTATATTTATATATGTTTTTAATGGTAAAAAATTATTATTAAAACTTTTTATACAAAAACATTGGTTTGGAAAATCCTTTGGGTTTTACAAAAAAGTTGGGAACTAAAATCACCATGATCCAAGAATCAAAATCTATTAAGAATATACTGGTTTAAGAAATCATAGGTTATCTATTAAAATATGAGATAACCATTTTGAGTCAAGATGAAAAGGAGGATAAGTAGGTTAAGATAACTGAAACAATAATTGATTTTAAAGAAAACAACATTGACTCATCTGAGAGTGACTCTGACATTTCTAAATCTAATAATATGATGAAAAAGTGAATGAAAAAAATGATATCCACTCAAAAATTCAAAAACTATCTATAATTGAAGGTAATTTTTTTTAGTTTATAAAATAAGATCCATTTCAAACCAAACTTCCTCTTGAACAAGATAATGGAAAAAAGACAAGATATAAGGTAAGAAATAGAGTGACCCATGTTTTTTATACATAGATATTATACCTCCATATCCATATTTTTGAATTATGAAAAATCAATTTTAGTTCAAATGGTAACGTCTCATTTCGAAATAAAAAACAATACATCACTTTAAATAAAAAAAAATATAGGAATCAAAAACTGTGGATACTAAAGCACCAAATTCAAAATTTTAAACAACCACATCGATCACTGCACCACCTAAACACCTTGGGCCATGAGATCCTAGATCCACACTATCTGACATGAACCATCATAGAAAAAATACATTATTACCACTATTCAACATCGTCACCCTAAAAGCTCCTATGCTAATAACCGGGAAACCACTACCCATCGTCCACCAAAAGAATCAAACCACAAGAACAGAAAACAACAACACCATCTTCATCATTATAACACCTTCGATCAAACTGAAAACCAAAAATAGAGCTGACCATCAGAGAAAAAATCATTTGAGACAAACTTCAAGGGAAAAACTGAAACATAATATATCTTCATGATCTTGGTATCCATCATAGACCAGGTATCTTCGTCATCATTTCCATCATGAACACAACACTGGTGTCGTCGCCTATGGAGACCAAAGCCAAACAAAAAACCAAAGAAAAATTGATGAAAAAAACACACCCAAAAACATCCAAACAAACCATAATGAGCCTTAATAAAAACAGATGTGAAGTTACCATTGAGAATCACCAAATACGCTGATGAAAATAAACCAAAAAGATAAGAAAAATCGATGCTATTGAGAAAAGCATGATGACCTTCGACATCCCCCCTCCAAAACCATCCCAAGCTGTCCCAAAAACCGTCATTTAGCCTGACCAAGATGAGGTCAATCCATATGGGTTGAAAAATAAGGTAAGTGGAGAGGAATAGCACCAAATTCCACCTCCATCACTGGCCCAAACTACCTAAATCACTCGCACGTAGACCCAAAGTGGAGGTTTGATGCGCAAGATAAGGCAGAAAGAGAGGAGGAGAAAGGTGAAAGGTATTCCACCGATAAAAATCATTATAAAACCAGGGGAGGAGAACACTGAAATGGAAGATAAAACTAGAGAATTTCTTCGGAGTGGGGAGAAGGGAGGAGGAGGTGACAAAAGGGAAAAGGGGCGGTGCTCAGAAGTGTGGTCAATCCCGCGGCAAAGGATTTTTGGATGAAACCCTACATGAAGAAAAATGGGAGGGGAGCACCAGTAGAGAAAGGAGACATCCTTCGTGTCTGTTCATATAGATATTATACCATACCAGATGAATATATGATATATTTTACAAATACACAATTTATAACAATATAGGTTTAGTGTATTTTGAAAGATGGATACATGTAAAACTAGTTCATAAAATATATATATTATCTCCCACTTTGTTCTTCATAATTAGAACACTTCTTATACACATCATAGTTAAAACTTTTCTCATATATTATGGAAAATAAAACATAATAAATTTGATGCTTAGATACTCAACAAGGGAAAACAAGGGATATATCAATAATTATTTAATCATAACATGAGCATAAGGGTATGATAACAAGATTATAACCTTTAAAAACTATTATTATATTATCATAGATAAAAATCTTGAGTTATGACATAAATATTGGAAATTTATAAGTCATGAATCATTAAGATATCAAAAACCATCATTAATGAGAACCTAAAATTGGCACAATATCATGTCCTAAAAGAGTGGAATAAGTAAGTAATATTTATATTTATCGAAATAATTTTCTAAAATTACCCACCATGACATTCAAAACATGTTTTTATTTGAATAGACAGTTGTCTACAAGCTTCAGGCATGTTATAAACTCTCATGTACCCTCTTTCTAGCCTGGGGTAACCTCCCATATACCCTTTATTTTTAGGGCTTGGGATAACCTCACATGTTCCCTTTGATATCATAGAAAATTAATCTTTACCCAATTAATTGGGGGATATATAATTCTTATAACTCCTATCATATAATTATAAATAAATTAATATATTTGCGAAAGGATCATAAAAACGTTCCTCATAACTTAACCCATGGAAAAGAAAATATGTTTCATCGACATTTCATAATTATAACCATAAACCATCTATAGAAAGAATAAATATTGTATCATTGGATAATATCCCTAGTTAATAATAAGTAGAATAAATGAATTCTATTATAGAAAAAAAAGTTGATTAAAAGACCACTAAAATATTTTTTAAGGAAAATTCCATTTTCATTTTTAAATCACATATTTAAATACTAAATTTTTTCAAAATATTAATAAAAACACATTAACTGAAAAGACTATGGAAAATTTTAGAATAATATTCAAATTATTTATTAGCTATTATGGAAGGAAACTCCATTCATGTCATGTTCATTAAAATAAACATTCCTTTCATATTTTCAATAAAAAGTCAAAAATATCTCATTTAAAAAATTATAAGAAGAATACTTTTAAACCATTTTTTAAAAAGTCAGAAATGGGTGAAAAAAAGTTAATTTTTTTAGGATAATAGTAAAAACATTCTTGAAAATATTTTTTTTTAAACATGGATGTGTAAGAAAATTGATTCTCGATCATAGAGAGAAATGAAGTCGATTTTCATTAAACAAGTTATTTAAATATATTTATTACTTAAAGAGATAAAAATGAAAGGAAAAAAATTTAATATCCACATATAACCATAGGAGAATAAAATTCTTCAGATTCTTGAGAGGTAGATCAGGAAATTTTACTGTCACAAATTTATTCATAAATAGTCCTGGTAAATAATGATACTCTAACATAAAACCAATACCTCAAGTTTTACTTATTTATAATGCATAGTAAACTCATGTATAATAAATTTCAATTTATTATACTTCCATAATATAGTCTTTAAAATAATTATAATACCATATATGATACCCTTATAACATTAAAACTTCAATTTATTAATAATTCCATATGAAAATCATCATTTCAGGGTGTTAACTATTTCATTTTTCATTTGAATCTTTATTTGGTAGTTTTGGTATTTATACTTTGAACATGGTTACATAAAATCAATAATATTATTTATAATTTAAATTTCATACATATATTAATTATATACATATTTATAATCATTCATATAAGGTGGATATATAAAAATGAATTACACCATTCATGGGGATGGTAGGTCATACGTACGTGTGAACACTATTTTCACTTTTTGGAAGATTGAATGAAAGAAAGTTAAATAATAATTAACCTTTAAAAAATCATTATTATCTCCTAAATATCATATATATATATATTCATTAAATGTATCTTTATTACCATCTATGAAAATAATAGATGAAAAAATAATCACATCAATTTATAGAGGTGGTAGCCCAAATGTACGCATGAGCGACATCATTGATTTCAAAAGGATAGATATATATGATGGAAGATATTATATTATAATTATAGAAGAAAAATTATTTTATAAATTTCACATATAAACTTAAATCAATAATAATAACAATCTATGATAGATAGTGATGGATAATGAAGTGTATCGCTACATAGAGTTTGGGGTCCACACGCACGCACGAGTGATAATTTCACTTCCTATTTGAAGGAAAAGATTATGTATGCTAGTAGTTACATAATAATAGTAATAATAAAATTTATGTATATTCAGGATAATTATGTAATTATATTAATATAAGTACCAAAGATTTATAGAATGTATAACGTGAAATAAATTGAAATTGGCATGGTATGAAGATTACCTCTTTTTTGATAGGAAACCTTTAGATCCTCTATTAATCACCAATGGAATGGTCATTCAAGAATTTGAGAATATAATTTTTCAGGTCTTGGTTGAGATAGATGAATCAATGTGGTGTAATGAAAATATGGAATGAGTGTCCATTTATAATGGATGAAAAGGACGCAATTAGAATGAAAAAAATGATTAAGATATAATTAAGTAATTATCAATCAAAATTATTCCAAATAGATATATATTTAAATAAAATTAAGATATGGTCTAAATATCACCATATCATGAAATTTATATAGGTTTTGGTGACGTAGTAAAAATTATATTGTGGTTTATTCCCCTGGTTAACCAATTATAATCTTAATCATGGTAATGAATTTTTTTAATATTAAAAGGCTATAATATTACTTATAAGGTAACAATGGTATCATAAATATAAAATGGATGAAATTTCGGACCCTTTATCACCCTAAATTTTCTATTTCATGATTTGAGTTACAGTTAAATAATTTAATAACATATATTTATAATATAATACTATTAATGTTATTTTAAGAACTATTCACATAATTTGACATTGAAAACAACATGAAAACAATATAATTAGAATGTAAACCGTTAATACCTCAATAATTTGTCATACTAATATATAAAATTAATATAAAAAAATTATTCAACACAATTTAGTTACTTTTAATATTGTAAAATTGATTTATTTTATTTTTATATTACTTGAATAAATACCATATTGACACTGCATAAGTATTTAAGATGATAATTTAATAACTAAAAATTTAAAATAAATTAATTTTATAAAATAATTAAATGTTATTTAAAATAAATATTTATAACTAAAAAAATATTTTTATCATTTTGTAAAAAATTTAGAGACATTAATGTCTAGAGAAATACATTTTGTGTTTATCCCTTCCTAAAATAACACAAAGGCCACAAACAAAGGAAAAAATTCATTATGTGGACATATAATCGAAAAAAATGACTATTTTCAAAAAAAAACTCATACAATAGGATAAATTAAAGTGTTCTATAAATTTTGAATCCTTTTCCGAAAGTGTTAAACCTATTTTACCTATTTTACCCTTACCGAGGTGGAAAATATTTTCGAAGGCTACTATTCATAATGAAAAAAATAAAAGGGACCTATTTAAAAAAAATTATCCATAAGATTCCAAATATGGAATCAATTTTTCAGTATTCAATTCACTGATTTTTTATAATTTAATTTAAAATTAATCTTTTAAAATGCAAAGAAAGCAGTTTTCATGAAGAAAAATGTTTTATAAAGTATAAAATGTTTTTATTAAAAAAACTACATAAAATTAATTAGAATCACTTTAATTGGATTATTGATAATATAAATGAACTAATTATATTTTAAAATAATTTAAAAATATATATATATATTTAAACACCATCAATGAAAATGAAATTTTCAATAAAATCTATATTTTTCATTATTCACTGAAGAATCAATCTTCTCAGAAAATTATAAAAAATCACTCTAAGAGAATTATGACATAGTAATTTCAAAAATGAAGTTCATTATATCAGATATTTTTTTAAAAGTGGAAGAAATTAATTATATTATTTCCTCTAATAAATAAATAAAAATCATTTTTGAAGAAAAATGTTATTTTGAAGCATATATTAAATTTTATAAAAATTGAGTACTTATTTATGACTATATTATCTTTTTCTAAAACCATTATGAATATTGTTTTAAAATGTTATTATTACTATTCATTATACTAATTTAACTATTATGTTAAAAAGGTATACTATATTAAAGTTCATTTAGACTCGGGGTTGCATGTATGGCTGGAAATTAGAGAAATTAAATTTATATAAAAAGAAATATATTATAAAATATCGGGGTGTTAAATTAAACCCAACTTAAAATGTATTTACCCATTGAAATTATTTCAATATAATTCAAACAAATCAGGATATATTTTTTTTCTTTATATCCTTAGGTTCCCATGTAGGTTCTTCATTTTTTTGATTCCTCTAGATAAATTTAACCGGGTGAGTAGCCATCTTATATACAAAATTATCTATATAATCCAAGATTTATAGAGGTTTTTCTTCATAAGAAATATCATTATATATAAATACAACCTCTATTTCAAGTAATTGTTAAAAAATAGGTATTTATTTCTTCAGGTTAGATATGTGGAACACATCATTGACTTGAGAGAGGTTTGATAGAAGCATTAAGTGATAAGATATCATTCCAACTAAATCAATATCTCAAAAGGGAAAATGTAACTATGGATTATATTTCCTCTAATTTTGAATATAATAACATTATTATATATTAAAATTCATGCAAATACCTTCTCAATAACTTTGAATTCTATATTTCTCCAAGGATTTTTAGTAAAACTTTTCGGTCAACTATGAGTTTATTTAACATTTTATTGAATAGGTCTGATTTTATTTACCATTTCCTTATATATCTTAGGCTTTAGTAGATTTATTTCTCTAACTTCACCCAAAACACTGAATTTTTTCACTTCTTTCCATATATGTATTCATAAGGATTTTTCTAAATTATTGATTGAATGTAATTGATGTAAGAAAACTCAATTAGAGGAAGGTATTAATCCCAACCACCTTTGATATCCATTGAAAAATATTCCACCATATCATATATAGTTTGAATGGTTCTCTTGGGATAACTATTTTTCTAACTATAATAAGTAGTACCGAAACTGAAATATATATCCAGAGCTTTCTAGAGAGCATTCCAGAACATCGAGGTAAACATTGGATCCCGATTAGATATAATAGAATGTGGTACTCTTGTAAAGACCCAGAATTTTTGTGATTTTTTTTAAATACATGGGAATTTTACGAGTCTACGAAAACTGACGGCGCATGATTCTGAGGCCCGATGTCCCCGGAATCAATTTCTAATGTTTTGTTATGTATGAACAGTAAACGTACGAGCGGGATTTTATAACTTTTGAACCCGTTCTTGGAATTGAAATATGATGTCACCGTTGAACTTGCAACACTGGTATTCGCTTCAGTAGACTTTCACCTCGACGACAGTTGGTCGAGAATGAAAGTTAGTTATTCAGTTTTTTTTAATAAACTTAAATAAAAATAAATTTGTGGCATATTTTTATTCTTTTAGGTTAAAACCTCCAAGAGGAGGTTGGAGGTGGGGGGACACCACACCTTAACCTCCCATTAAAGGTTATGGTGGTGGGGCCCACCCGAACTCAACCTCTCATGGGGGGGTAAATGAAGTGGGGACCACCCGACTTTTAACCCCCTTGAAACCCTCCATTAATTGGGGAGAACCCTTGAGATCCCCTATTTATGGTTCCAAACCCTCTTAATTAATTAATTGAACTCATTCAACTAATTAATTTAAACCATTTGAATTTTAGGACATTAATTTAATAAGAAGTAATAATTTATTATTTTGTTGGAAATTGCCTTTTGGTGGAGCATGGAAAGATGAGAGAACTTAGAGGAAGTCGCGGCTAGGGCAGGCTGTGGTGGTAGAGCAAGGGCGGCCGGCTGGGTCGGCCGCTGGCGGAGCAAGAACGGCTGACCACTCGTCCAGCCAAGAGCAGCGGGACCCAACGGGTCCCACGTGACTTGGACTGGCTCCACCTGGCACCGGTTTGGATCCAACCCAAACAATATAGCTTTTCTGGATTTCCAGAGGGCGTGTGGTCTCCCCCTGGATTCGGCTTAGGCGGACCCCCCGCGGGCCACTGGGATGGACCCAGCGCAGGCTGTTGGGCCAGACACAGCACGGATCGGGCCACCTCTTCGGGCTGGGTTGGACCCGTGGACCGGGTCGGACTCCATTCCGGACTCAGGTCGGGCCGGGTCGGTCCGACTAGGCCAGACCGGACCAAGACCCGTTTTGGCCAGTTTCAACATTTTCTCCCATAACATGGGCTACGGGTGTCCGATTGGATAACTGTCTACGGTGACAGAAATCTTGGAGCGAGATGGTTCTTTTGGAATACCCCACTTGAGTTTCGGAAGCAGTTGGGTATAGTCAATTTGGGTAGAACCGAAATCCAACCGAGCCCTCAGAACGGAAATTCAAATAACTCTCAGACCTGGTGTACGATTGATGCACCATCTGTTGCGTTGAGACCCCTGTGATGAGATAGACCTTTGAGATAATTCTTCATGGGACTTGGTGGCAGTTTTCATGTCGACACTTAGAGTGGATCCTCTCGGAATCAAGCGTGCTTTATGGAAACCCTGTGGCTGGTTGTGCACTGTTGATTGTTCATGGATCATGTGTTTGTCCTACAGCTCTGATGATTTTTACTAGGTCATGTGTTGGTCCAATAGAATACGTGGTCCTGGATCATGTGTTGGTCCGAAAACACTAACGACTATTCCGGGATCATGTGTTGGTTCAAAAGTTTTGACTTATATTCCTGGATCATTTGTTGGTCCGACAGAATAGCTAGTCCTGGATCATGTGTTGGTCCGACATATTATATGATTCTGTGGCTATAACTGATCATCTCTATCTCTCTACATAATTTGAATAATTATGTGAGCTGAGTCAGTGACTTCTGTGTTTTACTCGTGATTGAGATGGGTTACTTGATAACTTAGGTATATGTATGAGAATATACCTAAGTAATGTCTATAAATTGATTTCTTAATCTGTAGTTTTTCCTTGGTGGATTTTGAGAGACCTTGGTGGTCTCGGGGTCCCTACTAAGTATTTTTATACTCACCCCTGCACGGGCTATGCCCGCACCTCATTGTGTTGGATATAGATGACGGACAGCGCTGACGGAGGCTGAGAGCACAAGGACTGGACAATACTCAGAGGTAGACCTTATGACGAGACGGTACACAGAGGAGACTGATGGACGTGGAGTGTTGAGGAGGCTATCCATACCTAACCTTCAGGTAGGATCCGTGGTGGACGTTCGAGGAGCTGCTTTTCACATTTTAGCTGTTTACCTTTCTTCTTGTACTTGTTTTCAGTTTCCTTATACTTTACAGTTGGGCTTGTATTTCCAGCCCCTTTATTTTTCAGCACTCCTTTTTTATATAGTCATATTTAGTTTTTTTCTTCCATCTTACTCTATTGTGTGTGTTTCTATTTTATAAAGGCAATTTCTTCCCAGTTTTAGTGATTTAAGCCTTTGGTGCTAGTCGCCAGCCCCTAGCCTATAGAAGGCGGGCTTGGGGTAGACATGGCACAGGCCCCAGGGGACAGGTCGTGAAAAATTGGTATCAGAGCAGTCGATTCTACGGAAAAACTTAGGACTCTGATCTTTCTTTTCTATGAAGAAATGGTGTTAAGAGTACTGAGTGTGGTTTTCAGTCCAGGGATTCCAGTGTTGGTGCGGTGACCGATGTATCCATAAACCAGGACCCTGACTTCTGATTTCCGACTCAGTGCATGAAAACACTGATTGTGTGTGTGTTACAAGAGTTTTCATTGTTATATCTTTGAGTCAGATCACCAAGTATAACTTTTTTACCATGGAACACCTATTTCTTTTTAGGATGCCTCCATGTTGATAGCCATCTAGGGTTCTCAGAGTTGTACGAGATGACAGCCAACCGATAGATGAGGCCTCTATGCAGGGCCCGATTACAGTGGAGGCACCAGCGGTACCACTACCTGTTGGGCCACCGATACCACCATCCCTAGAAGCAGAGAGTGTATGACACCTGAGCACATTTCATGAGTTCCAATACCAGAGACCGTCTAGTTTCATGGGAGATATGGACCCGTAGGAAGCTAATCATTGGCTAGAGGTTGTGGTGAGAGTTTTTAGACTGGTAGGAACACCAGCTGATCTTATGGTAATCCTTTCCGTGAGTGTCCTTCAGGAAGCAGCTGGCAGATGGTGGAGTCTGATTCTCTAGGTGCATGACGAGGCGACTCTACTCTGGGCTAACTTTGAGAACATGCTTTGGGCAGAGTTTTTCCCATCCACCCTATGTGCAGTGTGGATACAAGAGCTACTGCATCTACAGCAGGGTAGCATGACAGTGGCACAGTACTCATCGAGGTTCACCAATCTCTTGCATTACTCCACAGATATGGTGGGGCACCCATTCTTCAGGGCCCAGACCTTCGAGCAGGGGATTAGGCGAGATATCAGAGCTTCGATGATCTCACTCAGCATCCTGACACAGGCGGGGGTATTAGAGAGTTCCCTCCTAGTGGAGAGTTTCCTTGTTGAGCAGTCACCGGCAGCGAGACCCACCACCGGGCATCGCGTAGCGAAGTATTCTGTAGCTGGCAGCAGACAGATGTCGCAGAGGTCCAAGCAGACTAGACCATTAGGTGGACGACCTTAGGAAACAGGTTCAGTTGTGCAGGGCACATGAGATAGAGCCATTCATTCCAGGATCGGGCAACGCTACACTTGTGGCGGGCATGGTCACATGGCTCGTGAATGTCTGACCTACCGTACTGATGATCAGCAGAGAGTTGAGGGACCTTTTAGGTATAGGAAAAGGTTCGACCGAGGCAGAACAGAAGGAGTAGGAGGACGTGGGAGAGGATTTGGTTGTGCAGCTGGTGGTGGATGACGATTTAAGGTGTTACCGCCACCACCACTATGAGGTCCACCCCGACCATAGGGAGCAGGTGGACAGGGGAGATCTCAGCTCTAGCTAGCTGAGGCATACGACCATGGTGCTCCAGAGATGATTCGAGGTAAGATCTGTGTCTACTCCACCTTAGCTGTAGTTCTTATAGAAACAGGTTCCAGTCACTCTTTCATTTCCACTTCCCTCGTTTGGATCTCAGAGATTCTGACAGAGCCATTGGCTCAATCCTTATGGATAGATACTCATACGGGAGCAGACTCGACGATCATGCACTGGTTCCGAGAGTGTGAGCTTACTCTAGGAGGCGAGAGCTTCGGCTGGTATCTCCTCGTAGCGGCGTCGAGGCCTTACGACGTCATCTTGGGTATGGATTGGTTATCTATAGTCCATGCTCAGATTGACTGTATTAGGCACAAAGTGCGGTGTGTATGCATGGATGGGACCAGGTTCACCTTCACCAGTGATAAAGGAGCCCTTGTAGCACTGGATGGACTTACTCGGAGGAGGGTGAAGCTGATCACTCATCAGTTGGCCTCCCTTACCCTCAGAGCAGTTGATGTTGAGAGCCCGAGCTATCCTATAGTGGTAGAAAAGTATGCCAATGTTTTCCCTGATGATGTTCCAGGACTACATCCTCACAGAGTGGTGGACTTCTACATTGACTTGTACCCCGTGATGACACAGATATCTACACCAGCATATCGGATGTCTCCCGCTGAGCTTCGTGAGTTGTGGGTACAACTAGAGGACTTGTAGGGGAAGGGATTCATCCATCCTGGTGTTTCCCACTGGTCAGCCCCAATTCTGTTTTCCAAGAAGGCGGACGAGAGCATCAGGCTCTGTGTCGACTACCATCGCCTGAAACAGGTGACCGTGAAGAACAAGTACCCACTCTCGAGGATAAGGGTCCTCTTTGATCAGCTGAAGGGAGAAAGGTGGTTCTCAAATACAGACCTTCGATCAGGCTATCACTAGCTTAGAGTTCGAGATGAGGATGTGCATAAGATGGCTTTCATGTGTCGGTATGGCCACTATGAGTTCTTGGTTATTCCCTTCAGTGTAACCAATGCTCCAGCAATGTTCATGGGACTCGTGTACAAGATCTTCTAGCCATACCTTGATCGCTTTGTTGTAGTCTTAATTGACGACATTCTGATCTACTCGACTACTGAGGAGGAGCATTCCTACCATTTGTGGGTAGTACTGCACACACTCTAAGAGTACCCTCTATATGGTAAGCTCTCGAAGTGACAGTTTTGGATTATAGAGGTTCACTTCTTGGGAAATGTCATCGCGGAGGCTAGAGTTGCAGTGGATCCAGGTAAGATTGAGGCGGTACTTGCTTGGGAGCCACCCAAGAATGTGATGAAGGTACAGAGTTTCCTGGGATTGTCTGGTTATTACCAAAGGTTCGTGCCAGAATTTTCCAGAGTTTCATCACCACTATCAACGTTGATGAAGAAGGGGAAACCCTTCATGTGGTCGGAGAGATTCCAGCAGAGCTTTCAGGAGCTGAGGTAGAGGCTGACTAGTGCCACCATCTTGAGGCTTCCAGAGGAAGGTGTAGGGTACGAAGTTTACTACGACACCTCAGGGACCGGAATCAGGTATGTTCTGATGTAGGAGTGAGCAGTGATCGCGTATGGTTCTCGACAGTTGAGATAGTATGAGAAGAATTGCGCTACCCATGACCTGAAGTTAGAAGCAGTGGTATTCTCCTTGAAGATGTGGCGACACTATCTGATGGGCGAACATTTTACCGTGTACTCCAATCACAATAGTCTCAGGTATATATTTTCTCAGAAGGACCTGAACCTGAGACTACGACGTTGGCTTGAGTTCCTCCAGGACTATGACTTCGAGATAGTCTATACTCCTGGGAAGGGGAATGTTGTTACAGATGTGTTCAGCAAGAGATATGGTATACAGCTGCAAGGAGAGGCGACAGAGCATCTTGCTGCCTTTAAGATATTCTTTGTGGATAGAGACAGAGAAGCCTTTCTACAGTCTCTTATAGTCACTCCCCCACTCCTTCAGCGAGTTAGGGAAGCACAACATGGGGACGCTGACTGCGAGACACGATGTGTTCAGATATCCACAGGGCAGACCCCTGATGGATTTTATAAAGGTGGAGAGCACGTCAACCTCTTCAGAGGACGTACAATGGTTCCAGTGTCACTTCAGAAGGAACTGTTGAGGGAGTTACACACATCCCCTTTAGAGATGCATCCAGGAGTGGCGAAGATGTATCAGGACCTCAGACGACAGCACTGGTGGCCAGGTATAAAGAAGGTGGTAGCAGATTTTGTCTCTTGACGCCTCACTTGTCAGCAAGTGAAAGCAGAGATCTGGGTACCATCAGGCTTGGTTCATCCATTAGAGGTCCCATAGTGGAAGCGGGATGGGATATCCATGGACTTCGTGCCGGGTTTTCCACATACATCCTAGGGTCATGACTCAATTTGGGAGATCATCGACCGACTCACCAAGTCATCCCACTTCCTACCGATCAGAGATTAGGGTTCAGTAGAGAGCTTGGGATGCCTTAACATGTAGGAGATTGTGTGGATACATGGGATACCTTCTTCTATTGTCTCCGATTGTGATTCACAATTTACTTATCGTCTATGGAATGGGTTGTAGGAGGCTTTCAGGACACAGCTTCATCTGAGCACCACCTTCCATCCTCAGACGGATGGTCAGACTGAGCGGACCATTCAAACCCTCGAGGACATGCTTCATGCATGTTTCCTAGACTTCGGTCATAGTTAAGAGGATCACTTACCTTTGGTGGAGTTTCCCTATAACAACAGTTATCAATCCACTATAGGGATGGCACCTTTCGAGGAATTGTACGGTCGACCTTACAGATACCCTTGTGCTGGACAGACCCTGGGGAGTCAGCACTGGTGGGCTCAGAGATGGTATGAGCTACCATGGAGAAGGTACATATCATCCAGGAGTCAATGAAAACTTCACAGAGCAGGTAGAATTCATATGATGACAAGAGATGGAGGCCTTTGGAGTTCGAGGATGGAGACCGCTTCTTTCTACGGGTCTCACCTCGATGAGGCCTACGGATATTTGGATGAGGCGGAAAGTTATCCTTGAGATTCATCGGACCTTTCCAGGTCCTTATTAGAGTAGGCGAGGTGGCTTACAACTTATCCCTTCCACCTCAGTTACACCGGGTGCACGCTGTCTTTCTTGTATCTCAGTTGAGGAGATACGTGCATGACCCTTCCCACATCATCGACCATGGATAGTTGGACGTCGATGATGGGGTGAATTTTATGGAGGTTCCAGTAGATATTGAGGATCAACAGGAGAGGGTCCTACATGGATGATCGATACATCTGGTGTGCATTTTCTGGCAGCACAGAAACCTCCAAGAGAGCACATGGGAGCGGGAGGCTCAGATATGTTCTCAGTACCCCTATTTGTTCCCCTAGTTTGAGTTATAGCTTACGGGGAAGTAAATCCCTGAGGTGGTGAGAATGTAAAGACCTATAATTTCTATGGATTTTTTTTAAAATACATGGGAATTTTATGAGTCCGCGAAAACTGACAGCGCATGATTCCGAGGCCCAGTGTGCCCGAAATCAATTTCTGAATTTTTTTTGGTAATTTCAGTAAAACAAATTAGTGAGATTTTATATCTTCTGAAAAGGTGCTCGGAAATTAAATCTGAGGGAATCGTTCAACTCGCAGCGTCGGTATTCGCTTAAGTATACTTTCACCTCGACGGCAGTTGGTCGAGAATGAAAGTTAGTTTTTGTTTTTTTAATAAACTTAAATAAAAATAAAGTTGTGGATTATTTTTATTCTTGTTTTTTAAAACCTCCAAGAAGAGGTTGGAGGTGGGGAGGAACCACACCTTAACCTCCCATGAGAGGTTATGGTGGTTGGGCCCACCCGAACTCAACCTCTCATGGGGGATAAAAGAGGTGGGGACCACCTGGATTTCAACCCCTTGAAACCCTCTATTAAGTGGGGAGAACCCTTGAACTCCCTTCTTTATGGTGCCAAACCCACTCAATTAATTACATGAACTCATTCAATTAATTAATTTAAACCATCTGAATTTTATGCCAACAATTTAATAAGATGTCATAATTTATTATTTTGTTGGAAATTATCATTTTGGTGGACCATGTGTAGAGGAGAGAACTTGGAGGAAGTCGTGGCTAGGGCGGGCCGTGACAGCGGAGCAGGAGCGGTTGGCTGCTCGGCTAGCCATGAGAAGAGGGACCCAAGGGGTCTCACATGACATGGACTGGTGCCACCTGGTTCCGGTTTGGCTCCCACCCAAATTGAATATCAATTCTGGATTTTCCAGGGGGTGTGCGGTCTCCCCCCTGGATGCGGCTTATGCGAACCCCCCGCGGGCCGCCGGGCCGCTAGGCCACCGGGCCGGACCCAGCGTGTGTCGGGCTACAAGCATGGTTCGGGCCACCGACGTGGACCGCGCTGCCCCTGTAGGCCTAGCTGGACCCGCGGACAGGGTAAAACCCACAGACCAGGTCGGTCCGACCGGGTTGGACCGGACCCAAACCTGTTTTGGCCTGTTTCCACCTTTGCGCCCATAACTTGGGCTACGAGTGTCCAATTGGCGAACTGTCTAAAGCGATGAAAATATTGGATCATGAAGGTTCTTTTAGAATACCCCAATTGAGGTTTGGATGCAATTGGGGTATGGTCGGGTTGGATTGAACCTAAATTCAACCGGGCCCTCAGAACGGAAATGCCAATAACTATTAGACCAGGATTCCGATTGACGCACTGTTTGTTGCGTTGAGACCCCTATGACAAGATAGACCATTGAGAAACTTCTTTGTGGGACTTGGTGGTAGTTTATATGTCGACACTTGGAGCAGTTCCTCCTAGAATCAAGTGTTCTTTGTGGAAACCCTATGGCTAGTTGTGCACTGTTGACTGTTCTTGGATCATTTTTTGGTCCGACAGTTCTAACTTCTGTTCCAGGATCATGTTTTGGTCTGAAAGAATAGCTGGTCCTAGATCATATGTTGGTCTGATAGGTCTAAAGATTGTTCCTAGATCATTTTCTGATCCAAATGTTTTGACTTTTGTTCCTGGATCATGTGTTGGTCCGACAGAATAGCTTGTCCTGGATCATGTGTTAGTCCAACAGCTTAGATGATTCAGTGGCTATAACTGATCATCTCTATCCCTCTAAATAAGTTGAATACCTTTGTGATCTGAGTCAGTGACTTCTGTGTTTTCCTTGTTATTGAGATGGGTTACTTGATAAATTAGGTATATGTATGGGCATATACCTAAGTAATGGCTATCCATTGATTTTTTACTCTGTAGTTTTTCCTTTGTGGATTTTGAAAGATCTTGTTGGTCTCAGGGTCCCTAATGAGTACCGTTATACTCACCCATGCAAGGGCTATGCCCGCACCTCGTTGTGTTGGATGCAGACAACGGACATCGCTGATGGAGGCTGAGAGCACCAGGACTGGACGATACTCGGAGGTTACGTTATGATGAGGCTGTACACGGAGGAGACTGGTCGACGTGGAGTACTGAGAAGGCTATCTATACCTACCCTTCAGGAAGGATCCGTGGTGGACGTTCCATGAGCTGATTTTCACCTTTCAGCTCTTTACCTTTCTTCAGTTGTACTTGTTTTCAGTTTCCTTATACTTTACAGTTGGGCTTGTATTTCCAGCCCCTTTACTTTTCAGCACTCCTTTTGTATAGAGTCTTACTTAGTGTTTTGCTTCAAAATTACTATGTTGTGTGTTTTTATAGTTTATAAAGGAAATTCATTCCCAATTTTAGGGATTTACACCTTTGGTGCTAGTCGCCAGCCCCTGGCATATGGAAGGCGGGCTTGGGGTAGTCACAGCATGGGCCCCGAGGGACGGGTCGTGACAACTCCATAAAAAAATACCCTTCATTAAAGTATATAATAGAAATATGATCAAGATATATATATTATCTGATAGAAATGAAGTGTTCTTTATTTTTAAGGTATTCAACTATAACCCAAATAGAATTATGTTCTTTATAAATTTTGTAGAGTCTAATGATAAAATCTTGGGTGATGTTTTTCCATTTTCATTCTGGTATTGGTAATGGTTGTAACATCCATTTATACTTTTGTCTCTTAACCTTAACATTTTTATATACCATTCACCATGATACTTACTCTAAAATATCTATTTTCATGTTTTCCCAACAAAAATACTCTTTTAGATCTTTATACATCTTCATACATCCAGGATAGATATAGAACGTTGAACTATGAGCTTCATCCTAAATATCTATCAAATATATATTATAAGGAACAAATACATGGTTTCTGAACCATATCATTCCATCACAATCATGGTTTAACTCAGCAAAATTTCTTTTTTTTTACTCTATATCTTCTTTCTACACCTCTTTAATCTTCACTTTGATTGATGGTTGAATAATAATTTGAGCAAGATAATATTTATATACATCCTTCAGGATTTCTAGATCCATCCTTTAAAAATCCCAAAATATTATATCTTTTGTGATCCTCATCATAGATAAACTTCCATGATTTATTAAACTCAAAGCATCTTCTACCTTGTTCTCATTCTTAGGGTAATAATGTATTAAGTAGTCATAATCTTTAACAAGATCTAATCATCTTCTTTGGTTCATATTCATATCTTTCAGAGTGAATATAAACATTAAAAATTTATGATAATTATATGTATCACACTTTTTTCCATGAAGATAATTACTATATATTTTTAATGAAAAAATACCATAGATAACTCTAAATCATGAGTTGGGTAATTTTTTCCATTAATCATAAATTATTGGGAGGAATAATCTATAACCAAATCATTCTTCAAATGTAATCATAAAAATACCTTCATTGATGCATCAAAAAAATTACAAAACCTTATCCACTGCAGGATAATGTAATAATAGGTGAATTAACTAACTTTCTATTTAGTTAATTGAATTTTTACTCACATTCATATTTCCAAAGGAAGTTGGATCCCTTTCGAGTTAACATTGTGAGTGGATTAGAAATTTGTGATAGATTCTCCATAAAGGGTAAATAATATTCCTAAGAAAATGAAAACTATGGATCTTAGTCATAGTGGTAACTTTTGGAAAACATTTAATAACATCCATATTTTATGATCAACTGATATACCCTCATTTGAGACTATAAGACTAGAAACTTAATCTTTGTTATATCAAAAATTTAGACTTGGAAAATTTTTAATACAATTTATCCTTCATAAAGTTCTATAGAAAAATCCTCAAATGATATTCATGCTCTTTTTTCTATTTGAATAAATAATAAT
Source organism: Viscum album (assembly GCA_963277665.1). Taxonomy (NCBI): domain Eukaryota; kingdom Viridiplantae; phylum Streptophyta; class Magnoliopsida; order Santalales; family Viscaceae; genus Viscum; species Viscum album. The sequence continues at coordinate 32,155,972 of OY728133.1, forward strand.
ATCATCTATAAATACTAACAAAAACCTATTTAGGTAATATTTAAAAGATATATTCATTAAATCCATGAATATAGTGAGGGAGTTAGTAAGAAAAAATGTTATAGCTCTAAATTCACAGTGTCTATAAGCTATACAAAAGGCTATCTTGGGTATGTATTCACTTATAACCCTCAAATAATAGTATCTAGATCAAAGGTCAATATTGGGAATATATTTAACTCCTCATAATTGATCAGACAAGTCATCTATATGAGTTCTATGATACTTATTTTTATTATTATATTGTTATGTTCAAGATAAAAAATTTGTATTCACATTGATCCATCATTCTTTTTGATAGAAAGAACAAGTGCTTCCTAAGGTGATCCACTTGTCAGGTTGAATCCCTTATAATGATTTTCTTGGAGTTAGTTATTTAATTCTTCCATATAAATTTGGGTTATTCTATATAGAGTCTTTGAAATGGGTGTATCACCAAGTATGATTTCTATGGAAAATTTAACTTCATTAATTAGAGGTATATAATGAAATTCTTTAGGAAAAATAACAAAAAACTCTCGTATAATAAGTTTATCATTGATGTAGATTTTATAAACAACTATGTAAGATAAAATCTGCTTTTAAATAATAATTAAGACCTATACAATTGATGTAATTTCAATCATATGTTCATTTTTATCATCCCACTAATAGAAGATCATACGTTTGTGAAGAATATAAAATGTAGATTCTTTTCCTCGTTAATTATTATGGAATTTATTCAAATAAATAAAATCCATGTCTAATATAACATAAAATTCAACTAGAGGCAGAATAATGAGATTTTTAGGAATCAAATTTTCAAAAAAAATCAATCGGGGATGAATCGTAGATTTGAGATGAAATCAATATACCATTATGGGTTTTCAATGATAAGTTAAAATCAAATCATTGGGGATAAAAATTGGTATTCCTATATACTTTTCATGACATAAGGTAATTCATATAACTAAACTCAAATAAGATACTTTTATATTTAAGAAAACATGTAACCTCCTTAACATCATTGTTAGACTCCTCATGTATTAATAATGTTTTAATGATCACAAATATCATTAATTATAACAAGTCTCATTAATGATCCCAAATCTCTTTAATAATCTCAAATCTAATTCAACCTAGTTAACTCCTATAAATTATATCCAATCATGTGTATTTATATTTCAAGTTCACTCGAGGTTTATAATGGTTAAGCGCAATCCAATTCATGCATATTGCTGTTTAAATTTGAATACAGTTATTTTCCTAAGTACCAGACACCGTAAGCCTGACACCGTGAAGCCAGACACAGTTAGCCAGACACCGTATGCTAGACACTGTAAGCCTGACACCATGAATCCAGACACAGTTAGCCATATACTATAAACCTGACACCGTGAAGCCAGACACAGTTATCCAGACACCATAAGCCAGACACCGTGAAGCTAGAAACAGTTAGCCAAACAACGTAAGCCTGACACCGTGAAGCTAGACAAAGTTATCCAGACACCGTAAGCCTGACACCGTGAATCCATATATAGTTATTCAGACACTGTGAAGATCAGACACCATGAACAAGAAATCATGACACCCAGACCGTGACACTCAGACACCATGAAGGAGACACCATTTTCTCAACTTACTGTGACACTGTTTCTTAAACTATTTTTTCATCTTTCAATTTAATTTTTAACGGGCATATTTGATGCCTCTAATGCACTGACATAATTAATGTTTCTTTTTAGACATAGTATGAGGTAAGAGGCATGAAACACATAAAACATGTCATCTAAAACACAGGCATTCGAAGATAAAGAGTGGAGAGTGCCCAACAACCACAAAATGTGATACTGAACAGAAAAAAAGCCTGTGAGCATGACCACGAAGAATACTTTGAAAGATTTTCAAATAAAGAATTTTCACATGCATGCAATCTGACTCTGCTGAAGAACATACAAAGTACACCAGAATCTAGATAACATCTTCACATTGTCATAGCTCATGGAGAACAAAAGCTGAATCGCGACCCTCAGTTTTTCAAGACAAAAACCAGAGAAGGACTCAGAAGCATTTGTGATAAATAAAAGGAATCAAAAGATGCACTTAAAATCACTAGAGCATTCTAAACTCATGTCTACTCTCTCTCGGTGATTCTTCTACTTAATTTTGAGAAGCATGTATACTCCTTATATTCCATACACACACTGACTTCTATGCTAAAATAAAGGATCTCTAAATCCTTTAACCAAACTCTTTATACTCTTTTTTACCCACAAAAACTGTGGGAGAGGTCTTGGTGTGGCCTGGTTATTATTTTTGTTTAGCCATGAAAATTGTGGAATTGGTTCATCTGTGACCAAGACAGTCTGTGTACTATTGTTAACCCCGTTCTAGGGAGTGGATCAAAGTTTATTTATATAAACTTCTTGGTGGAAGGTGATCACCAAGTGGAGTGTATTAGGTCTCGGCTTGAGGCCGAACCACTTGTTTCATATCTATTGTGATATTTAAATTTAGTCTTCTCTATTTTACTGCTTTATTGAATAATCCAGAAAACTCTAATTTCACTTTGATAGTTAGTCATGAAAAGAAGTTATAACTTATTTGTCTTAGTAGGATAACTTCAAAAGTAATATTAATAATACATATTAAGATTACTGAGAATTAATCAATCTTCTAAGAAGTTTTTTAAATAGTCAAACTCTTATGACAGTATAACCTAGATTAACTGGGTTGTATCTATTTTTGGGAAAACCATTTCTTTTAAAATAATATTTTTGTAACATAAATTTTTATAGTTACTCAATTCACCCCTCCCCTCTTGAGTAAACTACTCTGACCAACATTTGGTATCATAGGAAGGTTTATTAAGACTTTGTGTAATCTTACTCAACTGTGATTTTAGTTATACTTTAAAGATCTGTAAATTTCTGTTAATTCTAAATTTCTAGCTCTTTTAAAGTAATTTTTTATTATGGATAATAAATTGGAAGGTGATGCAACCAATATACCACCATTATTTAATGGAACCAACTATGCTCAATGGAACATTAAAATGAAAAAGCATCTAGAGAGTATGAGCTTTAAAATTTGGTCATAAATTATAGATGAATACAAACATCCTATGACTGATAGAATTACATGGGATGAAACTACAAAACATGCTTACAATAACAATTGCAAAGCCATGAATGCTCCGTACTGTTCCTTAGTAGATGAAGAATTTAATAGGATTTATGCTTGTAAAACTGCCCATGAAATTTGGGATACCTTGTCTGTCTCACATGAAGGCACATCTAGTGTAAAGGAAATGAGACTTAATAATTATACTATAAAATATGATAATTTTAAGATGAAACCCGAAGAGCCTATTTCTGACATGTATATTAGGTTCAATGAGATTTTCAACACAGTGATTTATCTTAGAAGAGAAGTCACTTCCAAAGAACAGATCATGAGAATTATTAGGCGTTTTACCTGGCAGATGGAGGGAAACCTCTATCTCAACTAGGGAATCATGCGACATCAGCAAGATACCTCTAAAAGAACTCATTGGGAAACTGATTATATGTGAGGAAGAGATGAAAGTCAACAAAGAAGAGGATGATGAACCAAAGAGGAAATCTGTAGCATTCAAGACCGCCTTCATGAAGCACAAAGACCAAGGGAAACTGGAAGCTCCTGTAGAAAGTTCCAGCACTGAACAATCATCACCTGACAGTGATGAGGAGATGGCTCAACTGGCTAGAAGATTCAAACGATTTTACAAAAAGAAGAACTTTTTTAGAAAGCCTAACTTCAAGGGAAAGTATGATCAAATAGGAAACTAGAAAAAGGACTGAAAAAGAAGTGATAAAACTGATTAAATTGTATGTTATGAATGTAAACTCAAAGGACATATAAAGGATGACTGTCCAAAGCTCAAATATAAGAAGAAGTATGAGGATAAGGAAAAAAAGTACAAAAAGGAAATGAAAGAAACATGGAGTTCCTCTGAGGATATTTCAAGCGACTCAGAGGCATCACATGATGAATAGTCTAACAAATCCAATATGTGTTTTATTTTAAACACATCTGAGGTAAAAATAAACTCTTCTATACAAAATTCATAATATTCAGAAGAGTAAAGTGACTCTGAAAATTTGTCTAACGAAGAAATGTTTGAATACTGTAACATGCTTGAAGAGACAGGCAGTTAATTAAAAGATAAATATAAATCATTGAAGAAACAACATGCTCTCACTGCAAATGTTAAATCTAAACTTACTACAAAAAAGTAGAAAAATGATAAACTGCTCAAAGAAAAAAATGAATTAAAAATGTCTTATGAGAAATTAAAAAGTGACTTAGAAAACTTTACTAATGGGAAAAATACCCTTACCCAAATGCTAGGAAAAAAATGCCCCTAAATATAATATTGGAATTGGTTATCAACCTGGTAAAAGAAACCTTGGCAGAACGAATTTTATTTCTAAGTCTAGGACATATAGTTTTCTTCCCTGTTCTGGACACAACTCATCTAGCTCGAGTCATGATACATACTCCACTGTTTCAAGTTTTTGTGGACCAAATACAATTTATTTTTCAAACACTTTACATAATGCTTATAGGTAACCTATGAGACAAATATGGGTTCCTAAAGAACTTATTACTAATATTATTGGACCCAAACAAGTATGGGTACCAAAATCTGTTTTTACTTGATCATGTTATAGTAAAGATACGTAAAGATCTCCTGCTAGAATCTATGGTACTTGTACAGTGGATGTTTAAGTCACATGACAAGAGACTACGCATGCTTCAAGAATCTAAAAAAAGTAGATGGAGGACATGTCACATTTGATGACAATGCTAAAGGGAAGATCATTGGCTTATGCCAGATTTGTAACTCTGGTTCGATTTTAATTTCTAAATTACTATTTGTTAATGGCTTAAAATATAATCTGCTTAGTATCTCACAATTATGTGATGATGGATATCATGTTAAATTTGAAAATGATGCCTGTAATGTCTTTAATTCTAAAGATGAATTGGTATTTTCTGCATCAAGGAATGAGAATGTTTATTCTGTTAATGTAGATTCCTTAGCCTCTCAAAATGCTTCATGCTAAAGTGTATTTCATAAAGAATCTTGGATCTGGCATAGGAGAATAGGACACTATAATGTTCACTCCCTTAGAAAGCTAACTAGAAAAGGACTAGTTAAATACTTACCCTAACTTGAGTTTCCAAATGACAAAGTGTGTAATCCTTGTCAAAAGGGAACACAATACAAAATCTCTTTCAAATCAAAGAAAAAAATTTCTACTTCTCAACCTCTCAAATTGGTTCACATGGATTTGTTTAGACCATATCGAGTTTATAGTTTAAATGGGATGCACTATGTTTATGTTCTAGTAGATGATTTTCTAGATATACCTGGACCTCCTTCATGGATCACAAAAGTGAAGTCTTCTCTTATTTTACTAAGTATTCCAAGTCTGTAGAAAACCTTAGTGGACTTAAAATTAAATATTTAAGAAGTGATCATGGCTGTGAGTTTGAAAATCAAGAGTTTGAATCCTTTTGATCACAAAATGGTTATAGTCACAATTTATATGCCCCTAGAACACCTCAGAAAAATGGTGTTTTAAAAATAAGAAATAGAAACTTGCATGAAATTAATAGAACAATGCTTAGTGAATATGACTTACCTATTTACTTTTGGGTTGAAGCTGTCAATACAGCATGCTGCATAATCAATAGAGTCTTGATTATACCAATTCTCAAAAAGACCCCGTATGAACTCTGGAACAATAGGAAGCCTAAGGTTAATTATTTTTGAGTTTTTGGTTGAAAAGTCTTTATTCTCAACACTAAGGATAATCTTGACAAATTTTCATCCAAAAGTGATGAAGGAATTTTCCTAGGTTACTCAATATTAAGTAAATCTTATAGAGTATTCAATAAAAGAACTAAATGTGTGGAAGAATCTATTCATATCATGTTTGATGAAATAGATCCACATGAGCCTAAAACCATCCTATAAAATCTAGAGGATGATGTATAAAATTTGAACATCAACTCAAAATCCTCAAGATCCTCTGTGAAAGAATCTATGAAATCGTCTAATTCTGAAAATTCTCTTCAATTGAGTCATAATGAACAAGAATCTATTGATGAACCTGAAATCACTAGTCCCTCTTTTTCTAGAAAGGTTAGAACCCTTAAAAACCATCCCTTTGATGTTGTTGTAGGAGACTTAGGGAAAGGATCACAAACTAGAGATTCTCTTAGAAATCAGGTTGAACATCAAGCCTTCTTGTCACAACTTGACCCTAAAAACATTGATGATTCCATCAATGATGAATTTTGGGTAATTTCTATACAAGAAGAACTTTATCAGTTTGAAAGAAACAAAGTTTGGAAACTTGTTGAAAGACCCAAGGAAGCTTTCATCATAGGCACTAAATGGGTGTTTATAAATAAGGTAAATGAAGCTAGAAATATAGTTAGGAACAAGGCTAGATTAGTTACACAAGGATATAGTGAAAAAGAAGGAATTGACTACGAAGAGACCTTTTCTCCAGTATCCAGACTTCAAGCCATCAGAATCCTACATGCCTATGTTGCACATCTGAATTTCAAACTATATAAAATGGATGTTAAGAGTGCATTCTTAAATGAGTATATAGTTGAGGATGTATTTGTTGAACAACACCCTATATTTACAAATACTCATTTTCGCAATCATATTTTCAAACTATCAAAAGATTTATATGGTTCAAAACAAGCTCCAAGAGCTTGGTATGACAGATTAAGTACTTTTCTTATTTCCAATGGTTTTACAAACGGAATATCTGATCCTAACCTCTTTATAAAACGAATTTATAATGATGTGTTAGTTGTTCAAATCTATGTATATGATATTATTTTTGGATCTTCAAGAAATTCATTATGTATTGATTTTTCTAAAATGATGCATAACGAATTTGAAATGAGCTTAATGGGTGAAATAAATTCTTTCTTGGATTTAAAATCTTTCAAAATAATGATGGAATTGTTTTAAATAAATTTAAATACAATAGAGATCTTCTAAAAAGTTTTGTATTGGATATCACTAAAAGTAGTGACACTCCCATGAGTACCACCTGTAAGTTAGATCTTGATGAATATGGAAAATATATTGATCAAACCACTTATAGAAGAATGATTGGAAGTTTACTCTATTTAACTTCTAGTCGTACGGATATTATGTTTAGTGTGTGTATGTGTGCTCATTTTCAAGAAAATCCTAAAGAATCTCATTTAAATGTTGTAAAGAGAATTTTCAAATACAACAAGCATAAACCCAATATAGGACTGTTCTATCCTAAAGGGAAATCATTTGAACTAGTTAGTTATTCTGATGCTGACTTAGGTGGCTGTAAGTAAGATAGAAAGAGCACCTCTGAAACATTTCACCTTTTAGGAAAGTCACTAGTATCATGGTGTAGTAAGAAAATAAAATTTGTTGCATTATCTACTGTAGAAGCTGAATACATAGCCACTAGTAGTTGTTGTGCACAAATTTTGTGGATGAAACACACATTACTAGATAATGGACATCAATTCAGACATGTACCAATAAATTGTGAGAACACAAGTGCTATTAACATCTCAAAAAATCATGTTTCACATTCTAGGACAAAAAATATTGATTTAAGACATCACTTTTTGAGAGATCATTATCAAAAAGGTGATATTAACTTGGAATTCATTGGTACTGAATACAAACTTACTGATATATTAACTATTCCATTAAATTTTGAGAGACTAGACTACATCATACATTACATTGGCATAATAAATCTCAAATAGATATCTTACTTGTCTTATTATTCAATATTTTACTATGTTTTACTTTACTGTTTCAGGATTATGGATTCTAAGTTACTGTCTCTCATGTTTACGGTCTCACTGTTAGAACTTTGTTCTCACGGTCTGACATTTACTATCTCACCGTAACGCACACTAAAAAGTTCACTCACTGTCTCACAGTGACGACCACTTGTTGCCTCACCATGATGACCACTTGTTGTCTCACTGTAATGATCATTTACTGTCGCATTGTGACGACCGATCACTGTCTCACCATAACAACCCTTCACTATCTCACAGTCAAAATTATTTATGATTTTCATTAAACCCATATCACGGTAATTGTTATTTCACCACTTTTACTTTCCCTTGTTTTTATTTTTGTGATGTTTGACATTCCCAAATGATAAAAAAATACTTTCACTCGGTTCTTCACCCATAATTTCTCCTACTCACTTGTTTCAAACCCTCTCAACCTTGAAACCCTCTATCTCTCTCTATCGACCTTCAGTGGATTCCAATAATGAAGTGACCATCTTCATCCACACCTGAGAATTGCCACCTGAAGAAGATGAAGATAGCACCCAAGTAGACACCTGAAGGACCATTGAATCCGAACCTGGTAAATGGAAGTGTTGTTCCTAAGAAAGAAATTTGCCCCGAATGGATCTTGTCTAAAAAATCTCTAGTCTTGAAAGTGTTAAAAGAACAAGGCTGGTTAGAATGGTTCTCAAAGTTGAATAGACCCATTTATCCGAGGTTAGTTTCTCAGTTCTACTAGTACGAACAGTTTTCTTTTGACTCTAGTAAAAGCTATGTTGTGAGGAGCTAGATTAATGGCCAAAGATGTTCCGTCTCATCGAGGTTATGGGATGCATGCCTTAGGATACCTCGCGAAGGAATTTGTGATGATTATCAGAGAGAACCCCCACCTACAACTGATTTTTTTGACCATGAAGATTCTCTGAAAACCCTAACCAGGAATGGCACTGAGAGAAGGGCCATAGCTGCTGAACTTGATAGGGAAACAAGGCTGCTGTTTAAGTTTGTTCAAAATTTGTTTAGCCCAAGGAATGGTGACTTTGCTGTATTAAAGTATCAATATGTGTTTCTGATTCATCTTATGAAGAATGGATACAAAATCAACCTGTGCAAGTACATCATTCAACATATGTGTTAATTGATCAAGGTTACATCCAAATCCACCTCTCTATTCTACTCTCAGCTGATTTCAGCCATGCTTGTTGTCAAAGGATTAGTTGGACCCAATGAAGAAGTGATTATGGACTGTGAGTATTGTCTCTCTAAATCCACCATCAAGAGAATGAAGATAAAATCGAACTCTTGGAAAAAGGAGTGGGTGGGAGAAAATGATAATATTTATGAGAAGTTTAATCCTGTGGATTATCCATCAAGGCCGAAATACATTTCTGATCTTGGTTTGGAACCAGATGACCTTGGTGAGTAATCAGAAGAAGCATAGGAAGAGGATGAATTGCCTCATAGGGAAGAAGTTGTTATTGAGGAAAAAAGGACTATTGTTCCTCATGTTGTTCTTGAAGAAGAAGTTATTACCCCTAGAAATGTTGTCAATCTGGAAATCCAACCCGAGGCTGGCAAAGAATCATGTGTGACAGAACCTGAGCAGCAAGCCATGGAAGAAGCAAATCTAGAATAACTCCTTGTTATGGAAGAAGAAAATATGGAAGAACTCCATGAAGAGCAACTTGTTCATGAAATAATACCCTCTAATGAAGAGAGGAAGGACATAGCCTTTCAGCTGGATATACAAGAGATGATTGAGGAACCTAGACATGAACCTGTGAATTTAGACCAAGCTCCTGAACCTATGAATCCTGAAAAGGAATCACCTGTTGAGGGGGAGGAAACCAAAAATCTTGAGTTAGATGAAGCCTCACATCCAACTGAGTCCAGTCCTATGGACACTCAGTAAAAATTTCCTAGTTTTTATGATGTGAGTGAGTCTCAGCAGATCACTGCAACAGGGTTTGATCTCTCTTCACTATTTCAGTTGAAGTTAGTTTCTATCATTTCCCCTGAAAAGGAACCTGAACCTGAACCTTCCCCTGTACCAATTCCAACACCTGAACCTCTACCTGAACAGTTTTCCTTTGTCAGTAAGGAAGATTTGAAAGAATTTGGAGACATTGTCTTAGCTGGAGTTGAAAAACTTCTGAACTCCCAACCTCGACCTGTAACAAATATGAGTGAGAGAGATGCCTCACTGCTTTTGGAGAAAAGTATCTGGTAGATCCAACCTAAAAGTCTCCATGAAATTCAAGAAGTTCGAGTTTAAAATAAGTTGCTGAGTAATGAAGTCTCAACCCTATGAAGCATGGTTGATGATATGCAAAAAAAGTTTCATTCCAGATCATAACCTATTTCTTCCTCTCTTGAATCCACTATTTATCAAATCTCTCGAGATGTTGTGTATCAGATTTACCCTTACCTATTATCCTTTGATGAAAATATTGTAGAAAGGCACAAACAGTTGTTGAAAGAAATGATAGAGCTTGTGGTGAAGCTCAATAAAGTCACTAATGAGTACACTGGTTGTCTTCAAAATGTATTGAATCAGCTAAAGTCTCTAACCACAACCGTCAAAGCTTCTCATCCCTCTAGTGAATCCTTTACACCTGACTTAAACAGTTATTTACTCAGATCTATAGTCCAAGAAGAGCTTCATACTGATTTAAGTGTCTTCAATGTGACTTCTTTCTCTGAAGTTATCAAGAACAGTGATAGAGTTCTTGATCTTGTCAAAATTCATTCCATGATTTTCAATGATTCCAAGCAGGAGATTTCTAAAAAAGTGGATTTCTATTTCAACCGAATTTTCTCCAAGACTAATATGACCAATCAGTTCAAATACATTGTAGAGAATCTAAGAATTCCTCCTATAACCGAATACTTCAAAAACCAAGTCCAGAAGGTAACCGAGTTTACCATATTGTTGGAAAATTTCATGGAAAACAAATATGACCTTGGAAAGGCCATGAAATATGGTGGAAAAAACATTGCAGACTTCATCAAACTTCTAAGACCGTATCTTCATGTCCAGAGTACATAAATTGTTGCTCCAGTGGCTGCTCCTCTCAGAACTGGACTACCTATATTTACCTATGCCTTATCAACAACTACCATGTCTGTTGGCCAAGATCTCAGTCAGATTAGTCCTTTCATTCTAGACCAGAAACTGCAAAGATCTTCCACTGCTCCTACATTCGCTCCATCAGTCTTCAAAGCTCTCCCTTTACCCTCTCTCTCCACCACATCTCTACCTTCTTCCACCTCAGCCACTTCCCCTATGGCTTCCTCTTATACTGCTGATAAAGGCAAAGAGAAGGCCAATCCCTGAAGACAACTAGTGCTTAATACTTTTTGATGGGGATGTCATTATTTTTGTATCTCTCTTTATTTTGTACTGGACTATTTACTCTTAATTCAATGTGTACTATTTAACCTCTCTAATTTCCACTTTTTGATAATCCCAAAAGGGGGAGAAATAAGCTATATGTTTTTATGTTATTTTCTCTATAGTTGCATCTAATTTACACTTTAACTGTGCATGATTTGTGATCATCAAAAAGGAGAGATTGTTGGACTCCTCATGTATTAATCCTGTTTTAATGATCACAAATCTCATTAATTATCAGAAGTCTCATTAATGATCCCAAATCTCTTTAACAATCACAAATCTCATTCAACCTAGTGAACTACTATGAATTATATCCAATCATGTTTATTTATGTTTCAAGTTAAATCATGCTTTATAATGCTTAAGCTCAATCCATTTCATGCATATTACTGCTTAAGTCCGAATACATTTATTTTCCTAAGTACCAGACACCGTAAGCCTGACACTGTGAAGCCAGACATAGTTAGCCAGACACCGAAAGCTAGACACCGTAAGCCTAACACCGTGAAGCCAGACATCGTAAGATAGACACCGTGAAGCCAGACGCAGTTAGCCAAACACCGTAAGCCTGACACTGTGAAGTCAGACACAGTTATCTAGACACCGTAAGCCTGACAGTGTGAAGCCAGACACAGTTATCCAGACACCATAATCCTGACACTGTGAAACCAAACACAGTTTTCCAAAAACCTTGAAGATCAGACACTATAAACAAGACATCATGACACTCAGACCATGACACTCAGACACCGTGAAGGAGAAACCATTTTCTCAACTTACTGTAACACCGTTTCTTAAACTATTTTTTCGCCTTATAATTTAATTATTAAAGGTCATATTTGATTCCATTAATGCACTGAAATAATTAATGTTTCTTTGTATACATAGTATGATGTACAAGGCACGAAGCACATGGAACATGTTGGCTAAAACACGTGAATTCTAAGATAAAGAGTGGAGAGTTCCCAACAACCCCAGCGTGCGATACTGAATAGAAAAACAATCCTGTGAGCATGAACACGAGGAATACATTGCAATATTTTCAAAGAAATAATTTTCACATGCATGAAATCTGACTCTACTGAAGAACATATGAAGTACACTGGAATCCAGAGAACAGCTTGGAATTGACAAAGATCGTGGAGAACACAAGGTGAATCACAACCCTATATTTTTCAATACAAAACCAGAGAAAGACCTAGAAGCATTTCTGCTAAATCAAAGGAGTCCAGAGATGCACTTCAAATCACTAGAGAAATCTAAACTCATATCTACTCTCTCTTAGTGATTCTTTTATTTACTTTTGAGCAGTGTGTATACTATGTATATTCCATACACACACTGACTCTTGTGCTAAACTGAATGATTTCTAAATCCTTTCACCAAACTCTTTATACTATTGTTTACCCATGAAAATTGTGGAACATGTCCCTATGTGTCCTGGTTATTATTTTTGTTTACCCAAAAAAATTGTGGAAGACGTTCCTGTGTGACCTGGACAGTCTGTGTACTATTGTTAACCTCGATCCAAGGTGTGGATCAATGTTTATTTATATAAACTACTTGGTGGAAGGTGATCACCAAGTGGAGTGGATTAGGTCTCAGGTCGATACTGAACCACTTTTTTTATATCCACTATGGTATTTAAATTTAGTCTTATTTGTTTTACTGCTTTGTGCATAATCCATAAAACTCTAATTTCACTTTGATAGTTAGTCTTGGAAAGAAGTTATAACTGATTTGTCTTAGTATGATAACTTCGAAAGTAATATTAATAATACATATTAAGAATACTGATAATTAATCAATCTTCTAAGAAGTTGTTTAAACAGTCAAACTCTTATAATATTATAACCTTGATTAACTGGGATGTATCTATTTTTGGGAAAACTATTTCTTTTAAAATAATATTTTTGTAAAAAAAAATTATAGTTACTCAATTAACCCCTCCCATATTGAGTAGACTACTCTGAACAACAATCATCATTTTATCCTCAACACTGCACTAAAAATAAAATGTTTTTATTAACACCAAACATCTTTAATCATAGTTATCAAACATATAATCATGAAAACTAGTTAATAGATTTATAAAACATTACATATTCTTTAAAATCTATGATAAATTTGGTTTAACCTATGTTATCCATGACAATAATATATTCAAAACCTTTATGATTGTTAATAAAGAAAATTTTAATTTTCCTAACAATGTCCCCTAGGAGTGTCAAACTAGGTGTGAAGTAAGGGAACACTCACTATGAACCAGAATGATGGCAGACATATACTTGACCAACTATTTTCAAAGATATTTCCCCTAGATGCCACTCTTCCAAGACCACATGAACTCATAGTATCCAAATATGGATGTTTTTCTAATAAAACCACACACATATCTTTACCAAAATATAGAACATTACCCTTTACATAGATTTATCATAAGGGTTATAACTAATTCTTTCAATCCTAACATTCACGTGTTAACTAGACCTGTCATCTGATACCATCTATAGTGACCCACACTTTTCATACATAAATACTATATCTTAATAGATGAATATTAAATATATTGTACAATTATATACCCCAAGGCCATAAAGGTTTAGTATCTTCAAAAAATTTGGAAACATAAACTAATGATTCATAAAAGATATACATCATCTACCACTTAGTTCTTCATAACGAGAACCCTTTATAGACAAATAGTAATTAATAATTTTCTTTGTATCATGGGGAAAAGAAAACATAATAAAGGGTTACCTATGATGCTTAGTAAGTAAAAACAATAGATATATCATTAATCATTTAAGAATAAGATGAGAATCAGTTTTTGATAACATGAGCATAACATTTGAAAACCATAACCAACAAATGATAGATCCTAATCTTGAGTCATGGAATAAAGATGGGCAGTTCATAAGACATGAATCTAAAAATATCAATGAACATGATTCATGATAACATAACATTGGAAAAAGATCATTTCATAAAATAGTGGAATAAATGTGAATAATCATAATCATATAAATCCTATGTTAATTCTACCCACTAATATATTCATAACATGTAATACATTTTCTAACTACCTATGTACTTGATTTGGTCTTGGGATAACCTCATGTGTGACCTATTTCAGGCTTTAGAAAACCTCTCATATACCCTCTTTTTTTTCAGGGTTAGGACAACCTCCTATATACCATTTGAGTTCATAAAAAATTAATCATTATCCAATTAATTATATGGATATATAATTTTAGGCACACCATCACATAATCATAAGTCAATTCATATTTATATTATAGAATCACAAAAAAATCATCATATCTTAACCCATTGAAAGGAAAATGGGTTTAAAAAATATTTCATCATTATAAACATAAAAAATTTGGATAAATAATAAATATCTTTTAATTGATCATATCTCAATTTAATCATTTGTATAATCAAATGATTTTATCATTGATGAAAATTTCATTTAAAAGTTCACTTGAATGTTTTTTAAGGAAAATACACTTTTTAATTTTCAATCACATATTTAAAATCTAAAAAAAATACAAATATTAATTAAGACATTTTATGTTAAAATATCCTTATAAACATGAAAAGTATTCTTAAAATTGTTTAGATACATTAATGGCGGGGAATTCTGTTCATGTCGTGTATATTAAAACTAATATTACATTCAAATATTCGATATAAAATCTACAGTACCTTATTCAGGAAATGAAGTTGATTTATTTTAAATAATTTTTTAATAATTCAAACATGGGTGAAAATTAATTTTTAAAATCATAGTACAATAGTAAAAATATTCTTTAATACATTTTTTTGAAAACATGTACATGGGTGAAAAAATATTTTTTATTGTAGAGAGAAATAATGTTGTTTTTCCATAAAAATGTTCTTTTAGTCTCTTTAGTACTAAAATAAGGGAAAACTAAATTGAGACTTGTAATATATTTTTATAACTAGATTATTTGAAATTTTATGATATTATTTAGTGGTTTATCATGAAATTTCCTCATTGAAAACTTATTCATAATAAATTTGGGTAAACATTGAGATTGCAACATAAAACTATTACCTCAAGTTATAATTTCTTTGAAAGTGATTTAAACTTATGTATAATAAATTAAAAATTGTTATAATTATATTAAAAGGACATGAAAATACTTAGAATTTCATATATAATAGACTTATAACATTTTAATTCCTATTTATTAATAATTTCATATTAAAATGATCATTTTCGGGTGTTAATAGTTTGATTTTTTATAGAATTTTTTGTTCGGCGGTTTCAATACTTTTACTTTAATAATGGTTACATAATATAAATAATTTTATTTAATATATAAATATCATATATATTCATTATAAACATATTTTTAATCATCCATAAAAGTTATAGATAGTAAAATGATTTATATCGTTCATGGGGATAGTAGGTCGTACGTACGTATTAATGACGTTTTCACTTCTCAATAGATAGAACGAATGATAGGTAAATAATAAATAAAAAATTTAAAATCATTATAGTATCATAAATATAATATGTATTCATTAAATATATCTTTTTTACCATCCATTTACAGATAAAATGAAAAATGAATCACATTGCAACGTGTTGGTGGTAGTCACACATACACAAGCGCAACATTATCGATTTCTAAATGATTATATGGTAATAAGTTAGATATGATATTATAATTATAAAATAATAATTATTTAATAAGTATAATATATAAATATTCAACGTATAATAATGAACATCCATTAAATATGGTGATGGAAAATGAATTGCATCGCTATGTGGAAGTGGTAGTCCAAACCTGCACACGAGCGATACTTCCACTTCCCATATAATGGAAATGACGGTAGATAATGATAGTTATAAAATAATAATATAATTTTTTTATATTTTGGATATATAATATAAGATTTTATGATTAATACCATAGATTTAAGTATTTATAAGAAGAATTTTTTTGAAATAGTTTGAGTAGGAAGATCGCATCTTCTTTAATAAGCTTCCTTTAAATCCTTTCTTAAGGACCCTTGGAATTATCTTTCATGAAAACCAACACATATAATTAATTTATATAGAAGTTTAGAAGAGAATATTTCAGGATTTGGTCAAGATATATGGCTTAAATATTTTTAAGGTAAGAGATATGAGTTTTCATTTTATAAGGGTTGGTAAGGGAACACTTCAAATTATAAAAAAGATTAAAATATAATTAAGTCACTCTCAAGTAAAATGTTTCCAAAATGATATAAAAAAAGTATATGTTTAAAATATAATTAGATAATAAAATTTATATATGTTTTAGTGTCATTTTAGACCTTATATTTTTGTTTAACCCATTGGTTAACTAATTTCAATCTTAACCATAATAATGATTTTTTTAAAATTAAAGTGTTTTAATTTTACTTATTTGGTAAAAATAGACCATAAATGAACAAAGGATGAAATTTTATACCATTTATCATCATACCTTTCATATTTAATGAAATTTTTTTATTTTAAATAATTTAATAAAATATTTTTATCTTAAAATACAATTACTGTAATTTTAGGAACTATTCACAAAATTTGACTTTGCAAGCATCATGGCAATAATTGAATTTGAATATAAATATTTAGATAATATATAATATGTTATATGAATATATAAAAATCATATAGCACATTTATTCATCCATATTGTATCACTCTTAATAACTATAAAAAATTTATTTTATTTTTGAAATTAATTGAATAAATAGTGTGTCGATGCTGCATAAGCATTTAAGGTAATTATTAAATCACTAAAAATTAAAAATAAATTATAATGATAAAATAAATAATTTATATTAAAATAAAAATTTATAACATAACATAACCTCTTTTCATCCCTATGGAAATATTTTAAAGATATTAACATTAAGATAAGGGCATTGTGTATTTATTCTTTTCCTAAAATATATAAGGCTCATAATAAAAAATGGAACTAAGTGGGAATGTTTTTTATAATTTAAATAAAATGGATGAAATATACTTATAAAATAGGATAAAATAAATTTATAGATAAATTTTAAATCGTTATCCAAAAATTTTAAACCCATTTTACACTTTTTACCCATATTACATTGACAAATATTTACAAATGTTACTATTCACAATGAAAAAAATAAAAAGGAAATATTTTCCAAATTTTATCCCCATGATTCCAATTATGAAATTAAATTTTCAATATTAAATTAAAATAAGTGAAAATTTTTATTTCAAAATTAAACCAACAAAATGTGAGAAAAAGAATTTTTCCATAAAATTCTTTTTTTAAAGTAAAAAAGGGTATTAAACCAAAATAAAATGTAAAATTAATTAGAATGAATTTAATTGCATTATTAATAATATAAATTAAATAATTTTACTTTTAAAACAATTTTAATGATAATTTAACCTTTTAAATTCCTTAAACGAAGAGATAATTTTTAATGAAAATTTGTATTTCATTATTCATTGAAAAATAAATATTTTCAAACATTTGCCAAAAAATAACTCAAAGTAAAATTTGACATGATAATTTATAAAATTAAGTTAATTATATAAAATAAATTTTTTAAAATTTGTATAAATTAATTATATTAATTAATCTCAAAAATTAATAAAAAAATTGAGCAAAAATAAATTTATCAAGAATATAATGATTTTTCTAAAAACTAAGTATTTATTTATCCATATATTTTAATTACCTAAATCCTTTATAAATATATTTTTAGAAATTTTTTTATTCAAATTAAATTTTTTAATTTATTATCTAGGTTATAATAACATTCTATATTACAATGCATTTAGACTTGGTGTTGCATGTATGGAAAGCTATCCATGAAATTAAATTTATTTAAAAAATATATATATTAAAATCTTATTGTGTTACCTGAAATCCAAAAAATCTCAACTTGGTGTGCTAGTGAGAAATCAATTTCAATTTATGAATCAAGTGATTAATGTACCAAGTGTCTATGGATATATTTTGAGGTTGAAATTTAGGTTAGTTTTAAAATTTCCAATTATCCTTACCATTCCTATTATTTTTATTCTACTTCTTCTACCTATTATTTAAAATACAATGATCTTCTCAGTTATAAAAATTTACTTCATAATTGTTTTTTATCTTCTTTAAAAATTCAAATATCATAAAAATAAACAAACCCCTTTTGTTTCTAAAAAAGACATATTTTAAAATGGAAAATAGATTTGTTAACAAAACTAATAGAAAACCCAAACGATTATCATTTGTAATTAAAATTTAACAATATTAAAAACTAACCTTATCATTTTTCTTGATGGGAAAAGAAGTTTCATAAATTATTGTGTTCTAAAAAATCTACTAATAATCTCTATGGTTTGGGTTTTTGAAAAGAATATTGTTTTCACATCAATTTTAAAAAGAATAATATTGTAATTAGAATTTATAGAAATAAAATTTTTAATTATTACAAGAAAGTTTTTAATCTTATATATTAATACATTTTAAAAAATTCTAGATATGCTATACTAAAAATAATTCATCTTTCATATCATGTTTCAAATGGAAAAAAACTTTCCCTATACAACTGTGGATTCATAAATCTATTTTTTCTAATTCATGTGAACCCAAGATATGGGTACCAAACGATATATTTCATTTATATTTTATAAAATATGAGAATAACCCATGAATCCAAATAGTATATGGATAGTGGGTCCTTAATATATATGTGTGGTGATCCTTCCAAATTCAATCATCTAGAAGATTTTGATGGAGGACATGTCACCTTTAGAGATTATTCAAATTGAAAAATTATAATTTTAGGTGTGATTGATCTCTTTAAATCTAATATAATTAATGATGTTTTATCCATCCAAGTAATGAATAATAATCTGATAAGTATAAGTAAATTAAGAAATAGATGTTTCAAATGCCTTTTAAAATTTATTTTTTTAATGTTTTTAATTCCATAACAATGTTATTATTTACTGAATCTAGATTTGAACATTTAAATATTTATCACAGATTAAAAATATCTTTAAATTTGAAAAATTAATTGTTTAAGTGCACAATATAATGAATCTTAGATTTGGAATTAATGCCCATGTAATTATAATATCTAATATGTTGTCAAAATCAACCCTAAATGACTAGTATGTGATTAAAAAAATTATCTTTTAAAGATAATTTAGTTTGTGTGCCTTTACAACTAGGAATGAAAAAAATAGTATACTTCGAAACCTAAAAACCATGTTTCCTCTTCTAAAACCGTATAACTTGTTTAAATTTATTTGTTTAGACCAACTGAAGTTTATGGCATCCAAGGAAAAAATACACCTTTATAATTTTCAATGAATTTACTAGATTTTCATGGGTTTTTTTATTAGATCATAACAATGATTCTTATAATGTCTTTATGAACATTTTAAGGAAATTACAAAATAAAAATTCTATAAACTATTTTCCCTTATAATTGACCGTGGTGTAGAATTTGATGACAAGGTATTTTAAGTGTTTTGTTCTTTTCAAGGTAATCATCATTATATTTCCTCTCCTATAAATCCTCATAAAAATTGGGTTGTTTCAAGATAAAATAATACCTTCTTAAGAAATACCTAGGAAACTACTAAATTAGTTTCATCTTCCTCAATAATATTGGGCTAAGGAGGTCAATATTATTTTATTTATCCTTAACATTGTCCTCATAAGACTCATTTTAGGAAGAATCCATTATTAAATTTGGAAAGAAAAATTTTAAAAGTTGGTTTCTTTAACATATTCAGTAAGGAATTCATTGTACCTAATATTAAGGATAATTTAAAAAAAATTTACCAAAAATCAAATGAAGGAATAATACTTGGATGCATGAACTCAATTAAATCATTTTTCATCTTTAATAGGTAGGAAAAGTTCCTAGAAGATTCAATTCACATAAAATTCAATGATAATATTCTTAAATAACATCCAAAAATTGATAATGATGTTGATTAACCTATTTTGATCATAAATAATTATCACCATTATAATAAAATTGAATATGTTGAAGAAAAACCATCCACTCCATTCCCTAAGTCTTGAATTCATTCCAAATACCATCCTCTAGAGAATGTTATTATTTTATTATAATGTAGAAATCATACTAAAAGTCTGGCCTTAAATGAGGTTTAACATCAAGCATTTATCTCTCACCTTGGATTTCACAAACCAACTAAGTTCAACCCTGAACCGGTCACCCAAGCTGGTCTGTGACGATGCCTGAAGGGAATTATCGATCCCCATAGTCTGGAAACTAGTACTGGGAATAAAAATAAAGTATCTGGGAATGATTTTGCCTATAAACCAAAGACAAAATAAAATAAATGAAAATCAAACTAAATTATAAAAAATCACTTTTAGAGGAAGTAAATAAACTACTACATGTACCTACATGTGACCTCATATGTCACCACTAAACATAGAACCAAACTCTCTTTGAGAGCAATCTAAAACTGGAAGAACTTAAAGCTAAAAAGATAAAGTAGGCGTGAGCACCAAAATTATCAATAGAAATTCTAAAAACAAACCATGCCTGATGAACCACCGTTAAAGTGAAATCCTTTATTTGTTGTTTTAAAATAGGACATGTAAAAATAAGTTTTTCCACTACATTATCAAAATAAGTAATGGGATTCTATTTTAAGAAAACTTCCTTTTTATTTCACTTTCCAAAATAATTCCCAGAAAAACATAAGTCATTTCAAAAAATTATTTTAAAAACAAATAGTTCTAGAACATGTATTTTAATATAAAAAGAAATGTAAAAGTTTCATGAGATCACAAAACCAAAAGTTTCACAAAATAAAATAGGAACATACAAGTATGTAATCATGGGCATTTACAAAACATTCTCTAGATCAAACCCTGGACGCACTTGATTCGGAACCACCTGTCGGTATATGGTGAAGCTCCCTAGTCAATAACCAACTGGGCACCCTAAACTGACTAATCCAGTGGCCCAACCCACCTAGCTTCTCAAAAAATCTAGGGGTACCAACCAATATAATCAGGGATGGAATGAAACCATCACTCAAAACTCTAAAATCCACCCAGGAAACCCATTTTTATAATATACTGTGTGATTAGGAGGCCCTCACACACATGACTTACCTTACATACTATCACCACACTTTACTACCACAACGCTAACACCACCTATATGATAACCCACAAGGGGAATATCTAATAGGTGTTCCCATTATATAACAAACCAATCAAAAGTGAAAACTGGGTAGTCACATCACATAATATTTTAAACCATTTCACAAAGAACCTTAAGTTCCCAACGGGGTGTTCACACTTTCAAAACCAAATTTCACTTCCAAAATGAAATAAGGTTCCAACTGATACTTTAATGCTATCACTTTACTATATCATAAAAAAATTCCAAACCACTTCTAAAACAATTTGAAACACCATTTTCGCAAGCACTTTTCATGCAGGCCTTTACATTTTCCAAACCTAGCTCACTTCCCAAATCGATTTCATATTCCAGGTTAAAAATACCCAACACACTTAAAAAGTGTCGACCAAGTCTTCATGTCATTTAATTGTAAAACTACCTTTCATGGTTCCAAACAATCCAATTTTCACATAACACATTTTTAACAAAACCAAGTTCCATAAAATACCCTTCAAAATCTAGGAATCATTTAGTTAACTATTCTAAAACATTTAAGATACTTTACATTAAAAAGAAACTTGTAATGAGGCTTTGAAAAGTTATATAAATAAATGGGAAAACAATTACAAGAGGAAAAATAAATTTTTACAAACACATAGACATTCATATATTCATGTATATATATACCAAAAAAACATAAAAACACACTTTTGAAATTCTTGCAATTAGGGAATTCAAATTAAGGGAGTGGGCATAGGGAACCAACCTCAAAAGGGAAGAAGACGAATCCAAAAAACTTCACCTCCTGAATCTTTTGATGAAAATATCCCCAAATTACACACACATACATTCCTATATATATATACCCTCAATCCAATGTACATATTCCATGTACCATGAGGGAATATGTGTAAGGAATAAATAAATATATATATATACATATGCATATGTACCTAGGTATGTGAGTGAAACACCTTCGAGATCCACCAAACATCCTACTAACAATTCTGAGGAACCCTAAAACACCGAAGGGACCCAAAATAAAGGTGAAAAATAAAATTTCGGATGAAAACTCTTACCCCGAGAAGTATAGGTGATCTTACATGAGCCAATCTGCTTCGCCTTTGGGGGAAGATGTTGGAACACACCTGAAGATCACCCCAAGAGCCCATTGCATGCCCTAAGAATAAGAGGAGCGTAAAAAATCACTGTATCTGGAACCCTAGGGTCTGGGCAGACCAAATAGTGTGATAATGAGAGGGAAAATTGAACAAATTGAGGGAAAGGCATATAGATAAATTCTTACTTTGAGGTTTTGACCTAGAATCCAGAAGGAATTCAGTTGAAATTACCGGAGAAAAGAGGCTCTGAGAGGGGGCAACACGTGTGCGAGTGGGGAGTAGAGGGAGGTAATCATGTGAGAGATAGGGGAGAAAGGATAAAATAAAGAAATAAAAAGGGGAAATAAATAAAATAAAATAAAATCCAATTTTTATAATTCTTGGAAATCTGCACGGATTGCGCATGGTTTACAAGACCGTGCACTGACCACTACCTAGGAAGAAACCCTCGCACGGTTCCTTGTAGGTAGACCCATAGTTGATACAATCATTCTATATATGTGCCGAATAGAATTGTCCTGATGATATACCTTTATTTACGGTTTCCACACAATTACTCTTAACTATGCACAACCCGTGTGTATGACCCCTCCTTACTTGAAAATTTTAAAATCTAACCCAGACCAGCCCACAATGAAAATTGAAGATATAAATAACTAAAATAATTAAAATAATTAATTTATTGAGGCCAGGGTGTGAAAATTCTCTCAACCACAAACACTTTCTACCCCTATAAAGTCACCCAGTCAAATGTGGAATCAAACTCAAGCTTGAAATTAGACAAGGCCAACAAACTACAAACTCGGTTTGACCTTTCATTCTATGAGTCACACCCACCCAACTCTAAGGGAAACTGAAACGAGGAGAACGATAAGGAAAATATAATGGTTCTACCCACCATAATAAGTTATCTAGTACCAACAAATGAAAAATGAAAGCACAATAATATCCATGGTGGGTCTCTCCACCCTTTAAGAACCGACCAGCTTAGAAAAACCTTGAAATTTCCTTCACTAGCTAACACTAGAACTGCCAACAAGAAATAAAGTGGGAACCTCTAACACAGACCAACCCTGGAACTCCCACACATATCTAACTCCACCACAAGGGATCCCCAATGAAAAACCCAAAACCAATCGGTTAACCAACCCACTATTCATTATCTTCACAAGATGCAAGCATCTCCAAAACAAGAACAACCCAGAACTAAAAACCAATCCATGAAGAGATTCCTTTTCAAGTGTTCACAACATAAGGAACAATTAAAAATACATAGGTTTACAAGGTCACAAGGCCAAAAAACCTTTCATAGTGAAAAAGAAACTTTCAAAAACAAATACCACAATGAGGAAATGAGGTCTCAAATCCTTTTACAACAAAATAGAACCTTAAAAGATGAAGTCGCTAGAATAGATACTTAAAATGTACTATTCCAACATCGTAGATAAAAGTCAAACCAAATTTATAAACACCTAATGATTCCAGACTATGTAAAAATATTCACTTTGGGTCTTATGGTTAGAGCCTAGATGTCTTGAATCATCTGCTTCCCCATAGTCAGGTGATGACATCCTCTGGCTAAGAATTTCTCCTTTAAATGATGTTGCATGTAGGACTTCACCTAGTGACCTAAATAGCCACATCATTGGAAAGCATCTAAATAATTTCCATAATAAAAAAATAAAATTCCCAAACTAGCCACACTAGAAGCACACAAGTGGTTGACCCGATGAATGAAAAAGTTGGAACCAACAAGAGAGACTTATCAGAGACAGATTCCTCTGGTATATCCACTCTACTAGATGGGTAACCCTCATAGGTAACAAGAAAAAAATAGAACTTCCAACCACCTATATTTCAGGAACAAACTCATCCAAAAATACCTCATCCACCAACTCCCCAAACTAATATTCCGACACTACCTCCAAAGAAAAGGAAACTGCCACCTTAATCTGGTTAATATATGACTTCATCATCCACTAACCTTTTTGGATGTTCATGACCCCTGCCACTTTCCTTTACATTACCTCCTTAGGTAAAAATAACTAGATGAAAGTGGTCCTAAACACTCCCCAAGACACCCCAACTTGCAATGATACTGGGATGACCACCCTCCATCGGTCCAAAGTCGGACCTCTAAACAAAATCAAAACAACTTGAACCCTCACCGATTCAGGAGTTCTTGAAAACAACTTTGACTTCCTTGATCCACTCCATTACCTCTAACAAACCTTGATCACTATAGAAAATGGGACACAATCAAAAATAACTTTATCCCACCACTCCACTATGAGTCTATCCAATCCCAAAGACAAAAAGACACAATAAACATATGGGACCTTTCTGGGCAGCATACTCTGAATAAAAAATAATACAAAACCAAATAAAAACCCAAGAAAATATAAAAAAAGGAAATCTTTAACCAAACATCAGTCTTATAGACCAACACATCATAATCTAAATTGAATAAAAATAAAATCTCCACCAAAGTGAAACCACAAAAACATTAAAAAACAAGAAAATAATTCTCTTTTGAAAATCACCATTTTCCAAATTAAGCCACTTTCAAATTTAATCTCCTTTTTTGAAATAAATTTCATTTTCTATTTCAAAAATCATTCCAGCACATATGCTTAAAAATAAAAAACACCATCACATTTTTTCTTTTAAAACCACAAATCTCTTTATCAACGAAATGCCCTTTTCTAATTTAATTCTTTATTTTTTTTTAAATATTCACCCATGGAATCCTATGAACTTTCACATATTTTTTGCATCCCACTTCCTCTTATATCTTCCACACATAAATACCAATATTCAATTTCCATACACACACACACACACATATGAACATCCATAAGGAATACCAATGGTCACACATAACCTTTCTACATCAAAACCAAGAATTTTAAACTTAATTCTCATTTCACATTTTATAAAACTTTTTGAAATTCAGAAAATTTTATTTTCCATTCTCAAAACAACCCAAGGTTTTTCATTTTTGAAATTTAAAACTTTCAAATCATTGTTATCTCATAACTTAAGAAATCACCCCAAAACCAATTTAAATTCACACCAACCAAAACCAAAATAAAAACAATACTCTCACTGAAGCACCTATATGAGGAATTGGTGGTCACACCTAACCCAGATTTATGGTTTAGCAGACCATGCTCCAAGAAAGCAGCAACCACTAGGAGTGTCTCAAACTATACACTCGGGCTCCACATGGGTTCCTACTACATGTAAGTTTGCTGTGAAACACCGAATAACTACCTTGGTCATCCCCCATTAATACAAACCAAAAACAAAAGACTCAAATACTAGACTTCCCCTGGAAACTTGAGGATTAAAATGAGAAAGATTTTGTGATGCTCTTCCCATACCTACCTCTCGATTCCCGATAGTCCTATTCTCCAACTATCTGACCCCACAAATAACCAGATCCTCCTCTGATACCATTTTTTCATGAACCAACCTGGGTCATCCTTAAATTGGTCACCAGAGTCAGTCCACAATAAGGCCTGGAGGGCATTTCCAATCCCCATGGGTTGACAACCAGTTCCGAGTATCAAAATAAAGTAGTTGGGAATATTTTTTCCAACAAAAAAAGACAAATAAATAAATTAAGATCAAACTGACTAATATGAAATAAACATTCACAGAGGAAATAAATTAATTACTACATGTACCTTGATGTGACCTCATGGGTCACCACCAAACATAGAACCAATATCACTCTAAGTGCGATCTAAAATTGAAAGAACCTAAAACTGAAAAGTCAAAGTAGGTGTGTGCACCAAAATTATCAGTAGGAATTCCAAAAATAAAACACGACCAATTCCCCACCTATAAATTGAAATCTTTCTTGTTTTAAAATAGGACATGTAGAAACAAGGTTTTATTGTATTTTATCAAAATAAGTAACAATATTCTATTTTTAATAAAAACTCCTTTTAATTTCACCTTCCAAAACAATTCCCAAAAACACATAAGTCATTTGATTAAATTCTTTTAAAAAAACTAGTTCTAGAATAGGTATTTTAATATAAAAAAAGTAACAATGTCATTATATCACACAACCAAAAGAGTCACAAAAGAAAACAAGAACATAAAATTATGTAATCCTGGGAATTTCCTAATCATCCCTAGAGAGACCCCTAGACGTACTCGGTTCGAAACAACCTGCTAGCACATGGTGAAGCTCCCTAGTCTATAACAAACTCGCCACCCTCAACTGACCAATCCAGTGGCACAACCCACCTGTCCTCTTGGAAAATCTTGGGGGTAACAACCCATTTAATAAGGTCTGACAAGAAACCATCACTCAATCCTATAAAAGACGCCCATGAAACCCATGGTAATAATATACTGTGTAAATAAGAGGACCTCACACGCGTGACTCATCTTACCTATCGTCACTGCACTTGCCTACCCCAAACAATGACACCACCTATATGATAACCCATAAGGGGAAATCCCCAATAGGTGTGTCCATCATATAACAAACCAATCACAAGTTCTAATTGGGCCTTCACACCACATAACCTTTTAAACCATTTCACAAAGCACATTATGTTTCCAACCAGGTTTTCACACTTTCAAAACAAAATTTCACGTCCAAAATTACATAAGGTGCCAACTGGGCCTTTAATACTATCACTTAAATATATCATAAAAGTATTCCAAATAAATTATAAAATAATTTAAAAAACCACTTCCACAAGCACATTCCATGTGGGACTTTACATTTTCCAAACCAAACTCACTTCCCAAATCTATTTCCAATTATAGGATAAAAATATACAACACACTTAAAAAGTTTTGAATGGACCTTCATGTGATTTTATAGTCAAACTACCTTTCAAGGTTCCAAAAAAAAAATTAAACAAAAAATTTAAGTAAAACCATGTTCTATAAAATAAACTTCATAAGCTAGGAACCATTTAGTAAACTATTCTAGAACATTTAAGATACTTCCCATTTCAAAGAAACTTATAAACAGGCTTTGAAAAGTTATTTAAATAAATGAGAAATAAATTCTAATAATAATAATCAATTTTTCCAAACACATAGATATGAATATATGCATGTATATATATATACAACACAAATATAGAAACACACCTTTGAAGTTCATAGAAATTAGGGAATTCAAATTAAGGGCATTGGCATAGGGAACCTAACTCAAAAAGGAAGCAGGCCAAGGGGAAACACTTTGGCTCTTGAATCTTTTGATGAAAATCGCCCCCAATTGCACACACATACATTCCTATATATATACACCCTTAATCTAATGTATTTATTCCCTATGACATGAGGGAATATTTCCAAGGAATATATATATATACAAACATACGTACCTATCTATGTGAGTACAATATCTCCAGGATCCACCAAACACCCTAAAAACAATTCCTAGGAACCCTAAAACTCCAAAAGAACCAAAAAATAATGGTGTGAAACAAAATAGTAGAATATAACTCTTACCCTGAGTGGTGGCGTCGATCTAAGATGATCCTATCTGATTCTCTTTCGGTGGAAGATGTTGGAAGAGACATGAAAATGATGCAGGGAGCCTATTGTATGCCCTAGAAACAAGAAGAGCGTCAAAAATAGATTCATATGAAACCCTAGGGTTCTTCCAGACCAAATAGGGTGATGGGGAGAGGGAAAATTGTCTAAATCAAGGGAGAGGAGTGGGGATAAAGTCTTACCTCAAGGTTTTGACAAAAAAAAACTAGAAGGAATCCGGTTGAAATCACTGGATAAAATAGGGGTTAAGAGGGGGTGGCACATGTGGGGGCATGGAGAAGAGGGAGAGGTTCTTGAGAGGTAGAGGGGAGAAAGGATAAAATAATGAAATAAATAAAAAATAAAAATAAAAATAAAACCATTTTTTATAATTCTGGGAGATCATTATGGTTTGGGCATGGTTTTTAAGACCGTGCGCTAATTATGCGATGGCGACTACCTAGGGGAGGCACCCTCACATGGTTACCTATAGGTAGATGCATAATTGATAAAACCATGATCCAACCATGCCAAATGACACTATCCTAATGATAGATCCTCACACACTATTTCTACACAATTTCTCTTAACCGTACAAAACCCGTATACAGGACCCCTCCTTGCTTGAAAATTTTAAAATTTAGCCTAGACCGACTTTCAATCAAAATATAAGATATAAATAATTAAAATAATTAAATTTATGAGGTTTGTGTGTTCCATTGAACCTCATTACTCTGGTTATTATATTAATGATTAAAATTGGTTACTTTCTCTATAATGTAGTTGAGAAAAATTTAAAGGAACCAATTTTGGACACTCATGGAACATCACGATAATTGTCTTATTATTGAATCCAAGTCGGATTTTCGAAACTAACTTGCTAAACAATGAAATTTTATTTCGAAAATCTCAACTTGTTACCAAAATCTATAATAAAGAAGAAGGTATTGATTATGGTGAAACATTTTCTCCCATTTATTAACTCAAATCCATTTCAATCATTTCGGTATTCACTACTAATTTTAATTTTAATTTTATTTAAATGGATGTAAAATGTTATTTTTATAAATGGTATTATTTTAGAAAAATGTTTTATGGATTAACTAACTATTTTTAAAAAACTTGAATTCCAAAATTCTATTTTTAAGTTAACCAAAGATCTATATGGTTTAAAACTATCCCCATGGACTTGTTATGAGAGGTTAACTAAATTTATTTTATGAAAGGATTTAAAAATTAGAAAAGATTATTCTAAATATTTTCATAAATCCTTTTCAAATGATCTATTAATCATTAAAATTTTTGTTGATGATGTTATTTTCATCTCAACTAAATAAAATCAATGAGATGAATTTTCTTAATTAACAAATAAATAGATTAGAATGAGTTTTAAGAGAGAACTCAAATTCATAAATTCTTTTCAGATTTCCAAAAATAATGATGGAACTTTTTAAAATTAATGTAAGTATAGGAATGAACTTATAGTTTTTTTAATGGATTGTACTAAGGAAAAGAGGAAATCTAAGAGTACAACATGTATGCTAACAATAGATAAATCTAGTTAAATTGTTGAGAATAAGATTTATCAAAGTATGATTGGAAGTCTGGTATACCTTACAACAATCTGGTTAGACATCATGTTTAGTGTATGAATTTATACTAATTATTAGTCCAATCCAAATTAATCATATTTAAAATACATCAAATGAATGTTTTATTATTTTTAAGGGTTTAAAAACATTATATTATTTTATCATATGAAAAAATCTTTTGAACTTTATTATTTTTTTGATATTTATTTTAGATGATTCCAATTTGATTGGAAAAGTACTAGAAGAACTCTCTATATTAAAATATAATACCTCATCTCTTAGAGTAGTATATATAAAAATTCCATCTCTCTTTCTATAGTTATTGTATAATACATATCCACTAGGTTTTATTTCCCCCTCTTTATATGTATGAAACATACTATATTGGAATTTGGGGTAAAATTAATTCTATCCCTATAAAATGTGTAAAAAACAATTAGATTAGTATTTATAAAAATTCAATCTAATACTCTTAAACCAAGAACGTTAACTTGATACACAATTTTTTTATGAGATCATTTTCAAAAAGTAGGTATCATTCTTGATTTTTTTTCTGAAACCTTCATCTTTCCAATATCATTACTAAACCCCTTACTCTTGATTTCTTTGACTTTATAAAATGAGATTTGGATATTATTAGACTGTGATAATTTTATCTTAATCATTTGGAAATAATGATAAGATTTTCAATAAAAAAATTTGTTTATAAAACCTTTTAAAAAATGGATTTCAAATTAAACATTCATAACTTTGGATTTATAATGCGAGCATAATACTCTAAGAAAAAATTTCATATCATGATACAAAAAAGTGGATGAGTTTTTGTCACATATTATCAGACAAATTTATCCAAAAAATATAAGAATAGGGTTTTAACCCTTTCTCTTATACTGGGAAAGGTGATTTTTCTTTTAATGAACACATGGTATGACACTTAAGCGGGATTTTTTATGGTATATTAATAAAATATTTTCTAAATCATAATAATGGATTTTTTTTCAAAATATTTATTTTATATGACTTTTATTTACTTAATTTTTCATTTTTAGTAGATATAATTCCTTTAATATCTTATGTGACAATAATTTATGTGGTTATGAACTTTTTAATACTGAAATGATCCTAGAAGATATAATTTATTTTTGAAAATAAAATTTGAAAAATTATTTTTTTTTCAAATATATCTTTTTATATTTTTCATAGCCTTTTCTTATGTTTTACATCATTGTTGAGTTATTTCTGAAAAATATTTGTTTTTATTTATCTTTTTTTATTGAAAATAAAATTTTCAAATATTTTAAATGTTTTGAAACAATTTTTTAAAAACCTTTTTTTCGTCTCTCTTGAAAGATCATTAATGATGTCAAAATTATTTATAAATTTATTTCTCTTTAATATGTAACCTTATAAATGAATCCTTTGTGATAATCTAAAAATGGTATAAGTTATATATTTTCTCTCAAGGGGGTGAGAAATTTAATTTTTGTGGATAAATTTATTATGGGAGAGGTTTATTATTTAAGGGGGGAGAATTATTGGTATATCAGTAAAGTAAAAAAGTTAGCATTATTTTTATCTTATAATTATTAATTTATTATATTCTGTATGATTCACTTTTTATTCAAATTTTCATGATCATCAAAAAGAGGTTACCTTGTTGTGGTTCTCACCATATTTTTTTTAATGGCCAGAAAGTCTCTTTTTAATGTTTAACTATTTCATTTGTGTGGTTTGTAGTTTTTTTAGTGAATTTATGTTATAATCTCATCATATCGTTGAAATAACCTTAAATATGACTTAATAGAAGTATATAATCCTTGTAAAGATACAAGGAGATCCTTATATTATCATTTATGTAAGTGGGGGATAAACTTTTTGAAGTTAAATAGAAAACTGACCAAAAAAGCTTTCACCCAGGGTGTTTGAGTTCATAATTTTATACTGGAGAAGTGATAGATAAAAATGCATTTTGTTGGGGAGTTTTGTATCTCATTATAATATTTTTGAAGGTAAAAATGTATTGTATTTTTTCACTAGGGTATGGTGTCATCTGCTTCGTTGAGTGAAATATGTCAAGCATCATTTAATGATGGTTAAATTTCATTAAAACTGATCTTCATCAACTTAATTTTACCTCAGATAATTCTAGATTATTTAAAAAGTTGTTGGAGGATATAAATGGAGACCTTGGGAATCCTTAAAATCTATAAAAACTTTCTCATATGATCTCAAACACTAACCTGTTTAGTTGAACAATTTTTATCTAAAGTGCTCTCTCTTCATAAATCTTCTTTCTCCATTCTTGAGAGTGAAAAAACTATAATATTCAATCAATATATTTTATTATTCTCATTATATCCTATCATTGATCATATTATTTTAAAAAAATTAGAGAAATTTACAAATATATTTCTTCTTTCATATTACCTCATATTTCTCCTTCTTTTAATTACTTTTCTTCCAAACATTAAGTAAGAAACTATGGTTTTCATTCCATATCCTTTAAAAAATATATGTACTAATTTTTTTGAGGTTTATTGACTTACCATTAAAGGGATAGTATCTTTTGTATCCAATTTATTTTTATAACCTCAAAATAAAGGGATAGTTTTGGTAAATTGGCTACCAAATAAATATGATGGA
Source organism: Viscum album (assembly GCA_963277665.1). Classification (NCBI taxonomy): domain Eukaryota; kingdom Viridiplantae; phylum Streptophyta; class Magnoliopsida; order Santalales; family Viscaceae; genus Viscum; species Viscum album. The sequence goes on from OY728133.1 coordinate 32,188,311, forward strand.
CTAATACATTAAATCCTTAAGTAATTGGGGCTATATATATAGGGTTACCTTTGGGTAATTTTACCAAACAACAATTCAAAAAATCTTACCTCATTTATTTTCTAAAATATAAATTTATTATCACTTTATTTAGTCAATTTATTTTAATATTTAAATTCATCAACAAATTCTTAATATGTTAATTGTTTTATATTCTAACCACTTAATTGTTTTAAATTTAAATTTGTTTTTATTATTATGATTTTATTACTAAATATTTATATATCATTTCACATTAAAAATTGATACTTTTATTTATTTCATCCATAATTTTTAAATAATTTTATAATCTTTCAGATTTTTCCTTGAATTTTTTAAAGGGAAATTCACCCTCCTCTGGCCATTTTTTTCATCTCTGGCCCAAATTTAGTATCAAAGGGGATTTTATTTTATTTTTTAATTTAATATATTTATACTAATTAAATTTTTTTATTTTTAAAATCTTTAAATTATTTTTTAATTTAAAATCTCTTTTTAAATGAATTCTTCAAACACCCTTGAAGGTCTCGAAGGAAAATATTTGGGTCATGCTCTTTTTTTTAATGGTATTAATTATTATTATTGTAAATCTAGGATGTATAATTTTCTTAGATATATTTTATATCATGTTTATAAATTCTTTATTCATGAATATAATCTTTTATCAAAAAACTATGAAAAATATTCCCTTGATGATATTTCTGCTTTGAACTAGATGGTAAAGCTATGAATGCATTAAATTTTGGTATTGATGTAAATGAGTTTAATAGAGTTTCTTTATAAAAATACCTCTCAATAAAATAATGAAATTTTTATAATTTACACATGTTGTTACAAATAAATTTATGTATACAATAATTGGAATGTATTAGAATGAATTTGAGAGTTTCTATTAGCATCTTAATGATTCCATCACTACTATTTTTACTGAATTTAATAATATTATCAATAGATGAAAATATTTCAGTGTTACTCTTGCTATAAAAATGATGTTCAGGAGAATCCTTTGGGGTTTACCAAGAATTTGGGCACCAAAATTCACCATGATCCATAAAGCTACAAGTTTTATGAATGTTCTAGTGGAAGAACTCATAAGTCTTCTCGTGAAATATAAGATAACCATTAAGAGACAAGATGAAAAGGAGGCTAAGGAAGTCAAGAAAACCAAATGCAAAACTTCTTTAAAATAAAACCATTATGACTCTTCCAAGAGTGACTATAACATTTCCAAATTTACTAAGATGATAGAAAATCATAAGAAAAAGAATATATCCAATCAAAAAAAATCAAAAAGTAAAATCATGAAGTAAAGGAAACTTATATCAGCTATAAAAAGAATGTCCATATTAAAATAAATTTTCCCTTAAATAAAAAATGGGAAAAGATAAGAAGTAAGGTAAGAAATATCTACAGGTCTCATCTTGGTGCACTAGTGAGGACTCAATTTAAACATATGAATCAAGTGATGAAAGTACCATGCATCTCATAACACATGTTAAGGATGAAATGGATAATGTTTCCCTTTCTCTTTATCATTATTATTACTATTCAACTTGTTCTACATATTATTTTAAATTATGAAGATATTCTCAATGATAAAAATGGAATTAATAATGGGGTTGTTATCATCTTTAAAAATTTATTGATCTTAAAAATAAACACCATTGTTTTCCTGAAAAAGATCAACTTTTAAAAGAAAAGGTGGTTTTTATTTTAAAATTAAAAGAACAACCAATTATTGAAAATTTGTAATTTTAAATTAAACATCCTAAAAACTCTATTTATCATTTTACATAAGGGGATATAATTTATTTAATAATTTTGACTCTAAAAATCTTATTAAAAATATCTATGGTTTTTGTTTTTCAAAATAATTTAGTTTTACAAACAATTTTAAATTGGATAATTTTGTAAAGGGAATTTATCTAAATAATTTTTTTAATTGTATAATGAAATTATGTCATCTTTTGTATGTATAATATTATAGAATTGTATATATGGAAGCCAAAAAATAATTTTTTTTTCTTCTCATATTTCAAATTGAAAAACTTTTTCTAGAAAACTATAGATTCAAAAATCATTATTATGATCCTTAAGTGGACCTAAGATACTGGTACAAAAAGCTACAATTTATTCATCTTTTGTATAATAAGAGAGAAACCCAAGAAGAAAAATGGAATATTTATACTGAGTTTTTATAGAATATGTGTATCGATCCTTCCAAAATCAACCATCTTGACAATTTTGAGGGAGGGAATGTCACCATTGGAGATAATATAAAATGAACAATTATTGATAGAGGTATGATAGGTTTATTTTACTCTACTATAACTAATGATGTTTTATTTATAAAATTATTGAATAATAATTTACTATGTATTAGTAAATTATGTGACTGGGGTTTCAAAATTAATTATAAATTTATTTTTGAAAAGTTTTTAATTAAAAAAGAAAAAAAGTTATATTATGTTTCAAGATCTCAAAATGTTTATATTATATATTTAATATATCTTAAAATTCAAAATGTTAAGTGTTAAAATATAGAAGATAAAAAATATTGTTATTATAATTGGTGACCAGGCCATTATAATATGCACTCTGTTATCAAGATCAACTATAACTGACTCATATAAGAATTAATGAAATTATCTTTTTAAGATAACCATGTTTCTGGACCTTTACAACTAGTTAAGAAACAAAATTTCTTCTTTCAAACCTAAAAACCTTATTTCTTCATATAAATCCTCAAAACTAGTTCAACTATATCTTTTTGGACTCACTAAAGTTTCTATTATTAGGGGTAAACATTACATCTTTTTAATTATCTATGACTTTACTAGATTTACATGGGTTTTCTTCTTAGTTTGTTAGAACAAGTCTTGTAATGTCTTTAGAAGCTTTTCAAGGAAATTCAAAAATGAAATATGATACTAACTATTTTGTGGGTCACACTATATCATACATGAAACATATAATTATTGAATGATAATTAACATTCTCTATTTATGGTTTATCAACATTATTTGATGAAATTATGATTAGCATGAGATTGAAATAAATTATAAGCAGAGTAATGAATAGTTTCACCTTATTCATGTCAAATACTTCATGTAACTTCTCAATGTACTATTCCTGAGATAAACAAATATTGTGATTCCTCTTTTCGTGAGTAATCATAATACTGTGGATCTTTAAATATTCTTCCAATTCCTTTATTTCAAAATTAATTTCCACTCCATTAACCTATAAATCTTGTTGATAACTCAATATATGATTATAATTCCATCAACATAATTTTATTGAATAACCAAATCACTATTAGAAAATAATTTATTAAAAATTTATTGACCAATAGTCGTTTTATAGTACTCATTTTTTCTACACAAATGAGTCAAACATCATGTACCATTTCCTCGATGTACATTTCAGACCAAATAGACATTTCCTACGTTTATATTCAAACGTTTTCTTTACGTATCACCTAAAATAACATTATATAATACAAGTGTATCTCATATTCATGATCACCATGTAATAATATAATCTTTATATCATGTTCTTAAATTTACAGGTTAAAATATACCACCAATCAAAGAACAACATCGATAGAAGGCATTTTTTACCTTTATAAAATAATTTCATAAAAATTAATACCTTTCATCTAACTAATTAACTTCACAAACATACTGTATTTAAATAATGGTTGTGATATACCATATTCTCCTATAAATTTATATAACAACATTTTCTTAACTTCTTTCTTTCCATGTGGTAACTCTTCAAAATCAAATATGTGTTTCTTGTGAAAGGATCACATCTCCTCTTGCATTATTTTTTTTTGATACCATAATATTCTTACTCATGGATACATCATCATAACTATCCATCTCTATACTTTTAGTGAGTATCACATACCCATGTGGTGGGTATCTACTACTTAGTTTTCATTCTATTGTGTATTTTCTCAACTGTGATTTGGGTGAGATATGCTTAGGAATATTATATAATGGAAATATTTTAGTATATGGTGACATATTACATATTTTTGATGCATCCTCAATGTCTTGAACCTATCCCTCAATATATTGAAATTATGGTGGTGATATTAGTTCCATACTGTATAGAATTTCTTTAGACTATGGATTATTTGTATTTTCTAGATTTACAAAATCTTTAATCATTCTATCATCAAGAAATATCACATATCTATTTATAAATATACACTTTTTTATATGATCCCAGAGCTAGTATCCAAACTTCTTATGATCATATCCCAAAAAGATACACTTATTTCCCTTTTCATCCTACTAATCCCTCTTATAATTCATGATGTGAATGGAATAAATGAAAATAATAAACTCATGTGATTATATAAAAAAACATTACCTATCCAAAAAAATTATAGAGAATTGAAGTTAATGGAACTAATGAACAAAGGATGATAAGAACAATTATGGTCCGCATTTCCCCCCTCAAAAGTTTTTTTATAGCTTTCCATTCGAGAGAATACACTTATCTCTTGAATGTATGATTTTGTTAATCCCCATATAAACATCATTATGTTGATGTGTTTTTGGTATTTATCTTCCATTACGGATGCTCCAACTCAAAAATTATTCCTCAAATAAACTAATAAACTCTGTTATATTATCAACATGAAAAAACTTCAATCATATTTATGTTTATCTATCCACCTTCACATGAACTGATTAAAAAAATAAAATAATTGACTTTTAGTTTTAAATGAAAATACAATAACAATCCTAAAATGATCATATATTATGTTCAAAAAATAAACAGAAACTCCCATAAAATTAGTTCTCATCATTAGGACATCAATGTGTATTAGATATAAAACATTTTGATTTCTGGATGATAAATAACCATGAAATAATACAATATATTATTTTTCATGATTCAATAAACATAAGTTTCTAAATGTGTACTCTTGACTCTAGGAATAATATACTTACTAGAGAACATTATGATTCCTCTCTCACTCATTTGGAAAAGATATCTATGACACGCCTCTACATGAACCTCATTTCTGGCTATATTGACTTCTCCTCCACATGGTATGGAATCTAGAAGGTTGAGAGAAGCATCATTGTTGACTTTAGAAATTATATTATTACCTTTTTTATGATTCCACTTTCCTTTATTTAAGGAATAAAAATATCAATCATCATAAAAAATTCTAATGGATATCAAATTGAGGAAAATAATAGGAATATGCCTCATATCTTTCAATAGTTGCCTACATCCAATATTTTTCTCTCAAAAAAAAATTATGAATACTCGTAATTATCTATGTTCCATCATTTCAAATCTTAACTTTTCCAAAACTCAATGAATTATAATATGAGAATAAGTATCATATATATATAACATGTTAAGATGTTCTTGAATCAATTTCTTTTTCTTGTCTTATATTACAAGGTTAATATTCCCTTCTTGATCAATAATGATATCATCATTTAAGACCACAAAATTAATGTTTTGGTTTTTAACTTCCTATTATATTTGTTCTACCTTCATCTTCTAACACTCTTGGATAACTTGTGTATGCTTTCCATAGTGTTGGAACTATATTTTATATCTCAAACAATATTTTATCCTCTTCTTCCTTTTTAATTTTGATAATGGGTTTTTATCATCTTTTTTCCTTTCTATTTTCCCTATATCTTTCAGTGAAATGTGATTCTAAATTTGGAGTACATTTCTGATTCTCTTATGTATTCATAATTCATCATTCTATCCATCATCATTTCAATAGTGACTTTTCTTTTAGGAGTGTAATTTATTAACTGACATGAATAGTTTGACCCACATATTTGGTAAGGAACTCAACATAAATAGTTCATGTTTCTCGCCATCCACAATCATTTTCATAGACATTAAATAATCATCAATACCTTCAAACTCATTCATTTACTTTGATACATTTTACCCATCATTATACTTTAGGTTTACAAGATGATATATTAGGTTTCCATTATTCTGTGTAGTTTTAATTTCTTACACCATTTACAATTTTCACTATAGAACATAAGAATCATGTTTATTGGAAATGTTTTAGAGGATACTCTTGTTGATCTACAAATTGATTAGGAAAGCTCACTTCTTATTAAGAATAACCCACCCCATATCCACTAGTAGGGTATAGGAATATTTATTCTCACTAGATTGAACAATATCTACTTGTTTCGTCAATGGCTATGAAATGGAATTAGTGGCCTCCAATATTGGCCTCCACAAATTCTTAATATACAAATGCTCTTCCATTTCGGGTTTCCAAATAACAGAATAAAAAGGTGTGAGCTTAATCATGTTATCAATATTTACCTACATTGATTTTATAATAATAAAAAACATATACCCATATATATATCTATATATATATATATATTTGTGTGTGTGTATCTGAAATAGTTGATATAGTTGGAATCAACAGTTGGATCACTAGAAACAGACTTTGATTGACTAAGATTTGGTTAAAATAGTATCAACCATTAAGATTTGTCTATGATGAAAAGATGATGAGGTTATAACATGGTATTCTAGAGATTCTACATGGAATGTTGCTGAAAAGTCACAATTGTAAAAAACAATGCCAACTTCTCTTATAATGGGATATGGTAGCACCCCGGGTTTCACTCGAAATTTGATCACCTCTACATTTTTCATATTTTCTCTTTTTTCAAAACTATTTATGATGTTTTAATTATTTCAATGAGAGATTTTGGAATTTGGGTATAAAAAATTATTTTTACTAACATGAAATTTCTATCTATAAGAAAACAAGTATTCTTTGTCACCATTTCATCCCTGATGGCTCTAATACCACTTTATTAGGTAAAAAAATATATGTCGAAAAAAAACACAAACCAAAGAAGAAAAATAATGAGAAAATAGAATTACACGATTCAGAGGTGTACATATTCCCATGGGAGAAAGAGGGTTGATTATTATTTATATATATACATATAAATAATTGGGATATTTCATGTTATATATTATCAAATATTTCTTCCCAATTCAAAGCTAAATTTTTTTAATGATGTCAACTGGTTTTTTGGTTGTTCATATACCCATGAAAATAATTCACTCTCCACCAGCTGTATTAACTATATTGGTTAACTACCAAGTAAGAACTCCACTTTTGGTAGAAGATTTGAAGAGTAGGTTACTAAAAAACTTTTCCTTATATGTTAACCAAATCCTATAATAAGGGCGGCCCCTATAATTAATTAGTCACCAACAACACTAGATGGATGCCTTTACAAATATCATCACTCATCCATTTTTTAGTTACAGTTTTACTATACACAATCATATATTTTTAGAGAAGTTTCACCTTCTAAAATACAGTAACATACATGCCATCAAACTATTTTTTGGGTTCTCCAACACCGCCAAAGAAGCATGATTACACCCATGGTGATGGAACAACCACACATTATAATCACCCTAACATCTTCAATCAAGTCTAATGATTCATCATAAAATCTAAAAAAACATGGGCTCCATATACCTAAAAAATGTACATTTCCCCAAATCAAGTCATGAACCTTTAGGATATTGTAAAAAAGTATGAAAACCATAGAATAGAATATTTTATACAATTAAATTAGTATTATATTGAATAAATCTTGTTGATTGGGTATATATGATACAAATAACACACCCACTTTTAATTATAGAATGTTTTAGTTTATCAAACACTATTTGAACTATTCTTCTTAAATTCAAATATATTATCATGATAATATTAACTCACGCCATATGGTAAATGAGAATCCAACATTGATGTAGTGGTAAATAATTTGGCACCTTTAGTATCTAAATCATGAGTAGATTATCCAAAAATATATCTATAAGAACCTAAAAAATATTTAGAATCATATATTTGTGTCTTATATGAATTATCATAAAAAAATATGTGAACAAACCCAAAATAGTGTTTATAATTATCTAAAAATGCATAGAAAAATGACTTCTCACACTAACCAAATATTGGTCCTCAGTTAAATATTTTTTTCAATGAATTTTAATTGGACTAAAACCAACTTCATTTTATGAAAATATAATATAAAAATATAATAACATAATATAATTCAATAATTATAATTCAAATATCATGAAGAACACATGAACAACACTTTATCACAAAATATTATAAATTATTGTACCAATATACCTATTATCTAATTTCTAAATAAAATAGCCAATATTTTACCTATAAAAACTATCATAATAGACTTCTCTAACTGAGTCACCCTAATCTCGGATAACGTTCTCACATTTAGAAATATAAGGATTCTACCCTCCTCACCTCATTCTTCCTCTCCATCTATAGTGAGGTAGGGTTTCATCTTCATTCCCTCCAACTTTGATCTCATCTTATCATGTTTTTTGAATATTATATTTATTTTATTTCAGTGGGTCTTTATGGAAATTAGATATTATTTTCTATTTGACCTAGGTATTTCCTTTTAATGTTGTTTGGTGATGTTTAAATTTGTGTACCTCTTTACAGCCTTGACCACTCTACCAATTCTCACATTACCTAAACCACTTCAATAAAATATAATTTAGTTGGACATGATGTGTCTCTATTGGTTTGAGGATGTGTTATTTTTTGAAAATTTAAAGATATTTCTTCATTATCATTTTTCATCCTCTTTTATTTTTTCTCATCCATTTTAACTAGACCCCATTTTGAGTCTAGTGGGATAATGATTATTGTCATTTGTGATATTTTACTGGATGCATATTATATAGATGGTGTGTCTCAAGCTAGTGTCTCCACACTACTTTGGTGCATCTAATTTTTTTCTCTTTGGTGACTGGTTAGTCTTTTTTGGTTTGTTTTACCTAAGGTATCCTCAATGTTTCCTTTAACAAATTATCCGGACATGACCTGAAACATCACCTATCATAGCTCACCACTAGGCCTGAAGTGCGTTCTCGTTCCCCATAGGCTGCATCTAGTGCATAAGAATCAAGATTTTACTTTGCAAAAGACTTTCAACCATAAAAAATAATATACCAAAAAATAAAAAAAATATTAATCAATCAAAATGGAATAATTAATATCCATACATATAAAATGAGTAACTATAATAAATACAATAGAATAATATGAAAATAAAAAAGATCAAAACATAATACTCTAAGTGGATGATGCATGATACTAAAATAAAAAGAAATACTGAAATATAAATATCTATAATATCAATTCTAGTTTCCCTTGGTCACTTAGAATAACCCACTTGACCTTCCTTGAATGAACTCGAAGCTCAAAAAATAGAAGCAGAACTGGGAACCTGAGATTTAAACGAGGAAAATTTTATACACAATTGTAACCTAGTTCATATATAGGGTTTGAGTTAAACATACCTAGTAGGATCTCACCATGGAAACTATGAAATTATATTTATAAAGAAATCCATTAATTATACTTTGAACATAAAGTCTAAATTTTTTTCACGTGCTTGATTAAAATAAATCTAATAACCTGACACACTTATATTTCTAAAATGAAAACCCATTTAAAATAATTTAATGATAAAAAGAATCTCAATTATTTTTTTAAACATGTAAAGGGGTTGTTTTCCATCCTTCAAAGAAAAAAAATGTTACTTTTAATTCTTATTTCCAAGCATTTATTGAAAACCCCATTTTTATAATAAATCTCCTTTAAAATAATTTATAAAAACTCCTTTAAGAAACACCGAAACATTTCTATTTAAACCAATTTTTCCAAACCATCATATAAATCTGTATGAATGTAAATGAAAATTATAAATAAAATAAAATAAAATATAACTACAACATTCACCAAGGAATCAATAAATCTGTAATAAATTTCCAAAACCAAGTAATTATTCCATTTGATAAAATAAAACAAGTAGAATACAAATGGTTATGAAACATAATCCTTTAAAAATTCTGTAATACTACATAATAATCATGGGAAAAATCATAAGAATCAAATAACATGATATAAATTTGAAACGTGTACCCTAGGATGGTCTACAAGAAACTATTCATATATGTAGTGCCATTGAAATAGTTGTTCCCTACAACTATATTAGGAGAATAAACTTACCAAGGGTATGGTAGAGACCAGCATCTATAATTCCAACCTCTTAATAGACACAATATAAACTATATTTTCACTTATACATTTCATTTACTAACATCATAGATTCCCATGACATCAACCAATGTGTTGGTGTGGATTTATTATGGAAAAATACCCAAGAGGGGGAGCATTGGCATTTTTAATTGATTTTTATGTTTATTGTTACATTAACGTTTTGAAATAAAATTCACTAGAAATAAAATAAAATAGGAAAATTAATTTTTTTAGTGAATTAGATATATATGATCTTATTCCACTCTTTTCCACTCTCCTTAAACAAGAGAGATGGATCTCACTATAACCACTATAATGTAATCATATAATGAATTTTTTTCATAATAACTCAAAACACAATTATGATGACTTTTTCCCTAGAAGATTATACATGATACTTCTTACCTTTTTTACCCCTGGTGGAACTACCCAAATTGTCTTCCTCTTTACCCTGGAGGCACAACCCAATGTATGAATTTTGTTTGGGAGCCAAAACCCATAGTTCAACCTTTTAATTTGATGTATTACCATTTATAGTTATTCACACACAATATAATAAAAACAAGTAAAAACATAGTAGCAGATATACAATTCAAGATCTTAGGGTCATGGAAAAAAGACTCTCCACACCAAAGGATCAAATTATTATAGTTTAATCGAGAGGATGAAAAGATATCCAATGTATATAAAAATTTTAAAGGTCAATAAAAATCCTTAACCTCATTATCTTAATATTTATCAATCAAAATCCTTATATAGAGTTCTTATATGCATATAAAATTCACAAAATAAAGCCTATTGTAGTTCATCATTCCTAATACATCATTTGATTTATTTATTTAATGTGCATTCAAAAAATACCAGCATGGGTTGCTTTGATAATCTATAATAAAAAACATTTTATACAGTGATAAAATATTATAATAATTAAAAAAGTACCAACAAATAATTATAATCAACATTAAACTCACTTCGAATAATTCAATAAATTATGCGAGATAAACTGTTCAAATTCCAACAACATTTAATTTGGAACTCATATTTTCCTAAGAAACCGGTGTGAAACTTCAATACATGTGATGAGAATTTAATACAATATAAATATATCCCAAAAAAAATTCCTTATTATTAAAAAATTAATAATTATTTATGGGATAATTTAGTGATGATATATATTTGAAATAGACATGAAATTATTCAAAATATATAAGTACAAATAAAGTAGATCATGTTTTGAGATAAAATATGAAAAAATGTATTAAATAAACAAAAATCATAAATTAAGTCCAATAAATTTCAAAATTTCAACTTAAAATCACTTATTTTTTTGTGGTTACTTCATTTTTATTATTGTGGATAATTTACTTTTTTCATGCGGTCACTTCATTTTTGTTCTTACAGTCACATGACATTTTTTCATATGGTCACTTCATTATTTTCATGTTACCACTTCATTTTTGTTCTTTCAGTCACTTGTGTGATGACCTACACATATCATAAATATATATTACATCATAATATATGAATATTAATTACATAACATAATGATTTGTTCCATAATCATATTGGTCTAGTGCCTTTTGAAACATGGATACATAAACAACTGGTTCATATATGAACCACATCATCTCCCAATAAGTTATTCATAACAAGAACCCTTCTTAGAAATATCATACATAATACATTTCAACCTAACCTTGAAAAAACCACCATAAAGGATGATCTTGGATTCTTATTAAGGGTAAATAAGGTAAATATCAACATAACATGATCATAAAGGTATGATAACTAGATAATAACCTTTGAAAACTATACCTCACATATCATATATCTTAAACATGAGTCATGAAATAAATATTGGTAGTTTATAAGACATGAATAATAAATGAATCAAAGAACATGAACCATGATAGAATAATGTTGGTGTAGAATAAATATTTTTGGAATACTCATGAGCATATAAAATTATTTTCTTGGTAGTTATGGATTAATTCCATGGATATCCTAGTGGAATGGGTTCACTCACCAAAATCATCGTGGTAGTCATGGTTCATTCCTAGGACAACCATAATAGAAAAACCCCCTTAAAAAATTTGGCTCACTCCCTATTAAAATCCACTTTATCTCATAAGATATATATCTTTTCCTAATGCATTGGAGGGAGATATATGTCCCACCAGTCCTTGGTTATAACATAACCACCATACATGGTTATAAAGTAACTAACATCCTCTATTATAATGTAACTACCATAACTTATTGAAAACCATACATATTTGTGCTGTAATATCCTAAAAAATTCATCATATTTGAACATATGAAAATAAATGCGTTTTTAAAAAAATTTATCATTGAATAATGTTGGATCAAAATGATAGACGATATTTATTGCAGTATCATAATAATAATGCTCAATATACAAGTGGGGGTGAATTGTATACTTTAAAAATTCTTGGGAACTTTTAAAGATGATGATGTTTAACAAGGTTAAACATAGTAATTCACAAAACCTCTAGTTCTACACACTTCCCTGATTCAAAAATATGATTCTGTGGATACAATTCTAGAAAAGTGGTTCTGGAAATAAAACTTAACAAAAGTTTACAAAGATAAAGATTCTACCTTAAAGAGTATAGAATATTACAAAATCAGAGTGTACAAGTATAAGGAAGTAAAATATTGTTATACTTTCTTCAACAATCAAAATGAAACAGAAAACTTGAAAAAATACAAGTAACAAGTAGTAAATTTTTTTACCCAAAGAGAAGGGTATCCAACAACCTTGGATAAAGGTCCCTTGATTTATACTTTCAAGAAAGTTTGTCTTACCCACACCAGGGTAAGCCCTCGATATGAAGATCAGAGTCTGTCTTGCTATCCCCACAAGCCCTCAACTTCAAGGTAGTCGGCAGCTCTGTCTTCCTCAATAAGGAAGTCCTAGAACTTTAAGGTAGTCAACACCTCTATCTTTTAATCCTCGGAAGCCCTCGAATGTACTCAGAAACATTCGAATTCATACGAAGAAAATCTGAACAAGATGTTCACTATGCACTAAGAATGAGATTCTCTCTCTAGAAATCACTTCAACAGCATGTAATCTCTAGAGTCATAGAACAGTTCATCAAAGTTATGAGATCTTTCAAATGATATTCTATTTATAGGCACAGCTCCAGTGGTTGCCTCCCTCCTCCAATAGTCATATTCTTCCTTGAATTTTGGAGGGGCCTATACACGTGTCACTTAAACAATGGTTGGTTAGAAATAGAAATCACGACATCATTTTGTAACCAAAACATGAGTAAGAAAGAATATGGTTCCTTAACTAAAATCAATTATTCAGAATTTAAGTAAATAAAAGTTCTGAGTCTAACCAAAAACCCATTCGGTGTCTATAATACAATGATATTCGAATTTTGTTTTTAGAAGAATTCGAAACTTGAATTCTATAGAATTCCAGAGTCTGAATTTCAAGGAAATTCAGAGTCTTGAATTCAGTAGAATTCGGATTCTGAATTCATAAGATTTTATTGTATGAAATTACAAAAGTTTGGAGTCTGAATTCATAAGATTTTGGAGTCTAAACTTACAAAGTTCAGAGTCTAAACTTATAAGAGTTCAGAGTCTGAACTTACAAAGTTCATAGTATGAATTCATAGAACTCAGAGTTTGAACTCAGAAAGTTTGGAACTTGAATTCAGATAACTCGGAGTCAGAACTTAGAATGTTTGGAATATGAATTCGAAGGATTCAGAACCTGAATCCAGATCCTGAAAATAGAATGCTCTATATCTAAGTATTATAATATTCTGAGGTTTTCTGATATAATACCGAATTTTATACTTTGAGAAAAAATGAACAATGAAAAACAAGCTAAGGATAAATTTTCTGGGGGAAGGAAAATTTTCTTTATTCAAGTAAAACATAGGGTAAAATAAAATTTTCCTTAAGATAGGGTGTTTGTGATTTTCAAAACATGAAGGAATGGTAAAGTCATAAGGAAATCTTATTGACTCAACAATCTCCCCAAACGAGAAGGAATGGAAAAGTCATAAGGAATGGGCAATGAATAATACGACTAACTCCCCCTTAGGCTTTGGAACCACTAAAGATCGTATTCTAGATTTCCGAAATGATATTTTTCATTATCTTGAATAAGGAAATATTTAATGAAAACTCCCCCTTAGATGAACTCCCCCTTACTTAGGGAAATTTCTTATTTACTTATTATTCTTTTTCATTTCTCCCCCTTTGTTATTTTCTAAAAGAAATACAGGGAATGGAAAAGAAAATATGGTACCTGAAATATTAGTACTAAAGAAGAAAATATATAAAGAGAAACCCAAAAATTTCATTAGGATTGGAAAAATTTGTACAAGGAAGGAATACAACAAAATATCAGAGTTGAAAAAATATATCCTTCCTTTTACTTTGGCATCAGCTTCATCACTATTGTTTTTAGATTATTGAGCTCTTTATGATATTCCTATTCTCTCTTAAGAATCTGATCATGATCCTCTACTTTCTTCTCTAAGGATTTGATTCTATCTTCCTGAGCATTAAGAGATTCTGCCTGACACTTTTGAGATTCTTCCTACTTAACTAGATTCTCTTATATCTCTATCATGTGATATCTTTATCTCTTCCATCTCTGGGAAACTGAATACAACTTTCCATTCAGATCTTTCACTTCTTGAATTTGAGAATTTTGTTCTAGAGTAAGCTTCTCCTCAAATCCATTTGTGAGATCCTTGATCTTACTATCTTCGGTGTCAAAGGCATCCATGACACTATCTTGGAACTCATCATGAATTCTCAAGTATTCTATAGTTTTCCTTGACCAACTATTCATCTTCTTACAAGATCTTTTGTGGGCTTTGTAGTTTATGAAAAAAGATTTGAAATCAGCTTCAAGCTTGACACACTTATCCATAACCATGGATACTAAATCCAATTTCTGATTTAGTGTGTGTTGAAGCATTTGGAATCTCAAGTCAATGCTGGGAAATATTGGGATGGTTCCAAAAAGCTTCTTCAAAGACTGAACTACGAAATCATTTCCTAGAGAGGATGATTCTGTATCTGAAACTTTTCTTGGTGAGGGATCTTTCTCTAACTTAATTGCCTTCCTCTTTGATGATCCACCATCTTCTTTCTTCTTCACAAAAGCTTTACAAGGTGTATCAACAAGCACCTATTTTCCCTTATCAGCCTTCGGAATGGATTTCTCATCATGGGACTCTTGTTCACTATCAGACAGCTGAACAATTTTTTCTTCCTCTGTCTCTTCCTTCTCAGCACCTACCTTAGCATCTTCTGGATGAATGAAATGGTGATGAAAACATTCTTCTTCAGACATATTATTCACTTCTTGTTCAAACTTTTCATCTTCACCTTTCTCATCTTTCCCAGGGGTAGCAAGATATGAAGATTCTTCTTCAGAATTTCGGATTGAGAGTTTCTCATATGCACTTTCCTTCTAATGAAACTCCTCTACTTGCTTAATGATATATTCGGTATCACCACATCCTTCTTCTTCCTCTTCTTCTTATTATTCTTCTACTTATTTTTCTTGGAACTTTTCCTGAGTCACATACTTCTTTCCTGGAGTCTTAGATTAAACTTATACTAAGAATGATTTTGGTACCAAAATTTTCTCGGAAGCTTTCTCAGGATCCTTCAGAAGTGATTGAACAATTTCAGCTTCAGACATCTTCTTCTTCTGTTTCTTTTCTTTTTCTTACTTTTCAAGCTCATCAGCAGTATTCTATTTTAAGGATTTTTCTTCAGTAGTGTATAAACCAAATCTAGGCTCCCCTACTTTCTTATTCTTCTTTTCTTCCCTCCATTTAACTACTACATCATCTGAATAAGCTTTTTTTCTTCTTAGGTTTTGGAGGTGTGGATTGGGTTTCCTTTAGCTCTAGATTTTTTTCCTTTTATTCTAGTTGCTTCACTTTTCTCCTCTTTTCACCCTTCTTAGAGGTCTCAGAAGCCTCCAGTTTTTTTGAGATAGCTTCAACTTATTCCTCATGAAAGTCATAAAATTATTCAGATTCCTTAGAAAATCCAACATTCATTATTATTAGAGTATCATCACTAACCAGCATGACTTTTCAATTCCTTGGCTTTGAACTGTAAGGAATTTTGAAAGACTCCAAGCACCGAACAATCAACTTAGAATGAATGGATGGATACATAATGATCTGAGCCTTCATATTTCCATTCTTTATATTCTCAATCATAATTAAAATATTCTTAACCAATTTAATCTTTCTCAGGTTCACCAGAAAATCCAAAATATACATATCACTCTTATTCAATATATCCTTGTCACCTTTTCCTGGTATGATGAATCCTTGAACCCATAATTAGAGAATCCGAAAATTGGTAGTGAGGTGAAAAATCTTTATAGTATTAAAATCTGTAAGGCCAAGGCACTCTATTTCTTTCACGTTAACAAAGATTCCTTGAACTTCTGGAAACTTATGAGAACAAAATTCAGCTTCTCCTTTATATGGAACTCCAATCAAATTTTCAGCCTTGGTGTATGAGAGAGAATAAGTCTTCTCATAGCTTTTGAAAGACAACTTATCTATGCCTTCTTCCTTGAAAAAACTTATTGTTTCATAAAATTCAACTAGAAACTCTAGATATACTAAATCTTGAGCTCTTGGTTTTGATATGCCAACATTATCACATCAATTGAGCTTGATGTTCTTTGAGATAAAGGAATAATACTTGGAGAAGAAGTTTGGATGCACCAACCTTTATCTATAAACCTACCACTCCGATATTGGCTTGATAGTTGACATGCCATTCTGAGAGGATTCTTTGACAAACATTCATATTTGAGCAAGATCTGAAAAGTTCGAAACGATCTTAAGTAGAAGTACATGACTTCATCATGTGAAGGCTTTGAAATCGATGTAGGAAAACCATTTTTGTTCCTTTATATAGGTGTTTGGGGTGATGGTTCATTTTAAAAACTCAATCTAATGGTTGATAAACCTTGTGATCAGATCTGATGGTTGAGATGATATCCAGAAGGAAATCGTTATAGAATCTGATCCTCAGAGGTTTTTAATAAAAACAATCGGATTTAAGAAAGATTGAATAAAAAAAATTTAAAAAAAGATGAAAATACAAACAGGTATAAGATGATTATGAAAATTTAAGAAAGAATTATACCTTTTGGATTGCTGGAAAGATTATTCGTAGTGAAGAAAAATTCTTCTTGAAAATCTTTTTATTCCGAAAATTCGATAATGAAATTTTTTGAAAAACTGACTACGAAAATTGTAGAAAAAATTCATTACGAAAAACTTATAAAATCTTTATTATTAAAATCTAGAAAATCTTCATGACGAAAATTTAGAAAATATTCATTACGAAAATTTAGTAAATCTTCATTACAAAAATTTAGAAAATATTCATTATGAAAATATTTGAGCTACAAAAATCCTCATTACGAAAAAATTTTAGACTACAAAAAGGATTTAGAATATGAAAAAAAATTAGAATATGGAAAAAAATTAGACTCTAAAAAACAAATATACTCCCCCTATGAAAAGGAGTTTGTTACTGTAAGGAGATTGATTTCAACAGGAAGTTAACAAGGAATATTTCCTTATGGTTATCTTTCCTAACTTCTGTTTAATGTATTTAAATCTATCATAGGGTAAATATTTTGTGAAAATATCATCAAATTGATCTTGTGTTATGATAAATTGAATAATGATTTCCCCTTTTTGTGTGTGATCCCTAGGAAAGCGATGCCTAATATCTATGTGATTTGGATGAGAGTGATGTGCAAGGTTTTTACTTAAGGCAATGGCACTAGTATTATCACAAAAAAAATTTGTTTTGGTAAAACTCATACCATAGTCTGTGAGTGTGTGTTGCATCCACAACACTTGAGCACAACAACTTCCATCTGCTACATATTCATCTTCAGCAATAGAAAGTCCTACTTAGTGTTGATTTTTACATGACCAAGAAACTAATGAATCTCCTATGAAATGGAATGTTCTGAATGTACTCTTTCTACCCATTCTACATCCACCAAAGTCAGCATCCAAAAAACTTTTCAAAACAAAATAATTTCTATAAGTATAAAAGAGTCCAAGATCCATGGTTCCCTTTAAGTAGCGAAAATTTATTTTCATTACCTTTAAATGAGATTCCTTAGGATTAGATTGATATCTGGCGCATGAGCATACTAAAAACATTAAGTCTGGACGACTATCTATTAATTAAAGTAGACTTCCTATCATACCTCTAAAAGATGTCTGATCTACTAGTTTTTCATCTTTATCAAGATCAAGTGAATTTGAGGTACCAATGGGAGTCCTTATACTCTTAGTGTTGTCATATCCATACTTTTTAAAAAGACCTTTAATATTCTTATGTTGGGATATATATATTTCTTCTGGTTTTTGATAAATTTGAAAACTAAGGAAAAATGCTAACTCACCCATCATACTCATTTCAAACTCATATTTCATTAGATCTGAAATGGAATAAGTTAAATGTTGTTGTGTTGAACCAAATATAATGTCATTGACATATATTTGAACAATCAAAAAAAAATTTCTTATCTTTCTTTATAGAAAGAGTTGGATCACCAATTCCCTTAACATAATTATTTTGAAGAAAAAATCTTGTAAGTCTATCATACCAAGCTCGAGGGGCTTTCATAATTCCATAAAAAGCTTTGGTAAGTTTAAAAATATGTTCAGGATGTTTTGTTTCTTCAAAACCATGAGATTGTTCAACAAAAACTTCCTCTTCAACATAACCATTAAGGAAATCACATTTAAAATCTATCTGAAAAAGTTTTAAATTGAAAAATTCTACGAAAGAAAGTAGAATACGAATAGATTCAAGTCTAGCTACTAAAGTATAGTAAAACTTTTGAAATAATAAAAATATTCAGATTTATTTTCTAGAAAATAGACCCACGTAGATCTGTTGTAATGATAAAATAAGAAAAATACATAATATTTTCCTCTAATGCTTCCAGTTTGTGTTGGACCCAAAATATCCATATGCACTAACTATAATGCATCAGTGGTTCAGACTTCATTGACTGATTTAAAATTTGATTTATGTTTCTTTCCATATTTACAAGGATCAAAAACATTTGAAGAATTAAATCTAAGCTTTGGTAGATCCTTAGCGAGTCTTTTCTTAGAGAGTTTGCATAGGTTACTAAGATTACAGTGTCTTAACCTTATATGACACAACCAAGAATGATCTTCCATTGCACTAAGGCAACGTAGATCTTGGATCCTATGGTCCTCTATGTTTAGTGTGTAAATATTCTATTGCCTATGTCCAGAAAGAATAAACTCTTCCATGGAATTGTGTACTAAAAACTTTTCAATCCTAAAATTCACAAGGTAACCTTCATCACATAATTGAATTATGCTAATGAGGTTGTGCTTATGACCCTTAACAAATAAAACATTTGAAATCAATGTTTTTCTGAGAAGAACGATGTTACCTATACCAATCATTTCTCCCTTAGCATTTTCTCCAAAAGTTACTTTTCCTTCTTTTGTCTTGATAATATTTTCAAATATGTTTTTGTTACCAGTCATATGTTGAGAACATCCAATATCCATGTACCAAGTATTGTTGTTGGTACTTTCTTTTTTTTCTTGAAAATAAGAATGTTAGACTTTCAAAACCCAAAATTTCTTGGATCTGGAAATTTCAGAAAGCAAAATCTTAGGTACCCACATTTTCATTGAAAATAGGCTCTATGAAATCCTAAATACTGGGTTTGTTTAAGGAAAAAAATTTCCCAGTGTCCACCACACTAACACTTGGTGCAGAATGGAGCACTTTGAATAACAAAATAATTGTTACTAAAAATCAGTTTTGAACTTGTGTAACCAAAACTATAATTATTCTTAAGATATCGGATTTGAGAATACATCTTATCAAAATTTTCCTTACTTAATGTAATGTTTGACAAACACTTCCTCAAGGAAAATATTCTGACTTCAGTCTAATAACTATGTTCTTGTCTTCCAAAACATTAGTTTTAGAACTAGAGTTAGGCTCAAAAACATTTTTCTTAGAAATTAATTTTTCTAGATCCTTATAAAGTTTATCCTTCTTAGAATTTACTTCCTCAAGATTTTTTGAAATAATTTCAAAATAAAGTGTTTTTTTTATCAAGATCTTTAGAAACATCTTATATTTCCTTAGTAAGAATAGTATTCCTAAAATTTTCCTTATCATGATTTTTCTTGAGTTTTCAACTCTCATTATCAAGAAGCTTCTCAAACCTAGAAACTTTTTCATAGGTAGGTAAAGTATTATCCTCATCAGAAGAAGATTCCTCATCCAAAGATTCATAATTTTTATTGTCACTATAATTAGCATTTAGGGATACATTCGTCATAGATTCAGCATTGTGTACCTCTGCCATTAAGAAATGATTTTCAATAGGTATTCTGGCTATTAAACCAAGATTCTTCTATCCAGAAGATTCATAATCTGATGATTCTTCAGAAGAGTCTCTAACACTGGCACTCCAGGTTTCATTAGCTTTCAAAACATTCTTAGCTTTATATTTGTAGTACTTCTTTATATTTCTCTTAGAATTCTTATCTTTTCTTCCTTTTCTCTTAATCATAGGAAAATTAGGCCTTATATATCCAGCTCTTTTGCATTCATAACATGTGACTTCTGAATCTTTCTTATCTTTTCTTTCATTCTTCTTGTATATGGATTGAAAGTTCTTTTGTCCAAAAATCATGTTAATCCTTTGAGCAAGATTGGCTAAATAATTTTTTGAAGATTCACTTCCACTAGATTTCGATTTTATAACATCCTTCTTAGATTTAGATCTTGTAACTCTCTCAGGAGTCTTAGCTTTCATATGATTTAATGTTTTTGTACAAGAAACACTACCATTCCCTGTTATTTTTTCTAATATTATCAGCATCTCTCTTCATTCTAGTCTTATGTTGAAGAAGAGTTCGAAAATGTTCATCAAGAGAAATCTGAGTAACCTTTCTATTTTCATCTACAGCAGTTCTCTTGGATTCCCACTCATTGGGCATGATGTCTATGATCTTGTCCACAAGAGCATCATCATCCAATCCTTTCTCACCCATTGATTGTAAACTATTGACGATAGTCATAAATATTTGTTGCACCTTACATATGGGTTCTCCATAAGGAAAGAAAAAACCATGATATTCAACTCTGGGCATGGCTATTCTAGTTACAATAACTTTGGAAGTTCCACAGTGTAAAACTTCAAGCTTCTTCCAAATGTAATTTTCTACTTCAGAAGATGAAATTTGGCTATATATATTTCTAGTCATAGAACAAAGCAATGTATTGTGTACCATATAATTTTTTTGATATTCATGCTTTTCTTGATTAGTGAAAGTAATAACTTCCTTATCAAGGATTTTATATCCTCCAGTAATCATGGCAAAATTGTCTACTCCAGTATTGATAATAAATGTATTCATGTGATATCTTCAATATTCATAATCATTCCCATCAAAAATAGGTGGTCTAGTTGGGTTTAGGTTGTCAATAGAACCAACATTGATTCTTGTCATCTTAAAGAAAATATTTCCACAAAAAAAATTTAGTAGTAAAATTTGTAAACAAGGATAATAATATCCTAAGCAAGGAAAATATAGAACAATGAAAAAAATGAGCAAGAAAACTTATATGTGAATATAAGTATTTCAGAGACCTCCTCTGATACCAATTGTTGGATCGAAATGATAGATGATACTAATTATAGTATCGTACTAATGATTCTAAATATACAAGAGGGGGGTGAATTGTATACTTTAAAAATTCTTTGGAACTTTTAAAGATGAAGATGTTTGACAAGGTTAAACAAGGTAATTCATAAAACCTCTAGTTCTACACACTTGCTTGATTCCAAAAATATGATTCTGAGGATGCAATTCTGAAAAATTGGTTCTGGAAATGAAACTTAAGAAAAGTTAAAAAAGATAAAGATTCTACCTTAAAGCATATACAATCTTACAAAATCAAAGTGTACAAGTATAAGAAAGTATAAGATAGTTACACTTTCCTTAATAATCAAAATGTAGTGAAAAACTTGAAATAATACAAGCAACAAGTAGAAAATATTTTAACCTAAAGAGAAGGGTATCCAACAACCTTAGTTAAAGTTCCCTTGATTTATACTTTCATGAAAGTCTGTCTTACCCACACCAGGGTAATATCTCGATACGAATATCGGAGTCTGTCTAGATATCCCCTCAAGCCCTCAAATTCAAGGTAGTTGGCACCTCTATCTTCCTCAGTATGGAAGTCCTAAAACATTAAGGTAGTCGGAACCTCTATCTTCTTATCCCCAGAAACCCTCGAATGTACTCAGCAACATTCGGAGACACACGAAGAAAATCTAGACAAGATTTTCACTACACACTAAGAATGAGACTCTCTCTATAAATCACTTCAGCAGCATGTAATCTCTAGAGTCATAGAACAGTTCATAAAAGTTGTGATCTCTTTCAAATGAGCTCTTATTTATAGGCACAACTTCAATGGCTGGCTCCCTCCTCCAACAGTCATATTCTTCCTTGAATTTCGGAGGGACCTGTACATGTGTCACTCAAAAAACGGTTGGTTAGAAACAGAAAGAACTCCATCATTTTGTAACCAAAACATGATTAAGCAAGAATATGGTTACTTAACCAAAATAAATTATTCGAAATGTAATGAAATAAAAGTTCATATTCTAACCAAAAACTCATTCAGTTTCTATAATACAAGGATATTAAAATTCTTTTTTTAGAAGAATTCGGAACCTAGATTGAATAGAATTACAGAGTTTGAATTTCAAGGAAATTCAGAGTCTTGAATTCAATAAAATTTTGAGTTTGAATACATAAGAGTTTGGAGTCTGAACTTAAAAAAGTTCAGAGTTTGAATTCATAAGAGCTCAGAGTCTAAAATTACAAAGATAGGAGTCTGAACTTGTCAGCGTTTGGATTCTGAACTTACAAATTTTAGAGTCTGAATTCAGAGAACTCATAGTCTGAACTTAGAATGTTTGGAACCTGAATTTAGATAACTCAGAGTCAGAACTCAGAAAGTTCGGAATCTGAATTCTTAGGATTCGGAACCTGAATCTGTATCCTAAAAACAGAATGTTCTATATCTAAGTATTATAAGATTCTGAGGTTTTTTATATGAAACAAAATTTTATACTTAGAGACAAAATGAACAATGAAAAACATGGTGAGGATAAATTTTCTTAGGGAAGGAAAATCTTCCTTTTGAAAGTAAAAAATAGGGTAAAATGAAATATGCCTTAAGATAGGGTGTTTGTGATTTTGAAAACATGAAGGAATGGTAAATTCATAAGGAAACCTTATTGACTCAACAATCTACCCAAAAAAAGAATGAATGTGAAATTCATAAGAAAGCCTTATTGACTCAAATAATCCATGAAAAAGAAACGTGTTTCATAAATATTTCATCATAGTAAAACCTTGTGAAAAAGTAATGGGTTTCATAAACATCATGTCATCATAAACATAAACCATAGAGATAAATAAAAAGTATGGTATGATTCGATTATATCCCCCATTAAATCTTATGTAACATCAAAGGATGTAATCTTAGATGGAAAATTATTTTGAAAGATCACCTGGAACATTTCTTGAGGAAAATAACATTTCAACTTTGAAAATAGCCTTTTAAAAACTATAATTTCACATATTTTGGTGGATATTATTTTCTTTAAAAATATACTTGGAAACATAATACGGATTATTTAAAACACTTAGTGGTCAAGATGGTGGAGAATAATTTTCATGTTGTACATATTAGAACAAAGATTCCTTTCACATTTTCAGTAAATGTCCAAAGTATCATTTGAAAAATGAAATGAAGATTGCTTTAAAAATATTTTGTATAAAGTAAAACATGGTTAAATCATCTTTAAAAATAATTTTATAATATTAAAAATGCTCTTTAAAACATTTTATGAAAATATATAAATGAAAGAAAAATGATTTTCAATCGAATAGAGAAATAATGTCTATTTTCCTTAAGAAGTCTTTTAAACTATTTAGTACATGATGATAGTAAAATGAAATTAAAAAATGGATTTTTCATGAAAAATACAGAGTATATTAAAAATTCATGAGTTTCTTGAGATATTGATCATAATATTTTATCATCTGATGAATAATCATAAATAATCTCGATAAACAATTAGATTATAATTTAATACCATTACCTGATTGATATATTTTGAATCATAAGACCCATGAAAGAATAAAATTAAATGAAACATTAAAAATAATGTGAATAAATAAATTCATTATATTAAATTTCATATGGGATGTATATAAACCTCAAAAAAAGAAGATATGTTTATAACATAACATATGTCCCAAAGAAGCCAATTTGAGATGAAATTCCCTTATATGCTATATTAACATTTGAATCGTAAGAGCCATGAAAGAATAAAATAAAATAATAAATCAAATATCCATAAAATAATGATATTAATGATATATCATATCAAAGTGTAATTATATACACCGCACAAAAGAAACAAGTGGTGAATATGACATATGTGTCTCCGAAATAAAGGTGAGACTGGAAATTCCTTACATTAAGTCTTGAATTCCTCATACTTATTAAATATCATTCATGATAAATATATATTTATTATAAATATATAATATAACCATAATAACATGTATCATCCCGTATATGATTTACCTATAATATTTTAATTTCCATTTATTAACAATTCCTTATTAAAATCGCATTTCAGGTAATAACTGCTTTGTTTTTCATGTGTGTTTTGATTTCATATTTTCAGTCCTTTTACATTTATCAGAGTTACATCATCCAAAGAATTTTGAACATAATTTATATATCATATATATTTATTAAATATCTATTTATATTAATCTATAAAATTTAGAGATAGAAAATAAATGACACTATCCATGGAGACGGTAGGCCATATGTACGTAAGAACATTGTTTACATTTTCTCGACAAAAGGAAAGTAAGGAAGGTAAATAAAATGTAAATTTTATAGATTCATTATTATGTCATATATACCACATATATTAATTAAATGATTCCTTATTACCTTATATTTAAATCATTATTGAAAAATGAATCACATCGCTTCGTGAGGCGGTAGTCCACCATACACACGAGCGACATTATAATATTCTTACATAATAAAATGTCAGAGGGTAAATATGATATTATAATTATAAAAGTATAATTATGTTATTAATATCATATATATAATTTAAATACATCATTATTTCCACTTGGGAGAGGCAATGATGAAAAATGCATTACATCAGATCACAAGGTGGTAGTCCACCATACTTACAATCGAAGGTTTTTTTACCATTTGATGGATGAGGAGTTTGATATAAGTTATTAAATTAACATAATAATATCTCAATATATGGAATATATTTGTTTTATTATATCAGAATAATTTACTAATATTTTAAATATGTTTAAGAAGAAATAAAATAAAAACACAATTTTAAGAATTTTACCTCTTCATTAGAGAACCAATTTAGGATTATACCTAAAGACTTATTAGTATTTTTTTCATATCAAAATAATTCCTCAAGTATATAGGGAGTGAATAAAGGAAGATATTTTATCTGGTTTTTTATGATAAAAATGTTTTTTAAGAGTATAGTGGGGAGGATAGGGGGTTCCCTTTTATAAGTGACGGAGAGGACACACTTGTAATTCTTGAAAATAAAATCGTGCGCCAAAGTTCAAAACATGAGTCAAGGCTCAAAATGTCTAATTATAGAACTATATATGATATAGGGTCAAAATATTTCCATAAATTAGGAATTGGACAGTTTTTCTATTCATTTAATTCTTATCTACTTAGTTTATCCCCCCCTGATAATCATGTTTTAACTTTAACCTGGGTAATTATTATTTTCAATTTTTAAAATTCATTTTGAACACAAATTAATATTACCCACTTCTATACTATTAGTTATGATGATTAAAATAAGTAATATATTTTTAAAAATTTCATTCATAGAAGTGGAAAATTTTACTTTAAAAATAAACCTGTAGGTGCGATGAAAAAAGGTTTTCCAAAGAGGAATTTTTCATAATTATAGAATGTTTTAATATCAGAATTCAACATGAATTTGATCCCAATTATTTAAATTATTTTAATAATAACATAATTAAAATAATTTTACTTTTAATAAATTTTTAAATAATGTTAAAAAAATTAAATTCTTTTAACTAAGAGGCATTTTTAATAAAAATGAGTATTTTTCAATATTCCATGAAATATTAATACTCTAAAAATTATAAAAAATTGACCCTATAGTATTTTTGAAAATTTTATTCCCAAATTTATGTAAAAATTTTTAACTAAATTTTGTAAATAAGTAAAAAATTAATTTAATTTTTTGTTCCTAAAAATCAGTACAAAACATTTTTGAGAGAAATATTTTTTTTAAAGCATATAAATATTTTACTAAAAATTAAGTACTTATATACACAAATATTTTTCTTATTTAAAACCCTTATACATTATATTTAGAAAAATTATCCATTATCTTACCACTAAATTAACGACTAGTTTATAGCAATCATGTTTAAATAATAATGTTAATAGAATATCACAGTTCATTAAAACTCGGTGTTGGGTGTAATGAAAGCTATAAAAGAAATTAAATTTATTTAGAAAAATCAATCAAAACTCAGGGTGTTACAAATTGGGTTTTTTCATGTATTGAATTAATTTTTTTCATGCAGTCACTTACGAACATTATCATATTTTCACTCACTAACATTTTGAGACTTTTCTAAATCATCACTCACAACCAATTCCAGACATTGTTAGATTTTAACTCATGATA
The DNA here is from genome assembly GCA_963277665.1 of Viscum album. Classification (NCBI taxonomy): domain Eukaryota; kingdom Viridiplantae; phylum Streptophyta; class Magnoliopsida; order Santalales; family Viscaceae; genus Viscum; species Viscum album. The sequence goes on from OY728133.1 coordinate 32,215,385, forward strand.
AATTATAGAATTTGTCAAATATTTATGACTGTAAAATTATCAAATATATAAAATTTTAAATATTCATCATTTCCATAAATTTTCATATTTTCACGTATGGTCACCAACATACTATCAAACTTTCACTCACTATCACTTATATAAATTGTAAAATTTTCACTCATGGTCACACTAGAATTCATCATGTTTTCACTATTAGTAACTTCTCAAGGTCACTTACAAAGTTACATTTTAATAACAACCTATCAAGGTCACTTCTCAAGGTAATTTCTCAAGGAATATTCTCAAGGTCACTTCTCAAGGTCATTTCTCAAGATCACTTCTTGAGGTAACATATCAAGGTTACATGTTAGGGTCACATCTAAAGGTAACTTCTTATAGTATAAATACTTTAAAAGGTAATAAATCTAATTAATTATGAGAAAATAATGTTTTTAACGATCCACTCAACATCCTCACCCATTTTGGTAATTATAAAATCAAGTCAAATTTCAAAAAATCTCCTCTATTTTTGTAATTATCAAAACAATTAATGTTTAATGATGATACCCCAAAGATAAATAATAATTATAGGAAAATAAATTAATATTTATAATTAAAAAAACATGTAAATATATTATAAATGGTTTCTAGAAAAGAATCTAATTCTAAAAGTTACATCAAACATATAACTAGGATTCCTCAAAATTTATACATTTTGAATGAATTAAATAATAACCAACTATTTAAGAACCTATTAGTGAGTGAAAAAAAGATAAATTGATTCAATATAAAAACTATCCAAAAGGAATAAATTTATAGTTTTGTCTCAAAATATGATTAAAAAATACACCAAAATATATGTTTTAGGAATAAATTTCCATCATTCCTAGTTCAAATTTGATTTTATCAAAATTAGCTAAATATAAGGGTTTAGTAAATATATCATCTCACTATTTCTCTGAAAAATAATTCCAAACTAATCTCCCCCTTTTTATAAACATCCCTATGAAAATGAAATTTAAAATTAATTATCTCAATTATAGATATTTTTCATGGATATTTGGAAATTGAAATGGTAGAATTATTGTCATAGAAAATATGAATCTTATAGAAATCAAAAATGAAAACCTGAATGTTTTTTATTAATCCACAATGACTGAGGAAACAAATATGTGGCAATTATATATTTAGATTCAATAGTTTAAAGAGTAAAAAAATTATATCTTTTAATCACACAAACCTAATTATTTACTATGTAAATAACATATACATGAAGTTCTCTTTCTCTTTATCTTATATACACCAAAATCAGAATATGAATATCTTGTCATATTAAAATTTATTTTAGTAAAATAATGTAATGAAATATTAAAAGATACTTTAACATGTGTTATAATCTTCTTAACATAAACAATGTGACTTTCCATTGGGTAACATTGAAATCTAGCACACATGTAAGTTTAAGACATTAAATCAGTCTTGAATAATGATAAGTACAACAAACACCCAATCATATATCTATATATTTTATTGTAAATTTATTTTTTTAGATGTCTTTAATTATAATTTTTATGTAATACTCATGGGAGTAGTTGAACATTTATAAGAATCTAAATTGAATCTCTTAACTAACTCTTCAGCAAACATGTATTGATTTATAAATATATCACTCTTTAAAATATTTCCAAACAAAGGAAGAATTTAAATTCCCCCATAATACTCATATAAAATTTAGAATTCATTAATTTTTAAAGTTCACTATAATTATTTTCACATGAATATCAAAAATAATATCATCGACAAAAATTTGTGTAATTAAATTATCATTAAAATATTTGTTAATAAACAATGTAGGATCAATATTTCCATTATAAAATATTTTAAAAAAAATAAAACTATTTAACCTTTCATACCAATCTTGAGGATCCTGTTTCAAACAGTATAAATAATTATATAATTTAAAAAAATGAACAATATTATTTTCATTTTCAATACTAGGTAGATGTCTAACGTATAATTCTTCATAGATATAACCATTTGGGAAAGCAGTTTGGACATACATTTGAAATAATTTAAATCTATAAAAATAAATATAAGATAATAATATTATAATTTATTATTATCTGGAAATTGGTTCAAAATAATCATGAAAATTAATACCCTCTACTTGATAATAACCTTGAGAAATTAATCAAGCTTTATTTTTTACTATATTTCTATACTCATTAGGTTTTTTTCTAAAGATATATTTTTTTAATATCAAGAGAATAATTCAGTGGAATAAATAATATCTACATATTTTTTATAGTAAAATTATTTAATTCATAGTATTTATCTAAGATCCAATTAGAATAATTTAAATATTTATTAATATTTTTAGCTATAAAATAAGAAATAAAATCACGATAAGAAAAAATATTGATAATAGTTTCTTTAGTTTGATAATTTGATTCATTGTTTCCTATCTCTTTGTCTATAGGATGATATCTATGAGTCTTTTAATATCTTTCATGAATAGAGTCATGTTTAGAAGAAATATTATCCCCCTAAAAATGTGCATATTTATATTTAGGTTGTTCGTTAAAATTAAAATCTCTAAATTCATCCTCAATTAAATCAACATTATCACCCCTTTATTCAGTGACTTTTCATATAACCAAACATGATATTGATTATTTAGGAACCATGGTTCTTTTATTGTAAAATATATATGTCTTATTATAGTTTTAATATCCTAATAATATTCCTTCATCAAATTTTAAATCAAATTTATCTAAATCATCTTTTGTATTGAGAATAAAAACACTATATCCAAAGACTCTAAAATAGACAACTTTAGGTTTCATTCCCTTCCAAAGTTCATAAGGGTCATTTTTCAAAAAATATCTTAAGATAATTCCATTGGTAACTTAACATGAATTAATAAAATCCTCTTCTATAAAATATTTATGAATATTAAAATCATTTAACAAGGACCTAACCATTTCATTAAGTATTCTATTTTTCCCTTTTTACTACACCACATTATTGTGGTGTCCTAAGGTTTAAAAAATATGAAAATACCCATTTTATTCAGGAAATTAGATAAAAAATATATTTTTGAACTCACCACCATGATCACTTCTAATTGATTTTTTTATCTGTCCTTTCTTGTTTTGATCTAATTCACAAGAGATATAAACATAGATAATGTTTTAGGTTTAAGTGCAAGAAAACAAACCCATGTGTACCTTGTAAAATCATCAATAATATATATATATATATATTAATACTAAAAATAATAGGATTTATTGGATAAAATAAATGTCAATGAATAAGATCAATAGGCTTTAGAGTGTTAACTTCTTTAATTGACTTGAAACTGCTTCTTTATTGTTTACCTTTCAAGTAAGATTCACAAACAGAGGTGATGACCACTTTAAGTTTGGGCAATTAAAGAATTTTTTGGTTCTTGAATAGATTTTTCATCAACCTAAAATTATAATTTACCAAATTACTTTTCAAAATAATGATTTTATATTATATAACATTAAATTTGTTTGCATTTTGATCAGTTAATTGAGAAAAATTAATTGAATAAGTGTTGTCTTTTATATTTCTATATTAAAATAAATTTATACTTAAATACAATGCATTTCTCATTTTGAAATTTAATAAAAATTACAACATCACATAGTTATGAAATTATTATTAAATTATGTTTCAATCATTCAATATATAAGGAATTATAAAGAATAAAAATACATAAAATTCCATCCTTAGTGAAACATTTTACTATTTCTTTAGAATTATCACAAAAAGGAACATTTCCTACTTCATATTTATTAAATTTTAAAAATTTTGATATATAATGAATAATTTGTCTTGATAATCCTCATATCTATGTACAAAACATCATTTTTGATTCTCCTAAGATACACTTATTATAAAAACGGATTTATGAATGTTTTGAAACCCATACAAATTTGGGTCTCATGGGATTATAAAATTAATTCTTGGGAACCCAAAATTTTTTCAAACACATGTTTACAAGAAATATAGAATATAAATAATTATAATTGAAAGACTTAGAATATACTAAAGATTATGTAAATATCATGGATCACTAATTTGTATAATGACCTTTCATTTGACATCTAAAACATGAAAAAATACATGTAATTCCGTTATAGATTTTAATAAATAATTTATTATAAATTTTGGGTAAATTATTATCAAAATAAATAAAAATTCCATTTTTTCATTTTAATTAAACTCTTTATTTTATCAATGATTTATCTACCTTGAAAAAAGGGTAGATTTTACTTCCATCATTCACTTTCATTTTGAGCTATTCATTCTTTTTAAGAACAATATAAAAATTACTTATTTCAGATTCATGGAATGTTGACATGAAATTAACTTCCCTTTATTAATTTTTCATTTGTAGGAAGAGTTATTTTCATTTTTTTGGACGATTTTTCAGATCTATACATGTATAATTCATATTTATATTTTTATAATTTAACTCTTTCTATTCATATTTATTTATTTCTTCATTCTCCTTTAGAATATCCTTATATTGCACATTAATGTTATTATATAAACTAGTGATACTTTCAACTTTATGATCATATATTTCAACCTCTTTAAGAAATTACTCTATAGTGGGTTTTACAGATTCAGATTCAGTCGATGAATAATAAGTAGATTCACTTAAAATATTTGATGAAGTAATCAAAAAAAATTGTGACATCCTTTTTAGAACCAGATTCTTCGATAATACTTGAATCCCCAATGCAACTCCATAATTATGCCATTGATTTATTTTATTTCCTATATTACTTAATAATATTATTTTCCATCATTAATCTTGAATAATCAAGGCTGATGTTATAAATTTTCTTATACTCCTAAAAAATTATATCTTGATCATCCTTAGAAGTGAAATTTTACTTTTTCTCATCTTTATGAAAGACTTTATGAGATATCCTTATATACATTTTCATTATTTTATATCCCACTTTTGTAAAATATTTTGTATCATTCCCATCACAAATATATAACTCAGAATAATAATAATTAGTAGAGACATTTTATTTAAAAGTAATTACCTTCTTCTTTGAATTATCTAATATAGAAATATTTTAAAGTTATAAATCATATTTTAGTAATGATATAATAATTCCATCAAGTTTATTTTCCATGAAGTTATTACTTTATTCTATAGTACTATTTTTTCATGAAACTTATTAGAAAGTTCAATAAGTACTCTTTCAGCAAGAATATAATTTTTAAGAGTTTCTCCAAAAATAAATCATACCAAATATTAATAATTATATTAAAAATTTTATTAATAATTACTTATTAACCCATTTTAAATTCATAATATCTATCCCTTAACATTTATAACATAGTTCGGATAATATTATCCAAGTCAATATGTGTAATTTGTATAATTTTCCAGATGTCTTGTTCATTTATACACAAACATACATGATTATACACATTTTTGTTTATTATATAATATAAAATATTGATCATCCAGTAATTCAAATTATACATTTCCACATGATTTATAAATAATTATTCAAGTTCACCTTTGAGTAGCTTATAAGGATTTTCAATGATTATCTAATGATCAATGTTAAGATGCTTTGAGAAATATTCTATCTAAGATATCCAATATCCCTAATAAGTACCATCAAAATGAGGTGGTTTTGAGGTATCCATCAATCATTTTAAATTGTTCCTAAAATATTAAATATGATATTTCCCCCTTGTTGATTAATTCAGGAGATTGTCAATATAAGAAAAAAATAAATCTAGGGGTCATAATCTAATACCCTTTTTTGGTCTAGAGTAAAGTGAGAAAATAGACAAGAGTGGGGTGAATTTTTCTTTTAAATGTTTTATAAATTTATGTTTATATTAGAGTTATTAAAGTAAATATAAAATAAAATGGGAACATGAATGTTTATAGTGGTTCCAATATAAATGTTCTAATTCCTCTCTTTAACCCTCTCAAGAATTAAGAGAGTTGTCACCCACTATAACCATTATAATAGAGTCTCTCCTTGACATTTTCCCACATAGTTTCATAACCAAATTAAAAATCCTTTTTCCCATGGTGTCTTAAACCTAATACTTACCACCCTTTTAACCCCAGGAGGTAAAACTTAAACAGCCCTCCTTTTTCACTTGTAGGCATAACCTAGTGCTTGAATTTTGTTTAGGGGTCTCAACCCACAATCTTACATTTTAATGGGTATTATAACACTTTATAATTACACACTTATAATATAATAAAAATAAGTAAAAAAATCTGACCAAATGTTTGATTCAAGATCATAGGGTTGAGGAAGCAATAAATATATAGTAGCAAAGGGTCAAATTATTATCGTTTGGTTAAGATAAGTGGATGGTCTCTAAAGTATTTATCAATTTTACAATTAGAGAAAAATAAAAAACCTTATTATCTAAATCTAGATATATAAAATGAATTATATAGTGTTATATTATGAACAATAGATTTAATGAATGAGTATTTTTTCAAGTTATATTTCCTACTGACATTTGTAATTTCTTCATTGAAAGTGCATGAAAAACATTCCTATGTTGGTAAATTTAATAATAAGAAAAAAAATATATTATATATTGATAACATGATTTAATAATTAATACAATAACAATAAATAATTATAATCATCATTAAATTCCCTTGGGTAAATCATGAAAGACAAACTATTAAAATTCAACCAAATTTATTTTGGAACTTTTGTTTTCACAAGAAACCAATATTAATATTCAACCCATGTGAAAATTATCTAATCCTATATAAAACTCTTCCATATAAAATTATTATTATTAAAATAGTTAATAATAATTTATTGTATAATTCAATCAATTTAATCATATTAAACACACATGAAATTATTTTAAATATAGATTTATAAATACAAAAAAACACATCTTGAGATAAAATATGTCAGTTGAATTAAAGGACTATAGGTCATAAAGTTTGTTAATTAATTTTTGAGATTTCAAATTTTCGTCATTTTTTTGTTATTTTGGCCACATTATATTTATTCTTATGATCACTTTATTTTTTTCATGAATTCACTTCATTTTTGTTCCTTTGGTCACTTTGATTTTATTCTTGCGATAAATTATTTTTTTTCTTATAATCACTTCATTTTTGTTCATGTGGTTAATTGACTTTTTTTATGAGGTAATTTCATTTTTTCATGGGGTCACTTCCAAGAACTATCAAATTTTATCTCACTCTCACCTCTTGTATTTGTTAAATTTTATCTCATGTTAAATTAAAAACATTGAATGTTTTTCACTCAATTTCACTTCTAGAATTATTTTTATTTTCACTTAGAGTGACTTCTAGGAATTTTCAAAATTTCAATCATGAACCCTTCTACAATTTTTAAAAATTTCACCCATTTTCACTTATATACTCTCAAATTTTCACTCATGATCAATTATAAACATTGTCAGACTTTCACTCATGTTCAATTCCAAACCTTGTTAAATTTTCAACCATTATCACTTCTTAACGTCACTTATTAAGGTCACTTATCAAAGTTACTTCTCAAGGACACTTATTTGGGTCACTTATCAAGGTCCCTTCTCATGGTAAATTCCCATGGACACTAGATAAGGTCATTTCTCGTGGTCACCTCTCAAGGTTACTTTTCAAGGTCACTTATCAAGGTCACTTTTATAGTTATGAAGAATTTTAAAGGACATAAATATTTGTAATTATAAAAACATAAAGTGGATGAAGGATCCACTAAATGTAAAGAAGATGAGTAAACAGAAAATCACATTAATCAAATACAAATAATTTAGCATAAACATTATCCCACCTCCTATACCATCACATGAAACATTCTCTTTCAGATTTTTGAAGAATAATCAAATTACAATACATGAATAAACAAAACACAGTTTTTCATAATCCAAAGTGATATAACAATCATATAGGGATAAATTGAAGGGATTACATGTTTTATAAAACAACTATTTCAAAGTTCCAACTATGATTTCAATGGAGTCTTTGGATTCTAATCTATTTTTTAACTTTTGAAATTTCACTTCAAAATATTTTTTTTTAAAACATTTATCAAACCACATTTGAGAATTTATTGGGAAATCTACTATTTTTTTCTTAATTACCCTTTTTAAATAAAATTTAATACATCATCGATACTCATCATATCAAAATTATTTAAAAGAAGGAAAATCCATTATTTTATAAATTTTCCCTTAAAACAACATGAAAACCATTTAAAAAATTAAATTGGTGTTAATCACCCTTTAAAACAAAAATTAAAACATTTTTTAAGGAAACTATAGCATTTTGATTAACATTGAGTCTTTAATAAGTTCATTCCGAGTATTGAAACAATATGTAAAATCATTGAAAACCCGGTTTATGACCAATATGTGTATATAAAGTAATTTTGATTCCCAGGAATATAATTTAAAACATCCAAGAAATTGATAACATGTATTATAAGGTAATTTTTGGGAAACACTATTCTTTCCAAGTAGAAACCCAACCAAACTTATCAACATTGATGGTGAATGAAAAAAATAGAAAAAAGAAGACCTCATGAACCCCTAAAAACCAAAATCCCCAACATTATAAACATTCTGAAACATAATCTAAAATTAAGAAATTGATAGGGTTTGTAGAAGATAGAAAAATTAAGGGAGAGGTAAATAAGAATAGTGGGGGAGAGGAATGGAGGAGAAGGAAGGGACTACCACTTAGACTCCACTAGAAAAAGATGGATAAGGAGATTGAAATCAATAGAGGAAGAATATAGGTATCTCCCCACATACACTCTCTAGTTTTAATTATAAGAAAAATATAATGAAGGAGGATAAGAGGTAAAAACCAATGGAGGAGGGGGTTGAAGGGAAAAGTCACCATTAAATGAAAACTAGGTAGAACATATGGTTTTTTGAATCTTGCACCAACCATGTAGATAAAACTACCAAAGAGAAACACACATTCATGGTTTTACTACATGGTTTTCTAAACCATGTGATAATAGTATAGATTCACAGTTACACATTGGATACCCCTTCCACCTACTTATCACATGGTTTTCCTATTATTGGGAATGCCATGCGCCAATACCCATAAGCACCAAATTCCCACATGATTTCCATTAATCTTTACATGGTTTGGAAGAATCCAGGCACTATACATGTAGACCAAAAATGAACTGAACAATATGAACTAAAAAATCCATTTATTAGGTTAAGAACATGGTTTCCCCTAAAATATGCATGAAAATAATGCACAAAAGGGAAATTCCAAGTGTTTTTCAAAATTCATAAAAAACATCAAGAAAACATAAATTTCTCCAAATATATGATAAAATATAATATAATATAAATTAACAATTACTTTTGGGTTTCACATTTCTGGTCTTCTTGGTGTTATCTACTAGTCGGTTTAATGATAAAAATCTCCCTTGTATATTATTCCTCTCTTGAATACTCTTAAGTACATTCACCTTGATCTAATCACAGTTTAACTATTATGAATATTTTGGGGTTATTCTATATGGTCTATGTGTGTGTCTTCATTATTGTGATATAATCCCTAAGAGTCTTCATATTTATTAGGAGGTTCTTGTTTGTTGGTTTTCTAAAAATTATTTATCACCTAGTGGTATTCAATTATAACATCACCTAGTTAGAGACCACTGATCGGTGCCATGATCAGTGTTATCATATGACCTCAAACTTGACTCCCCATTCTACAGAGGCTTCAGACTAGCATTAAGGGTGTATGGTGCCATGGTAGTGTTACTAAACCTTTATATCATATTTAAAAAACATTATAAATAGTGAAAATCATATAAACCATGATAATGAATAAATATGACATCATGACAAGTGATAATAAATGAATATACCCCACAATATATGAAATTGGTGGACATAAAAATTTAGGAAGTCATACATCCAAAGAAGGTTATGTACACAAACATCATAAAAAGAAAAAAGATGATATGTATAAACCCCACCAAATTTTTTCCAAGCTCTATCCAAATTAAAAACTCCCATGATCCATCTTAAATGTCCAAAATTAAGTATCGGTCATATGGAACATAAAAATTGTGGTCCAAACAGGGTTTGAGTATGAATCTATATGCCACAAAAAATGGTGTTTATGAACATATTTATTCAAATTGGGTTTAATTTTGTATGTTAAAATAATAACCGGGGAATAGATAAATTCATAATTAATCAACACCATCGAACCTCAGGTTGCACTATGACACCCTAGATAGAACACACCTATCTCAACTAGTTCCAGATGTCATTGGATATAGGTATTCACCTAGGGAAAGTATAGTCATCGCCAGAATGTGATAAAACATAGAGAAATATATTCATCCTAGAACATGAAATTACATTCAATAAAATATACCCATCCTAGAACATGAAGGTCCTCATAGAGGAAATATCACCTTCAAAACCATAATAGAACCACCCTTAGGAAAACCATTCATAGGAACATAAGAGTGTCACCCCAGGAAACACTATACTAAAAACCATTCCATTAAGACACTCATGATTAATTTAATTATTTTAAAAAATATAATTGTCTATTCATAATTTCAATTTCATTTCTGGACAACCAATTTTTGGTTTAATTTCTTTATTTATCTCATTTCTCGCAAAAAAATCCAATAAACTCTCTTTGGTTTTCTTTCATTTATGGGATAATTAACTTCTCAAGGGAACATTATTAAACATAAATTATATTATTTAAAGCAAGTAATTAAATTCTATTATGATTTCATGGTTTTCTTTCATTTATGGGATAATTAACTTCTCAAGGGAACATTATTAAACATAAATTATATTATTTAAAGCAAGTAATTAAATTCTATTATGATTTCATGATAGGTTGGTGTGACATTACAATACACACACTCATAGAAATGAATCAATACTTAATGTATAGTTTAAATACCACCTACATTTTACCTATATACATGTACTGGAGAAGTGGTACCCTTTGATTGGAGCCTAAAAAAAGAAAAATTAAGAAGTGTATGAACACCTATAACTATAATAATTTTATATATAAATTGCATGGGACCACATGATAATTAAAGAAACAAATAATGATCAAAGATAGAGTCATAACCTTGCCTCATGATCCCAATCGAAATGAATAGAGATTAATTCTTCCATGAATCAAGAGAGAAATTAACCAATCTTATAGAGGAAGGAATAAATATACTAACGAGGGAATAAAATTTGAATGAAATAAATTAAAAATTCCCCATATACTTGTAATAGAATAGGGGTAGATTAGAAATCTTTTCATTTTATACTGGGGAATATAAGCCTCAACACAACTTGGACTACAATGTACTGCTAGATACATTCTAAGATAAAACTCCCATGGAAGATCACATGGTCTTCCTTGGTGAGAAACAGACATAAAAAGACCTGTCCTTTTGGGTTTTCTATCCCCAAATCTCATCTTGGGGACTTTTAGCTAAAAAACAAAGTTGGTTCGGTCTATAGAAAACAAAAAAATATTTTTACTCCTTAATGGTTTTGTTGATTATCCCCCCACCATACCCCCTATAAAATCCCATCCATGGTGTTTTGGGTCACCTTTTTCCCAAAAAACCATCTCAACAACATATAAAACCAAACACCCTACCTGGGAAATTTGGTCATTATGTTCTCGGCCAGATGATTTATCATTCAACAAAAATAGCTTCAGGAAGGCACTATAGTGTGGGACATTGTTTGTGTTTTTCACAAGGGTAAACCCCTTGCACCATGGGCCACCACACCAGGTGAAATTCTCAACCTAGTAATTTTACCCCATGGAATTTCCCACAAGTATACTTTTAGGGAAAAATGGCCAACTAAAATTCCATAGCCTCTAGTGCTATCACATAGTGAGGTTTATACAATTGAAGAACCCTCCAGGGCCCCAAAATACTCTTAAAACACCCCATAAAACCACACAAACACCTTAATCAATTCGATCATAATAAAAATGATAAAAAATACTGTGATTTTCATAAAATTAAACGGTTTTGTATAATAAAATGAGATTATTATTTTAAAATATCACAATCATGATACTATTCATCCTTAAGGTACTCGTTGAACATCACTAAGACTCATTAGTGAACAACTCTTATCACTAATTCCATATATCAAACTCTCACTACTAATTCTCCCTAGGAAAATATTTTTTTCCCACTATACATGCACCAGTGAAACTATCTTACTATAAATAATATTCACACATTTATCCACTATACAAACTAGACACTCCACAAATGACATATCTTCTTCAAACTCAACATATTTCATGTCAATAATTTTGGGTGGATGTAGGTATTATGGTTGAATATGTGATATATGGAATACAATATTCATAAAACATAAATGCTATAAGAGAGACAATCAGTATTCCATTAGACCAATCCTCTCCACTATCCTGAATGAAATCATATACAAAATAATTAACACTCCCTACCTATGAACCCAATGGTTTCCCAACATCGATGATACTCAAAAGAATACATGGTTACCCACCACAAACTCAATAAGATAGTTCTATCAATCAATATATGACTTTTTCATACTCTGAGTGGTTTTCATCTACTTCTGAATCAACATAACATTCTGTAAGGTCTCCTAGAAGAGACCTAATTTGAATATCGCTTACTTTCTAGCCTATAAACAACATAGGGTAAAATAGAATGTTCTACCATATAAATCCTTATATGGTTACTTTTTTATCAATGCTCGATAAATTTTATTGTATGTGATATTCATAAGGGCCAAGCAGTTCTCCCCAAAACCACCAAAATATAAGATGTACACTCTTAATATATTCTCTAAAATATGAATATTACTCTCAAAAATTCCACCAATATTCGAATGATAGGTAGTTCTCACATGATTCTGTGTACCTTGTTCTTTCCTCTATCCCTATTAAAACAATATGTAAAATGAACTTATCTATCCAAAATAATACTTTTGGGTAACCCATTTAATTTTACTATCTATTGAAGATAGATCTTACATATTCGATCTATTAATAAGGTCCCATAGATTGGTAGATAATGAGTAGCCTTTTGTGGCTACCCAATGGTGTCCTCAGAATCCTCATTAAAAAATCCATAGTAATGTGATCCTGTTTCCACTATAGAATGGGTAATTCTTATATAATACTAGTGGGTTGATGTTGATTGACCTTTACATGATGAAAAGAGGAACATTGCCTAACAAAACCCACAATGTGCCTCTTTATTTCTAACCACTAGTATTCCCTACATATTTCATGATATATTTTACTAAATTAGATGTTAAATGCCTACTTTGAGGTGTAAGATTACCTCATTATTTCTCCATTAATTTCCATGTGAACCAAGATGTAACCATGTACATGAAATATCTAGTCATAATCTAGGGGCCAGTTCGATGGAAGTTTCGAACTATTTATATTGTCCTCACAGATAAAAGATATAGATCTAAATTTTTTCTCCTCTTTATCGTAATTAGAAATGAATGAGTAAGGGATAATAAAATGAGTGTTTCTCGGCCTTGGTACTTTTTAATATGTAAATTCATCTCAATAAAGAGGGCCTCTAACACCTACTTGCTTCTTGAATCATTCACTACCTGAGTCTATGTCTTCCAAACTATTGATTCTACAACCATGTTACCCATCCTAAGGGTATAAACTATCTTGAAGTTAGAATACTATAGCTTGTTTACCAACATTCACAACCTAGGTTTTATGTCCCAATCCAAGAAGTTTTTTTATGATCTTATGGTTGGTGTACACCAAAACAATCTAACCAAATTTATAATTCCTACACAATATCATGGAATAAACTACGTTTCCATGATTAATTTTATGTGTAGGGTAATTATAGTCATTATATCTCATCTACATAGACCCATACATAACCACACAACTTTCATATATCATGAATTCCCCTAGATCAAGCTATAATGCATAAAAATACATGGAATACTACCATAATGGCTCCCATAAGGTCATGATTGTCTCTTCAATCATCCTCTCATTTGGTTCATGAAAATCACCCTTGCATGAATTAAACTAGACTAATTTGTCAAGGTCTATTGATAAAATAAAATTTGAAGGAGTGTACCCCATCGATGAAAAAGTGAAACTTAGAGAGCTTAGCATATAACTAATTCTAGCTTAGTGTAATCAAAATAACCTCAAGATGTTATATGAGATCCTACATCAAAATGATGTATAAGATAATATAATCTATAAATACAACCAAAAAGGTATCCAAAAATGGGTGGAAAAAACCACTTCTCTAATACATATATACTTTTGGTGAGTTCTTGAGGCCAAAGAGTATCACCAAATACTTCATTAAGATATACATGCACCTGAAGTCAATGTGAGGTATGCATAATGGTCTATCCCTCCACTGGTGATAACCCAATCTCAAATCATACTTAGATAATACATAGTATCTCCAAAATGAAAAAATATCGTCAATAAAAGGAATTGGATCCTTTTTTTAACCTTCATTTGAGTCAAATTCGGATAGTTGATTCACAACCTCAAAGAACCATCAAACTTCTTTTAAAATTTATCCATTCAATCCAATGGATATGTGCTCTACCAAATTAATCACTTTGCCTCTAATCCATCTAACCAAGCTTTAAGTTCTAGAAATCTACATGAGCCATCATGTATGGTGAAATATAAACAATATTTTCACCTAAAATGAGCTCCATGATAAAATCACTCTACCTCTCATGTGTAAATCTTGGTAATTCATAAAAAAAATCCCTTAATTTATCTACTATTAGAGGAAAATATCACTATTGTTTATCCCCATCATCCATCATAATACTGGATTTTTGGGATGTAATCATTCCCATATATAGATGGTTAGTTCATGTATGAACTACCTTAATATCCCACTATTTGACATGATATAACAATCACCGCCAAGATACGTTAAATTCACCCAACAATGATATAAATTTCTGTGTATAGAAATTAAAATTCCACAACATATTTTATTATATCATAATCCATAAACATAACCTATAAATCTAAATTTCTAATGTCTTTGGATGATTAGATACATAAATACAATAACACTAAACAAAATTTCATCATTATTATTTAAATTCCATCACATTATCCTAAATCCAATTTTTCTTATAATACTTAATAGGATGTGTTGGGGAATACATAAAACAAAAGGGTGATTTATAAATCTAAGGAAGGGAACAATTAGAGTAAGAATGATAGGTATGATGCAAATAGAATATGATAACAACATAAAATAAATTAAGATAGAATCAAATAAAAAATATAATATCATAAGAAAATAGAAAAAAAAAATAATGTGGAAACAACCTAATAAAATTACAACAGAATCATAATTCAAGGATCACTTTCAAGACAATAATGCATAATGTGCTCGGTTAATTTCCCATGCAATATACATGGTTTCTCGTGAGATAAAAACAGTAACTAATTAGTTGGATCACTATTATGGTGAACCCTTCATATTATTAAATTTATATACACCACATAGATCATATATCATATTAAATCATGTCATCAATAACCCCTTGATAATGAGAAACAATTTCATATAATAATCATTGAGTTCATAATAACTTAAATGAATGGTATTTTCAAAATTTTAACCCATGATAAAAGAATATGAGTTTGATTCATTTAAATTTTTGATCAATGAAGTAAAATTTCATTTATAATAATAAAATTGAATTAAAAAAGGATTGGGTATTCTAAAAAAATGGGGGAATTGAAAATCAAAGAATAATTTCAATAGCATAGCGACTATGGAAAATGATTTTAATTGTATCTAATTAATATATAATTATAATTAAATAAATATAATTGTTTTAAATGTTTGAAAACATAGTAACTCAAAAATTATAAAGCTTACTTCAAAGGAATTACCTGAATGAAAAAGAAAAGGAATAACATCCATTACCATAAATATCACCTCCTATGTTTAGAGGGGTAATTACTAAAGAGTGTGGTAGATTATTCAATGGGCTTAATGAGAGACTAAGAGATGGTGGTATGTTCTAATAATTTTTAGAATGATTGAAATGGGGTTTATATGTGTGTATTTATAGAAAAAAGAAGATATTTGTTTCTTTTTTCTAAATACAATCCTAGAAAATAGAGGTTGTGGAAAATGGATACCATTATCTTTTACATGGATTTAGTTAATGGTTTTGAAAATTTTAGACTTGGTGTTTTGATTTTATTAATGAGAGAACAAAAATCCAATTTTCAATATTACTTTTTTTGTATAGAAATTTAATTTTTTAGAAATTATTTTTAAAAAAACATTAATTTCCATTTTAGGCTTTGAAAAGTTATTTATAGGTTTCAGAAATCAATTTAATATATTAAAATACATTATATTAATAAAATGAGTAATTTTTTCTCATGGATTCTCTTATATTTATTTTTAAATCATTATTATGTATTGATGAAGTCTTAAAACCTATCAAAAATTTTCATTTTTAATATTCATTTGAAAATAAAGTATTTTAGAAACTTCTTCAAATTTCAAACTAACCTAATTTTGAAATTTTAATTTTTAAAATTAGTTTTATTTTCCCAAAATAAATTATAATGTATGAGAAAAAATTATTTTAAATAATAATAACAGATTTTCTATAAAATAATATTTTTAATGAGAAACACATTATTAATTCACTCTAAGGAATTTTGAATTTTATAATATTATACATATTATTTCATAAAGAGTATATAGATATTTTTTTATAGGTTGGTACCAAAGCCTTATTTTTATTATTTAAATAAAATACTTCTTTTTGATTGGGCAGAGAAGACCCATTACATAGCCCGAAGGCCTATGGCCAATTGGTCTGAATAGAAGGCTTTAAAGACCATTTTTTGGCTCAAAGAGCCCTACAAAGAACAGCACTGCTACAATACATGCTACAGTACCACCACCACTATAGTTCCTCTACCTCTTCTATAGTACTACTATAATGTCCTACTACATTGCTGCTACAGTACCCGGAAAAAATTCATCCCAACCCAGATTTGATCCTGGGCCTTTTGGATGCCAAGTAGGAGCCTGTACCACTTGGGTATAGGCTCTTTGGAATATATACATATTATAAAATACATAAGATATAATTATATTAATTTTTAATTGAATTTTAAACTAATATTTTACTATTTTATTGGATTTTATTACTATTCAAATGGTCCTATAATAGTGACATTACAATGGTCATGTAATGGTAATGTAATATTAAGGTCCTAAAATTGAAATTTCCATTTTACTCCATATGTATACTCTACTATTCTCATACCTCAAAATAAATTATTTCTCTTAAAAAGGTTTTACACTTCCTTTTATAATACCAATCATATTCTTTTTTTCCCTTTATTTTATCGTCATTATGGCATTGGCGATATTCATGGTAGAGTTGGGTCCTATGAAGTTTTTCTTAGTGGGGGTACTATTCTTTAGTGATTATCTTCAAGAAGTATTTTTTTTCTATTACATAGAATTTTATTTTTTGATGTGTAACATTCCTATGAAATGAAATTGTCTTTATTTGTGCTTCAATAATAAAAGAGTCCTTATGAAACTTGGTTTTTTTATTAATATAATTAAATTTTGAGTTGTTACTCTATTCCTTGTTAAGAAATTCCTTGGTGAAAATTCAATTTCAGACACTAAGGTTCAAAAAATTAAATATACTTCAACTTTATCACTTCTTCTAGTTCCCATGTTTTTTCCTCAAACTTATAGTTCCATAAAAGAAAATTGACTACGTATTTTATCTTATTGCGTATAACATTACCTTCACAACCCATGATCTTCACTAAATATTCCTCATAAGAAAGTAATTATCCAAATATCTTACCTAAATATTTAGTACATTTAAGGTATTTATTATTTACTTCCTTAATTGGGATAAATTGATCTTTTCATATACTTGATACACATTTTGTGGGATCCCAAAATGATAGAACAAAACTCCAATATGAACTGGATTCTCAATAGGGACAATATTCTGAGGATGTGGCTTTTAATTATTATCAAATCCCATGAATATATTCTAGGGTAATATATAAAGGAACACTTTATCACCAAAATTAGCCTCTAGGTTTCATCAATGGTTAATAATAGATCTCTTAGGTCAACATTGGGTTGTTCAGATGTGTTGTTGAAATGTATGGACCATTTCAATCATTTAATCAACCAATTTGGGTCCCAATAACCCATGTTCTGTAATTTAGACCCAATATGTTGGAGGTTTTCATTTAATCTCATAGAGGGCTTCATAAGAATCCAACAAAATTCTTGAGTGAAAAAAATTGTTATATGAGAATTTGACCAAAGGATGGTGTAGATCCTAACTTTCTTTGAAACCAATTAAGAAATATATAAACATATCCTTAAGTGTTTAGATTATTCACATATAATGGCCATTTTTATCTGGGTGATAGGACATAATAAACACCAAATTTTTTTTTAGAGTATTTTAAAGACTTTATAATTTTTAGGTAAATTTTAAATCTTGATCTAATACAATTGATACTAGTGTTCCATACGACCTCATAATTTATCTAATGTATATCATTTCTTGTTGATTGAGGGAGAAGTAATCCGGAATGGAAGTGAACTAAGTAGAATTTATAATATGTTCTACCCCAAACCATATGGAATTATTCCCTTCGATTGAATTCATAATACCTATGAATAAATCCATGGTGATGTTTTCCAATTTAGATGAAGGCATGGGTAATCGTTTCACAATACCCTTGAGATTTTCCTTTTTTTACTAAATTTATGACTTACTAAAAACTTTGGTATATATTAATATATCTAATTATTTATATTGAATCCAAAATAGTTGTCATAAAAATTTATATCCATCTATGTTCTCCCTAGGTGGATAGAGAAGGTTGAGCTATGAGCATTCGTCAATAAATCCTTCTTTATCGTAAGGTCAGATAGTACATAGCATCATGAAACAATCCCACTAATCCTTTGTCATTAATGTGGATCTCTAATTCCTTACACTTATCTATAAAACCCACCTTCTTTTATAAGTATACATCATTAATTTTGTATTCCATAATATTCTCTATAATGGATAGTTGAGCAATCATTTGATCAAGGTGAAATGGTGTTCCTTCATTTATGATTCCCTTGTCCATAATTTTCATTTATTAAAATATTGGATCCTTTTAAATATTTATAATATGTTAGGATATATTATATTTATATATAGTGAATCTACCAAATTATTTTCTTTCATGAGATGGTACTAGATTAATCCATCAAAATTCATTATTATATTTAACAATATTCATTAGTGTTTATTGAGATCCCTCATTATGAATATATATTTTAGGCTCTTATGATCCAATTATATGTCACACTTAATTCCATAGATATAATGACACCAAATAATTAATATGAATATTAATGTAGCCATATTTAAATCATGTGTTGTATAATTATTCCCATGTAACGTTAATTATTGATTTGTATAGGCTCTCAAGTTATAATTTTTCATGAGGAAACATCATAATCCCTTATTTAAAGAATCGTTATAGATCACAAATCCTTCCCCAAAAGTTAGTTGTGTGAGTACTGGTACAATTATTATCTTATTATTGAACTAATTTAATCTCTATTAATATTCATTAGTCTAGAACATATTTTCACCCTTTGGAGTACGCTTGGTTAATGGGTTTGAAAATCATGAAAAGTTTCTCACAAATCACTAATTATACCAATTTATTCAAGTAAAATATGGATCTCTATTACATATATTTATCTAGATAATTAATTAATCAAGTAAAATTTTTAAGGATCAATATATATACCCACATTTTTTATTACTTGAACCAATAAGGATACACTTTTTTGCCATAATTTTCACTTTCTGAACTTGGAATTGAATTTACCCTTTCTCAATATCTTAAATATAGTACTCAAATCCTATTTATATTCCACCTTTATTTTAGAGTATATGATAATTTCATCTATAATTAATAACCTAAATTTTTCAAAGTAATCTATAAAGTCTCTATTAACCAATTTATTTAATATTTTTTTGAGTATTAGTGATTCTAAAGGGAATTTCAATGTACTCAAAGTGTCCATATGATAAATGAAATAAAGTACTAAGAATATCCACCTTCCTCAAATTTATTTAATGATACCATGGACCATGGTACACTTTATAAAATTACTTGAATCCATGTATATTATTGAAAAATTCATCAACCTCTAGAATGGGATATATTTTCTTAATTGTGATCTTGTTGATTTTAGGATAATCAATGCAAAGATGCATCAACCCATCTTTGTTTTTTGATAAATAAACCTGGAGAACCCCATGGATATGCACACATATTTATTAGAACATTATAAAGGTTAAATTTTCTCTAATTAATTAGTTCTTCTATTTTATTTTTGGTAATTATATCTGGAGTCATAGTTATCTAAAGTGATGCTGGTATGAGATCAATTGAGTACTCAATATTATGGTTAGAAGGAAGACTAGAAAACTCATCAGAGAGAATATCAATATATTCTGTCACAACAAGAATTTATTAAAGGCCTATATATTCCTTTGTCTCAACTATTTTATGTAGATATGATTTCTCATAAGGAATAATTATTTATGATGGAGAATATGTTTCAAAAGGAGATTCACTCTCTACTTTACCCTTGTATAGAATCAAATGATGATTCAAGACATAGAACTTGATTACATTTTCCTAATAGTTTATACATGAACAATATAACATCAAATTACACCATAATAAATACCATAGGGATTTTTGGGAGATTTAGCCACTAATATTGACCAAGGAGGAGTTATATTCTTGAGATGAAATAATCACCCTATTTTTTATTTTCAATGACAACTCAACCTCTATGTGTTGAGGAGGTGTATTAATAGTTCTACGAAACATTAATGAAATGAAATAATGTATTGAACTATAATCAAATTATAATTTCAAAATTCATGAATGAATAACTAGAAAACCTTTCACCACCTTGTTATTGTAATCCAACTCATTTATAGTGGTGGAATATTCTCTTTCTTTCACTCTTGTCTTTAGAGGATGTTTTTATTGGTTATATTCGACAACCCTTGGCTTTATGAAATTTTTTTTATAGTATTCATGTTCCTTATAATCAATGTATTAGACCATGTGCAGAGGGGTGATTAGAATCTCATTTCCCTCCATCAAAATAGTGGGATTCTTTATCACATTCTTATATTAATCAGCTTGATGTTCCTTATTTACACACTTAAAATACTTCTTTGTCCAATTTACACAATTTCTAGGATGATTCTTCCCATAATTATGGAATGTGGGAATTTGGATTCTGTTTCCACCATGACTATTATCCAATTATCCTCTAAATTTAAGCATAATTCTATACTCCTTATTATTAGTTCCAAGGGACCATAAATAATATGAAATATCCATCTTGAAATTAAGGGAAAATTGAATATTTCCTCATTGCTATCAAATTATTGAATTGTTAATTACTTTTGAAGACATGGATTAATTCTACTAAATGGTGTTCATCCTTACTTTCATAATCAATGAAAAACGTAGAGGTGTATTGTTCAAGAATTTGTAATTTTTCTTCATAAGATCTAATAAAATCATCCTTCTTTTGAATGAGTATGAGGAATTTTTGTCTTTATTTTTATATTAAGAGTTCCAAGAAAATATTTATTAAAATAGATATTTTTGAGTTCCTCTATTTAAATTGATTGAATGATTTCCTTAGGATTTGTATTACTTATTAGAGTACACTATTGATCATATTATCCCTCCAGTTGAGAGACAACTGATGTGGATTTCTCCTACTTATATAATTTAAGGATATATAATATTTTCTCAATATAGGTAATCAATTTCTATGTAATGATGGGATAAAAAATCCTCTAAAAGTAGGATGCCTTTTTATTTTAATGGATTAAACCGAAACTTGTTAAATCTGAGGAGATGGAAGGAATTTGATGAAATTCATGTTGTTACACCTTACATGAGTCAATTTTTATAGTAATTACATGAATTTCTTATCTCTTTCTATCATCAAATTTAGAATTTCATTCAATTTACTTGCACATTTCAAATAATATATATTATTTAAATTATTCCTCTTATTTTGATCTATTTTCTAGAATGAATTAATATTTGGGATAAGGATAAATGATTTAATAAACATAAAAGGGAAAAATACATAAATTATAAGGAATGAAATATATACTCTAACTCATCAATATCTATGTTTCAATATAGTTTATCCATGGTGTATTTTTTATTAAGTTCTCTAAACTAATATATAAAGCTTTTACAATGGTTTGTATAGATCATATAAACAAAGTAAATAATATCCCCTAGGACATTCTAGAAATATGTGAATTCTTAGACCCACTCATCTTATATCGAGTGAAGATCTATTTGGTACTCAAAATTCATTTTTGGGTGACTATCCATAAGTGCATAATTAATATAGATGCATCCACATTCCAGTATCCAAGATAGGTTGTAATTTATAGTAAACCAAACACTCTACCAAAATTTAGGAGTTTTTCTATATTTAGACTTATCCGTATGGGTTTTTCTTATGTTTCCAGAATTAAAATCCCCAAAATTAAATATAACTTTCTCTGATACCAACAATAACAACCCAAATTTTATCGCACATTTTATTATATTACAATCCACAAGAATAAAAGGAAATATAGAGGTCTCATATCGTTAGAATATTATATACATAAACAAAAATTTTTTAAAAGAAACTATATCATATATATTTAAACTACATCACTTTATCCCATATCCAATTGATCTTTTAATAATTCATAAGATATCCAAAGCAATATATAAATAAAATGTGTGATTAATAAATCGTAGTAAGTGAATAATTAGATAAAACATGATTCATATGAGACAAAAGGAATATAATGATAAAATAATAAATAACATTAGATCATGATACGAAAAATATTATTTCATAAAATAATTTCATAAAATGTATCTAGAAACAAAATAAAAAACACATAACAAAAATAGATGTCATGTATCACTATAATGAAATCATAATGTAATGTTCTGGGATAATTGTCTGTGCACCAAAGATGCTATATCATCAGATAAAAAATCACAAAAATACATTGTATAGCTATCATGGAACACCATTCAAATGTATAAATTTATATGTGAAACATGGATCATGTATACCAAAAATTAATTTCATCAATCACCCATAGAGAATGAGAATGGAATTATTCTAATAATTATTGAGTTTATAATAGCTTAAAATAATGGGCCTTTAAATTTTTTTAACTCATGATAATGGAATGAGTTTCATACATGTAAATTTCCTATAAATAAGGTAATTTTTTCATTTATATGAACACCCTTGAAAAAATAGGATTGGGTATTCACAAAAAAAAATGGTGGCTTAGAAAATCAATGAATGATTTTGGTTGTATAAAGACTATAAAAAATGTTTAATGATATGGAATAATATGAAATAATTGAATCCTATCATTGATAGAACATCATCTGGATAGTAATGGAATTATTTTAAGTTTATTAAGTCATAGTAACTTATATATTAGAAAGATTACAAGAAAGGATGTACTTGAATGAAAAGGAAGTGGAATAGAATCCCTTACCTTAAATATCAGTTCCAAAGCATAGAGGGGTGATTCATTGAGAGCTTGGGGGATCTAAATAATCACATAATGAGATACTAAGGGAGGTTTGAGCATGATAATGATCTTTTAAGTGAATGAAATGTGTTTTAGATATGGGTACTTATAGAAAATGAGGATAACTATTTATTAATTTATCAATACAGGCCTAATAAATATAGGTCATACAAATGGAAAACCATTGGCATAACCATGGTTTTAGTTAACGGTTGTGGAAATTTAAGTTGTCATTATTTATTTTTACCTATTATATATTCTAAACACAAATTTTAATATTACATTGTGCATGGGAAATTAATTTTTAACGAATTTTTTTTTTAAAAAAAACTATAATATTATTTTCTGACTTTGAAAAGTTATTTATAGTGGTATAAAATTATTATAATTCATTAAAAAAATTATATTAATAAAATTATTTATTTTTTTAATAGAATAAATTATATTTATCATTAAATCATTAAAAATATTTATAAATTCATAAAACCTACCAAAAATAGAGAACTATATTTTTACTATCACTAGTGAAAAAAGTGGATTTTAACATCGGTTTTATTGGGTTTTAAATGTTGATGACCTCATGAATTTATTGTTAAGAACATTGTAAATATGTTTTCCATGTTGGTTTTCTAAAATTTTACCTAGAAACCAACCTAAAACTAGATAATTTTTAGGTTTTATCATGTCTTTTTTATGTAACCAATGTGAAAAATTATATATCATGTCAGTTATTTAGAATAACTGATGTGAATAATTTTTTATCACATTGATTATATAAAACCTAATGTGATAAATATATTTATTAAAATTATCACATTGATTAATTTATGACCGATGTGAAATGTAATTTTTTTATAAAAATTAAATACAAATACATTTCCCCAGCAGGACAGTAACAGAACCATAAAAATGAAAATCACTGAAACTAGACAACAACATCACAAATTTAAACCATTATAACATTTAAATTTAAAATTTACAATTTACAATATATATTACAAATAAACTAAAAACCAATCAAACCTGGGAAATATTCCACCCATTATATTCATATGTTAATTAGCTCTTATGTAGTATAAGGTAAAGGTTCATCAAAATCATAAAAATTTAAATAATCATTAAACATATATTCTGAATACAATTATAAGATAACATAAAGGAGATTTTTTTATAAAATATTACCTTGTGGGATCTTATAAATTTCTCGGTTGAAATTATTGCAAATATAAATCTTAAAACATAATGAGTTCATTCCGTTAATCCTTATTTAAGATGATAATTCTATTTAAAAAGAATTTTTCAATTAAAAATAATATTTTAAGTACTTTTATCCAAAAGGTTGTAATTATAAATAAGAAACCACCTTTTCTTTTAAATTTTTGATCATTGAACCCTACTTTCCTATTGTCTATCTAAATTAATCCTTTTTCCTCTTTGAGAATTATATGTATGAAATAAAATTAAAAGTCAATATAATATACAAGTATTCAAATAATCTATTTTCATGTTCAATTCATTGAAAATATTTTCTCATCCATCACCATGTATAGTGTATAACCATTAATTTATCTTCTCTCTTGGACAAGAAACAAAACATGAAATATCCAATAATATTAAAAAAAATAATGCGATTTGTTATTTAATTAAGATGAGTAAAACTTTAAGAAATATTTTTTATATACCCTCCAACATAAGAAATCATTCATCACCGAATTACATTATTTTCAAATCATTTGGTAATATACATTATTCTTTTTATATCACTCATTTTCCTTTATATTGGAGAAATACATTTTTAGTCCAAAAATCCATATAATAATGTCAGATACTAATTAATAATATGTGTATAAATGTAATGTCTCGGATTTTACATGTATTATTTTTGGAACTTATATGGATTATTTTCGAAACCATACACTAAGACAGTGTGTGATTTTGAGGCTTGGTGTGCCTGGAATAAATGATTGAAATATATTAAATATATGAAATAGAAAAGGTTCATAATTTTACTTAAATGGTTTAATAACATCTAAATGGGTGTCCGTATCAGAAATCAGAGGGCACCATTGGATTTAGAATGTGAGTTTTACCCTAGGAACGACTTAACCTTAGCTAGTGCGGGTCGTTTGTGGAAAATATGCCGTGGGTGTAAAATGAATAAAATAATTTAATTAAATTATTTTAATTGTTTTCCCAATTCAAAAACCTAATATTCCTCTTTAAATATGTTCTTATAGAAAATTTTCATTATTATCATCATGACCCTATAAGTTTATTAGATCCATTGGAGTGATTGGAGGATACCCCATTGGTGGACGATGACCGAATCAGAGATCGAAGAATGATGTGGGACATGATCGAAGGACCTCACCAAAAAATGTGACATATCTTCATTTGTCATAATTGATCAATATGAATCAATTTAGATAAGTTGTTTTATTTTTTTCATTTCCTAGTTCTTGATTCCTAGGGTGAACACAGATCAATCGACAAATGGATTGATCCGTGGATCGTGTGTATTTTGCGGGATGAGTTTTTCTAGGTTATTTTGGGACAATTTATTTATGATTAAATTTTTTGATTCTTCATTTTTCATTCTAATATAAAATTATTGAGGTCAAAATGAAAATCAATTGTGGTTCATTCCAATATATTATTCTTGTTATTTTCTCCCCCCGATTCTACATTCATCATGGGCATTCTTCGTTTGGCCCATGGTTTGACATATATCGATCAACCACTAATTGCACACCTTTTTCTTGGTACAGTGATATGATATCATAGATATTGGATCAAAACAAAATGATTGGGGTGCGATAAAAGATGTAGTAGAAAATCAGACGATGGTGGATACCAGATTTTTTGTACTTAAATATTCTTTAGCATGTGATTAAGAACAACACTTATATCCATATTTTGAGAAGATTTGATGAAGAAACATGTTGTTCGATGAAAAAAAGGATTGTATGAGAAGAGATCTTCAATTTATTGGAAATGTGGTCAATGGATCCAATTCTATATAATCGATCGAGGTGAGATAATGAAGAATATTGGATTATGAAAAATCTTGTGCTACATAACGTGTAATCTAGATCTACACACTATGTGGGGACTTATTTCTAGTGTATAGGGTTGTTGGTAGGATATAAGGATCACACATTGTGTGACCTTGTCACATGGAAGGAGACCCCACTCAAGATACTCAATGTATAATTTGGGAAGTACATGGACCTAAGGTGGACTACACGAGAAACCTATACACTATGTACTCCCCACATAGACTTTTCCTAGACCAAGTACATGGGATAATCCATGTACTAGTACACTATAACATGCACACTAGGTAAATATGTGTACTGGCACATGGTTTGTTTACACAGGAAGCCTACACACCATGTAGTTCTACACAGACACAGGTAAGAGACATAGGACATTTACATGTGCAGGACTTGGGGTCAAGGGACATGGCATGTGACCCATACTACATGTCGTGTACTCTTTTATACAAGGGTTAGAGCCCTTTTACTCAATATTATGGACATGTTTTATTAGGGTATGTTCCCCTCATTCTTTCTCTGATGGTTAGTAGGGAATTATCTCTTACTCCCAGGACTACAATCTCTTAAATATGAATTCTTGGATGGAGTCATTGGAATCCCTCTTAAAGGTCCAGAGTGATATCCTCTACTGATATTTATTCCCTAGGTGGAGTTATTAGTATCATCATGAAAAATATTATGTGGGTGATGATCCTCTACTTAGCAGGTTAATCTAGATTGAGTTGTTTGTATCACCCTATATCCTTGTAAATGATCCTCATATTTTTACTATATTCTCTTCAGACTTTCAACATTTACTTTCAATGATGAGACGTGATGAGAACTACCTCTTAGATGAGATTCATCAGTGCTGTCAGACTCTGGAGTGTGTTATCTATGATGAATACTTTATGGAATCATTAAGATGGAATCCTCATCTAGTATACTACGTTTGTGACATACCTTTTAGAATGTGTTCCTTTTTTGAGTATATCTATATGTTCTTTTTATACGTGTTGTAGACATATACTTTTGTAGAGATGATTGTACTTTTTTTTGTATGCTTTGTGGTTTTCAGGGTATCATACTGAGTATTTTTATACTCACCCCTTCCTGGTATTTTCCCTCACATGTCGTGTATTCTGAGATTATCAACCTTTTGATAGATTCATTGATGGACCAGGACCAGATGGTGCTTAGTGAGACTAGACACACTGAGTTGTGTTCCTAACACTTTATAACAGCAATCCCAAAACTTATATTCAGGTTGTACATGTGTTTTAGAATCTTTTTAGTAGACTTGTATTTGGATCTGTTTACTTTCCCTTAAATCATATCGTACTCTAGTTGTAGGATTTATATGTATTCATGCATATTTGTTTAGTCATTTTTACATTTCATCATTTTATAGGCTTGGATATGTGGGCGTTTGTACAAATACTTAGGCTAAGGCTTCCTATGTCAGTGATATTCTTACTCGGTGCTAGTCGCCATTCTATAGCCTATTAGAGGAGGTCTTGGGGAGTTGCAGCATAGGCCCCTTTGGGAAGGTTCGTGACAAAGTGGTATTAGAGGTAGTCATTTTTAACTTAGGATTGAGAGTGTATGATATTAATTTGGGTAAATAATTTTTTGTGTATCGAGTTTAGAATTCAGGATAGGGACTTTAGTGTTATTGTGGGGGCTAACATATCCATACATAAGGACTCTGATCACCTGATTTTTGACATGGTACACTAGAACACTTGATTCATAGAAAAATGGTAAAAAATAACATAGGAATGGTTTTTGGTTTCTATGTCCTTTTTGAGTTATCTTTCTAGATATACTCATTGACCATGGTACATCATGTTTGTTTCAAGATTTATCCATAACATATGCGAGCTAGGATTTAGCATAATTATCATGAGGATGATCCCCTTAGTGATGAGGCATTGAACCATGGACCAGTTCCCAGATGTTTCCTCTATATGGTTCACCATCCATACCACCACCTGTAGAGCAGCATGTGGAACCCGAAGTACCAACAGATTATGTATACAGACTGAGCGTTCTTTACACGTTTTAGCAATAGAGAACCCTTAGGTTATGAGGAAAGCCCGACTCATAGGTGGATGAAGACTGGATTTAGATAGTGACCCGAGTTTTCCATATAGTCATGAAACCAACAGATCAGATGGTTGTCATAGAGTAAATCCTTCTACACAGCTCAGTAGGGAGATAGTGGGGTTTGGTGACCTAGTCTTACAATGAGGTGACTCTTACATGGTTAAGTTTCAGAGTGTTTTATAAGAAGATATCTCACAAGATTTATTGAGGGTTGTGTGTATCTAAGAGCTCTTAAAACTCTATAAATTTAGCACAACAGTAGATGAGTATTTTTTGAGGTTTACCAACCTATATAGGTATTCAATGGATATTGTTCTTGATCAATTATTGAGGGATCAGAAAATCGATTGAGGTTTGTGTAGAGATATACAAGATCAGTTTTTTATCTTTAGGAATTATTATCTATTTTGGGGTACTAGAGGGATATTTAGTGGTCGAGGTTTCTTGGATGAGTATTCAGCTAGTGGTTTTCAGTGGAGGGAATAAAGAAAAATAGGCCTTGACAACAGGGAGTTGACATAAATCTCATGGACCTGGACGTGCAATTCATTTTAGGAGGAGTTCCCCAGATATAGGATATGTGGTTCAGGGCTCAAAGGGTGGTTCCAGTCATTCCAGAGAGAGGTGGATCTACTTGTGTGATGCTAGGGGATATCATGCTCAAGATTTTCCAACCCACTGTACAGCTGAGAGAGAGACTGTATATGGGATTCCAAGGTAGAGGTAAGGGTAGGAGTAGGAAGGTTCTCAAGGTAGAGGATGTGGAAGAGGAGATGGGAGTTCAACATTTTTTCTTGTTACCACCACCACCCCAAGTGTTCAACGCTAGGCTCATGGAGCTAGAGAATAGGGGTGGGGACAGGTGAAGGTGGTTGAATCTTACAACCCATAGGCTCTGAGAATGATTCAATTTATGATATATGTTTTTTATACCTTAATTTTAGTAGTGGTATACATAGGTTCTTGTCATTCCTTTCTTGACACATACCTTGTATGAGACTTATATATTCTAGTTGAACCTTTCGATTGACCCTTAAGCTTAGAGACTCCTATCATAGAAGACTCAGTGATCACATAATTGTGCTGATAATGTGACCTGAAACTTAAAGGTGAGATTTTTTGTTGAAATCTCTTGGTATAATTTTCAAGGCCTTACAATTTCATTGTTGGTATGGATTGGTTATCTATAGTTCATGTGTAGATTGAATTTTTTAGGAGATGGATATGGTGTGTTTGTAGTGATGAAATCAAGTTTTCTTTTTTCGGTGAAATGGAATCCCAAGAAGTGTAGGATGGAATCATACACAAGAGAGAATATCCTATTAATCATCATTTGGACAGATTAACCCTTGGTATAGTAGATTTAATGAGTTCACAGTTCCCTTTAGTGGTAGAGGAATACAAGGATATATTCCCTAAGGATGTTCCAGGTTTACCTTCTTACCGAGAGATAGACTTATCCATTGATCTACACTACGATATTACACTAATATCTGCACCAACATATCGAATGGATCCCATAGAGCTTAGTGAGTTGAGGGTGTATTTTGAGGACTTACATAGGAAGGAAATTTTTAGAACTAATGTTTCACCCTGGGAGGCCCCAGTTTCATTTTCCAAGAAAGAATAAAGAATCGTGAGGTTGTGTGTGGACTATCAGCACTTGAATCAGGTGACTATGAAGAACTAATATCCGCCATCGAGGATAGAAAACCTATTTAATCAGTTGAGAGGGGATTAATGGTTCTAGAAGGTTTACCTCAAGTCAGGATATCGCCAACTATGTGTATGGGATGAGAATATATTATAGAATTCATTCATATTTCTACAAGGTGATAATGAGTACTTGGTGATTACATTTGGCATGATGAATTCCCCAGAACTATCCATGGTTCTCATGAACCATATCTTTCATCCTTTCTTAGACCATTTCATGGTACCCTTCATTGACAACATCCTTGTGTACCCAGCATTCGAGGAGGAGAACACGAGACACTTGAGGATATTTTTTGGAAAGACTCCAAGATCACTAGCTTTATGGAAATATCTTGAAGTTATAATTCGGTATTAAGGTGGTCCATTTTTTGGGACATGTTATCTTAGTGGATGGAGTGGAAATGGACCCATCCAAGGTCGAGGTAATGTTAGCTTGGGAGCCATCCAAGAGAGTGATGGAGGTGTGGAGTTTCCTTGGGTTGGTAGGATATTACAAGAGATTCCTACATGATTTTTCTACGGTATCAACACCTAATAAATCTTTTAATCCAAAGGGGAAACCTTTCGTGTAGACAACGAGGTGCCAATAAGATTTTTAGCTATTGATGAATAGTTTGACAAGTGCTCCCATCTTGAGATTTCCATAGGAGGGTGTTAAGTAAATAGTGTTATACAATGCATCATGAACAAAGACTGGTTGTGTTTTGATGCAGAGGAAAGTAGTGATTTATTATGGTTCACACCAGTTGAGACCACATGAGCAGAACTACACGACCCATGATCTTGAGTTAGTAGTGGTAATCTTCTCACTAAAGATGTTTCGACACTACCTAATGGGAGATCAGTTCATCCACTACTAGAGTTTGGGACTATAGCCATACATCTAGAGCCATGGTAAATAAGGATCATGGTAGAAAATATCTTATACCCATGGGAATTATATTTCATGTGGTAGTAGATCACCCCACTACCCCCATTTCCCCTCCCCTCACGACCTTCCTCTCTCCACACTACCCTTAAAACCTTCCTCCATCCTCATTACTTTTGTAACGACCCAAACTTTTTGAATAGTATATTAACTTACTCTTAACGATTTAATATAGATGTTAATGGTTAATGCAGAAAGAGGAGTCGATGGCTTCATCCAGTAGACTCAAACCTTATGAAGCCCACTTATCAGAGCTTGGAAAGGAGGTGGCATCTTTGGGATTCACTTTGGACCAAGCCCAAGCATAACTCCAGCGTGTCAAGCTTGAACGGAGATGCTTGCGGGAGAAGTTCAAGTTAGTAGAGATTACTACTAGGGTAATGTTATCTGAGCCTCCCTCAGATTCTCTCACCATAGCACACCTTACACTTAGGTCATATGCTGGTGTTATAAGGGGCTATGTGACGAGACCGTATCTTCTTTGTGTAATCCTTTGGGATGAATAAATTGAGATTTCTTCCTTTAGTGAAGTTTGTGAAATTTCAAATGTCTGGATAATTTTAGGATGTATTTTATTGATGAATTTTGAAAAAAAGGATATTTTAAAATATTTATGTAAACCTTAAATAATTAATGATGTGTAATGATTTTCAAAAAATTGTCTTATGCAAAAGTGTTCAGTAAGGAATTTGGAGTCTAATAAGATCAACTTAATTTTTGGTGAATAGTAAATTATGAATAGTGATTTTACGCTTAGGATTAGTAATGTGACCAAATGGATTAGTAATCTCACTTAAAGAAAGTTTTAATATAATTTAGACACCTTGATTAAGTAATGTGATTCAATAAAATGGTTAAATAACGGTTTCATAAATTATTAATCAAGTATTAGTTTTTTCAGGTGAATAGTGATTTTTATTTAAAAATTTAATTAAAAATATTTAGAAAATTATTTTTATAAAATGGACTTTATTTTTGAACTCAGAGCATCGATATTATGTTATGGTAATTTTTGGGGATTTTTCTGAAAAAAATGAATTTTCGGTGAATAGTGTATTTATTTAAAAATTAAATTAAACATATTTAGAAAATTATTTTTATAAAATAAAGTTCATATTTTTAATTAGAGAATTGATATTTGGTTAAGGTAAAATTTTGGGATTTTTCTGAGAAAGATGAATTTTCAGTGACTAGTAAAAAATGAAGTTTTTGGGTTTCGGTATGTTTAATGACATCATAATTGTGTCATGATGATTTCATGAAATATTTTAAGGGTTGGCCAACCATAGGTGATTAATTATTGTTTTGGGGGGCCATGTAGCCTAACTCCATGGTAAATACCATGGGAGAGCCCATGGTTTTGAGAAAACCACCTGTGAGGTGTCCCTTGAAATTATTAAAGTATCACCTCACTTTCCCTATAAATACCAATCCATTCTCTAATCCTTTGGACTCAAAAATCATTCTCAACGAAGTTATGGTCTCCTTACCTCCCAAGGAGTCCTCCCAAGGTTCCCTCAATCCTCTCAAGGTCCCAACCTTTGAGTTTTAAGAGTTACGTTTAAGGTAAGGGTTTTAACCTCTCTCTTTCTTTTCAAGTAATCTCTTTTTTGTCATTTATTTTATGATCCATGTTATTATGTTGTAGAATGTTATTTTATATTCATCTTACTTCCCTTTTCATGTTCATATTATGATAGAGCCCCTCTTTCTCTCATCAATTCGTTTTAAGAATGTTTAGGTGACGTCGTTAGGCTGCCGAATTTTTAAGGGATTCTTTCACCTTTCTCATTTTTCAAAGTTCTACTTTCATGTCAATTCTTTCAAGTTACTTTTTATTATGTTGGGGTATTATATCTATATCTATCATACTGAACTTTTATGTTCATATGATGAGATACCCTATTTGATCCCGTCAATTCATTTTTGTTGAAATTTATGTGATGCCGTTAGGCTGCCGAATTTTCATAAGAGAAATATTATTTTTGTCTTCCTTTCATGTTCATCATTTCATATGGTATGTCTTTCAAATTTCATTACCATGTTATTAAATCCTTTATATTATGTTCTCCTACTGTTTTACGGATCATTTATGAGTGGGTTACCCATGTCCCCTCTCTTTTCAATGTTTTCTAAAACCTCGTAACATAGCTGTTATGCTGCAGAATTTCCGTCTCAAAATGTCTCTCTTTTTCTAAAGTTATATTATTTTATTAAGTGAATACTCAAATCTCTCTCTTCTATAGGGGTATTCACATATATTCCAATTTTTTCTATTTTGAATTCTGGGATTTACATACATGAGACCCTCTTTCCCTTCTGTGGGTTTAAAGTGACATACAGATCATGTCTTTAAAGCAGTTTTTAAAACGTTATGATTATGAAATGAAACCCATTTCTTTTATGCTATATGGGTTGTTTATGAAATGATTGATTATGATATATGTGGATCACATGATAATAAAAACAAATTAAAGGGTGTTCCCTGATAGTGCTCCAATTCATTGGGTAAAGACTTAATCTCTAGAGATGACCATTTAGACTGATACCTTGGTGAATAACCTTGGTAATTTTTATTGACACCTTGTGGATAGACCTTGGTGAAACGGAAATGATTTTATTTGTAAAATGTTGTAGCCACATCTTCAAGTTATGAAAAACGTTATTTTTATATGCCCCATGATTTCTTTCTCATGCCTTAAAGTTCTTTTCATGACCTTATTGAAGTATCTCAAGTTCACATGTAAATTGTTTCTCTTGTTTCCCTTACTGGGCCTTCTGCTCACCCTTTCTTTTGATGTATGTCCCCAGGTTATGAGATGCAGTAATGAACCTAGGATTAACTTAAGGAGTAGACTTTAAAGTGTTTAATAAGAATGTTTTGTGTTGTTTTCATGTATTATGTTCCTGGTTTCCAAGACACTAAACCTTAAAGATCCTCAGTTTTGTGTAATGTACTGAATGTTTATGTTATAAAAAGGCAGGATGCCACAGTTGGTATCAAAGGATGGTTTAGTTATTTATGGAAATTAGGATATAAAAACTTTAGGAAGAACCCTATAGACAAGTTTAAATATAGGAAAACTTCTTGGTATTTTGTAAGTATTTAGTAAGTGGTTTATCAAACAAATACATCTCTGTCTGGATACGAGCAGGTAGAGGCGGCTCTAGCACAGATGTACATAGGGGTAAAATCCGAAAACACCACTTTGAGCTAGACTCGAACGGGAACGGGTGCATGATAACGGGCCTTGTTTCACTCTTGGTTACGACACTCCCGAGGGATATGTTTGGTTAATCATAAGATTTTTATGAATCATTGTGAAGGAATTATAGAGAAATGTAATTGTCTAAGAATGAAATCTTAGTTAAAAGAATCATAAATTAAATAAGTTTCTCATAAAGGTTTTATCCTTTTAGAAAATGGCGGACAATATGAGGAATCGTGCAGATGGTAACCGCAATGCACCATGTGCTCATGGCCCTCCGATGAAAGCCGGAATGGAAAAATTCATGCGAATGATGAACCAACTGACTCAAGTTATGAGTAATAACTTGAATCAAGCTGAGAGGCCGATCTCACCATGAAGGGAACAACTCTTTGTTGAGTCCTTCATGCATCAACGGCCACCAACATTCAGTGGATCTACTGAACCATTGGTTGTGGAAAAATGGATAAGCTCCATTGAAATGATCTTTTATGTACTTCATTGTTAGGAACAAGAAAAATTCACCCTTGCTGTTTACCACCTAGAGGGAGAAGCTGGTCAGTGGTGGTCACTGATCAAAAACACGAATCCACGAGGAGAGATGGAAGCTATGGAGTGGGAAGAGTTCCAGGGAATATTCGTTAATAAGTATTTCCCTCATTCCATGAGAACGAGAATAGAGAAAGAGTTTTCAAGCTAAAGCAGAATGAGAACGAATCTGTCGGAAGCTATGAGATGAACTTCACCCGACTTTCATGATATACCTATAGCTTTGTCATTGATCCAAGTGGGAAGGTTGACAGATTTTTCGGTGGACTGAGACCTCATCTGCGGAAGAATCTAGCCAACCGGGACTACGATAGCTATGAGGAGACCGTGTGGAGTGCAATGAAAGTCGATCTAGAGTTTGGTGAGACACAGTGGTCTCATAAATCAAATGAAAAGAAGAGATCATTGGAGCCTAGTCTAGGGAAGTATTTTGATCAGGGAAGAGGTCGAAAGAAAATGAAACTTACCACATGCAACAAATGTGGGAAGAAGCATCTGGGGAACTGCTTGATCGGAAGTGGAAAGTGCTACAAGTGTGGAAGAGAAGGCCATATTGCTCGGAATTGTCATAGTGAGGTGAAGCCTCAACTTCCCAACACTAACGACAGAGTAAAGATGGTTCCGGCCCTACCCGAAGTCAAATTCTTCAAGTGTGGACATCTTGGGCACTTTTCTAATCACTGTCCAAATCCAAGGGTAGTGGAGGGGAATCACCATCAACCTCAGCAATGGCCAAGGGAGAAAGGTCATGCTTTTTCTATCACAAAAACTTAAGTTGAAGTTCCAAACGACGTTGTAGCAGGTACTCTTGTTGTCCTCTCAAAACTAGCAAGTACATTGTTTGATTCTAGTTTTACGCATTCCTTTATTTCCTCCAAGTTTTCAAAGAATATAGAATCAATCCCCGAACTGCTTGAGGTGGAATTGTCAGTCAAGACTCCAAGTGGGATTATCCATGCTTCAATAGTGTTTAGAGACTCTAGTGTTTACTTCAGTGAGCATAATCTTATCGCAAATCCAGTAGTCATTCCCATGTTGGAATTTGACGTTATACTAGGGATAGACTAGCTCTCAAAGTATAATGCTAAGATAAAATGCAGAAGTAAGGAAATCTCAATAGTCTTGAATGAACGACCTAAAATTATCTTCCAAGGAGAGATATCCTGAACTGATCCCTATCTAGAATCACCTCCTATAGCTTTCTTCATGGAGTTAATCAGTGATTATGAAGAAGGAAAAGGGAGTATACAAATAGAATATATTCCTATTGTTTTGGAATACATGGATGTATTTCCTGAGGAGTTACCTGGACCTCCCCCAGAAAGAGAGGTAGAGTTATCCATTGAACTCATACCTGGATCTCCTCTGATATCAAAGACCCCATATAGAATGTAAAATGTGGATCTAGAATAGTTAAAGAAGCAACTCCAAGACTTGTTGGAGAAGGAGTTTATCCGACCGAGTGTGTCTCCTTGGGGAACACCAGTTCTCTTTGTGAAGAAGAAGGATGGATCAATGCAACTATGCATTGATTATAGAGAACTAAATGGGATCACAGTGAAGAACAGATACCCTCTTCCAAGAATTGATGATTTATTTGACCAACTTCGTGGGGCTCAATTATTCTCCAAGATTGGTCTTCGATCTGGTTATCATCAAATGAGGGTGAAAAGGGAAGATATTCCAAAGACTGTCTTCCGATCAAGATATGGGCATTATGAGTTTACTATTATGTCCTTCGGCTTGACTAATGCTCCTACTATTTTCAGGGATTTTATTAATAGAGTCTTTAAGGACTACCTTGATAACTTTGTGGTAGTTTTTATTGATGATATTTTGATATATCAAAAAGTCCTGAGGAGCATGAAGATTATCTTAGGGTTATTTTGAAAACTCTATGGAAGGAGAGGCTCTTTGGAAAGTTTAGCAAGTGTGAGTTTTGGTTACAACAAGTGGCTTTCTTCGGACACATTGTAACCAATGAATGAATCTCGGTTGACCCTGCAAAGATAATGGTTGTGTAGGAGTGGCCTCAACCCACAATAATAACTGAGATTCTTAGTCTCCTTGGTTTAGAAGGATATTATCGGAGGTTTGTGAAAAACTTTGCACAGCTTTCTAATCCACTAACCATGTTGACTCGAAAAGGGGTTAAGTTCATCTAGACAAAGGAATGTGATTAAAGTTTCCAAGAACTGAAGAAGAGATTGGTTACTGCACCTGTGTTAACACTACCCTCTATCGGAGAAGGATTCGTCATTTTTAGTGATGTATCTCTGAAAGGGATTAGGTGCGTCCTCATGCAAAATGACAAGGTAATTGCTTATGCATCTCAACAGCTAAAGATTCATGAGAAGAATTATCCTATGCATGAACTAGATCTAGCGGCGGTTGTTTTTGCTCTAATGATATGGAGGCACTATATTTATAGGGAGAAATGTGATATATACACTGACCACCAAAGTTTAAAGTATATTTTCACACAGAAAGAATTGAATATGAGACAAAGGAGATGGTTGGAGCTTATTAAAGACTATGATTTTTCAATTCATTATCACCCTGGAAGAGAAAACAATGTCGTGGATGCATTAATCAAGAAAGACCTTGTTGTTATGGCAACAATGAGGATCCTATGAGATCCCTTGATTAAAGATCTAGTAAAACTGGACATGGGAATTATAAGGGAAGGGACATCATCATCCCTATCCCAAATGATTTCCCAACCTTCATTACTAGAGAAGATCAAGAAGGCTCAAAAAGAAGATCATTTGTTGTAGGAGAAGTTTGAGGCTGTAGAGGATTGGATGTTCCCTAATTTCAATATTGATCAAGAAGGTGTATTGAAATTTCTTACAAGACTATGTGTTCCATCTATTCCGGAGATAAAGAAAGAATTGATGGATGAAGCTCATAGCTCTACTTTCTCTATACATCCGGGAAGCACTAAAATGTATAGAGAACTTTGTGATCATTATTGGGGGGATAAAATGAAGAGGGAGATTTCTGATTACACTAAAAGGTGCCTGGTGTGTCAACAAGTAAAGGAAGAACAACAACTTCTTAAGGGGGTATTACAACCGCTACCCATACTAGTATGGAAGTGGGATAATATCACTATGGACTTTGTAACTGGTCTCCCAAAAACATCCAAAGGAAACAATGTGATATGGGTTATTGTGGACCATCTCACCAAGACCACCCATTTTATCTCTATTCAGGAAGATTTCTCTCTGGATCAACTTTCCAAGATATATGTAAATGAAGTGGTAAGGTTGCATGGGGTACCACTATCCATCATGTATGATCGTGATCCAAGATTCACATCAAAATTATGGAGAAGTCTTCAACATGCTCTGAATACTGAATTAAATTTTAGTACGGCCTATCATCCTCAAACTGATGGTCAATCTGAAAGGAATATTCAGACACTCGAAGACATGTTGAGATTATGCTCAATGGAATTTAAAGGTGGATGGGATCAACACCTCCCATTAGTTGATTTATCCTATAAAAACAGCTTCCATTCGAGTATTCAGATGGAACCCTATGAAGCTTCGTATGGAAAGAGATGTAGAACTCCTACTTGTTGGGATGAAACTAGTGAGAGAAAGCTTCTTGGTCCTGATCTTGTGCCAGAGATGATAGAACGGGTTCATGCCATCCAACAATACATAAAGGCTACTCAAAGTCGGCAGAAGAGCTATGCTGACAACCGTCGAATGGACTTGGAGTTTGGTGTTGGCGACAAAGTATTCCTTCGAATTTCTCCATGGAATAGAGTCATGTGGTTTGGGAAGAAAGGCAAGCTCAGCCCTAGGTACATTGGCCTCTATGAAATCATTGATCGCATAGAAGCAGTGGCCTATCGACTAGCACTTCCACTAAACCTAGCTCAAGTTCACGATGTCTTCCATGTATCTCTCTTGAGGAAGTACATACCCGACCTTTCGCATGTACTAAACCCAGAGGTGGTACAACTGGAACATGACCTCTCTTATGAGGAGCAGCCAGTGGAGATCTTAGACCGTAGAGACCAGGTTCTATGAAACAAGACTACCCACCTTGTGAAAGTGTTGTGGAGGAATCATAAGTATGAAGAAGCAACTTGGGAGCCTGAGGAAACAATGAAGCAAAAGTACCCTCACCTTTTCGACTAGGAATCAAGTATAAAATTTCGGGGACGAAATTTCTTAAGGGGGGAAGAATGTAACGACCCAAACTTTTTGAATGGTATATTAACTTACTCTTAACGATTTAATAGAGATGTTAATGATTAATGCAGAAAGAGGAGTCGATGGATTCATCCAGCAGACTCGAACCTTATTAAGCCCACTTATTAGAGCATGGAAATGAGGTGGCATCTTTGGGATTCACTTTGGACCAAGCCCAAGCCGAACTCTAGCGTGTCAAGCTTGAACAGAGATGCATGCGGGAGAAGTTCAAGTTAGTAGAGATTACTACAAGGGTAATGTTATCTGAGCCTCCCTCAGATTCTCTCACCATAGCACACCTTACACTTAGGTCATATGCTGGTGTTATAAGGGGCTATATGACGAGACCCCAGCTTCTTTGTGTAATCCTTTGGGATGAATAAATCGAGATTTCTTCCTTTAGTGAAGTTTGTGAAATTTCAAATGTCTGGATAATTTTAGGATGTATCTTATTGATGAATTTTAAAAAAAAAAAGATATTTTAAAATATTTATATAAACCTTAAATAATTAATGATGTGTAATGATTTTCAAAAAATGGTCTTCTGCAAAAGTGTTTAGTAAGGAATTTGGAGTCTAATAAGATCAACCTAATTTTTGGTGAATAGTAAATTATGAATAGTGATTTTACGCTTATGATTAGTAATGTGACCAAATGGATTAGTAATCTCACTTAAATAAAGCTTTAATATAATTTAGACACCTTGATTAAGTAATGTGATTCAATAAAAGGGTTAAATAAAGGTTTTATAACTTATTAATCAAGTATTAGTTTTTTCAGGTGAATAGTGTTTTTTATTTAAAAATTTAATTAAAAATATTTAGAAAATTATTTTTATAAAATGGACTTTATTTTTGAACTCAGAGCATCGATATTATGTTATGGTAATTTTTTAGGATTTTTCTGAAAAAATGAATTTTCGGTGAATAGTGTATTTATTTAAAAATTAAATTATAAATATTTAGAGAATTATTTTTATAAAATGGAGTTCATATTTGTAATCAGAGAATCGATATTTGGTTAAGGTGAAATTTTGGGATTTTTCTGAGAAAGATGAATTTTCAGTGAATAGTAAAAATGTAGTTTTAGGATTTCAGTATGTTTAATGACATCATAATTGTGTCATGATGATGTCATGAAATATTT
This sequence comes from Viscum album, assembly GCA_963277665.1. Lineage (NCBI taxonomy): Eukaryota > Viridiplantae > Streptophyta > Magnoliopsida > Santalales > Viscaceae > Viscum > Viscum album. Next base: position 32,256,078 of record OY728133.1, read on the forward strand.
TAAGGTTTGGACGACCAAAGGTGATGAATTATTGTATTTGGGGCCCCATTTATCCTAAATCCATGGGAAATACCATGGGAGAGCCCATGGTTTTGAGAAAACCACTTGTGAGGTGTCCCTTGAAATTATTAAAGTATCACATCATTTTCCCTATAAATACCAAGACATTATCTCATCATTTCGACTCCAAAATCATTCTCAACGAAGTTATAGTCTCCTTACCTCCCAAGTAGTACTCCCAAGGTTCCCTCAAGCCTCTCAAGGTCCCAACCTTTGAGTTTTAAGAGTTACGTTTAAGGTAAGGGATCCGACCTCTCTCTTTCTTTTCAAGTAATATCTTTTATGTCATTTATTTTATTCTCCATGTTATTATGTTGGAGAATGTTATTTTATATTCATATTACTTCCCTTTTCATGTTCATATGATGAGAGACCCCCTATTTCTCTCATCAATTCGTTTTAAGAATGTTTAAGTGACGCCGTTAGGCTGCTGAATTTTTAAGGGATTCTTTCACCTTTCTCATTTTTCAAAGTTCTACTTTCATGTCAAGTATTTCAAGTTCCTTTTTATTATTTTGGGGTATGATCTCTATATCTATCATACTGAACTTTTATTTTCATATGATGATATACCCTATTTGATCTCGTCAATTCATTTTTGTTGAAGTTTAAGTGACGTTGTTAGGCTGCCGAATTTTCATAAGAGAAATCTTATTTTTGTCTTCCTTTCATGTTCTTCATTTCATATGGTATGTCTTTAAAATTTCATTACCATGTTCTTAAATCCTTTATATTATGTTCCCCTACTGTTTTACGGATCATTTATGAGTGGTTGACCCATGTCCCCTCTCTTTTCAATGTTTTCTAAAACCTTGTAACATAGCCATTATGCTGCAGATTTTCCGTCTCAAAATGTATCTCTTTTTCTAAAGTTATTTTATTTTATTAAGTGAATACTCAAAGCTCTATCTTCTATAAGGGTATTAACATATATACCAAGTTGTTCTATTTTGAATTCTGGGATTTACATACATGAGACCCTCTTTCCCTTCCGTGGGTTTAAAGTGACATAAAGATCATGTCTTTAAGGCAGTTTTTAAAACGTTATGATTATGAAATGAAACCCATTTCTTTTATGCTATATGGGTTTTTTATGAAATTATTGATGATTATATATGGATCACATGATAATATAGACAAATTAAAGGGTGCTCCCTGATAGCGCTCCAATGCATTGGGTAAAGACTTAATCTCTAGAGATGACTATTTAGACTGATACCTTGGTGAATAACCTTGGTAATTTTTATTGACACCTTGGGGATGGACCTTGGTGAAACGGAAATGATTTTCTTTGTAAAATGTTGTATCCACATCTTCAAGTTATGAAAAACGTTATTTTTATATTCCTTGTGATTTCTTTCTCATGCCTTAAAGTTATTTTCATGACCTTAGTGAAGTATCTCAAGTTCACATGTAAAATGTTTCTCTGGTTTCCCTTATTAGGCATTCTGCTCACCCTTTCTTTTGATGTATGTCCCCAGGTTATGAGATGCAGTAATTAACCTAGGATGAACTTAAGTAGAAGCCTTTCAAGTGTTTAAGAAAAATGTTTTATGTTGTTTTCGTGTATTATGTTCCTGGTTTCCAAGACACTAAACTTTAAAGATCCTCAGTTTTGTGTAATGTAATGAATGTTTATGTTATAAAAAGGCGGGATGCCACAAATTTCCTCCTCCCCATTACCCGTGTGGCCACCCTCCATCATTCAATGTTGACACCCAACTTCCCCCACAATCCTCCTCCTCTTATGATGTGACCACCCCCACCTCCCTGTTGATGGTTCTTTAATGCTAATCTGATGCAGAATACCCACCTCCTCCTCCTCATATGCACCTGCAATGTGAAAACCCAACCTCCACGTGATCCTCCTACTCTACTAAGGCTTTTACATGGCTTTGTCATAGCTCAAACATAGCTCTGATGTGGCCACCCTACCTCTAGGGATTCTCCTACTTCGACTCAATAACCCCTAATTATTCTCCTCTGATGTAGTAAACCCACCTCCCTAATTTCTCATTCAAACCAATCCCTGCCCTTACAAACCACATCCTCCCATGATTTATGACTAACCCTACTCAGGTAACCCTAGTGAATACCCCCCTTCTCATGCCAAATCTCTGCCAGCTACCCTTCTGTTTAATTGTATCTTCATAACTGGTTAGGGATCCCCAAATTTTTCTTATAAACTAATTTTTATTCTACTAAAATATGTGTTTAGTTAGTCATTGAACCATATTTATTTATTGAACATACAATTTCATTATTTTCTCCTCACATCAGTAACTTATTTGGATCCCATAGTTTCATGATTTCATAATATGATTTTTTTTACTATTTTTATATGCTTAGACTACGTCAAATGAATGACTTGGTTATGTTGGTTCTTATTTTTGTTTTATTTTATTTGAAATCAAATAATTATCAGTCACTTTTTTTCTACTCTTTCAATCTAATTGAATGGTATATTATGGGTTTGTTTTATGGAAGAACCCATCAACATCAAACCAGGTGATATCTATCATATCTTATTTTCTGAAATCTATTGTGTATATTTTTTTATTTCAAGAAATTAATAAAATTAGGCTAAATTTCATTCATGGTTATCGATATCCAATATTATTTCACCTATTTCTACCTATAATCTTCATTCTTTAGCATATACATGATGATTGGGCTGCTCATATCACCATTGTTGGATTGGGGATTGACTACCACACCATTCAAACATAGAGCTTGGTTAAATTGTTTTTAATTTTTTTAACATTAAATTTGAAATTTAATATGGATTTGGTTTTTCATATAGTTTAAATAAGAGAAATGATGTTGATCAAAAATGACTAAAATAAGGGGGTTGGCCACATGAATCCACCAACTCCACATGCTACTCACTTTATTTTATATTTTTAATTATTGAGTTTATATAGGATTTAGGCTTCATATATTACCATGGTTATATTGGTAGATTGATTTTCTAAATTATACTACTTTAATTCTAAATCATGTTTTTAATGTTTTGGTTTTAATTCTTATTTTTAATGATCAATCAATTTTTAATTTTAGGTTATTAAGTTGAATAAATCAATTCAACATTCAATCATTGTGTAAAAGTAGTTCTAGCCACTATCTTGGATGTGAGGTCAATCATATTCAATTTCCTTATTCTTTTCTATCTTGGTAAAATATTCATTAAGAATTAAATAGTGTATTATAATGTGTGATATTTTTTACTTTGTAGTAGGTGATTTATGGTATTAATTAGGTTTATCCACGTGGAATTTAAAGTGATTTACATATATTTAATTTCAATAGAATTGATCTTCCACAATTAGTAGAGTATACCGTTTTTTTTATACTATTTTTGAGTTTAAATTATTCACATTTATGTATGCTACCCTGGTTTGATTTTTGATTTTTATGATGAAATGTGTTTATTAAGCTAATTGATAAATTTTTATGTTGAAATGGGGGTCTTACATGCTGATTTTTTTATTTTATTAAATATATATTTTGAGAATTAACTATTTTCATGTTATTACACTCAAAAATATATTCATATATGTTGTTTGAATCTTATAAAAAACACACATAATTTTTAAAAATTTATGACCCTTTTACTTTGGGCTGCTGAATTATAATTTCAAATTCTTCCATGTTTATATTTATGTATGTTTATAGTGGTGACCAATAATGATGATATTCAATCCCTTTTCCAATATGATCATACCCAAATTTAAATAGTACTGACATTATATGGAGATTATAGTTATAATAAAGTTTCCATGAACTACTACTTTATTTTTATCTCATCATAGTTTATTTGATAGCACTTACTAAAAACAACTTATAAAACTTATCAGTTATTGTATGTGTTTTTTAAAAGTGTTTAATATTAAAAAAATCATTTTAAAAAGATAATTTATATATATTTTTAGTAATATAACAAACACTTCTTATTTTTTAAATTGATTTCCAAATATTATAAGCACGTAAACAGTTTTCAATAAGTGTAGTCAATAAGACACTCAATATTATCATGTTAAGTGCTTAAACAGTTTTCAGTAAGTATAATTAGTTTTTCATGTCATAAAAGACAATAAATATAGTGTATAAATTAATTATTTTTTGGAATATGATATTTTTCATGCATTGTTGATAGTTTTCTACCCTCGCGATTCATCTGCCATGTGACCCTCCTCCGATGCAGCAACCAGCCCACCTCCCTACTGATGTGGCTCTCATACAGCATACCCACCTCCCTTCCAATGTGGCTTCAGCGTAGCCATCCCACCACCCTACTTACATGGCATCCCTACCTCCCAACCAATGTATCTCCAACTCTCCCTCGTCTCACTACTACCCTCCTCCTCTAACATGGATCACCACCACTTGATGGGGCTCTGACACCACCACGTCGCCTTTTGTGGTCCTCCTCTGATGAGACCACCCCAAATTCCTAATATCCTTCTCCAATAACATGGATCTTAGTAAAATTTACTCTAAGAGTTCATTAATTTTATAATAGAAGAATTATTTTCTATGATTGTGGTGGTAGATAGATTATTGGAGCATTATAACTATTTATGCAACCACATTTTCCTTACAGTACTAAATCTTGATTCATGTATGATGCATCCAATTTGTGAATGCTATTTTTCTTATCAATTTTTCACATATATAACAATACTAATTAGTTTTATGGTGTCATTTAATTCTTACCCGGTGCATGTAGGTTTTGGAACATCATGTTACAATGGTGGAGTCATAGAATTCATGAGTTGAGTTATCAAGACTAGTTAGAACACCTATGGTACAGACCTATAATTTATAGTTAATTCATTTACTTCAATAATTGTTTATAACAATTTACATCAATATATTCAATGTCTTTCAATAATATTACCTCATTTTTATAGGTTAATCTATGGAAACACTATATATTCTCAATAATCTAACCTATTTTGTACAAATTTTTAGGATTTAAAGAACCCAATGGATTTATATGACGAGTGTTGTATTTTTTAGAATAGTCAATAAATTTAATATCTAAATAAAGGGTTATATTGAACATAAATAATCAGTTTTTGGTTTAAAAGGCTAAGGTCCAGAATCTTTCATTCTAGAATAATGAAAACTTCAGGTTTCAAACAATATTTAGTATCACTTGATGAAAATTTGATTCTATATGAACCAAAAATATTTGAGTCTATTAGTATACTATTATCAACTGAAATTTTATTTGATCTTATTTGAGAAATTACAAGTGTTGAAGGTCAATAGATGTTGTTCTGTAGGCACCATCCACTCTAGTTTTAGAACATATATTTTAAAATAAAATTGAATATACATTTTGAAGTCCATTAGATAGCTATATAGAATTCATTTCATTAGAATAATGGAAAAAAGTAAAGTTTGGAGGATGAATAAGGTAAGAGGATACTGAAGAAAAATGAAAGAGTTACTAAAAAGGATGTTGGTAAGAATGTTTTAAATATATAGAGTTTCAAAGTGTTGAAGTATTATACATTGGTAACTTAAAGTATGTAATATAGAGTTGGGAAGATGATTTGAATCAAAACAATTCTAAAGGATGATATCTAAAATAATTATAAGATACCTCTATCCATCTTTTGTATTTTATGTTGATGATTTAGTATATTAGATATAAGGTTGTTTAAGTTATCAAAGATTGTGTAGGAGATATAAAAGAACAATTAAAGTTTTTGTTGTGAAGTAACTGAAAGCTATCATAGCTTATAAAAGATTAGATATATGATATATTAAGAATATATAAATGTATAAATTATTATAATCCAACACTTAAATGAGGGTTGTTTATTTGATGAATTTAGAGAGATGTTCTGAAGTAGAATTATAAAGAAACCAACATAGCATTTCTTTTTAAATATTTGAATGAAAAAATATCATTAGGTATTATAAAACAACTATGATCCAAGATGTCATATTTTTTATAGGAATTTTATGATCCAAAATTTAGTTTAATAAAAAATTATTCTAGAAGCTAATATGTTATACCAGTTGAGTAGCTAAAGGTTGATGCCAAAGATACCAAAAACTAAGTATCTTACTTTGAGTTATGGAGAAGGATGTTCTAGAAGCTAACTTAAAAAACTTTTTAAAAATGATATTTTAAAATAATTCATACTGAATAAAGGGTGATGAAAATGGAATCAACCTAGAAGAACCATAATATCATAGAGTGTTATTTCAGAAGTGAAAATAGTCAATAATTCTAATAACTTCTACTGATATAAATCTAAAATTTTCTAAGTCATAAAAGTATAATTCACTGATCTAGATATTTTAAATGATGTTTGAATCAGTAAAGGGTGATTCAAAACAATGGAAACATTGGAATATTTTAATGTTAAAAGAATTTAAGTATGGATAATTCATAAACATATATATAGAGGTATTTATGTTCTTAATTATAATATAAATGAAAAATAGTACATGTAGTATTTTCTAGTGAAATAACATTCTTATGTATAGAAGGGATAACCCCACACTCAAGATTTTTCCTTCCTATTAATGTAAATGAAAATTTAACTTTTAATATTTAACAAGTGATCTATAAGAAATACTATAAGGATTCTAGATTATTATATGTGATCAAACATTGAAGGTCCATAATCATTGTTTTGAAACACATGATCAAACCATGTGAGATATTAGAAAACCTAAAATTTTAAATGTAATTGATTTATGATTTAATGGTAAAAAATTTATAGTTGTTGGGTATTTTAAATAAATTCTACCAACATGTTTAGTGGGAATATAAATGAAATAATATTTGGAACAATGTTTTCTCCCAATGGTTGAGGTTGTTTATATGAAAATCATATCCAAAAGAGTTGGAATCATTTCACAATTATTTTAAATGATTTTAATAAAACCTATGATGCATACGTTAAAGTGGAAGATTATTTTAAATATTCACCAAAGTATAAGGCATGATGTAGTAAAATATATCATGTTATGGTTTGTGTTATCTGGTGATTCATGATACCATTACATTGTGTATGTATTGAATGGAATTGTATATCATTATAAAAACCTTAATTAATGATCATTTTTTTAGTATTGGTATGTACATAACAATTTAAATATTATTTTTTCTTTTTTGGTTATGGAATCATGTATCATTTATCATGTACAGTTGACACACTGATGACACATATATAAAAAATCATTATATCTCACTTCTTCTCCCATTATTTCATTAAAAATGGTTTCTTATTATGAGGATGGTTCTATCCACTTCCATCAAATATAGAGAGTTCGACATCAGATTCTGGTACAGTTTTTATGTTTTTATTCTTAAGCCTAATTTTAATGAGGGATTTTGTGATTTTTGGGTTCCCTATATTTTTATAGTGCATATTGGATATCATTGAGGTGAATTCAAGCTATTGTTGTGGAAGGTGACTTAAATGTGTATGCATAGGTAGACATATATTTATATATAGAAGTTCACCTTTATATATATTCACTCATGGAATTATGAATATACATATATATTGGGGCTAGGTGTTCTTATATATAGATATGAAAAATGAATATGTCTGAATGTGAAAATGGGTGTATGAATCAATAAATGTATATATAAGGACCCCCTTATGCATATTTTTCCATGAAAATTTGTATATAAGGGCTAGTTTTCCTTATATAAATGTGAATTTGTATGCATGTAAGTGGAAAAAAGGAATATTTTAGTTGTCATTGTCAAAAGTAGTGTGCCTTGAGGTTGATGTAGGTTCCCTATGCCTAACCCTTTAATTTGAATTTCATAATTTTTTGATTGTTTTTAAAACGTTTTCTCATTATTATGTAATGTGTATATTCTATTAAAATTTTTTATGTCTCTATGAAATAATATTTTCACATATTTTACATGATTTCCCTAATCCTTTTAGTGGACTAACAAGGACCTTCTATTCTTGTTCTAGGACCTTTTCAAGAATCTTCATGATTTTATGGGATTCGAATGGATTGAACATAGCATCCTCTAGAATAAGAAAACTCATCATTCTCTATCTTAGGGATAAAAAATGAATCTCCCATCACATGGTGAGTAGAACATTTAAACCAAATCAAGAGTAGAAAATTATATTTCCTTTACTTTAGAGATGATAGTATCCTCATTTTGATATAACATGAACTGAGCATTCTCATGAAAATCTAAACTAAAAGAAAATATTTGTTTTAATTTTATCAAACACAAACAACCATCCTTAAAATCTTGACACTTTATTAAGTAACATCACTATGAAATTAAACTAGATACAATCAACTACCATACCAGGAAGAATTCACCATTTATTACTTAAGTAATTAGTTTTCTTTGAACTGTTTGAATCAACTTCATTGGTTCTCTTTAATTTCCCCATATTTATTTGAAGGTTCAATGTTCAAGTGATTGAGGAATAGGGTTCAAAGGTTTTATAATTCTGTGATAAATATAATGAACTATAGTGTTTCCTCACACTCACTCCTCTAATTTCATGAAATTGAATTTACTTCTAGAATTAATTATATCATCTTGAAATAATGATATTTATAGTATATGAGATCCCAATTAAGAATTATATAATGTCCATTAAGGAAATACTAATAATGATAATCCTTTAGTGTCTCAATGGGAATGGGCTAGTAATTATCATAAGGGTGGGGTGAGGGGTTGGTTTATTGATGGGATCACTGACATTCATAGGTGAATAACCTTCTTTTGTGAATATAAACTCAAGTTGTAACCACTATAGAAGTAGTACTGAATTGACGATATTAAGAGTGGGACATCTATAGTTGTCTTTAGATGAAAATGGGTATGTTATATATTATATATAATAACCAAGGATTAGAAGGAAATTAGTTTTTTTAATAATTAGGGAATTTAAATAGATCTTATAGAACCTAGTGTGATAGATTCCCATGTATGAAGTGGGATGGATAATCCATTAACTTTACTATGTATTATCCATTCACTATATTAAGTATTATATATTAGATCATGGCATATAAGGGTTATACTATGTTGATTAGTGAGTGATTGGTTATATTATTATTATTATTAATGTATTCCATGATAGGATGACATGTACTAGATATATGATAATCATGTTATAAGAATTATGGATATTATAGATACTAGTAGAGCACCTGGATTGGATTCTATATGCCATATGTTATTTTTATTACCATCTTAATCATGTTGTTATACAACATTATTTTGATATTATGTAGATCTTCTGATGGTGATTGACATAATTGGAACCCAATAGAAAACTACGGGGACATAATATATTTTCATTGGGTAATTTTCCATGATCCATCGCCTATATATTTATTCATGATACATGATCCATAACCTATATATTTTACCAAAAAAATATTGTAATTATAAATCTTTTTTCAGAATATGGATTAGATAGACCAATATTATGTTGGGTCTCACTCTGCAAAAAAACAATGTGGAACCCTTCTTGATTTTACCATGATAAATCATGGTGTACTGTTATAGGTCATGCTAAAATAAACATAAATAAAGATAAACATAATGGAACCAAGCATTCATAGGGTCACTCTATGCTGCATGCCTTCCCACAAGCTATAATGTTGAAAAATTTCTTGCTAAAGTTACCCTAATGGATTATCCCTCATGGAAACACTTTAAAGAAAATATTTTTAAAAAATTAATGGATATGGAAGCCAAATAAATTTATATAATTTCCAATGGTGTCATATTATTACATTTGAAATGCCTTTAAATTCACAACATAAGCTCTAGTTTTCATACTGATCTCCATCTCATATCCTTGTCATGGTTCCACCTCCACATCACCAAGTCTTCTCACAAATCCACAACTGAGACCTTAAATAACCTAGGTAACCCCTCCAAACTCTACATAAGTTGATTCATATCCTTATTTTCATCTCTTCACAACCATCTATTGCCTCATATCCCAACCAACACCCCCAAAACTACCCAATATCCTCTCAAACCATTACTTAATTTATCAAACACAAATAAAATTAATGTAACACTTTTTTAAGCCCCTATCTAATATATCACTCCTTACCCTCTCTATGAATCAATGAAAAAAAGTCGACTACCCTTCCAAATTAAAATGACCACCACCTCCAAAAAAACAAAAAAGCTACTGGTTAAACACACAAAGTAGTGCAAGACCAATCCTACCCAACCACTACACAATCCATCTTATAGAACATCATCTATCCCCCAACCATCTCAAAATTGTATCCTTACTGAGAATTAAACCCCTCAATCATCCTTGAGTGAGGTTTTACACTAATTACACCTCTATTTTTTCTTATGATTCACAAACCCCATTCATTGAGATAGGTTTGGTAAGACACAAATGTGAAGGTTTAAACTAAATACAACCTTGGATATGTGGGTTATATAGTAAATTGACATGGGAAACAATATCATGATAGAACTGTGTGAATATATAAAATGTAACAGGTTCAGATATTTTTTGTAGTTACATGTATTCTTTGAGGGGGATCTCATGGAGCAATTTTGGATATTTTTGGAGTGATTATGTAATGAAGTGATCATGATTAAGGATTTCCTCTTACATTTCTTTTTTAGAGTTTTCATCAGTCATGGATGAAAGTGATCACTTTCATCATATAGTGAATGAAATAAGAAAATAGAAGAGTGTTGGTTGCGATAGAGTTGATAGTTATAATCTTGTTAATGAGTTTTTTATCACTCGCTAATAAGGAATCTTATATTAAGGATTTGTGAAGCTGGGTGAGGCTACTGCATAGTTTAAAAAGATGGTGATGGCTCTTAATTATACTATAACATGTGAAAAGAATGTTTAAACTAAGTTTGATCTGGTGAAAGTGTAGGTAAAACCAGTAAAATGGACATTTTAGTGAGAAAGTCTTCCTACTCTAATTTTCTTAATCACTCTTTATTGGGTTGGTCTTCAGTGCCCATTTTTCACTATCAGTTAATCTTATTCCCTTTTTTAATGAATTATCGATTTGTCTTATCTAATATGTTTATTTCAATTTTATTTAGTTCAAAATGTAAGTCGGGAAATAATAAAGGGATAACATGACATCAACCATTTCAATGATTTTTAGAAGGGTGTGGTAGGTGTAGTAGACCTATTGAATTAGTTTTATGAAAATTGAAATATATGGCCATAGACATTTTATTTTTTTCCTAGAAACTAAGGTTGGTAGCCACGGTTTCAAAATGTGGCATTATAACTTTTTCCATAGTTTGAAACATGGATATTAGAAAATTACCACTGTTATAGACTATGTTAATAGAGCTATTTCCACGGTTCTAAACCATGACTATAGTTGTGGCCCTTTTTTCATTCCAATATGATCAACAGTCCAAAAAACCATTGATAATACATATATCCATGTTTCCATTAACTATATACATTGTTATAAACCTTTGATATAGCTATAATTTTTGGTAGTGATCATATACTCTAATCAAAAGAGTCTCAAGTATGTCTCATATAAGAAGGATATTAACTTGAGACAGAGGTGATGGATAGATTTCTTCCAAGATTATGACTTTGAAATTGAATATACTCTTGGTAAGGGGAACATGGAAGTATATTCATCCAGTATGATATATGGTTTTTATTTTCTTAATGAGGCATCAGAGCCGTTGGCCTCGTTATATTTATCCTTTATGGATAGAGATGGAGCAGTTTATATCCAGTCAATGGATGTTACCCCTCTGCTATTATAGTGAGTCAGGGAGGAAAAAATTGGGGATATAGACTATATGAACCTACATACCCAGATATCCATAGGGAATTATCTTGATGGATTTTATAAAGGTGGGGAGTGTGTCGTTGTTTTTAAAGGACACATGATGCTACCAGTGGGGAGTGTGTCGTTCTCTCAATGCCTTACTTGTCAGCAAGTGAAGGTTGAGTACCAAGTTCCAATAGGTTTAGCTTGATCCCTTAAGGTTCTAGAGTGGAAGTGGGATGAGATATCCATGTACTTTTTGAAGGTATTACCACATAAATTCATAGGACATGATTCCATTTGGGTAATTGTAGACTGACTCTCTAAATCATCCCACTTCCAAGCTATCCGAGGGAAGAGTTTTGTAGAGAGATTAGGATTCCTCTATATGCATGAGATAGTACAACTCCAAGAAGTTACATCGACAATCATTTATAACCATGATGCTCATTTCACATCCCGGTAGTGGAACGTATTACATGAGGTGTTTGAAACTCATTTATGCTTTAGAATTGTGTTTCACCCCCAAACTGACAGCTAGATTGAATAGACCATTTAGGTTCTGGAGGATATGTTGTCAGCTTGCATGTTAGAATTTGGCTGTATTTGGGAGGTTACCATAATATTGATAGATTTACATACAACTATATCTACTATTCCACAATCTGTATAGCACTATTCAAGGATCTTTTTAGGTGACCCTGTAGGTCACCACTTTGTCGGATTTCCCCAAGAGAGATAGAATTGATGGGTCTAGATTTGGTGAAACTATTACTGAGAAGGTAAAGATCATCTTGGAGATGATGAGGACTATAAAAACCCAACATAAGTCTTATATGGATAGATTATGAAGGCCTATTGAGTTCGAGGAAGGAGATTGTGTGTTCTTATAGGTTTCACCTCGATGTTGATTATAGAGTTTTGGTTAGGGTGGAAATCTATCGCCAAGATTCATTGGCCCTTTACATATACCATGTAGAGTTGGAGAGGTGGTGTACTGCATAGCTCTACCTTTGTCGTTAAACTAGTTACTTAATTTCTTCCAAGTGTCACAGCAGAGGAGGTACATGCATGAACTATCACACATTATCAACTGGGGTGAACTAAAGATTGATGATTTAGATAACTTTGTTGAGTACCTGATATATATTGAGTATTGGTAGGAGAGGATCCTTCTTGGTAAATTGATTCATTTGGTGCATTCCAGATGTAAGAAAAAGAATCTTCATGATAGAACATGGGAGTGGGAGGCTCGAATTCATTCTTAGTACCCACACCTATTTGAGTATCCCTTGTTTTGGATTTTCGAGAACATAAATACCCAAGGTGGGGAGAATTTAATATCCCATATTTCTAGTGTATTATTTTGGAATATTATATCGATTTTTTATGACAAATCAATGAGATGGTGTGTGATTCTATGGCTCAGTGTTCCCAAGATAAATGTTTTAAATATATTAAATATATTAAATTTCATGCATGTGCGGTTTTCCTAAAAGAGTGGAATAACTTCTAAATGGATGTATCGATAAAACATCTGAGGGAACCATTAGATTCACAATGCGATGTTTACCCTAGGCATTAATTAACTTTATTGGGTGTGGGTCATTTGTGGAAAAGTCATCACGGGCGTAAAATGAATAATATAATATAATTAAATTATTTTAATTATTTTGTCAACATAATGACACAACGATCTAATATCCCTCTTTAAATATATGATTATGGAAAATTTTCCGGGTTAGCCTCATAACCCTATGAATTGAAGGGACCCATTGAATCCATTGGAGGAGATCCTATGGGAAAAGATCAAATAATATCACCAACAAATGTGATGAAGATTATTTCTTCATATGTGGTTGACCAAAATTAAGGTAGAGATTATTTTTTATTTGATTCCTTTCCCTATAATTAATTCTTATGATGAACTTGAATCAATTTAATAGACAATTAATCTCTGGATCATGCATATTTAGCAGGATTGGTATATTTTGGGTTATTTCGGGAGAATTTATTTATGATTCAAATTGTTGATTATTAATTTGTTGTTCTTATAAAAATATATTAATATTTACACAAAAATTGATTGTGGTTCATTCCTCTATATAGTCCTTGTTCTTTTCACTCATGAGTCTGCATTCACTATGGTCATTATTCATTTGGCCCATGGTTCAGAATATCCCAATAAAACGATTTTTGCATGCCCTTTTCTTTACGTAAAGATCTGATATCATAGATCTGGGATCATCATGACATGAAGGTGGTGAGGAGATGGAAGTGGAAATGAATCAGATGACAATGGATACCAAATTTCACATTCTTTGGCGTTCTCCATTTCATAATGAAGAATGATGACTAGATGCTTTTTTGAGTAGATTTGATGGATAAATGCGTTGTTTAATAATGTAATGGCTCATATGATATGGGATCTATGATTTACCAACATTATGGTTGATGGATCGAAGGCCAGAGAATCATCTGAGGAATGCAGAGAAAGAATCTAGGATTCTGGAAAGTCCCATGAAACACGAAATATAATCTAGATCTACACACCGTGTGGAGTCCCCCTTATAGAGGATGTGGTTTTAGGTAGGGGATAAGGATCACATGGCATGTGATCTTACCCCAAATACTTGGCATGTATTTTGATAAGTATATGGACATGGGGTGGGATACACAGGTAGATTACACATTGTGTACTCCTCACACAAACATGAACTGGACCAAGTACATGGGCACAAATACACAGGATCAAGTCATGTACATAACATATATAGTCTACATAGATAGCCTACATGTGGCATACTTATACATAGATAGGATAAAGAGACATTACACATTTACATGGATAGGTCATGAGGTTAATGGACACAACATGTGACACATAATACACACCATGTACTATTTTATGCATGGCTTAGAGACCTTGTCCTTTGTATCTTGGAAAAGTTTCATTAGGGTACATTCCCATTTTTTCTCTAACGGTTAGTATGGAATCATATCCTACTCCTAGGACTAAGATCCCTTCAAAATTACTTCTTGGATATTGTCATTATAATCCCTTTAAAAGAAATTAAGTGAGATACTATATTCATATTCATGCCCTAGGTGGAGTTCTTGGTATTTTTGTAACCAAAACTATTTTGGCATTGATCATATACTTAGTGGGTTAATCTAGATTGAGTTGTTGGTATCACCTTATGGACTTGAAAGTGATCCTCATCTATGTTTTATATTCTTTTTAGACTATCAACATGTACTTATAATGATGAGACCCAAAAAATGCTACCTATCGAACAAATGTTATCAGTGATATCAGACTTAGGAGTGTGTTCTCCCATAAGATTTCTTTGTGGAATCATTAAGCTAGAATCCTAGGCTGGTATACTATGGTTTTGGATTACCTTTAGACTATGTGTATTTTTTAAGTATATATGGATGTTCTAGTTATATGATTTATAGAAATACCACTATGTATAGATAACTATGTTTTCCATTATTTTCTGATTTGTGGTTTTTGATGTTTCCTACTGAGTATTGTTATACTCACCCATGCATGATATTTTCCTGCACATGTTGTGTCTTTTGAATATAATCAACATTTTGATATAGTCCTTAATATACCAGGACTAGATGTTTCTTAGTGAGAATATAAAGACCAAGGTGTATTCCTGATCTTTTTTTCCAATAGTCCCAGTACTTACTTTTAGGTTAGACATGTATTTCAGACACTTTGTGGAGGGAATTAATTTGTCCTTATTTAGTTTCCATTACTTCCTATAATACTCTGGTTGGGGGATTTAGATATACACATGCATATTTGTTCATTTTTTTATATTTCAGCATTATATAGGCTTGGAGATGTGTGTGTGTGTAAAGGTACTTAGGCTTGGGCCTCCCATGTCAGTGATATGCCTACTCGGTGCTAGTCTCTAGCCTCTGGCCTATTGGAGGTGGTTTTGGGGAGTCATGACATGGGATCCTTTGAGAAGGGTCATGAAAATAAAGATACTAAATAAAAAAACAAGTATTATGTTTAAATAAATTAAAATAACTAAAAAACATATGAAAATAGAATTGCATTGAAGGGTATTGCATCATGTTGATTCCATAAAAATCCTCAGTTACATGCTCCATTATAACTTTATTTAAAATATCCATATTTATTTCACACCCAAAAATGTTAGTATTCATTGGAATCTTCTAAAATTCCAACAAAAAATATGAATATGATGATAATATATCAAATCTAGAAGAAGTTGTATCTTAAGTCATAACATCTTGTACTTGTTGTATTCTATAAAATATTTCATTACCTTTGATGAATTCTTGTAAATAAAATATATAAATATATAAATTTTGAAATGTAAAAAATAACTAACACCAATATTAAATAGAGGATATAATCTATTTATACATTAGTGGTACTTTTTTGGAAAAGTCTAGATGTCTAATCTAAAAAATTGATTATAATTTTTTCAACTATAGTAACCTCATCTGTATGAAATGGTCCTCTTGATGATATATTTATAATATAATTCATAGTGACACTAAGATACTCTATATGTATCTATTTAAGATGAACCATATCCCCAATATAATATATTATCCATTATAATAAATAGGGTTTTTTGGGAATGAAAACATATATCTCATAATAAATGGACAGTTTTGGAGGAGGAGGTGTAAGATTTGAATATGTATTAGGAGGTGGAGAAGTTAGATATTTTGGTAGAGTCGAAGGAGTGGGATCTATATGCAGAGGTGGAGGAGTGGGATATGTATCCTGAAACTATTTTTTGTCTACAAACATCAACTTTACTGAATATATTATCCTATCCTTTGTCATCTTAGTCATATCCTGAATATTAAATTCTAAATCTTATATTTCTCATTTATATAAATCATAATTTGAGGAATCTCTATAATAACCTAACACTTTTTTGTAATGATACACCTATAGTGTATATTTTTATGTGACCTGAGTGTTTAGGATTTTCTTATAAAATAGATAAAATATCCTTTTTACCCTCATTTGTGATAGTCCCCTATGTGATCTTCCTCTTAAAGGATTCCAACATATAATATTTGAAAAAATCATTAGTAAATAATAATATATAAATATTTGAATTAATTTCAATAAAATAAATAATATAAATAACTTCTTATAATCCTCTTAGCGCATTTCTCGATTCTTCTATAATATATTTGTCTTTTGTTCTCATTCAAGCCCTCTTCAATTTTTCATGTCTAGGGGGAACCTTTGTGGATCCTAAAGAATCAGTTCTCATTTTTTGAAATTTTTCATCCATAATTTTTTCTACTAATAACATATACCCTCTACAAGATAAGGTAATAGGGTATAAATTTTTTTATTGGATACCTTAATGATATCTTGTTATGTGATGTAAATTAAGAATAAAAAATCATTTATATGTTCATTAAAAAAATATTCTAAAACATAAAATTTCACTTACAAAAAATGATTCTTTTTATCTACTTTTAATAAACATCTTCTATGTATCTTCATCAATAAAATTATATATATCCCAAGGATTTTTATTTTTTCATTATATAAAAATTTAATATGTTGTGAGGGTTGATTTAAAATCCCTCTATCTCCTAAAAACAAAATATAAAAAACAATCTTCCTAACATCTATATTGATGGGTATATGATATTTTATTTGATAATAAAGGAAAAATATAAGAGCTTTGAACCCACACCCCTAGATCCAATTTTAAGATCATAAAAACTAAATTTATAGATTTTATACCAATAAATGTGATTCAATATTTTCCATCCAAAACAGAAAAAATCAAAATAAAATATTGGATCAATTACATATACAAGGACCTTTTACGTTTAGAGTTTTATAGGATTAGGATTACATAAACAATACACAATAATTCAAGTGAGTATTTCTCCCACTAAAACCATATTTTCTTATTTCACAATAGGTCATAATCATCAAACATAAGAAACCATTCTAGAAAAAATTCATTCAACATCATTCATGATAACATAGGGAAAGGAAATATAATAAGGGTGAGCTCAAATTCTCAGTAAGGGTAAACCTAAGCATTAAAAATTATGTATTATCGGGGAGAATAAGAAGAGTATAAAGTTAGGATTACATAATCAAAGTGCATGAGAATAAAATAAAAATATTAATATCAATCAACACTTTAAACATGGAATAATCCTTTATCAAAGGGCAGAGTCATAAGAATCAATAATCAAGAGCCATGTGATTTCAATATTTATCAAAAGGATCATTAAAAACCCATATAAATCATAACAAAAACTTGTTGGTATCTTAGAAAATCATCTTCATGTCCCATTTTAAAACCATTTCAAAAATATATTTAACCATATTAAATCCATATGAGAAACCCTTTAGTAACACCCTATATATTGCCTCTAAAAATAATGAATATGATATAATTCATTGGATCTCTATCTGGGTGCACCCATTGTATAAGCTACATTGGGATCACCCGATGCCATCTGGGTACACCCATCATATAAGCTATATAATGATCACCCAATAATATTTTAGAGCACCCATCGTATGAGCTATATCATTCTCACCTGATTCTATTTGGGTGCACCCATCGTATAAGTTGTATATAGCTCACCCATGATCATCAATAATTACCAATTACCATTCATGAATAAAACATTTAGAATCATTCACTTTTCATCATAATAATAATAATTTCTATTTTATTATTTTATTCACACAAGGAAAAGAAATGGGTTCCATGTAAATCTCACAATCCATCTTAATAAAGAATATGGATGGTTTCAATAGCACATATCCCCATTAGAGTGTAATTTTCCTCAATGGTTTTTGTTCTCGATAAATGTAAATATTATTAAAAGGTTATTGAAAACATTTTTGAGGAAATAACCTCTTAATTTTGATAATGAAATTTAATAATATTGTGAAAATAATTTTCATTTAAAATAACATTTGGAACTTGAAAATTAATTGTTTCGGATCAGTTTAGAAACACCCAACAGTTCTATATCTGATGATCCGTGGACCTACTTTCCAAAGGTAGGCGTTCACCAGGTGATTTGGCTAGCGACACTTAATAACTCACATTGGTCGAGAGGATGGGAAGTCGGGCTCATCGCACCCTTTTGGGGGGGAAATTATTTCCTGCTCTGGGACTCTCTTATAGATTTTAGATGTATTCATATGTTCACGAATATTTGGTTTATACCCAAGAATAGTATTCACGAACTAATCCTGGTTGGAAATGGTCAATTGGACACATGGGTTCGGAATCATTTATGCCTAAGGTTTACCATCCCTCATTGGATTAATGACCTCGAGGAGTCTGAACTCATTGAGGCGGCACTAGGAGTGGCACGGTGAACTGATGTGAAGATAGTCGGATCGACCGGTTTTTTAGCTTGAACCTCAAGGAGGCTTCCTACGTACCATTCCTAAGATACAGGGATCAAATTCCACATAGTTCGAATAGGAGTGTCAGAGAACTGACGTGAATGTGGACCCAGGGGTCTGATGGTGATCGAGCTTGAACCTCATGGAGGCTTCCTATGTATCCATGTGGTAGGGAATCAAAGTCCTCGTAGTTCACATTAGCTTGGGGCTTACACAATGAGGAGGCCCATGGTGTGAATTGGGGCTTACACTCTAAGGAGTCCCATGGTATGGATTGGGGCTTACTCTCTAAGGAGGCCCATGGTATGGATTGGGGCATACACTCTAAGGAGACCCATGGTATGGATTGGGGCTTACACTCTGAGGAGGCCCATGGTGTGGATTGGGGCTTACACTCTAAGGAGGCCCAAGTAGCTGATTGGGGATTACACTCTAAGGAGGCACATGGTAACAGATTGGGGCTTACACTCTATGGAGGCCCATAAGAGGATGTCATGGTCGATGCCTACTCTAACCCCACATGAGTCATGCCTGGTGTGAGAAACCAGAGGAACCAGGGACCAGATGATCACGTCGCGAAAGGTGCGTCCGTGGGAAGTGGAGTGGGGATTATGCATAGAGGGGGCCCATAAAGTTGGGGCTTACTCTGAAATGGATGCCCACGTCGAAAAAGTGCAACGAGAGATGGACTTGACCCCAAAAGAGGATGGGGCAGCATCCTTCCCCACCACATTCTTCCTTGGCTATAGCTATGAGGAAGTACAGAGGTGCATGGGGGCTTCCTTCTGATGGGTAGTATGCCACGCCCTGGGGAAGGGAGAAGTGCCCCAGTCCTAACAAGTGGAGGGGAAAGAGGGGACTCCGGGGCTCGGACTCCGCATTACCGAGGGAATGTGAACCCAGGAATGTTTCAGGAATCCGCTCAAGGGCCGGAGCAACCCCTTCTCCCTCACTTACCGTGGGTATGTGAACTCAAAACGGCATGCTGATGTGCCTGAGGGTTACACCACATGGGTCTGGTGGCTCTGGTGGAGGCCTCATCTCAAGGCCAATGAATGGGCCAATGAGGGGGTTGCGGAGGATCAGTTCAGATAGGATGGATTTTATCTGGCTTGGGGAATGGGAACTCGGAAGGATCTGGTGGGCCACACAGGTGTATGTGTGGTGGCGCCCTTCGCATAGGTAGGTGCTACGTGGTTGGAGAAGCCATCCGCGAACCAAGGTGGTTCGCGAACTGATGGTCATTCCGTGAACCAGGGTGGTTCGCGGCTTTAGGTTCGGTCCGCGTACAGGGTTGGTACGTGGAGGGGTCCATGCGAGCAGTGGTGGACAAGGGCGACGCCAGTTGGGGGTTCGTCAGTCGGGGCTTCACCCATGCAGGATGGTGCTAGGCGGCGCAACGGATCGAAAGAGGGGCATAAACTCCCTGGTCCGCAGGGAGTGCATCCGCGGAGGGGCCAGAGTTCGCGGTCTTCTTTTCTTTGTTATTTTAAGTTCACATTTCACCAAGTTATTATGTGTTTTCGGTTCCTTATTAATTCGCTTCCAGCTTCATACCTGTTCTGGTTCGCGGACTGGAACTTCACTGCTTGCGAAATCCTAAGCTCCTTCCTTCGAAATTCTTCCACCTGAGTCTAGTCGATCTCCCTAAAAA
The DNA here is from genome assembly GCA_963277665.1 of Viscum album. NCBI lineage: Eukaryota > Viridiplantae > Streptophyta > Magnoliopsida > Santalales > Viscaceae > Viscum > Viscum album. Next base: position 32,276,987 of record OY728133.1, read on the forward strand.
TCCCCCTCCCTCTTCCCCCTCTTTCCCCTTTTATAGAGTGGGGAAAGAGATGTATCTATGGTCATGCAGAACCTTTTGCGAAGACCCGTGACCAGGGACCCGATTCACGGATGACTTGGTCAATCTGTGATTCATGGGTGCATTAAACGCATACCCCCACCCTCTTTGCGAACCAAACTAGCTCGTGGAGTGCTTCGCGGCCGTGTAGGGTTCCACCTCCATTCTTCGAACGACAGCGGATGCGGCTTGGTTTGGTCGATGCGGTCCGTGGATGGGGTGGTTCATGATGGTGGACTGGCTCGGCGCCCGTCTTTCTTTACAATCGTGGAGGATCTCTTCCTCCATTCTGCGAATGACAACGGTCAGCAGAGGGGGTGCTTCACGGAACCTGTCATGTGGCATTATCATTGGACCGGTCTATGGACCGGTTCGGCTTGTGCTGCCCTTTGAGTATTCTCAACACTTCTCCCCAATTCTTTGAAAGGAAATTGGGTAGAATATCCATTTGATTAAAGGGAATTTTCATTCTCCCTTTGCGGATTTTTTCAGACCCTACAAATGACCCCATCAGAATGGGGTCCTATCGGAACGAAGAGGAGGCCATTCCGATGCAGAGTGGTCCTGAAACATGGATGGTTTGTGGAAGAGGGGTGGACCTGGTAGGGGACCACACCTATAAATATGGGGGGATTCCTTTTTCTTTTACCAGATTCTTCGCGAAACTAGAATCTCGTTTCCACGTGCTCGTCCCTTCAAGAAACGCCTCGTCCGTGAACCAACATCCACTTCCGTGGATCATTCCATGTTCACAGTCACCTTCATCCACAGACCAATTCCCAGCCACAAACTAACACTTTTAATTAATTAAAAAGTAGTTCATGATGGGCCACGTAAGAACTTTCTCAATGGTTTTGATGGTCCACAGACTCAAATCTTCCAGACTTTAAAATTTTATTTAAGTCTTCTGAATCTAATTATTTAAATCCAAGATTAAGATTCCGCGGAGCAACCTGGTTCGTGGTTTTATGGAAAACTCTCCGCAGGCCAGGGTACCGCAGACTGCTTATGCATAGGGTTGGTTCACATCATGGATTCATCCAAACCACATTTTGAAGCCTGCTCGAGGACCTTGATATGAAGTCTCCTTGACTGAATCCTTAGCCATATATTCGGTATTTTTGTCCAGATGTTATTATTCCAGACTAACCATTTTCCTGGCCTTTATAACGCAGGGATAAAATATGGTTCCCCCTCATCCTGCACCCAGGACTGCTATCGAGCCTCTCCCAATTGGTTTAGGGAGATGTCCAGCTTTGATTCACAGAGTGGAAAACATCAAAGAGGTCCCCAGTCGGCCCATTATTCTTGATGACGGTGTCTTGAAGGACTTGATCTCTCATGATCTCCTAGGTTATCCACTATCAAATCGGCCTCTGCTTTATGGATTCTGTCTTCAAGACGACACCCCTATTCCCCCTACCTTCTCAGGCCTTCCATCACCTTGCTTGGAAGCGTCGCCGAAGTGCATTCTGGCAAACCTCACCCAATCGGGGGAGATAATTTCTGGTCCTGATCCGAAAGAAACTTTTATTTTGAGAGGCTCTATCTGGACCCTAAGTGATCAGTACGTACAAGACTTCTCTCAAGAGGTTTTCCTCAAGATTTACCCCTCCATACTCAACCTTACTCGGGTAGATCCTGACACGGGGTGGATTCCTAAGTGGGATCTTCGGTCTGGTGGGATTTTCTATAATGACTGGGGTTGGGCCTTCTGGGTCCACCATCATTTCTGGAAATCTCCTGAGTCACTGGAAGTAGTCAATTTGTACTCTGCAGTGTGGGCCTCCCAGTTCGCTGTTTACCCCCCTCCCCCCCCATCTTTGGTCCTGCCTGAACAGCTTAGTCGCTGGTGTTCAAGCACTAATACTTTCCACCTAGCCCATGGTGAATTTGGAATTATCTTGTGGGAGATCTACCAATTAGGAGGGCTTCTGATCATCGGTGAGATGTACGATGAGTTTCTACCCACTCCTGATGCGTGGGACGACGATGAACAAGTGCCTTCATTAGCGAGGGATCTATTGGTTATAGCGGAGCGGTCACTAGGTCAGGCCTTGAGTTCCCACTCTCTTATTCCCTATAGCACATGGATAGGGTTATTTCTAAACACCATTGATCCTATGCCGAAGATCAAGCTCCTTAGGACTCATCCCTCTCAACAATCACGAACCATCCCAGGTTCCTACTGGGTGGTTCTGGAAGTGGGCGACTACCTTTCACGGGGTTACGAGGGCCGCCCTGGTGTGCCGCCTATGCTCAAGCTAGCAGGTCTGTTTGCTATGTTTTTGAGCAGGTGGATATTCCCTTCTTGGGATATCACCCCAAGCATTAGAGCTTGCACCTTGATGATGGCAGTTGAGCTGGAAGAGGGCCGCCCAATGAACTTGGTCGTGCCCACTTTGGCTCGTATTTATGAACTACTGAGCCACATGTCGGAGGGCAGGTCACCCTATAGTCTGAGTGGTCCATTTAAATTCTTATATGGCTGGATATTGGATCATTGTCACTGTTATGAATATTGTCACAACACAGTCATCCTACTTCCTACCTTTCAGCCTACCTTGCCTGATATATTCGTGGTTCGCATGAAGTCCCTAGGTTCTGATGAATTCATCAATATTCTAAGGGACTTCTCTCAGTTTTCTTTCACTCCCTACCCTACCCCTTTCGGCATCATGGTTGACAACCGCATGGGAAGCCTCAAAGAACATTATTACATGATTTTACTGCGGGACTGGTTTCTGTCCGCGCAGATTGATGGGGTTTCTCTATGCGATTTGTACTCCCCCCACCATTTTTCTCGCCAGTTTGAGTGTATGCAACTCCAAGCTTCCCTTCCTCCTCCTCGGGCTCGAGTACTGCACCTGTCCACTCTCTGTCAATTGTGGTTGATGCTGATGCATGAAGGATCTGACACAAGCATTCCCTTGCCTGGCGTAAGAGCGGCTTCCAGCCTATCCTTGGAGTGGGAAAGAATGTGGGTAAAACATTATCCTGATGGAATCCTGGGGAAGGTTTTATAGAAAGTTCCCAGATCAGGATTTATCATAGCGTATATGCCTACCGTGCCTTCCTCATTGGCTCTGAGGGTGGATTGACTGATGGATTTTCGGTCAAAGAGACTCAGGTGGTTTTCCTCCCCCAACCCCTCTTTGGCCAAAGTTCATATGGACCCAACCTTCTTGGATGTGGGTGAGGATGACCCTGTGGTTTCAGGTCCTAGAGAGACAATTCCTGAAGTTTTACCGGCCGATATCAGACTCAGCAACTTGGTTCCCAAGCCTGAACTAGGGTTAGAAGATTTAGGCCTTCCAGTTTTGGAACCATCTTCTGGCGTACACATGTCTACGCTGATCGCAATGCCAGACTTCATTCTCATGCTATCTAGAAATGATACCAAAGATCCTCGTGTCATGGCAGACCATCGAGCAGTGCACAAGTGTTCCTGGCCCCGGATTTGGGGGATTGTTTCCGAAACTCCTCTAGCTGAGATGGAAACTAAAACTGAAGCACTCCGACAACTCTTTCTAGGTTTGGGGTCAGGTGGCTTTGACTATCGGTAGTTCCATTATCTCACTTTCCAGGTTTTCATGTCCCATGAGGAAGTTTCCACTAATGATCTCAAACTTACTCACCTTGTTGCCTCTCATTGCAGGACCTGAGCCCTGGAGGAAGCCATGATAAAGCTCCATCATCCGGTAGCGCAGGAGGCGAGCTCTCGAGATCAAGCGGTCATCTTATCCTCCGATTTTCTTGAATGTGAAGTATGGGAAGCAATGCTGAGGGATCAATTGTCGACTAAGACTGGTCTCCTTGAAGTCACCAGGGAAGGGATCAACGATCTCCAATCGACAGTGGAGCATACTCGTTCGGTGGTCGAGGTTTAGGCCAGGGAGAAGGTCGTGTTGGAGCAGACTTGCAATAACCTCCGTCGTACGGTTGATGATATGATAGAGAGAGAGGGACATGCTCTTTTGTAAAGATTAGAGCCACTCTTATAAACTTTGTTTTGCTTACCCTTCCCCTCCCCTTTCGCTGTGGGGGGAGAGGCCCCAGTTTGTGCATGTCCTCCTCTCTTCTTTTTTTTAATGGATTACAATCCATGCCAATCTTTTACTGCTGTAAAATTTGATTGTTACTAGAACAATTATTGCGTAAATAAAAACTCACTGAATCAGAATTAATCACAACTTAGGAAAATAGAAACAAACTCTAACTTTTCCCAAGACCATGGGATCTCGCGAGCATAGTTCGACTATTTCTAGGGTTTTGTAGAAAATCCCCATAAACTTTTTGTCTTTTTATTTTTAATGCCCTAATTTTTCTTGGGCCTATTTAGTGTGGACCCAGCGTGTATGGACCAACTTTTTCTTAGGTCACCCTTTTCAGTTTTTCGGCCTAATAGGCTTTGTGCCTCTTTTTGTGAGCGGTTTAAAGTCTCGCCGACAAGACTGTCATCACTGATGTTTTAGGTCGAACATATTTGACCTAATACGGTGGGGCAAGGGCCTCAATGAGGTTTGGTTGATTAAAATATGTCTCAATATCCTCCAGATGCATGTGGGTGGAGCATGTGTAAATTTTAACAACATGCAGGGCATGTCTCAAGGCATGGGAGTTGTATCGACGTACAGAGATAGGAAGGGAATCGCTTAAGGAAATCATGCCTTTGGTAGATGGGTCAGGGGCGATCAATATACAGATATGTTGAGGGAATAGTATTCATAGTCATGAAAAGGTGTCCCTAAGTCAATGAATCTCCATTTCTGATGGCCTAAGGACTTCATGGAAGTCCAGCTTATGGAAACCACCATGGGTGGCTTGGAGAATTATGAAGACCACCGGGGGTGGCTCAGAAAGGGTATGTGACTTCTAAAAAGGGTTTGAGGAGATCTGTATTAATCAGGAGTGTGGAATCAGGGTCCATGTGCTACGCATTTAGTTAGTGCAGAGGATGATTGAGTCTTGGCGTAGTTTAAATTCATGCAGCTGGGACATCATTTATAATGGAACAACTTCTGGTTCTTGGTAATCTCGTCATGGACGCTCCACCATATTCAGGCAGGGTTGTGAAAGAGGCTGGTAAACTGTATCTCAGAGAGTTTCTGAATCCTGGTATGGACATGGGGGCTCAAAGGCCAAGAGGCATATGGAGAGAAGCATTGCCTAAGGAAATATTTCCTTTGGTAGATGAGCCAGGGGTGATCAATATGCAGAGCCACTGATGGCATGGTATGAATAGTCATTCAAAGGTGTCCTTAGGTCAATGATTTCATTCTCCTGATAGCCAAGCAACTTCAAGGAAGTTTGTGATTCGGGACCACCAGGGGTGGTTTATGAGAGTTCAGCTCTTTATGAGTACAGAGTATGGTTTATGAGGAGAGGTTGCCTGGATACGGGAGAAACATCTAGGATAAATTTCCCGAGAATGGATTAAGTCATTCTTTCTCACGCTGGTGTGAGATGGTGGTTTTTGCAGGTCTGACCCGTGCATTGAGGGACAGAGAAAAGCCTCTGTTCCTTTATAAACCCATGATAGGTTTGACCATGCAGTTTAACGTCATGCGGTAAGGACAGCTTCTGTGCAGTTTAACATCATGCGGTAAAGATGGGGAACATTATTAAAGGATGTTGTGTAGTTTAACGTCATGTAGCAAGGACGAGGAGCATTTTAAATTCTATGCAGTTTCATGTCATGCAATAAGGACGGGAATAATTTTTGAAGATGTTGTGTAGTTTAACGTCATACAGCGAGGACGTAGTTGCAAAGGCTTCTCTTGATCAGAATGTAACTGGGCTTGAATATCCCGGCATGCCTCGGATGTGGAAAAGGGGTTGATTGGTGTAAATCATGGTTTTGGGGCTTCTTGGATTAGGATAAATGATACAGAGGCTCTGTGGCCGGTAAGCGTACGGAGCTAGGAAGAGTGTCGCCCGAGGAAATCTTGCCTTTGGTAGATGGGCCAGGGGCTATCAATATGCAGAGCTACTGAGGGCATGGTATGCATAGTCATGCAAAGGTTTCCACGGGTCGATAAATTTCCACTTCTGATGGTCGTGAATGGTTATGAGGATCCGCAATTGTCCGGGCCATGAAGTCTTTTATCTGGTAAGAAAATATCTTGGAATATCAGGCATATTCGGCCCTGGTTGCTGTAAAAGTTTAGAGAGCTCCCTGCATTGATTTATCTTGTGCGCGAGGGTGTACCTTCACTCAATGTAGTTTAACGACGTGCAGTAAGGACTAAGTAATCCTTGTTTAGCGGTCATAGAGCTCGGGCCAATGAGCGGCTATTTCTGTAGTCACTCGAAGGATAACTAAGTTACCATGGTCTGATATACTCTGAACAGGGTGGGGGATGAAGGTTGTAAACTATAACTCTAAGGTTTCCTGGATCTGGAGATGTGGTGTGGGGGCTCTGAGGCTGATAAGCATACAGAGCTAGGAAGAGTATCGCCTGGGGAAATCTTGGCTTTGGTAGATGAGCCAGGGGCTATCAATATGCAGAGCCACTGAGGGCATGGTATGCATAGTCATGAAAAGGTGTCCCTGGGTAGATGACTTTCCACTTCCGATGGCCATGAATGATTATGAAAACTTGAGATTTCTCCCAGTACAGAGTTCGGTATATGGGGATAATGGTGTCCGAGCATACAAGAAATATCTTCATTGCAATTGTCCATTGAGTCAAAGTAGCCTAGCCGTGGCCTGATGTTCGTGGATGCAGGTCTTCATGTGAACCACGGGTGGATACATAGGCTAACCAAGTAGGGATACCCTGGAAACGTTTAGATGTGAAAAGGGGGACGAACTTGTAAACCATTGCGCCATAAATTTCTGGATTGGGAGATATGATATGGGGGCTCTCAGGTCGGTAAGCGTACAGAGCTAGGAAGAGTACCGCCTGAGGAAATATTTCCTTTGGTAGACAGGCCAGAGGCTATCAATATGAAGAGCCGCTGAGGGCATGGTATGCATAGTCATGCAAAAGTTTCCACAGGTCGATAACTTTTCACTTCCAATGGCTATGAATGGTTATGAAGATCCATAATTATCCAGGTCGTGGAGTCTGATGTATGGAGAGGATGCATCCAAATGCGCAAGGAGTATTTCCATCTCGTTTTTTCATATATCTTGGGTGGGTCAAGACGAATTTTGTGCAGTTTAACGCCATGCGGTGAGGATGAGGAATACACCCAGTGCAGGTCTGGTCCATACACGGGGGAAAAGACATTCTTATCTCTTATCCATGCAGTTTAACGTCGCACGGTGAGGACGAAGAGTACACCCCGTGTAGGTCTGGTCTGAACACTGGGGAAATGGTATTTTTATCTTTCATTTGGGATAGGGTGGGGGACCCTGGCGTCACTACGTATCCTGCGAAGGCAAGAATCAAGCCACACGTAGTTCATTCCTGAATACACCTCGTGCAGGTGTGGTCCTAACACAGTGATAAAGGGCATTTTATTTCAAAATGGTTGGGCCAGGATACAGATTCCAGGCATCACTATGTATCCTGGGAGGGCATGAATCAAGCCTCACGTAGTTCTTTTCTAAAGAAGTACACCCTGTGCCGGTCTGGTCCATGCACAGGGGAAAGGGGCATTTTTGAAAAATCCTATTTGAAGGGGTGGCTGGTCCAGGATGGGGAACCCTACGTCACTACATATCCTGCGCGGGTAGGAATCAAGTTGTACGTAGTTCTTTTCTAAATACACCTCGTGTAGGTCTGGTCCGTACACAGGGGGAAGGGGGAATTTTTAGCTTTTATTTGAGGGGTGGTAGGGCCAGGGTAGGGGATCCCGGCGACGCTACGTATCCTGTGAAAGCAGGAATCAAGTCATGCATAGTTCTTTGAATGGAGTACACCTCGTTCGGGTCTGGTTCATACACGGGGGAAGATGGATTTTTTAAAACTATTTTATCCATGAAGTTTAACATCATGCGGTAAGGACGAGGAATACACCCCGTGCAAGATCGGTCCATACACGGGGAGAAAGGGAATTTTTAAATCTATTTTGGGGATGGATGGGCCGGGATTGGGGACCCTGGCGTCGCTACGTATCCTGTATAGGGAAGGAATCAAGCCGTATGTAGTTCTGTGAGATCCGTACAGTTTAACATCATGTGGTGAGAATGGGATACTCTTAGTTTAAGGTCATAGAGTTTGGACCGTCGAGTGCTTGGCAGTTTAACGTCATGCAGCTCGGATGAGGGGAATTTTAGTTATGTCATCTGAGGACGAACTACTCTTAGTTTAGGGTCATAGTGTTTGGACAGTTGGGTGCTTAGCATTTTAACGTGTTGCAGCTCAGACGAGGTGCATTTTAGTTATCTATGTGAAATACTTTTTCAGAAATCTCTCATTTTTAGGAGCGGTGGTGAACTGCCCGTCCATGGAGATCAGGGCATATGCTCCATTAGAGTAGACCTAGTGTATAACATATTTTCCCTCCCACTTGGGCTCCATCTTTGGACGTTTCTTTCCGAGTATCATTGGGGTTCGAAGGACCAACACCAATTCTCCCTCCAAGAAAGACCGAAGATGAACCTTTTTATTGAAGGCTCGTGCAATCCGGTTCTGGTATACTTCTAGATGGTGAAAAGTGTGCAGCCGCTTCTCTTCTAGTTGTTCCAATTCACCTAGTCATTTTTCTAATTTCTCATCATTGGATAACTGCTCACAAATAGAAACACGGAGCGAGGGTATGTGGAGTTCAATGGGCAGGACCGCTTCTGTTCCGTATACTAACGAGTACGGAGTATCCCGAGTAGCGGTGCGGATGGTGGTTAGGTGAGCCCACAATGCATGGAGGAGTTTATCCGGCCATGACTTCTTGTATTTGTGCACCATTTTCTGGAGAATGTTGGATAGGGTCTTGTTGAAAGCCTCTATCTTTCTGTTGGCCACTGCATGGTAGCGGGATGAGTGGTTAGTATTGATACCATATTCTTGGTATAGTTTCTCCAATTCAGCAGAGCAAAAGTTGGTGTCGTTATCCCTCAGTATGGTATGAGGGAAACCAAATCTTGTGATGATATTGGTTTTCACAAATATGATAATGATTCTTACCCCAACATCCTTAAGGGGTACAGCTTCTGCCAATTTGGAAAATAATCTGGTTGTTGTGAGGATATACTTCAGTTGTTTGGCTGTGGTGGAAGGATATGGTCACGTGACATCCATTCCCTAGACGGAAAATGGTCAGGAGTACTTAACCTGATGAATTAACTCTGGGGGTTGGTGTATGAAGTTGTCATGAATTTGGCATGAGTGGCCTTTTTTGGTAAAGTTCTCACAATCTCATGTAATGGTGGGCCAATAGTACCCAACCCTTTGGACCTGATGGGAAAGCTTGGACCCCGACTGATGTGCCCTACATACCCCGGCATGGACTTCAGTCATGACGGTAGTAGTTTCTTGTGCATCAATACATCTGATGAGGATCCCATCGAGGCCTCGTTTGTAGAGGACCTCTTGCTGACCCGCACCGCTGTATAGGACAATGTTGATTACCCTTATCCGTATTTTCTCTCATTCAACCCTGTCTGATGAAAGTTCCCCCCATTGAAGGTAGTTTGCAATGGGGGTCATTCAGTCGGTGGCAGGAGAATATGGCTTAGGGACAGGACTGACTTTGTTGATTTCTTCCATCTTGGACTGAACAAATGGCAGGACCATTTGACGATGTGAGATGCTAATAATTGTTTCATCCTTGTATGGGTCGGCCAGGGTTGTGGCCGCATTGGCTAATGCATCAGCCTGAGCATTCTAAGACCAAGGAATATGGGTCAATATTGGTTCTGTGGAGAATTCTGCCATTAACCCTTGGACATGGTCAAACAGGGGAATCATCTCCTCCTTTTTAATAACATAGTCACCATTGACTTGCTTGATGACCAGTTCTGAGTCACCTTTTACCTTAAGGTGTTGTACTTGTGCTTGGAGTGTGAGCTCTAGGCCTCCAATGAGGGCTTGATACTTCACTTCATTGTTCATACATCCTTCTAACAGGAGGAAGGAATATGCCAATATTTCCTTTTCCGAGGACATGAGTATTATCCCCAAACCCACCTTGTTATATTTGGGGTCCTCCATCCTTTTCCCAGTTGGGCTTCGGGATGCGCTGTCGAAGTACATTTCCCATGTTGGGAACTCCTCTTGAACCGATAAGATGTCCTCATTGGGTAGCTTGACATCCGGTGTGGTGGTCCCTGTTGAAGGGTGATCTGCCATAAAATCCTCTAATGTATGGCCTTTGATGGCCTTCTGATTCACAAACCGGATGTCAAACTCTTGCAGGATGACTACCCATCGGAATAGGTGCCCGGTCAGCATCGGGCGGCTGAGGATGTACTTGAGCGGGTTATTACGCGAGACCAAGTGGACTTCATGATGCTAAAGATAATGTCTCAACTTTTGAACTGTGAAGACCAAGTCCAATAAACTCTTCTCGATGTTTGATTATCGAGTCTCGGCATCAATCATGGTTCGGCTGAGGTAATAGAGGTTGTTTTCACTACCGGTGTCATTTTTCTGCATGAGTAAGGCTCCCAGCGACCACTCTAGGGCCATCACGTACAGGATGAGGGGTCTTCTTTTAATAGGGTGCATGAGCACCAGCGGGCTTAAGAGATACTTATTTAGGCTATCGAATGCCTCTTGGCAGTCATCTGTCCATTGGTACGTGACTCACTTCTTCATTAACCTGGTAAAGGGTGAACATTTTCCTGCCAGGTTGGCCATGAATCGCCTAATGTAGGCCAAGTACCCTTGTAATGCACTCAACTCGGTGAGATTTTGGGGGGTGGAAGGCCTAGGATAGCCTTTTTCTTTTCAGGGTCGACATCGATGCCACAATGGAGTATGAAGAAGCCTAGGAATTTCCCTGAGGTAACCTCGAAGGCGTGCTTCAAGGGGTTCATCTTCAGACTATGTTGTCAAAGTTTGTTGAAGACAGTCTCCAGATCTAACAGGTGATTTGATCGCTGCTTGGACTTAACCACCAAGTCATCTACGTAAAATTCGACGAATCTCCCCAGAAATGGTTTAAAGATACGATGCATGGCGCGTTGATATGTGGCACCAGCGTTCTTGATACCAAAGGGCATGACCCTGTAATAGAATACTCCTTGGGGGGCCCTGAAGGCAGTGGATTCTTATTCTTCTCAGGCCATCCTGATTTTATTATATCCATAATAGCCATCCATGAAGGATAGAGCCTCGTACCCAGCCATTGCATCGATTAATAACTCGATGATTGGGACTGGGAAATAATCTTTCGGGCAATGACGATTGAGGTCTCTGAAATCAATGCAAACGCGGATTTGTCTGTTATTTTTCTTGACAGGGATAATGTTGGCCAACTAGATGGGGTACTGGACCTCCCGAATGAATCATGTTTTAATGATCTTATCAACTTCAACCTCTATTTTGGAAGCATGCGAGGGGTGTGTCCTTCTGGTGGCCTGTTTATAGGCCTGGTGGTCTTTTGGCAGACCTAGGTGATGTGTCGCCACTTCAGGATCGAGTCCCGACATTTCTGTGTAATTCCAGGCAAAGACATCCTGGTGTTGTCTCAAGAAAGAGGTATATACCTCATTCTCTTTGGGGGACATGGCTGCACTAATGAGAGTGGTCCTCGGGTCTTCCTTGGTACCCAGGTTTATTTCCTTGAGCTCATCCACAGTGGTGGAGATGCCTTCCTCAAATGCGGGAGGTGCATTCCTGAGATCTTCCTACTCTTCTTCTCCCAAATCCTCATCTTCTTGATCTGGAGAGGGGAGATCCCTTGAATCTGGATCCTGGGAGTCCATAGGTGTGGCATTGTGGGTGTCCTCACTCAAGTATTCTCCCTCAGATTGAGGGTTGGAGGACGTTCCCACATTTTCATGTTCGGCCGTTATGGCTGATGTCATGAGGACAGCTATGTGTGTGTCCAGTCTTGAACCCCTGTTCTCAATATGGTTGATGGGAAGTACGTAGTCTCTTCCAAGCTTCCTGAGGGGGATTTCAGGAACCATTTATAGACCATTTGGAGCGAGGATCTAGTCATTACCATCGAGGGAAGGCTCCTTCCTCTTTTTCTCATAAAACCCGGCATCAATGTAGTGTGACTCAGAGAGCTCGAAAGGGGCCTTGTCAGCGTGCAATGTCCCACATTGTCCATTGACGCAATATTTAATACACTGGTGGTAGGATGAAGGAACGACCATGTTCTTATGGAGCCACGGCCTTCCCAGCAGGGCATTGAATGTTGTGTTCTGTTGAACCACCAGGAATTACGAATAAGCCACAAGGTCGCCAAAATGGGTCTTTAGCTTGATTTGTCCCATCGGCTTCTATTCACTCTTGTCGTAACCCAACAAAGTTTTGGCCGAGGGTATTAAATCACCCTCACTGAAGCACAACATACGGAGTGTCCGTAGGGAAAGGAGATTAACTCCAGAGCCGTTGTCAATAAAGACTTTGTAAATCTCAACATCATCTAGTTTTCCAGACACATATAATGGTTTGATGTGTCCCTGCATGATGGCATCTTCATCTAGATCAGTTAAGTAAATCACTGCATCGTATTCAGCCGGGCAAGTCTCTATCCGGTAAATCTCAACGACAGCTACCTCAGCTTGAAACTCCCGAGGGCTAAGAAAGGCTTCTATAAGTGCCTCCCTAAGGTCGGCTGACAAACTCAAGGAGTCGAGGATTGACAGATTAGTTGGTACCGATGCCAGCTGCTTAAGAATGTCGTATTTATGTTCCAACGGCCGACACTTCTCCATTTGTGGGAGAGTTTTAGCAGGTATCTTGGGAGTTGGAATATGTGATGAGGAGGGACTGGCTGCGGGGTCAGATTCTGATGATGTCCCAAAGTTCTTGGGACTCGGCATGGTCGGTCTGTTTGTGCGCACTAGGTGGTTAGATGCTTTTTCCTCTTATGATGGGTACCACAGAATGACGGGGGTATAGTGGCCGCTTGTGGAGGTGGAGGGATGTTTTTTCTCCTGCTGATTCTGTTGAAGGGATCTCCCATGTGTTTCTGCGATATTGACGGTTTGGGCCGAGTTCCAACCGTAGGGTTGATTTCAGCCTCGACTGTGGCTCCCCTGATATCCCCTTCCTCTACGATTCCCCCTCCCAACCCTTCATTTTAGGAACTCAGGTTTATAAACATACCCTTTGTCAGGGAATTATTTCATAAGATGGATGACGTTGATGGAACCAAAGATTGGTTCTTCATCCTCTAACAGGTCAACATGGTCGGTTGTCCCTAATGGTGTCATTTGGTGGTTCGATGCCCGTGGCGCTAAATTTGAGGGCATGAAATCCGATAGTGTCGGGGCTAACTTCTTCCTCGTCACGGACTGCTCCTCTTGCGCTTGTCTCCTCCTTCTTTGATTATACCTGGATGACCGGATCATTGTGGATTGTGAGGTCGATATTTTCAGTTGCACGGCATCAGGGGCTATTGGCGGCAACACCGGCTGCTGTAATTGAGCTCGGAGTATGCCCTGGGCTCGATTGACAATCTTATGAGTCATCCAGTTATCAAATTTCTTACCTTTCTTACTGGTGACCTCCTGCCACCCCTCCCCCTTATCGGAGTCGGTGGTAGAAATATATGCCACATGTGCTGGGGGTGGTCCCAGCTCGACTTTCCCAGAGTCTACCATCCTTTGCAGGAGGTCTTTGAAAATGAAGCATTACTGAATATTGTGCCCCAACATTCGATTGTAGGGATAGTAATCTGTCCTATCATATCGGCCGACTTCTTTGGGTTTTATTGGCTCCGGGAGGCGGAGCAAGTTACAATTCATTGCAGCGATGAAGTAGCCACGGACTTGGTCCTCTCAAAATGAGTATACATTGTGTCTTCATTCCTCAAATTGGTTCCGATTCGCCCCTTTCTGATTGTCCCACCTAGGTGGAGGCGGCCGCTAATATACAGGGGTCCCTTGATGATTTTGCAGAGGCCTAAGCGGTGGAGCAGGCACAGTGGATGGCTTGAGCGCGATAGAGTATGCTTCAGCTCTAACTGCTCTCTTTTCAGGATCCTGTGAGGCTATTCGGGAGTTCAAATTGGTCTGTTGCAGGGAGTCCTCAATTCTATGGGCAATGGTCGAGAGATGGAGGAATCCATTGGTGCAATCCACTGGTATGAGTGAAGTTCGCAGCTCATCTCGGAGATTGTCAATGTATATAGAAAGCAATTCATCTTGAGGCATTGGCATGTTTAGGAAGTAGGTTAGACCTTTCCATATAGTGATGAAATCTGAGACTCTCTCATTCTCTCTCTTATTGTAGTTCATGAGGTCGTTGACTGTTATTTTAGGCAATGTTGAGCTGAAGTGGAACAGGAACTGCTGCCGAAGGTCTTCCCAACTTTTTATTGACTATACTGGCAGACTCATATACCAGAAGAAGGAAGATCCTTGCAAGGTCCATACAAATCATTTGAGCTTCACTTCTTCTTTCTGTTCCGGAGTTCCCATCATAGGGTCGTAATAAGATGCGTAGTGCATCAAGTGATGTTCTGGATCTCCTAATCCATTGAAAATAGGTAATAAAGGGCTCCCAAAATTGGGCAGAGGTGGTGTGTTGCTCACCCAATCTAGGTAGGGCTTCTGCTCTGGCTGTATCAGAGTGTGGAGACCTTCCATTTCTTCCAATCGAGTTGTTATTGCCTCGATGGTGTTGGTGAGACCCTCGTTTACATCTAGTTGGGACCGGTCCTAGGCAGGTGTAGCCCGAAGCATTGCTTGATGATCCAGCTCGGTTGGCACCAGGGGTGCATGTGCCATTTTTAACACCTTCGGAGGGTTCCAACGTACTCACTCTGGTTTCTTCCTGAGTGGAGGGAAGTCTTGGTATTCATCCAAATACACATTTAGGTAGTTGGACGGGTCAGGCACCTCGTTGGGCGGGGGCCCTAACCGTGCTTCGTTTGTCGGGGAAAACCTTGGTCTTTGAGGTGCGCTTACTGGGAGTGCATGATGTGGCTACTATTGGGATGCGCTTTCAATAAGACGGTTCCTTTGGAGCAGCTCGGAATTAAGCCACCTCAATTCTTTAATTTCCTCTTCTGGTCGAGCGAACTTCTCTTCGAGCGTAAGTGGCTCGTTTTTATCGAGAGAAGGAGGCGGGTTAAGGGTAACCAGTCCTTTTTTCTTATCCTTATTGGAGGCTCGCAGGGTCAGTAGAGGAAGTTTAGCTGAAGGGGCATCTATATTTAGGGCGGCCCTCTGGTTCCGAGTGTGCACACCTTGTGGTTCGTTGTGAGTCACAGCCTGATCGGAACCATCATCTCCCAATCCATCCAAATTTGCATCATCTTCGGTGCTACATGTGGGGTTAGCCTCTATGGCATTGATGGATGTGTATCGCAGGGTGGAGAATATTTCATCTTCCAAATAATAAGTGGATCTCCTGTGTCTTTTACTGGTCTTACCTCTCTTGTCCCGGGATTGCTTTCAGGCTCTTTGACGAAGGGTTATGTGAAGAGTTCTCTGATGTGATCTTATGGTACGCCTCCCTTTCGGAGGGGATGATGATTCAAATGATGGGATAGGGGAGGACCCTCCTCTTCTGACTGTCCTCCCTAGATGATAGAATACTAATTCTCATGGGGGAGGTTGTTGTTGAGGATGTAATAATGCCCCAGCCCTGAGGGCTGGGGTTGGCTCCGTTCCTTGGACGTTGAGTCTCTTCCCATTTTTATTGGTCTTACGGGGGAATTTGTTATTAAAAATTCCCCCAGTCCTACAGGCTGGGGTTGACCCTGGATTGCGGTAGTGGCTGCTACTATCGCTACCTACATTATCTTGCGTGCTCCCATTCGGGGGGTGAACTGGGTTTGGTGCTGATTTCTTCTGTGAATCGAACCCTTATGGGGAGGCAGGAAATGACCACTGATTGGACTCTCTTAGGAAATAGGCCTGTTGTATGCTCTCGGTGGCCTGATTCAGGAGTTCCTGAATGGCTTGTTCTTGTCGGGCCTAAGGCTTCTGGGACTTACTAAAGGCCTGACTCTGTTGGGTGCGTCGCCTTTCTTGAACAAGAGGACCACTCGATTGTTTTCTTGACGTGATGGCGTTGCAAGACACCATACTTAACGGGTTCTTCTGGGTGGGGAGCGGAGTAAAATGCAGAGCTCCATGTTCTCCCCATCCACTGATATGGACTCCCGTCGGGGCATCACCAATGAGGCAGCGCAACTGGTGCAGTGCACGGAGGTAGGCTATATCAATGTTTCCTTTACGCCTCTCGGGTCGTCGTTGTCGTGCTGAAGGAAGAGCTTCCAGGTCAACATGATGTAGGAGGTCTCCTATTGTCTTGACGTGATCTACATACCTGTCATAAGGCAAGAATCTTTATTTCAGTCAGCAGAGGGTTTTCTATATATTATGGCGGATGCCGTGCACACATTCTTCTGACAACTTTCTGGGTATGTCAAATTGAGAGGTGGCCGTTGGCCAAAACATAACTGGTATATCATCCATGGCCAGTCATTTCCTCAAGTGCAACATGTCGTCATACTCTTACACTAGTGATTCCTCTACCTGGTCATCCCAACTGAGATGCTCGTTGTCAGTGTGGTCAGAGGCAGTGGGACCGGTAGGTATTGTATTATCATGCGGGCAGTTCTAGGGTGGTTCCGAAGATGAACGTGGCCCCGAAACATTTCCTGATTGAAGAAGGGTGTCGTTAGCGATTGACTGGGAATCTGACATGCTCGATCTCATCCTTCTGAGTGCCTCGGCATACGAGGTCTTTTCCGTGCTTGATTCAGCACGGGGAGGACCTTCCTGTCGATATGATATGCCATTGTGTGGGGAGGACCTTTGCAGTGGCGGCCGCAATGGCGAGGACCATATATGATATGTCATTGTGTGACTGGCCTTTATCGCCTACCACTGGCCTACAGGAAGTCTCTGTTTAGTAGAAACTAGTTTTATTATATTAAGAAGTATTATATATGAAGTATAATTCCATTTAGGAACCATATATGATTAATCTCACTATAGATGGACTTATGTATTTTTTTATAACTATTCTATCATTTTGTTTGAAATAGATGGAATGAACCATCATTCTATCACATGATCTGCTAACACATCCCGAATAACAAATTCATCTTCATTTCTTTAAGGGATGAAGTGGAAATTGTTCAACTCATGAACAATAATTAGATTGTACCAAAATCATGTAAGTATTTTTTTTTAATTCATCAACTTTAGGGAAATGATCTTGAAAACCAAAAATGTTGTCCTAGTGCTCTTATATCCGATGAATCATATGGTACCTTAGATCATCACAAATCTATGGATTTGTGATTTATGGCTTTTTCATAGCCATGTTCTCTACCACTCTCCATCAAAACTTGATGGTAAGATTTTTCTTCCATATCCATATTTTTTTTCTCCTATGTTTACCTACGTGGAAACCGAGTGATGAGTTAATTTGGGTAACCGTTACATTTCAGACTTTAGTTTCTAAATCCAATTATTGGTATTCCTTTTTACAATGTGGGTTTTTATTAAAGAAACTTTCGAGTAGTAAACCATTTATAACCCCAACGAATTTCGAGGGAGAAATTCATTTTAAGGGGGTAGAATGTAACACCCCGAGATTTTATGAAAAGTGTTATTTTTAATTAATGTCTTGTGTTGTACGATACACCAAAAGGATCTTTCACAACACTCATCCCTGACTTTCCTTGCATTATACACAATCACGACCTTCCTCGATAGCGTGTGTAGTACGCAATACCGAGTTTCACTAAACGAGATATTATTATAATATTATTATGAACTAGCCGTTATAAATAGTATTAACTAAATTTTAAATTTTATTACATTATTATTCATCTTAAACATTTTCTAGAACATGGTATAAGAACAAAATAAATTTTTTGGGTAAAATATGTATTTTTCAAAAAATGCAGTTTTGCCGCCTTTTGATGGCACACCCACATTAAATCTAGTTGTTGATATGTTTATAAGTTCAATTTGAAAAAATAAAATTCTTCTTTTGAATCAGGATATAAAAATTTACATTGGATAAAGTTTTGATATTTTTCTGATAACTTTCATTTTTTAATGAATAGTAAAAACACGCTATATTTTAATTAAAAACAACTTTTTTCATCGTAATAATTTATATGGTTAAATTATAATATTGAGTGGTTTCAAAGTATAAATAGAATATATTTTTACCATTTAATATAATTTATGTCATTATCATTGATTTTACATTGAATTCGTAGGTTAAATCAATTCAATTTTTTGCACTGTTTTAAACAAAAACCCGTTTTCATTCGACAGCGGGATTAATTTTAATTTAATTTCTGAAACTTCTGTGTATTGAATTTAAAAAAATGGATTCCATATTTGGAATCAGTGGGTCCAAATTATGTTAATAAGCTACTTTTTATTTTTCGGCTTTATTAATAGTAACTACGGTAAATTTTATTTACCATAGTTATAGGTAAATCGGGTAATTAAGGGTAAATATAAGATTATAAAATTAACCTAACACCTGCCAAAATCCTATTGGATGAGTAAAATTCGACCCATATCACCTAAGGGTCGGATTAGAATAATTTAATGGACTTTTTTTCATGAAAATAACTTAATTATTATTTAAACCAAAGAAAGTGACAACATGTCACTCTCTTAAATCTTATAAGTATATTAATTTTAATTTAGTGATAAACTAAATGAAACTTCAAACATGAATAGTCTCCAGAAATATAATGAAATTATCTACATCATATAAATTTATTTATAATTTTTAGGTATTAAATAATTATCATTAATTTTGACACAATAGGGATGCTAAAATTATTTATTTAGTGAAAAATCAATAATATAGTTTTTATTGAAATATTAATACATATCAAAAGGCCAAAAAATCTGAACAAAACTTATTATTAGTGTATATATAAACCATAATCGTCCATTTTCCGAATTATTGACCATTTGGATCCTTATTAAGATGATTATGACACTTATATTATTTTATTTTAAATGATGCCAAAGTTATCACCTTCATAATTTAATAAATATAACAATTTAAATATTATTATTTTAAGATGAAAAATTTAATTAAAACTATTATTCTGAGAGTTAATATTTTTATCTTCATCATAGGATTTTAGTTTTAATTTTTATGCAACAAATATGTATATTAAATAATTATACAAAAAATGATGTAGTAATTATTTTATTAAGAGATAAACCAAATAAATGGTTTTAAAAATAATAAAATAAATATTATATGAACTATTTAATGTTCTCCACTAATTTTCTAGATACATATGACCTTTTATAAATCTATTAATGCTTTTAGTTAGAGCATATCTTATGTATATATTTTATTTAAATTCAAATAAATGAATAGTGTCAAAATTGACACTATTGTTATTTTATAAATATAATATATTATAAAAATGTTTAAAAATCACAAAAATATTTAAAAATTATAAATTTAAATTTATATGGTATAAAATGTTATAAAGTATCCAATTATGGACAATTCACAACAAATAAGTAATTATTTGTTATAATTTAAAATTTAGAATGTTATTACCACAAATAAAATTAAATTGATTAAATAAGGATAAATCAAGTTGATAATGTTTAAAATAAATTCCTAACATGTCTAAATTTTATTTGTTGATGAGATTACAACCCTATCTAATTCAATATTCGGATATGAGTCATTTTTGGAGGTTTTTATGTGGGGTTAGATTTATTATAAATTAATATTTTTAAGAATTCCAAAGGTGCCCCTCTCCTCCCTTATAAAAGGGCACCTCCTCCCTCACTTCCTCACACCACTTTGAGCCTTAAAGATCGGCCAAACCCTGCCAAATTCTCTTTTCCACTTCCCTAGAAACATCCTAGAGGTCCTGGTATTCTTCAAAGACCAATTTTAGTACCCTAAGAGGAGGTCTCAAAGAGGCTCTTCAAAGAAGAGGTAATGTCCATTACCGATTCTTTCAACTTTATTTCTTCTTCCACTTATTCTTCTTTAGTTGTTTCATTATGAAGTAATAACATCAGTATCACTCATATAAGGATATGTTATTATAAGTATGAAACAACCCTATTTCACCATCTATCCATCCTACGGAAAATGAAATCACAGCACGTGCGTACGTACGGAATACCGTCTCCACGTCGTGGTGTAATCTATTTTCCACCACCACCTTACATGGATGGGTATAATGGTGAAAGTAATGAATATATATGATTATTTTAAAGTGATATTGATTCTGTAATATTATAAATACACTTTAATACAATTCCACGATCATGGGAATGATATCACCGCTCGTGCGTACGTACGGAATACCGTCTCCACAACGCGATGAGATTCACTCTCCATGATAACCATTCAAGAATGATTATAAAGTATATATAATAAATAATCATGAAATTTATGACATAATAATGCTACTGTATTTATGTATATATATATTTATGTCATCTACTTAATTCCATTAAATTCAATAAGGAAACGAAAACAGCGTTCATGCGTACGTACGGCCTACCGTCTCCATGAACGGTGTATTTCTTTCCATTTATCGATCCATTATTTATATATTCTGAATATATATTATATATAAATCGTGTTTTACATTCTGGATGTAAGTAATCATGATCTAATTAATCATATTAATAATTACAAGTTAAAATACGAATGACAAATGAAACGATTTTACCCAAAATGCTACTTTAACATGAATTTACAAAAGAACGGGTAATATAAAGTCATAAGTGAACCATATATGATATAATAACAATGAATATGATTCTTTAATAAGTCAATGACATTATTTAAATCATTATACAGGAGGTTTGGATACGTACGAAGCATATCGGATCTAAGGTAAGGGAGAATTTTGCAAATCTCATTTTTATCCGAGATTGCTTATTCGTAAGTATTTACTGGGGTTATTTCTATCATCCATGTCCATGTTTTATAAAAGTGTTTTCATGTATGTTTAAATTCCATTTTACCCATTTTTTACTTTTACTACATTTTATGTAAGGAATCTCTCTTTTGTTTACATTACGATGTACTTTTTGACTTTTCCGGCAAAAGTACGAAAAGAATGTTTTTTTAACTTATACGGAACGAATAGATTTTTACGGTTTTATAAAGCCTTATTTTCATGAAGCTCCCTCCAAAATATTTCATGACTATTTTAAATAAAATATCTTTCTTTTAAATTTTCATGACGTTTTGTGAAAAGAAATTGATTTTAAAGAAGAAAGGATATTTTCCTCAAGAATTCATTTCAAGTGTTTTATAAAAATTATTTTCCATCTAAGATAATAAAGGGTTCTGTTTCTATCCCTATTATTACATTGATTTTATTATGTTGTGATGGAATTATATTTATGAATTCTTTTATATTATATTAATTGTTTTATGATGTCATGATGTTTAAGATTCCCATTTTTATTACATGGGTTATGCAGTGATGTATGATTTATGATTTTGTGGCACACATAAGAATGGTATCATTATGAGATGGGTGGGACCTATATCTCCCTCAAATGCATTAGGTAAAGATTTTATATCTCATGAGATAGACATGGCTGGAACGGTAAGTTAATCCGGTTCAGTGTTACAGGACTGAAACGAGGAGTGAACTCGATTCAGAATGGGACTTTGTCCACTAAGATGGTCTTAGCAGCAATGCCTTGGCTACTATGGAAATAATTACATGTGCTTAATGGATGCCACAGTTACATGTTTTATTCCCATGCTATTTTATCATGGTTTATGTTCCATTATGATCTATGCCTTATGTACTTCCATGTTTTATGTCGTTGCTCAAGATTTTGATGTTTAAACATTATGTTCATGTTTTTAAGTTCAAATGTATATGGTATGTTTTATTTAGTCCATGCTTACCCTTATTGATCATTTGAGATCACCCTTTTTATGTTATATTTTCCCCCAGGATCAAAAGAAATTTTTTAGGTAAGGAAACAAAAATTGGAAGATCTTTATGGGAGATATTGAAGATCTTTCACCACGATTAGAAGATTACGTTCCAGGTTTCCAAAGACACTAAACTATTACGGTCCTTGTGTGTCTGTTTTTGTTATGTATTAAGTATTCCGCAAAAGTAATTTAATTTCCATGTACGTCAAGCTTTGGGTCTCTACAATAAAACAAAAGTTTGCAACATATTTTTTAGAACTAGATTTTTCAAAATTACTATAATATTCAATAAAATTTCATCCATAATCCATTTACTTATTTTCATTTTTGATATTTACTCCTCTTATTTTTTTCCTTCTTTAGTTTTGGTAAATGGTGATCGATGTTCCCCATTTTCCTATACTCATAAACATTACATATTGAGCATCATTAGAAATGTAATTACATTTATTTTTTATCCTTATGATAATCCTTAGGATATTCTTTCCAATATTTCCTTGAGTAAACTTTCCTTCTTTTATATTCACCCTTTAAAACATAGGTTTTATCATTCATGTCACTACTCTGTAATTCGAAATCAGAAGAGCAAATAGTAACATTTTATTTAAAAGAAATTAAGTTCTTTTTTCAATTTTCTTATTCAGAAAGTTTTTTGAGTTATAATTTATAATGTAATAATTAACTAATAATCTCATTAAGAGTATATTTTTTAAAATTATTATTTTTATTTATAGCTACCTTTTTAACATGCCACTTATTAGGATGTTCTCTAAGAAATCTTTCAATAAGAATAGGATTATCCAGAGTCTCCCCTAAAGAACTCATACTATTAATAATATTAGTAAATATATTAAACATTTGATTTAAAGTTTCATGATCATTAATTTTAAATTCTTAATATTCAGCTCTTAACATGCCTAAAATAGTTTTAATAATTTATCTAAACCAATATGAGTAACTTACAAAATTTTCCAGATGTGATGAAAAGTTTTATATACTAAAACATGATTGAGAACATTACTGTTTATATCAATGTATAATATATTCATGATATAATAATTCATAACATGCTTTACTGCATCATTTATAACAAAAAAATTCAAGTTCACCGTCAAAAAGATTTTATGGTTTTTCCATGATCATCCAGTGATCAATGCAATGTTTCTTCATGAAAGCTTCCATTCAAGATTTCCAATATCCATAGTTAGTGCCATCAAAACATGTTGTTTTTTGAGGTATCTATACATCGTTTGAGTTGATTCCTTCTATCTTAAATAGATATTTTTTTCCCTTGATCGTTATTTCAAAAAAATAATTAGTATAAATAAATAATATAGAGAGAGAGGGAGCTAGGGGTCAACCTATGATTCCAATTTTTATCCTGGAGTTAAGATGGAAAAATAGTTGGGTAAATTTCCTTCTAAAAAATTACATTAATGAAATGTTATATGAGAGTTAACATAAATCATTGTAAAAGAAAATAAAATAAAATTAATAAAATATATTTTTATAGTCGTTTAGATATAATTGATCATACTCCACTCTTCACCCCTCTCATGAACTAAGATAGATGACACATAATATAACCAATATATTGGAATCTTACAATTAATTTTTCCAACCTAGATTCAAAACTAGATTTCAAATCCATTTTACCTTGGAGGCTCAAACCCAATACATCCTTCCATTTTAACCCATGGAGGTAAAAAATGAACATTCTACCTTTTTCCCTAAAGGCACAACCAAAATGCCTGAAATGTTTTGGGAGTCACAACCCATAATCTTATCTGTTAATGGTTGGTATAACCTATTTAAATTATGCACATAGAATTATAATCAGATGAAGTAGAACCATAAAACTAGATGTACAGTTCCAGTATCTAACTGTCGAGGCTATAGTGAAATCTCTAGCAGAAAAGGATTAAATGATTTTTAGTTTGGTTGGGAGTAGTATTTGATCACCAGAAAATGTGAATCATGTATAGTTCAAGAATAACTTCAACCACTATTTCATACTATTTATTTCAACTCTAAAATACATTATGTTTCTTTGTGAACAACAACTTTAAAATATGAAGACCATTAGAACTTTTGTTCTCCTAAAATAAGAATCACACATGCAGCTTTAATGAACTAATTCAGAGTTTTCCACACTTATTTCCTAGATTATATTCCACTTATTTATCATTTATAAATGAAAAACAATATTTATGAAATATTGCCTTGATATTTTGTAAAATTAAACAACTACATTGTGTAACCAATTAGAAAAATTAATTTATTAGTAGATAACATGAATTAATATCATTGTAATAGTCCTTGAAAATACTTGATACCAACCCTTCACATTTCAGTTGATTTGAAATTAGATAATTCAATTTCTATAATTTCAACATTAGTATCAATACATGATTAATCACATGAGAATTCCGTTTAATTATTCGTAAAAAAACATAAAAAAAATTCATTGATTATGTATAATTAATAATTAATTATATAATAAAGAAAACACTAATTATATCCATAATAAAATTACAGCAAATTGAAAGCTGAAATATTACATAAAATAGATCATTCTTCCCGATTTTAGAGAATCGTGTATAAAATAACAAAACCATATAGGCAAATAGACATAGGGGATTAACATAACTGAATCAACATAGTCAAATAATGTAAGTTAATTGATATATCTGAATTCACACAATTGAATTGATATAGCTGAATTCACGTAAGGGAATCGACATAGCTGATCTTCATAAGAAAATTCATGTAAGGGTATTTTACGTACCAATTTTACACTATGTAAGTGAATCTATATATTTTAATATACATAAT
The DNA here is from genome assembly GCA_963277665.1 of Viscum album. Classification (NCBI taxonomy): domain Eukaryota; kingdom Viridiplantae; phylum Streptophyta; class Magnoliopsida; order Santalales; family Viscaceae; genus Viscum; species Viscum album. The sequence goes on from OY728133.1 coordinate 32,301,844, forward strand.
TTAATTCACATAGGTGAATCATGTGGAATATTAACATAGGGGATTCACCACATAATATAATTCATCACATATCCAAAAATCGACATAACTGAAATCTAAAAACTCTATAAAATATGAATTAAACAAATTAAAACCTAAAAAATAACTTGTAAACAGTATAATCTAATTTAGTTCCAATTTACCTATAATTATATAATTTCATTATCTTTCCATATAAAAATAATCACCCTAATCAGGCTTATATAACTCATGTTGTCATCAAAATACAATAGCAAATAAATTCTAGAAAATAGTATATTTCAGACCAAAAATATGTTGTGACATATAACCTAATATAGGACACAATAATGATAGATTTATAATTTTATGTCTTCTAATAAAATTTGTAATATTTTCTTATATTTTAAAAAAATTAATAATCACTTAATTGGGAATTCATTTTCCCATTTTATGGTCTCAATATAGAATCTTCATGATTCTGGAAAATTGATGATGTGGTGAACAATAAATTGGTTATACAGTAGAATCAGCTATGTGGATTGGCTATGTGGAATAATTGGGTACATGAATTGGTTATGTGGTAATAGTAAAAAACCTAAAAATGATATTTAGTGGTCTTATATTACTTTTTGGCCTAAAAACTATATGAATCTTATAGAAAAAATTATCACAAATCAAAACAAGAAATTTAAAGATATTTTAAACAAATAAATATTATGATCTAATCAATGTTAAGAATAATTTATTTAAAAAGTAATAAAAATCATGAATATTATCAATGGAAATCAAATATATATATATATATCTTAAAAATTATCAAAACATAATGTGGTTGAAGGATCCACTCAATAGTTTTAACATTAGGTATTATTATTGAATTTTGTATATTAATTTATTATTTCATCATATGACTATTTATTCGTTTTGAGAATTATATTACAATGTGATAACCATTTTGGTATTGTTTTATGTCTAAAGATAGGTGGAATAGATTAATAATACCATTTAAGGTTAGGTGGTCCTTTGAAAGTTGATTTTATTACTTCGGGAATGGAAATTCAATATTGAATACTAATTGTTTGTAGAAAAAGGTGTGATTTTGATATAAATTGTTTGGAGGAATGAATTTTATCTTAGCATGTAAGTATATTTCTTCATGATCTTAACCTATATGTTAAAGGAATTCCTAAACTTTTGGAAAAGGATATTGACAAAAAATGTTGTCATATTACCATAATTTTTTATGAAATAAATTATCTTTTTTACACCTCTTTGGTTTATAGTTTTTTGGATGATGAATTTATCACAATCATTCACTTTATTATGATCAATTATCTATGCCACTCTCTATCATTATTCAGGAATTAAATTTTTCTTTCATGTCCATATCTTCACTTTCAACCAATTTTTTCCTACTTGGGAACATATTTAAGTGTTATTCTAGATGACCTTTGTAATTCACTTTCTCTCTTATCAAGAGGATGTTTTATTAATGCTTTTTATAATGTGGGTTTTCAACATAACAATTTTCAAATGTAAAACTCTTAATTATTGAGAGGATGTTCCAATTGTGAGGAAATAGTTTATCAAAATATGGATATTGGAGCAGCCCTATATTTTATAAAAAAATAATATTTTATTGATTTCATATTTGACACACAAGACTAAACTAAAAATACCCAGAAAATATATTTCTGAAGATAGCTTGTGGTACAGACAACCCAGTGTATAAATGAATTGTAATATGGTATATTTTTATAACCTAGCCATTAAATTAGTTGTTATGAATTGGATTAACTGTAACACCCCAAGCTTCCATGGTACGCTTCTTTTTGAATAATACAGTAGTGTGTGTTGTATGCAACTTCGAGTTCTAACACACACCACAACCAAACAAACTAGCCGTCATGAATAGTAATACCCACTTTTTGAAATTTTATACGTTTTATCTTTCAAAATGGAATTAATTTTTGGATTCAGAATATCAAAATTATCTTAGGGTGAATTTTTGGTACTTTTCTGATAACTTTCATATTTTGATGAATAGTAAAAATTACTAAATTTTAATTAAAAATAACTTTTCTAATCGAAATAATTAATAGTGATAAATTATGAATTTCAGTGATTTTAGAGTATAATTAGATTATATTTTTACCATCTAATCCAATGTTGGTCATTGGATATAAATTCACATTTAAACTGGACATAAGCCAGTGCCAATCTTTTGATAGTTATTATCTCTTAAAAACGTGCATTTTGATTTAACAATGGGAATTAATTTTAAATTAATTACTGCCACTTATGTATTTTGAATTTAGAAAAATGGATTCCATATTTATAATCAGGATGTCCAAATTTTGTAAATATGTAACTTTTATTTTTAGACATTTTGAATAATTACTTTGGTAAATATTTTATTTACCATAGTTAAAAGGTAAATCTGGTAAATAAGGGTAAACAAATAATATTATAATAATAATAAATTACCCTAAAACATATCCTAACCCTATTGGTTGATACATGTCCGACCATGGGCATATTTAGGTCGATTTTGGGACCCCATGGATCCGCTTGTAAGTGATAATGACACTTTATATTAATTAAGTTAAAGTAAATACAAATATGACATAAGAATATATCTTTTATAAAAACACTTTTTAAATATGGTTATATATGTTATATTTTCAACTATAAATATTAATTATAAATATAAAAAGATTTCCTACATTATTAAATTTTATTTATAATTTTTATACACTGAATAATAAATTTTATTTATGACACAATAATGATGCAGTATTTTTCTTATTAATGAAAGAATCAAATAGTTGGTATTATAAATATTAAAATAAATATAATTTGAAATTTTTGATGCCATCCACGAATTTTATTGATTAATATGACATTTTATAATTTCTTAAATGAGTTTTTTTTTTGAATTAATAAAGTTTTTAAGACTTTAAAAAAAATCAATTATTAAATAGTTTCAAAATTGACATAAAAGAGTTTTTAAAACAAATATTATATTATTAATTCATATTCTATTACTAAAAATATAATTTTAGGACAAAGGACTTATATAATGATAGTTTTATCATTAATGGACCACTTGGGGGTCTTTTGGAAGTATATAGTAAGTTTATTAACCATATAATATAAAAATACAAAGTGACATGGTAAATGTCAAACTATTTAACTAAGAGTTAAATATAAATGATAAGGTTAATATAGTGACCCAAACCTTCTAAAATCTATTGGATGAAAGGATGTAGACCCATCCCCACCTTATACTTTTAATAATACACTTTGGAGCCATTAGAAACCGAATATGAATTTATTATAAATTAATACTTTAAGTTTTTTCTAAAGAGCCCCTCCTCCCCCTTATAAAAGGACACCACTTATAACCAATTATTCATACCTTCAAAGATTTTTGGTTCGGAAAAACACTGCCCAAATACCCTCTCAACTATCCTCCCTTAATCCTAGAGGCCATACCTTAGTCATAAAGCCAACCTAAGGAGCCCTTTTGATCAAATCAAAAGGAAGAACCCGAAGAAGAGGTAATGTTTTCACCACCCTCTTTCAAGTTCCTTTCTTATTTGACTCCTTATTTCTTTGTTATTTCCATCATAAAATAATAAATCCAGTATCTTCTATATACTATGATATTATTATAAAGATTTTACAACCATATTCAGTATTCTATCCATCCTTTGAATGACATGTCACCATGCGTGCGTACGTACGGCCTACCGTCTCCACGTCGTGGTGTAATTGTTATTCAATACATTATTATTTGGATAGGTATAATAATGATGTGTAATTCATGTAAATAATAAATATAAGATGATAATTATTTTTTATATATGATATATCATCCAATTATATATTATTTTAATATCAAAAGAATGATATTGTCGCTCGTGCGTACGTACGGATTACCGTCTCCACGAACGCGATGAGATTCATTCCCCATCGTATCCATTCAAGACTAAATTTTATTTGATGATTAAAAATAATTTTTGGAGACATGATATCATTCTGGATATGAATAATATACATCTCATCCATAAAAAATTTGGCTCACATAACAAAAAATATAAAGAAAAACGAATTTGTTAACACCCGAAACGATAATAATACTAAGATATTATTAACAAATCAATGTTAAAAGATCATATATGATATCATATTAATGTATATAATTCTTGAATAATTTAATAAAAATTATTTCACCATTATATAAGAGGTTAACCTACCCTCAACCAATGAAAAGTACAAGCTAAGGGTTTATTTCACAATCTCTTCATTGTCTGAGGTTGTTTATATGTAATTATCTATCGGGACCTCTTTATCATCCACATCCATGTTTCTTAAAAATTTATTTCAAAACATTATTACTATTTTACATAATATGGTTTAAAGTCATTTATACCCTTGTTTAACTTTTTATAAGAAGTTTATAAAGGAGTCTTTCCATCATTTTCCAAACAAGGTCATTTTTAACCTTTTTGGCAAAATTAAGGTAAGAATGTATTTTTAACTTATACGGAGGGTGCGGATATTTTCCGCCGTTATAATATCATTGAAGATTACCTTAAAATCTTATAAGAATATTTTCAAAGAAAATATTTCTTTTATAATTATTTGACTTTTAAATGATTTCAAAAAAAGCTATATTTCTCTCAAATAGTTTGGATTTCATCTATGTCAACATCCTTTGATGGATTTTAAGCTTATTTGAAGATGATTTATTATGATACAAAACTTCCATATTTTATTGAAGTTTTTGTGATATTTTTGAATTTGGATGTGTTATTTTTATACCATTCACGGTTTATGGAGAAATTATTGACATTTCGTATGCTAGTTTTAATACGAATGTTTATGTTATGTTTAAACCTGTTCATATGAGGAATGCATTGGACTTAATAAGTGACGAGTGGATCCCTCTATAGCTCCTCAATGAAGCGGTAGGTCTCATAAGACAAACTAGTGTTTTGGAACAAGGTCTTGACAAAATATTATTTGTAGTCTTGGCACAAGGCCTTGACTATGTGGTTATGATAGTCTGACATTATGCATTCCATCATTATGAAAGTGGTTATTGATATTGCATGTGATTATTCTACTAGTAGAATATCCTTGTGAATAAGTAAATGGGATTATTTCATTTTATTTTTTCCATATTATGCTGATGTTCAAGTCTAAAAGGCTTTTGTTTTCGTTATACATTGCCTTAAATGTTTATGCTTATTTCTGAAAGTTTCTTCTATATTGTTATCCATACTGAGCATCTGAGCTCACCCATTTCTATGTTTTATTTTTTCCAGGAAGTGAAGATGTATTTTATGAGTGACCTGTAGGGATAGTATAAGGGAATATGAGTGTGGATACAAGATGTTGTTGTAGTTTTCACTTTATGATGTAATGTAAACTTTATGAATGTATCTAGTGATTCCAAGGCTACTAAACTAATCAGTCTTTCGAGACTTGATCTTTTGTGATCATGCCAATGTGATGTAATAATGCACCGACTCTGGGTAATTTGGGTTGGGGCGTTATAGTTGGTATTAGAGGAAGTTTAGTACAAACCTTGGAAGCTAGGTTTAGATAAACTCTGATTAGAACACATAGACCTAAGATGGACTTTGAGGATTAGTATAGAAGAACTTCTTAGAATTTTGGTATTGTAGAGATTTTGTGAGTTTTTTGAGCAATACATCACTGTCAGGATAAGAGCAGGTAGAGGCGGCTCTGGTACAGATGTACCTAGGGGTAAAACCCAAAAACACCACTTTGAGATAGACTCGAACGGGAACTGGTACACGACAAAGGGTCTTGCTACACTCTTGGTTACGACACTCCCGGGGGATATGCCTAGGATAATTCTCATTTTCTTTACAAACCATTATGAAGAGTTTATGAGTATATACTTCCTCAAAGAAGTCATTTTTATTATTATGGATTATATCCATAAACTGTTCAACTTATGTTAAGTGTTTTACAAGTTTGGATTTATGTATTACGATTCATAAACTAATATAGTGTATGCCATTGTTTAGAAATGGCGCCTAGTGGAAGGAATGGAAACTGTATCAATGCACGCACCCCATGTAAGGATTTCCCTCCTACTCAAGATAATTATAGTGGAGCTGGTGATGCAACTGGTGCTGCTCAGCTAATCACCATACTGGGACAACTCACTCGGGTTATGAATAATAACCTTACCCGTATGGAGCACCCAGATCAACAGTGTGGAGGATCAATGTTAGATCACTTCATGAGGAAAAAACCACCGACATTCAATGGGAATACAAATCCATTAGTAGTTGAGTAATGGATAAGTTCCGTAGAGAAAATATTTCAGGCTTTGGGGAGTAATGAAAGGCAAAAAGTTGTCATGGCAGTTTATCGACTCACTGGAGATGTTGATCGATGGTGGTCATTGATTCAAAACACAAAGGAAGATGATGAAGTATCAAATATGGAATGGAGGGAGTTTAAAGATCTTTTCTTAGAGAAATACTTTCCTCGTGACCATCGAGCAGATATAGAAAGGCAATTTCTCAGTCTGAGGCAAAAGGAGGATGAAAATGTTGCAAAGTATGAGGCTAACTTTACCAGGTTAGAAAGGCATGTTGGGGATTATATACGTAACCCAATATGTAAGATTGATCATTTCTTTGATGGTTTAAAACCATTTATCCATCTAGCTTTAGTATCGCAATCCTTCTCGTCATACGAAGATATTGTACCATGTGCTATCAAGACAGAAAAGGAATTCTCTAAGTTTTACGACTTTAAAGAAAATAAAGAGAAGAATAGATATGTTGAACACTCTAGGAAAGGAAATAAGGAAATGGGGAATAAGGGAAGAATTGAATTTCCACCATGTGATAATTTTGAAAGGAAGCACCCTAGTGACTATCTAAAAGGAAAAGTAGTACGCTACAAATATGGACAGAAAGGCCATCTTACTGGTGATTGAAAGGGAAATAAAGACAGTACCAATGTTCAATGCTACAACTACAGGGAGATGGTACATTATGCAAATGAATTTCCTAAGAGTCAGGGGAACATACCTCAAAAAAGGCCAAGGGATCAAGTCCAATCTTATATTATCACTACTGTTGAGGTAGAAGCTCCGAAAGACATTGTGGCAGGTAATTTAATGGTTTCCTCAAGTTTAGAAAATGATTTATTTGATTCTAGATCATCGCATTTTTTCATATCTTCCCAGTTTTCTAATAAAATTAGATATTTCCAATCTGATTTAACAAGGGAGTTGTCAGTCAAAAATCTTAAAGGAAGTATCATTGCAATAAAGTTTTGTGAATTTGTTCCCATTAGAGCATATAAATGTTCTTTATCTACTGATCTCGTCATCATACCTATGATTTAATTTGATATAATCCTTGGTATGGATTGGATTTTGGAACATGATGCAAAGATTTATTGTAAGAAGGAGGTTACTATTTTCGATTATGATGATAAGGAACACCTTATCTTTTGAGCAGAATCGTCACCACCTAATTCTTATCTAGATCCACCCCCAGTAGCTCAACTAAATTAAATTATTGGGGAGGAAGATAATGAAATAACTCTAGGTGGGGAAAGGAATGTTCAAATATGGGATGTACCTATTGTGAAATAATATTTTGATGTTTTTCTAGAGTATTTACCTGGACATCCTCCAGAACGAGAAATTGAGTTTTCCATTGATTTAATTCCTGGTTCAAGGCCTATATCAAATACCCCTTATAGAATGGACACTGTGGAATTAGTGGAACTAAAGAAACAACTAGAGGAATTGAGTAATAAGGGATTTATTTGCCCTAGTGTTTCTCCATGGGGAGCCCCTATTCTTTTTGTTAAAAAGAAAGATGGATCTATGAGATTGTGCACTGACTATAGGGAGATCAATGTCATAACAATAAAGAACAAGTATCCCCTACCTCGCATTGATGATTTATTTGAACAACTACATGGATCTCAATATTTTTCAAAGATTGACCTTCGATCTGGATACCATCAGTTGTGTGTGAAGAAGGAAGACATTCAAAAGATAGAATTTCGAACCAGGTACGGGTATTACGAGTTTAGAGTAATGCCTTTTGGATTGACTAATTCACCCTCTGTCTTTATGGATTTAATGAACAGAGTTTTAAAGGAATATCTAGATGATTTTGTAGTGGTATTTATTGATGATATCTTGGTATACTCCAAAAGCTACGAAGATCATGAAAATCACTTGCGCATTATCCTGAAGACTCTTAGAAGACATGAATTATATGGGAAGTTTAGCAAGTGTGAATTCTGTCTTCATGAGATCTATTTTCTTGTCCATATTGTCTCTAAGGATGGAATCTCTGTTAATCCTTCTAATACAAGACCAATCCATGATTGGCCATCACTAACGAGTATAACCGTGGTACGCAGTTTTATTGGCTTAGTATGTTATTATCAGTGTTTCTTCCAGAACTTTTCCCGATTAGATAACCCATTAACAAAGATCACACGTAAAGGGGTTAAATTTGTTTGGGAAAGAGAGTGTGAAGAATTTTTTGAAGAACTTAAGAGAAGATTAGTTAGTGCTTCTATATTGACTCTACCATCAGGGAATGATGGGTTTTTTATTTATAGTGATGCTTCAAAGAAAGGACTTGGTTGTGTCCTTATGAAGAATGATAGGGTTATTGCCTATGCATCACAACAACTGAAAATTCATGAGAAAAACTATCATACTCATGATCTTGAGTTAGTTTCTGTAATTTTTGCTTTGAAGATATGGAGACATTATCTCTATGGTGAAAAATGTGAGATTTATACTGATCACAAGAGTTTGAAGTACATTTTCTCACAGAAATAACTCAACATGAGGCAAAGGAAATGGCTTGAACTACTCAAGGATTATGATTGCACGATACACTACCACCCAGGGAAGGAAAATAAGGTGTCAGATGCTTTGAGCAGAAAAGATCATGGAGTTTTGAACATGATGAGAATTTAAAGGGATACTATTTTCATGGATCTAGTAAAGATGGATATGGTAAATACCATGGAAGGTGAAACATCGATACTTATTCAAATGGTTGACAAACCATCATTACTAGAAAGGATAAAGAGTTCTCAGACTAGTGATAAAGAGTTTCAAAAGAATATTAAAGCTGTGAATGATAGGAGATTGAGAGACATTGTGTATGAAGAAGGAATTTTGAAATTTGGGAAGAGACATTGTGTTCCCGATATACCTGATCTAAAAAGGGAATTGTTAGATCATGATCATAGCTCCAATTTCTATATACACCCTGGGAGAACCAAAATGTATAGATATTTGAAGGAACATTTTTGGTGGGACAACATGAAGAGGGAGATTGCTGATTTTGTGTCAAGATGTACGGTTTGTCAACAAGTGAAAGCTGGAAGGAAACATCCTAGAGGAGTCATGCAACCTCTTCCCATACTGGAGTGGTAATGGGATAATATTATGATGTACTTTTTCATGGGGCTACCAAAGACTCCTAGAAGGAATGATTCAATATGAGTTATTGTTGATCGTCTTACCAATTCAGTACATTTTCATGCTATAAGAGAAGATCTACCACTTGAACTTATAGAAAGACTATATATTAATTAAGTTGTAAGACTTCATGGAGTACCCCTATCGATTGTTTATGATTGTGATCCTCATTTTACTTTAAGATTCTAGAAAAGTCTTTAGAAAGCCCTAGATACTGAACTTCATTTGAGCACTGCTTACCACCCCCAAACTGATGGACAATCATAACGGACTATTCTATCTTTAGATGACATGTTGAGATCATGCTCACTTGACTTTCAAGGTATGTGGGATCGATATTTACCTTTGGTAGAATTTTCCTATAACAATAGCTTACATTCAAGTATTCAGATTGCACCATATGAAGCGTTATACGGAAAGAGATGTCGCACACTAACCTGTTGGGATGGTGTTGGTGAAAGAAAACACTTAGGCCCAGAACTGGTGGAGGAAACTATAGAAAAGGTGAAGGTAATCCATAACCACATCAAAGAAGCTCAAAGTAGGCAGAAGATCTATGCTGAAAACCGAAGGAAGGATTTGGAATTTCAGGTAGGAGATCATGTTTTCATGAAGGTATCTCCATGGAAGGGTGTTATACCTTTTGGTAAAAAGGGAAAATTGAGTCCCAGGTACATCAGACCATTAAAAATTCTAGTACTAATTGGGGTTATAGCTTACCATTTGGAAATGCCGCCAAGTCTCTCCAAAGTTCACGATGTGTTCTACGTATCACTGTTAAGAAAATACATGTCTGACCCAATGAATGTACTCACCTATGAGGAATTAGAACTGGAACCCAATCTATCTTATTGTGAAGACCCTGTCAATATTCTTGATACAAGAGAACAAGTGTTGAGAAACTGGACGACTCATCTGGTATAAGTTCTATGAAGAAATCATAAGATGGAAGAGGAAACGTGGGAACTCGAGGACCTAATGATGAAGAACCACCCGAGTCTTTTCATGGAGTATTATTCTAGAAATTTTGAGGATGAAATTATTTTAAGTAGGGGAAAATGTAACACCCCAAGCTTCCACGGTACGCTTCTCTTTGAATAATATAGTAGCGTGTGTTGTACGCAACTTCGAGTTCTAACACACACCACAACCAATCAAACTATCTGTTATGAATAGTAATACCCACTTTTTGAAATTTTATACATTTTATATTTCAAAATTGACTTCATTTTTGGATTCAGAATATCAAAATTATCTTAGGTTGAATTTTTGGTACTTTTCTGATAACTTTCATATTTTTATGAATAGTGAAAACTACTAAATTTTAATTAAAAACAACTTTTTTAATCAAAATAATTAATAGTGATAAATTATGAATTTGAGTGATTTTAGAGTATAATTAGATTATATTTTTACCATTTAATCTAATTTTGGTCATTGGATATAAATTCACATTTAAACTAGACATAAGCAAATGTCAATCTTTTGATAGTTATTATCTCTTAAAAACATGCTTTTTGTTTTAACAATGAGAATTAATTTTAAATTAATTACTGCCACTTATATGTTTTGAATTTATAAAAATGGATTCCATATTTATAATAATTATTTATAAATTTTCTTAATATGTAACTTTTATTTTTTGACATTTTGAATAATTACTTCGGTAAATATTCTATTTATCGTTGTTAAAGGGTAAATCTGGTAAATAAGGGTAAAAAAATAATATTATAATAATAATAAATTACCCTAAAATGTGTCCTAACCCTATTGGTTGATACATTTCCGACCATGGGAATCTTTGGTTCTATTTTGGGACCCCATGGATCCACTTGTAAGTGATAATGACACTTTATATTAATTAAGTTAAAGTAAATACAAAAATGACATAAGCATATATCTTTTAGAAAAACACTTTTTACATAGGGTTATATATGTTATATTTTTTACTATAAATATTCATTATAAATATAAAGATATTTCCTATATAATGGTATTTTATTTATAATTTTTATACTTTTAATAATTAAATTTATATATGACATAATAATGATCAGTATTTTCCTTATTAATGATCGAATAAAATAATTTGTATTATAAATAATATAATAAATACTAATTGAAAGATTTGATGCCATAAAATAATTTTATTGATTAATATGACATGTTATTATTTCTTAAATGATTTTTTTTGAATTGATAAAGTTGTTAAGACTTTAACAAAAATCAATTATTAAATAGTGTCAAAATTGACATAAAAGAGTTTTTAAAACAAATATTATATTATTTATTCATATTCTATTCCTAAAAATATAATGTTTGGCCAAAGGACTTATATAATTATAGGTGTAAAATTAACGGACCACTAGGGGGTCTCTTGGCAGTATATAGTAATTTTGTTAACCATATAATATAAAAATATAAAGTGACATGGTAAATGTAAAACTATTTAAGTAAGAGTTAAATATAAATGATAAGGTTAATATAGTGACCCAAACCTATATAAAATCTATTATATGAAATTATTTAGACCTATAACCACCTTATAATTTTAATAATCCACTTTGGAGCCATTATAAACTGAATAAGACATTATTATAAATTAATACTTTAAGTTTTTTCTAAAGAGCTCCTCCTCCCCCTTATAAAAGGACACCACTTCTAACCAATTTTTTATACCTTAAAAGCCTTTTTGTTCGGCCAAAATATGCCCAAATACCCTCTAAACTATCCTCCATTAATCCTAGAGGCCTTACTTTGGTCATAAATCCAATCTAAGGAGCCTTTTTGATCAAATCAAAAGGAAGAACCTGAAGAAGAGGTAATGTTTTCACCACCCTCTTTCAAGTTCCTTTCTTCTTCAACTTCTTATTTCTTTGTTATTTCCATTCTAAAATAATAAATACAGTATCTTATATATATTGTGATGTTATTATAAATATGTTACAACCATATTCAGTATTATATCCATCCTTTGAATGACATGTCACCATACGTGCGTACGTATGGCCTACCGTCTCCACGTCATGGTGTAATTGTTATTCAATACATTATTATTCAGATGGGTATAATAATGATGTGTAATTCATGTAAATAATAAATATAACATGATAATGATTCTGTATATATGATATACCATCTAATTATATATTATTTTAATATCAAAAGAATGATATTATCACTCGTGCGTACATACGGATTACCATCTCCACGAACGCGATGAGATTCATTCTGCATCGTATCCATTCAAGACTAAATTTTATTTGATGATTAAAAATAATTTTTAGAGACATGATATCATTCTGGATATGAATAATATAAATCTCATCCATAACAAATATTTCTCACATAACAAATAATATAAACAAAAATGAATTTGTTAACACCCGAAACGATGATAATACTAAGATATTATTGACAAATCAATGTTAAAAGATCATATATGATATCATATTAATGTATTTGATTCTTGTATAATTTAATAACAATTATTTCACCATTATAAAGGAGGTTAACCTACCCTCAACCAAGTAAAATTACAAGGTAAGTATTTATTTCACAATCTCTTCATTATCTGAGGTTGTTTATACGTAATTATCTACTGGGACCTCTTTATCATCCACATCCATGTTTCTTAAAAATGTATTTCAAAATATTCTTACTATTTTATAGAATATGGGTTAAATTTATTTATACCCTTTTTTTACTTTTTAAAAGAAGTTTATAAAGGACTATTTCCGTCATTTTCCAAACAAGGTCCTTTTTAACCTTTTCGACAAAATTAAGGTAAGAATGTCTTTTTAACTTATTAGGCGGGTGCGGCTATTTTCGGCCGTTATAAAATCATTGAAGCTTCCCTTACAAGCTTATAAGAATATTTTTAAACAAAATTTTTTCTTTTATAATTATGTGACTTTTAAATGATTTTAAAAAAAGATATATTTCTCTCAAATAGTTTTGATTTCATCTATGTCAACATCCTTTGATGGATTTTAAGCTTATTTGAAGATGATTTATTATGATACAAAACATCCATATTGTATTAAAGGTTTTGTGATATTTTTGACTCTGGATGTGTTATTTTTATTTCATTCATCATTTATGAAGAAAGTATTGACATTTCATATGATAGTTTTAGTACGAATGTTTATGTTATGTTTAAACCTATTCATATGAGGAATGCATTGGACTTAATAAGTGACGGGTGGAGCCCACTATAGCTCCTCAATGCATTAGTAGGTCTCATGAGACAAACTAGTGTCTTGGAACAAGGCCTTGACAAAATCTTATTTGTATTCTTGGAACAAGTCCTTGACTATGTGGTTATGATAGTATGGCATTATGCATTCCATCATTATGAAAGTGGTTATTGATATTTCATGTGATTATTCGACTAGTAGAATATCCATGTGAACAAGTAAATGGAATTATTTCATTTTATTTTTTATATATTATTCTGAAGTTGAAGTTTAAAAGGATTTTGTTTTAGTTAGACATTGCCTTAAATGTTTATGCTAATTTATGAAAGTTTCTACTATATTGTTATCCTTACTGCTCATCTGAGCTCACCCCTTTCTATGTTTTATTTTTCCCAGGATGTGAAGAAGTATTTTATGAATGACCTATAGGGATAGTATAAAGGGATATGAGTGTGGAGACAAGATTTTGTTGTAGTTTTCACTTTATGGTGTAATTTAAACTTTATGAATGTATCTAGTGATTCCAAGTCTGCTAAACTAATCGGTCTTTCGAGACTTGATCTTTTATGTCAATGTTATATAATAATGCACCGACTCTGGGTAACTGGAGTCAGGGTGTTACATTAACTACTTTATGGAATATATATAAATTATATATATTGTATAATAATATTAATAAATTCATAGTAAACAATCATTAAATTTTTAGTAATAAAATTTTAATCTTCAAAAATGTGTTTTCTCAAAAAAACATTTATTCATATTTTTTGGAAAATATTATAAGGAATTTATATAAATTTTATATAACATATTTGATAAAAATAAAATTATTTTTTAATCAACATATCAAAATTATCTTAGGTTAATTTTTTTAAATTTTTGGAAAATATTAATTTTTAGTGAACAGTGAAAAATAATAATTTTTAAAAAATGTAATTTTCTTTCAATAAATTAATTAATTTAAAATTAACATTATATTTTAAGTAATATTTAAATTAAAAAAAATTATTATTTAGTTATATTTAATCCACTTAATTACATTTGAATCATCATTATATTTTATTTTAGTATATTTGTATTTTTTGGTTTAAAAACTATATTTTTCTGAAAACCATTTAAAAGTGTGTAATGTTATTATGTTTTAATTTATTAAAAAACAACCTATCATGGAATGATTTAAATTAAATATGTGTGTGTGTTTGTTTGTGAATTTAAATTTATATAATGATTATTAATGGTCACATATTTAATATAAAATCTTCTTTTTCTTGAAAAACACACTTCTTGAAAACTCGCTTTTTCAGCACATAGGAGGGTTTAATTTTAAATTATACCCTACCACATATATGAATTGAATGTAGTAAAATGGATTACATATTCTAAATCATAATAATTTATATTATCTAATAAGGGTAAATTAATTTTTTCCCATAATGAATAATGAAGGCAATAAAAATATTTTACAATGGTTAATGTAAAAATGGATTTACTAGGGAATCAAACTAAAAACGTATTTGTTAAAATGACCTAAAAGCTTACCTAAAATATATTAGCTGGGTATATTATGAACCTATATTGTATAATTCTATAAAAAGTTTCATTTTTCCCTTTTGGCATGTGAAAAACATGGGCATCACTTTTTCTTGTAAAAAACTACAATTGTGACACTCGCCTTGCTTATAAAAGGCCACCCCTCTCCTCTCCTCATCACAACTTCATTCCCTTTTAGTTCATCCATGACCTACAAAAATTACTTCCCTAATTACCTAACCACATCCTAAAATCCTTTATTTTATTATAAATCCATCCTAATAAGGATTTTGGTGAAAAACTAAGGAGGTCGTTCTAATAAGGGGAGTTAAAGGACATACGTGGAAATTATAGAGTAAAGGTAAGGGTTTTTTCTTCTAACTTACATTTCCATGATACATATTCAATATTTACAAATTATTTATATTTTTTTGTTTATATAATTACCCTTTTAAATTTTATATCATGTGTACTTTATAATTCAGGTTATTTTAAGTTTTAATTTTAATTACTTCATCCAAGGGGATTTGACTTGAAAGTTACGAAGTGCTAAAAATTTTCATAACACAATTTCTTTTCATTGGGTTATATTACTTATTATTTGTATTTGGTATGATATTATTATGTATGACATGTAATATTGTTATATTATTTTTTATTTCCACTTTTATTATGTTTATTTTCATTTATTACACATAATCTCTCCACTGGTTAACTATCAATTCAATGATATGATCATTATAAGGGTTATTCGTCAAAAATTTGATTTTTCATGGGACATATGTTTTTATGATATGGAACTATAATTTTTATGCTATTTATATAATTTCCCTTGAAATATTATAACATGAATCTATTTTTTTCATGATATTTAATGTATCACTATAATTTATTATTTAATGGGCCTGTGACTGAAATGTTATCAAAGTGGAAAAGGATTTATGTTGCAATTTCCTTTATTTTTGGGATTGTTTATGTTAATGGTTCCTTTGGGGGAAATAATATTCTCTTATTTTCTTGAACCATATTTATTTTATTAACCACTATTTATAACTTGTTTTATATGTTTAATTTATATTTCATCACTTTTGATTAAATAAATATAAAGAAAGTCATGTGTAACTGATACAAATTTTAAATTTTATTTTTTGATTGGCTATCTTTCTTTTCCATATAAATGTTTTCTAAAACATTTTCTTAAATGTTTTATAAAATTTTATTTCTAAAAATAAATGGTTTATTAAATATATTTTACATGGTCTTTGACCTTATTTTAAATGATTTTTAATTGTATGTTTCATAACATTTTCCAAATAGGTCAATTTTGACTCTCTTTACAAAATATTTGAAACAAATATTTATTTTTAACATTTTCATCATGAGTTTATTTTCTCTACATCATGAACATTATTTTTTTGAAGCTAAATTTAAAATTTCCCATGTTTATATTCATTTAAATGTTTTTTCACAATATGTTATGTATGTTTAGATTTTAAAAGTGATTTTCGAAATGAAAAAGTAATTTTCCTTAAAAATATTTTTAATGAAATTTTAATGCTATTTACATTCATCAATGAAAAAAACCCTTGATGTTATATACAATCCAATGGGAATATTTGATATTGATACTATTCTTATTCTATCTCTTTATAGATTAGGAGATTTACATGGAACCCATTTCTTTTCCATGGGTGAATCAAGAATTGAATAAATAATGATTATAGTTTTGTGGAAAAGTGAATTATTATAAATGTTCTATTAATCAATTTTACTTGGAAATTATTGATGATCACTAGTGATCCTGATATATCTTATATAATTGGTGTGACCAGATTGTGTTAGGTGATCCTACTATAACTTATATAATGGGTGGGCACAGACAGTGTCGTGTTTTCCTGATATGGATTATATAATGGGTGGGTCCAAATTACACTCCAATACATTGGGTAAAGTTCCTTATCTTTATAGGAAATAATGAGGGATGTATCTAGGTTTTTCTCATATGGAATTAATATGTCTATAGTTATTTCTAACATAGGTTTAAAATGGGTTATGAATATGAATTTTTATGGTACCAACACATTTTATTTATTCATCAATATAAGAGTCACATGGGTCATGATTATTGATTCTTATGAATCTTTTATTTGATAAATATTTATTCTATGTTTTATTATTGATGATCTAGATATTTATGGTTATAAATATTCTTATCTTATGCTCATGTACATTTAATATGTCATAATACCCATATTTTATTCTTATTCTCATTGATGAAATTAAATTTCTATTGATTTTGTTTATCCTTAATGATCATTTTAGATCACTCATCTTATATTTATTATTCCCTAGGTTATGGAGAATTATGATTAAATTACTTTTGTCTAGAAAGGTTTCTAAAATGATGATGTTTTTGGGAGATGTTGAATACATAATATGGAATGTGAAAATATTGGTATAGTGGGAAAAATACTCCCTTGAATTCATTGGTATTTTTTATATTAGATTTTTTAATAATTATCTAAAACTCTAAAAATAAAAGTTCATTGGTAATGTAAGTGATAAAATATTTCCTTTTGATGATTTATGTTTTTTATAGTGAAAATTATCTCACCATATTTGGTATAAAATCCTAAAATGTAATGTTTATGATTTTAGCATCAAAACCTGGAGTGTGTGTTCGAGGCTATTATAGATGGTATCATTGAAAATGAATGAATCTGATCCTCGGAAAAATTCACCAATGAACATTGTAAAAATAATTGATCTCCATACAAGGACTTAATGAGTAAATGGATTTTACTAGGGATGGTGGTAAGAGTCTCCCCTAGGAGGTGTAACTATACATGGAGAGATTTAATAGGTATCAATTATAACCCACTTGTAATAATTCCAATCTGTAATAATAAATTCGATTAAAATTAAATTAATTATATTATATTTAATTAAAATTATCTAATGAAATTTTGAAACCCATTTTTAAAAAAAATGGGGCTCAATAAATAAGTAAAAAGATAATAAAGATTTCAATAAAATCAGTAGTTTTCACTATTTACTGAAATTACAAATTTTTTAGAAAATTCATAAATTTCACTTTAAGATGATTCTCATATGATGAATATAGAAAAAATCCTTTTTATAAAATTAAATTTATAAAATTTAAAGTAATTAATTATACTATTCTTTCAAGAAAGTAATAAAAACCATTTTTTAACAAAAATTATTATTTAAGAATAACATGACTTTACTAAAATTTAGTTCTTATTTATTAAAAATTAATATAGAAATTTTTATTATGTAGGACCATTACATATATATTTAATAATTCATTTAATATTACTCATACCCACAAATTTAATGGCTACATTTTAAAAGTAATATTTAAATAATAATATTTTTTATAGTATATAAAATTTTTATTAATTCTTTATATTGTGTTCTAAGAAATATATCATCCTAATAATTATTTGAAACTAAATTTTTAGGATGTTACATTCTCATCTCTTTAAATAAATGGCATCCTCACAATTTTACCCCGGTCATCATAGGTTTAATATTTAAAAATATAGTTTTTGAAAAACCACATTGTACAAAGAGATAATTACACATATTTTGAAAATTTGGAGTGGAAAATATGAAGTTTACCTGAAATAACACATAATTGGGTTCCTAGATAAGGATAAAATGTCTGATAGACTTATTTTGTTCCAACTTATAACATTTTTATGTGTTTTTATGATACAAAATATCACTATTTTTATTCTAATGGGTTTATATTATGTGTTTCAGATGGGTTTTTGTTATAATGAATTTGACTTATGCTAACTATAAGTAATTATCTTACAGTAAATAAAGTGTTCAATATATGGAAAAAAATTACCTTATGAGAATTGATGGTTTTAAATATTATATTGTCTTATAAGAATAAAAAATATCCATGTTGAAAATCAATCTTACTGCATATGATATTATCTTATGAATAGAATGGACTTGTTACTGCATTTTCAAAGTAAAATAACTTAGATAGAATAAAATTATGAAAATTATTTATCATACAAAAATATATTCACAAAAGATTATATTTTGAGAATCATAATAAGTTATGAAATTTAAGTATCACACATTAGTAACATATTTATCTTAAAATAAATAATTACCCTAAACAATATTGAAATCATTTTATCTTATGAACAATATGAGATGAAGAATTTTTTATCTCAGGAAGTTTCTCATGATGTTATCTTATGAGAAAAATACTATCAACTAAATATCTTATGAAGAATTTGAAATAATATAAAATGTTATGATTACTTTCATAATCTATTGATAAGATTCTTCGTGATTTTTAACACATAAAAAAATGGATTGTCAATTTAAGGGAAGATGGATTTTTATAAATTTTAATTTTCCCAAGAATGGAAAGATCTGAAGAAGAAGATCTCTGACATCATCACTACAGAAGTATATTTTGTATTTGAAATGAATGGATGCTTGACAATAATATTCCATATTCTAAAATTTTCAATGGATTATCAACTTGAATTTTGTGATTATCTCTCATTCCTAAGTTCATAATCAAAGAGGACATATAAAAGGAAGAATTAGATACTACATGAAAATAAACATGCATAACAGAAATAGACACACACATACTCAGATAATAGTATCAAATAATTCTTGTACATAGACAAGATCGTATAAAACAATCATGTGATGCACTTTTATTTTTATCAGTTGTAATCAAAGATCATCCAGAGATAATCTTTGAGGATTATCATCTTCTTAGTATGTATCTTTATCTACCGTCAATTGCAAGTTGCAACTGTGTGTTATAATAATTCTGTAAAGTTAATTCATTTCTTTTGTGTTTACAATCATTATAAGTTATTGTGTCAAGGTTATGTATAGTAATTTTAAATGGTTTTCATAGTTGAAAGATCTTTTACCTTTGTAATAAGTAGTTTCTTCTTATACTCAGTTGGGAGCCCATGAAAAATGATTGTCATAGTGAAAATCACCAAACTCATGGAATAGAGTGTTAGTAGAGTGGACTGGGGGATTTATATTTCTAGAAAAAATAGAAATATCTTATGTTTAATCTATTCTTATTAATATATTATATTTTTATTCCTATTTTCATTAAGTAAAATAATTTGATATTTTATACTAAAGTAAATAAAAGTTTAGGAACTCAATTCACCCCCTCTTGATTTTTTAGTTAGCCATATTATAGGACAATATAACATTTTATGGAAGACAAAATTAGGACATGGAGAGTAAAAATTACTTCTATTCACTAATAAAGAGTGATATAGAACATAGTTATGAGGTAATTATTGACCAAAAATCCATAAATCAATAATGGGGTGAAAAGACTATAAATTAATTCAAAATAAATAAAAAATAATATCATTTATATTTCAATATCCTTTTCCCAAAGTTGAGGTATTATTTTACACTCAAGATAGAGAATATGATAAAATATAATTACTTTATTTCATTCAATTTCATAAGAATGATTTCATCATTTGGTTTTGCATCGATCAATTTTCACATTATCTCTTACTCTACTAAATGAATATTCAAAATGGATTTTTCATACCTAAAGAACAAAAATTAACTTTAAATAGATCATAATATCCATAAAAACATGAAATTTTATTCCTCCTATATCTAGGTACTTAATGAAACCAAAAAAATACCACATTTTACCCAATATGGATAAATCTTTTTATAATGAAATAATACATTGATCTCTAAAACCTTAACAGTAATAAAAATTGAACTTAAACCATTTCATAAGTATTTAACCATAAGACTCCTCAAAAATATGTATGACAAAATTCAAAACCTAATTTTTTTTAAATAAGTTCGCTAAATACCACAAATCAAATAAACATTAACCCCTAACCATCATAAAGTATATTATAATATAACACACCAAACATGTGAATACCATGATCATATATTCTCTTAAAATATGCTAATACTTTACTAAAATAACCTGAATCACCATAAAACCACACTGAAAACAAAAATTCTTCCAAAAATTAACTCTACCATTATTATATAATTAAAATCATAGACTATCCAATATATTTCATGAATATAAATATATAATAAAATTTATCAAAGATAACATAAAAAACTATATCATCAAATTAGCAAAAATTTCCAAGGTAACCTGTAGTATCCAATTTTCATTATCAATATCAATAATCTCTTTATCCCAACTAAATATTATTATCTCAACATCATCCCCATATTAATAGTTATGTATCCCTCAATTATGTGATTTCCAACAAAAATAACTTTACCACTAAATCAATTATTTATGTTATCACTACTATTCAATATATACATAAAAACCATCAAATAAAAACTAATGAATAATAATTATAAGTTGTTTTAGGATTATTATAACTAGAATATAATGGATGAAACACTTTAAAAAATAATTCTTGAATCCCAATACATAAATACTTCAGTCATTATACTTCAATAGTTATCATTTCATAGACCCTTTATTGGTCTCTAAGTTAACACTTAAATTAGGGAATTGACTCGGATAATTACTAAGTTTCCCATATATAAGTCAGTAAACAATAAATGGTACCTTAGAATTTAGTTTATTTTCCTACATTGAACATTTTTATACATTAATTAATTGATCTATTCCCTATTTTTTAATAGCTAAAAACATCCCATTCCATCAAGTTATGTCCATAAAATATTCTTCCCACATTCTTAACATGTAACAAGTTAAATATTATTTCTTTTATTTTGTTTATGAAAATACATTTTGTTATTATTTGATTCATATGAAAACTCACCAATGTTCAGGTCTTTAATTTTATTTAAAGAAATATAGTTAGACATCATTATAAGGTTTTTTATTCCAAATACTATTTCATTTGGTTTATCATGAGGAAAATCATTCCATTATCCAAAAAAATTAGCTTTAACATGATTCCTTATAGTTACATTCATTGACGACAACCCAAAATAATAGTTTTAGAAACAATAACAATATTTAAAAACTATATAATCATGAAAATCATTTATATTATATCTAAATTATAACACCTTATTTTCAATATATAACACCTTAGGTTTAACCTAGGTCATATATGGTCATCATCTACTCAAATCCATCATAATTTTTCATAAATTAAATATGAATTAAGCCAATAATATCCCCTGTGAGTGTCTATCCATGAGTCTAGTGTTAGGATCACTCATCCTGTACCAATAACAATTGAGTTAATTCCCAATCTACCTCATTAAGAGTTATTACCACTTAGTTCATATATACTACAGTTTCATCTACTTGATAGTATTGAGAACATGAAGTATTTTCTAGGAAAACCACACTTCTTTTTTACTATAACATGGGATGTTATCCTATACTTATGTTTATCCTGATGTATCCCACTAATTTTTCCTTATCCTAGTTTCCAAAAATAAAAAAACATTTCTTTTATACCAATTTATAGTGACCCAGACCTTTCATACATAAATATTACATCTTATTAAATTAATATTAATTATATATCATTATAATTCATGCTAAAACCATAAAGGATTTGTTTCTTTGGAAACTTGGATATGTAAGAAACATGTACATAAAATTTCTACATCATCTCCAAAAAAAATCTTCACAACTAACATTATTCTTAGAGGTATCATACTTAAAAAAATTCTTTATATGTTGTAAAAAGGGAAACATAAAAAATGGGGTCCTTAGATTCTCAGTAAGGGTAAAGTAGGGAGATATCAATGAAAATTATAAGTATAACATGAGAATATGGGTATGATAACATAATTTTAACATTTTACATTCATACCTAGTAAAACATAGATCATAATCCTGAGCCATGGCATAAATCATTGTAGTTTTGAAAACATGAATCATAATAATATCAAATAACATGATCCATGAAGTAATAACAATAGATTAAGATCCTATCTTAAAATAGTGTAATAAGAGTGGAATAATCATAATCATAGAAATATTATGTCAAGTCTACCCATCAATAAATTCATCACATATTAGTCTTGGGATAACACCCTGCACACCATCATCACACTTGGGAAAACCTCCCATATACCATATTTTGGGATTGGGATAACCTCCTGTGTACCCTATTTTGGGCTTGGTTTGACCTCCCATGTCCCATATTTTGGGCTTGGGATAACTTATCATGTACCCTACAAGACAATAAAACATTAACCTTAACATAATTTATTTGACGAATATAAAAGACCCACTCATCAAATATTCATAATCCATTTATATATATGTGACAAGATCATAAAAACATTTATAATTCCATCTTAACTTAACCTATGGAAATGAAAATGGGTTTTATAAATATTTAAATATTAGAAATTTAAACCATATATAGAAATAATATAGATATTATCCTAGAATCATATCAAAATTGAAGTTTATATAACATTAAAAGATATTATCATAGATAAATAATTCCTTTTAAAGTCCACTAGAACATTTCTTGAGGGAAATATCATTTTCATTTTGAAATCACTTATTTAAAATATAAAAATATAAAAAATATATTAAAAAAATTATTTTAAAATAACCATTTAAAATATAAATTTAAACATCAAATTAAATAGAATTAATGACCATATTAAATTATGTTCATGTCATGTATGTTAAGATAATGATTCCTTTCACATTTTTGAAAAAAAAATCCAAAAGTACCTCATTCAAAAAATTATATGAAGATAATTCTTATTTTTTAAATAGAAATAAAAACATGAGTAATAAAAACATTAAACATTCATATGATAATATTGAAAGTATTATTGAAACCATTTTAATGAAAATATGGTCATGAAATAAAATGATTCCTAACTGAATAATAAAACAAAGTTGATTTTCCTTTAAAAACATTATTTCAGTGTCTTGATTATATAATGGGAGTAAAATGATATGAAAACATTTAATATTAATAAATAAACTTATAATAATAAAAATAATATGTTTTCTAAGTGAAATTTAATATAATTATACCATCATGAATTTAATCATAATCAATCCTAGTAAAAATGAGATTTTAATGTAAAACCCTTACCACTTTGGTAACTTTCGAATCAAAACCCACTAAAATACATAATTAAAATTATAATGTTAAATAAAATTAATTAATAATAATGTATGATATAATATTCCAATGTATTAGTATATAAACCTCATAAATATAATTAAGTGCATAATATCAAAAATGTCTCAATGAGACAATTTTGAGAAGATGAACCCTTAAAAATTTTGTAATCTATAAATGAAAAAAATATTTAAATATATAAACATATGTGGATTTAAAATATTCATAATTTTCATGAAAAAAATCCTAGAAACATTCATCGTACGTATATACACCGTATGAAGGAAACAAGTGTTGAATATGGAAAATGTCTCAAAGATATAAAAGTGAGATGAGAAACCATTACCTCACACCCTCCTTTATTCATAAGTGATCTAAACTATTTTATAATAAATTTAAATCTAATATAATTATATTAAATAATAATATAAATACTTATAATATCATATATGGTCTAGTTATTACATTTTAATACCCATTTATTAGTAATTCTTTATTAAAGTTGTCATTTCTGGGTGATAACTATTTCATTCTTTATGTAAGTTTTGATTTGGAAGTTCTGATTATTGTACTTTGATCATGGTTACATAATATAAAAAATTGAATCATTTCATTTTTATAATATTTAGTCATTATATAAAATTTTATAAATATATATTTATATTAGTGATGAAAAATAAAATACATCACTTTGTGGAGATGGTAGTCTGTATGTATGCACGAGGGATGTTTATATTTTCAATAGATGAAATGAAATATAGAAAAATAATAATTCACCATT
This sequence comes from Viscum album, assembly GCA_963277665.1. NCBI lineage: Eukaryota > Viridiplantae > Streptophyta > Magnoliopsida > Santalales > Viscaceae > Viscum > Viscum album. The sequence continues at coordinate 32,327,011 of OY728133.1, forward strand.
ACAAAACAATAATATTACTACAAATATCATATATAGTTATTAAATATATCATTATAAACATCCATGTGAGGTTGTGATTGGAAATGAATCGTATCGCCCCATGGAGGTGGTTGTATACACGTATGCATGAGAAATTCTTTCATTTCCAATTTGATAAAAAAGAGATTAATAATGTTATGAAATTGATAACAATATAATATCATTACATAAGATATCATGATGTTATTATATTGTAATTTTTAGGTCATAATTGAATGAGGAAGAAGAAGATATTTAATGAAAGAGATCAGTTAAAATGATTTTATCCTCTTTTAGAGACCTGCTTTGGACTTATTCTTAAGGACACTAGGATGGTGTTATTTAGATACTATAACCCATATAAAATATATAAATAAATTTATAAGAGTTTTTAGGGGGTTTTCATGATAAGTGCCTCAAGGTGGGTTGAATAATAGAGAGGTGTGTTCATTTATTGCAAAGGAAAGGATACACTTGCAATTATTTGAGATATCTAATTTTGATAAATTATTTTTCATATGAAAGGGGAAGTATGTGGCCAATATTATGATGATAAGATAGTGTATGGTTTAAATATCTTTAACCAATAAAATTTTGACATGTTTATATAGAATTTTAGACCTTATAATTTGGTTTGAACCCATTATTAACCAATTTTAATCTTAAAAGTGGTAAAAACTTTTTCAATACTAAAGGGTTATAGATTTATTTATAAGGAAACAATTGGCTCAAAATTGTCAATTTATGAAACTTCAGGCCATATAATATCCCCCTTTTCCATTTTGAATATTTTTATAATTTTTAAATCATCAAATAATATATTATTTAATATAACATATCATTAAATTCATTTTAGAACTGTTTATATATTTGGACATTAAAGAAATAAAGATAATTATTGAGTTTGAATATATAACTCTTTAACCATAAATTATAAATTATTTTTAATATTAAAATTCATGGGAAAAAATAATTCATCCCCAAAATATTACTTTTAGGTCTTTAAAATCATTTACATTAATTTTTCTATTTCTTGCATAGGATTTGTGTTGTTGTTGTGTAATCATTTTAAGTAATTATTCTATCAATAAAAATTAAAAAATAAATTTATATTATAAAAAATTATTAATATTTATAATAATTATTTATAACCAAACATGACCTCTTTTTATCCCTATGAAAAAATATTACGGATATTAAAAAAAATAGAATGACATTTTTTATTTATTCTTTACATAAAATAGTATTAAGGTATTTATCAAAGAAAAATATCTCCAAGTTTACATATCATTAAATATTGGACAAGTATGGTCGAAATAGACTCATAAAATAGAAATAATGGATGTGTTAGATATTTTTTTAAATCCTTATATAATCATTTTTAACCTTAATTAAGTGATTTACCCTTACCAAAGTAACAAATATTTACCATGGTTACTATTCATTATAACCATAAATAAAGTTGAACTATTTAAAAATTTTAAAAATTTGTATTCCAAATATGGATTCCATTACAAAGAAGAAATCCATATAATTGAATGAAATTATTTTTAATGTATACCCTAAAAACGTGATGAAAAATGGTTTTCTAGATAAATGAATTTTTAAGTATAAAAATGTTTTTGTACCAAAATTAAGTATAATGTTGATTAAAATGAAATTATTTGGATTATTTTTAATAAAACTTATTTTATTAAATTTTTAAAACCAATTAAAAATAAAATGTTACACTATAAATTCATGAATTAGAAATAAAGTTTTTAGTAAAATCATTATTTTACATTATTCACATAAAAATCAATATTTTCAGAAAAATACCAAAATTTCACACTAAGATTAATTTTATATTATGATTTCAAAAAAATAACATTTTTATAAAATAAAATTTCTAAAAGTGGAATAAATTAATTATGAAATTAACTCACAAAAAGCATAAAACTATATTTGGAGAAAAAATATCTTCAAAACATAAAATGACTTTACTAAAAATTGAGTTCTTATTTCTTGACAATTAAGAAGTACATTTTTATTTATTAAAACCATTATACATATAATTTAGAATGTGGTTACTCCTATTCATACACACCAATTTAATGACATGGTTATAATAATCATAATTAAATAATTAAATTTTTATAGTACAATAGAAATATCTTAATTCTCAGTGTTGCATGTTAAGTAGGATATGGACCATGGTATTATTTTAAAAAATATTTTTTATTATGTTAAAATCTAAGTACTAAAAAACTTGAAGAAATTTTTTTAAGAAAAAATGAATTTGTTTTTCTATTTGGTTGATAATATTTTTCTTCTATATGCATATTTTCTTTAAATATTTTAAATAATGTTTTAACTATTCCCCAAAGATTGATTAAATCCATTTTAACCCATGTTTTAATTTCTAAAAAAAAATAAAATGAATCTTATTTTCTTTCTCAAAAATAATTAACTTTTAAATAAATGTGTGAACATAATCATAGTTTTAACATATACCACATGAATGACTTTTCCCACTATAATGACCACTCAATGATTTAAATATTATCTTATCTTTTTTCATGGTTCATTTCATAGAAAATAATTTCATAAATATTTTAGATTTTTTTAAAAGGTAAATACTTTTTTTTCATAATGAAAAGGGTATTTTACTTAATAGTTATTCCAATTATATTTTAATGGAATGTTTTGCCTACATTAAAATATTTTGATGTTAATTATAATTCATTGGGATATGATGCTATGACACCATCCTTATTATTTCTATGATGGCACATGATTATGGTGATGAAATATTGATAACACCCATTTTATTTTACATAGTAAAGATACTATGAAATTAAAAATGTGTTCATGATCTTATGTCATACATATAAATAGAAAATGATTATGTGATGGTTGGGTCAATTATACCCCTTAAATGATATGGGTAAATATTAATGTTTTATGATCTAAAGGGGTACACTGGAGGTTATCCCAACCCAAAAAGGGTACATAGAGATTATCTAAATACCAAATAAGGTAAACATGTGGTTAATTCAAGTATATAATATGATTAATGTCTTGGTGGGTATCCCTGACATAATATTATTATGATTATGAAAATTTAACACTATATACAAATTTTAATAAAAATTAAATTCTGGTAATTTTATGATATCATGTCTCTTTTTCTTTGATTCATTAATTATGTATGTATTATGAACCACCAATATTTATAACATGATCCATGAATATGATCTCATAATTACTTAGTACGCTTTTCATTTTTAAATCTAAGGTTCTCATACCATTATGCTCAAGTTGTGGTTAAAAGTGATCATTGATTGATAACTTCCTTATTTACCCATACAAAGCTTATAAGATCACCATTTATTTTGTTTCTTTTTCCATATGATATGAATAAATGTTTTAAGTATAATATTTTTTATAAGAGATATATTTTTGATGAGCTTAGTGGGATACGTTGTAGATATTTTATGTATGATTTGTTTACGTATCCAAGTTTTCAAAGACATTAAACCATTAATGTTTTAGAGTTTATTTCAATCATATGTAATGGATATTCATCTAATAAGATGTAATAATTACCCATGTAATGTTTTTTCCACTTCATAATCATCTTAGGGAATAAAGGTCCACCCAAAGGAAATACAATCTCCATAACCATAGGAGAAGCACCCTTGGGAAACATCGTCTAGAGAACATAAGGGATTCACTATAGGAAACAATATATATAGAACCATTCCATTATGAAACTCAATATCATTAAAATAATTTCATAAAATATCATTCACTATTATTTTTTGTAATTTCATTTCATGGAAACCCATTCATGGTTTAATCACTTTATTTATCTCATTTATGCCAAAACAAATTCAAAGGTGTCTTTTGAAGATGCCTTTAATTTAAGTGGTAATTAACATCTCAAGGGAATATTTTTAAACATAAAATATAATATTTAAAACATGTAATTAAATTCATGTTCTAACATGGAGTAGGATGGCCTGACTACACAATACACATACTTATAAATGAAGTAAAACTTTGTGGATAGTTTTGGGGCCAACAAGATTATATCTATAGATGTACACTCGATGAACACCATCACCATATTTCATATTAAAAAAATAAAATTAATAATTGATTTAACACTTATAATTATATAAAAATTAGGCATATTCATTTTGAGATTGTTTTCTAGTGAAATAAACCAAGAAATATCAATGATGAAGTGATAACATTACCTTAAACTCCCAATCAAAAAATAATGATCAATTCCACCAGGAATCGATAGTGAAATCAACCAACATAATAAATGAATGAATAATTACAAAAATGTGGGTATTTAGGTCAAATTAATTAGAATAAATAGACCCCAAATTCTCATAATAGATAAATGGTAAATTAAGAATTTAGACATTTTAAAAGGGGGGGTCTAGGCCCAACCATGACCTGAAACAAAACATTGAATTGGATGTGGTCTAGTTTAAAACACTAAATGAATAACATATGTTATTACTAAATTTTAAAATATTGGTAAAACACATGGGATGTTTATTTCAGCATTTTTGTGTCTCGCCATGGGGCCTCTTAGAAAAAAAAACACCCATTTGGGTAGGGAACATAGTGTTGTAGTTCCTTATTTTATCTATAACAAGTAAATTGTATAAAACACCACCATACTCCTAGAAAGGTTTGTCTAGTGAATTCTGGGTGACCTGTTTCATGCCAAATACCCCCCATACAAATTCCAAACAAACTCCCACCATGGGGTTTTTTTATTATAGTGTTCAAGGCCAAACAGAATATACTTTGACCCAAATGAATAGTGGGAGTAACTATTATGAGGGGCCTCCTTGAAGTTTTTCCATAGGGGAAGAAACACTCTTGCAAAATGGTCTACTATAGCCAAAAAACTTTTGTTCCCATAGGAAAGAATCCTAGGTTAAAATGCCCACAAAAAGACCTGGCCTTTGGCACCATGATGTGGTGAGGTTTCTTCACACCAAAAACCCTATAAGGCTCTCCCAAAATACCTAAAACATTCCCAAAACCTATATAACTCCCTATAAACAATGATATTATTGTTAAAATATAGAAAACACTGGGATTGGGAGAAAATTAATAATGTTTGTACCTTAAAATGTGATTGGTTTTTTTATTGATCAAGTTTAACCATGTAATAATGATATCTGGAGAGACCTAATGTCATGAATCTTACTACAGACGTCCATATCTCTATAAGGATACAATATTTTTTCATGTATATTCTTTCATTTTATTTCAGGTATGGTTTTTATTTATTTAAGTGGTCACTTTTGGATTTTTCATGGGGTTAAGGATAAAGTACCTATTGTGGTGTTAATCCTTTTTTAGTGTCATAGTCAATATTATGGAAGGAGTGAACTATAAGATAACTCAGTATTAGGGATTAGGTGGTAGAAGATGTAATTATCTAGTGAAGGATGGATGATTGGATGATGTCATCGTCTCAAAAATGTCTTTTGGGAAAGGGATGAAGTGTAAAGAAATTATCATATCTAACATGGGTAACATGAATTATTCACCGAACAATAGTGGTCATGATATGATTGGTAAAGGCCATACATAGTCACCAGATTAGATGGTAGATCATCAGTGAACTTAATATGGTGGTGTAACAGAATGACCAAATAGGCCTCTTCTATTGAGGGGATTTGGATCTACTTTTATCAAAAAAAATTGAATGACTGGAATTATAATTATAAAAAAAGTACAATCATTAAAGTTGGTAATTAACAATTCTGTTTGAAATATTTTTAATTCATAATTATAATTAAATTGGTTGAAATTTTTACCATTTCACATGATATTTACTGTTTGAACCATGTAATATCAAAGTGTTCTTTTATTTTTTATTTTTAGGATTATTTGTTTTTTGTGAGTTTTGTTTTTGTGATTTTGTGCATGAGGAAGAATACATTGTGTGGTGAGTTGAGTGTGAGGTCTTCCTATATTTTGGTATCCAAATAGTAATAGTTGATCCCATTTTATTCTTGGTTTCACATTTATATATTCCAATGTTATAACATATGATGATCAAATGTTGTGTGGGATTGACAATAAGTTGGTTCATAGCTTTTTTTAAAGCTTGGAAGAATAAAATTAACAGTATAATTAGGTATAATTTAATTTCATTATATTTTATTCAATTAATTTGTAGTTTACATGTATTTTAAGGTTTAACATCAAAAAAAATTATGGTATATAATAGAAAATTTATACAAAATACTTTGTTTTCTAGAATATTTAGAAGGAAGATTATTTTATTAAAAATACCAAGAATATTCATTGATTGGATTCAATATGGATAATATGGTTAAGAAATAATGATATAGTTTGTATAGAAAGGTATATAGTCTCATTTAGATGTCATTATCTCAGAATGTTTCCTTTGAAATCAATGAGGTAAATACCTCTATAGCGTTGATACAAATTATTATGTATGAGAAATTAGCAATAATTAAGAAGATGTTTATATTGAGAAGATCATTCGAAATGATATTATTTTAATATAAATCAATATCTCGCCTTGTGAATTATTTTAAAATTATTCTAAGTAAAATGAAATATATTAATATCATATTCAAGGATGATAATTTTTAAAATCTATTATTATCATTCCTTCTAGAATGTTGGGAGGTGATGGTAACCATCATAAGTAATTATTATGGGAAGTATGACTTAGTATTTGAGGGGTTTCATGGGTTTATCCTGAATAATGAGATTTTAAATAAGGAATTTCAAGAACTATTTAGTGTTATACTTAATATAGATGAATGAGGATGGTATATACTTCAAAGAAGTTATAGGAAATCATAAAATAAGTTACAAGAGAAAATCCAAGTTAACATTATCACGACCCATCCCAGAGGGATCTGTGTCGTGACTCTTCAAACCTGCCTCCAGTAGGCCAGGGGCTGGTGACTAGCACCGAGTAGGAATATCACTAATATTGGAGGCATTGCCTATGTACCTATATGAATGCACACAAAGCTGAAAGGTAGAATGATAAGTAAACCATGCATGAAAACCATTAATATAACCACTAATAGTTACAGTAAAAAACTAAAAGTAAAGGGTCTAGTATACAATCCCAACAAAAAAGAAAGTTATAAACAAGTGAGTACACAAGTCACTGGAAACCCGTATGTAGAAAACTCTACCTGAGGGTAGGTGAATAGTAGCTTCTTAAAGCCATAGGAGTATGCCTTGACATTCAGATCTCGCTAGGCACCACCTGGTCCTGGACCCTCTAGGTCTCTATCCAAGATTTGGTCTTCTACACAATACACAACACGTGCAGATGGAGCCCATGTAGGGGTGAGTAACACAATACTCAGTAAGGACCCCAAACTAAAAAGGTAAGACCACATAGAAAAGACCACCAAGGAAAGTATGCACAGGTTCTTGTCATCTCACCCAGGTATAAATCTAAATCATGTAAAGAAATACTATCAGACATAGTTATAGAACATCTAGTACTGTTGAGTCACTTAGACTGGTTGAATTGTCTAGACCCATTGAGTGACCTAGACCCACTGAGTCACCTAGAACTGCTGAGTCACTTAGACCCGATGAGTCGCCTATACCCACTAAGTCACCTAGACCCACTAAGTCTATTATATATACTGAGTCACCTAGAACTACAAAGTAACTTAGTCATGTAGTCATAGTCTTCTTGTCACATTCATCCATAGGATTCCCGCTTGTAGCATTCTTATTCCTAGAGATACTACTCTTCAAGACAAAGTTCTTATTTAAAACTCCATGAAACCCCACATAGAGCATATCAAAAGGACCAAATTTTTAAAAGGGTCCCAATACCACAAACATATTGTCAATTGGACATATGGTTTAAAAGATATGAGCCTTTTAATAAAAAAAAAGGGGGCGGTCGGGTCCAGGCCTGGTCCGACCTGACCCACTGGGCCTGGCCCGGCCCAAGGTCGGCCTACCTTCCATGCCTGGAATGTTGTAGCGGGCCGGTGTTGTCCACCTAGGATGTAGCGGGCGTTGCATCCCACCTACAGTTGTTGTCGTGGGTTTCCTTCACAGTACAGCTGCACCGTGGCTCGCCTTTCGCATCTGTCGCAGCATGCCGGCAGGTTCTTCTGCAGACCACCAGACTCGCTTCGATGGTCTATTTTCCAATCAAGGAGTACCACTAAAATCCATGTGTTTTTAGCCTAAAATTCCATGTGTTCCAAGACATTTTTCTATTGATCTAGGGGTCCGACCACATTCAGAACCTCCCAGCAAGATTCTAACGCAACCACGGGGGTTCATTGGTAAAGAACGTGAGGAGAGAGAGAGGTATTACAAAGAACACCAAAAGAAAAAAACATAGGCCTTGTTCATTTTTTCTTATTTCATCATGTTATAAAAAAGGAAGACATTAAAATAATCACTAATATATAATCCCCTTTCTTTAATCTCAACATGAAAACTCTTATCCCTCATGAATGACTGATCTGCAGGTCAACTTGTTTGTGAGTAGATCTGTGTTTGTTTTTTATAAAAGAAGAATAGGGTAAGGGTAACCACACAGAAATAAAAACCCCTTACCTATTATTGGATCTTTCACTAATGAATAATGGAGTTTCACTCTATCATTCCTTGATCCTTAATCCTCAATCCTTTGTCAATTGAAAGATCCTCCGATGAGAAAGGAAGAAAAGAAGATGTTTTTTGTTGTGTGCATTCATCATTATTCTCCATTCATTGTTCAAAAATTTAAATCCTCCAAATCCTCATATCCAAAAAACAAGATCATGACAACTATCCTTCATCCCATGCCAGACCATTAATTGATGAAACATGTTTCAACATTTCTGTTATGCTGAGTCATCACGTCATTGTGCTATTTCATTTATTAAATGAAACAACATTTTTGTTACGTTTGAGTTGAAATGTCATTATTCTATTTAATTTATGAAATAAAATAGTCAGCCTGATGTTGCATTGCAGTAAAACAATTTTGAATAAATTAAAATTTCTTAAGTTTATTTTATTTTTCTTTAAAATGCTCAAAAAAACTTTTACCCTTGACCCGCACCGATCAAGGTTGGGTCCTTCCTTAGGTAATGTTGTTGTTCTTGATGCAACAGTGTCCTTGGATTTTTAATCCGAGCACCTGTTTTGGAGTTTCCAAAACCACGCATGCATGATATTTTAAATAACTAAAAAAACATTTATTCTGAGCTCATCGGGCCTCAGAATCATGTGTCATCTGAGATTCTATTCCCAAAATAATCCCATATAATTTAAAAAAAATACATGGAATTTTTGGGACATTACATTCTCCCCACCTTAGATATTTACATCCTCAAAAGACAAAACAATGGCTATACAAACAATTGGGGGTACTAAGCACGAATATAAGCCTTATTCTCCCAAGTTATCTCTTAGAGATTTTCATGTTGCCACCAAATGTGCACCAGAGGAATCGACCACCCACAATGGACCCACTCCTATCAATCCTAAATCTCTATCGAAACTCTAAAAATGTCATTTAACGTCCCAATTCTGGGTGCCGCCTAGAGGTGCCTCGTACCCAGTTGTTCACATGGCCTCAAGATCATTTCTCTGAATGCCAGAGAATACTGACTAGTAGCAAGGTCCCTCGGTGTGATAATGGGGAAACTATTCCCTTATTGGCAGAGTAACACAATGGAAATAAATAGATAATAGTATTGGAAGCAATAATAATACCATACAACATTAAATAGAGTAATACTGGAAGTAAATAAACAACTACAACATTTATATATATATCAATAATGATGCATGTCACAAGTATCTAGGAAAGCAGCCAAAAAAGTCACAATGTTGGAATACAATACTAAACCAAAGTACAATGAAAAAAAGTAAATAACTCCAGCAAAATCATAATCCTTAGCTTGGTCCCATAATATCCATCTCTACTGCAATCAAGTACCTGAAGTATAAGGACATTTTCCCTTATCTATAACTACAACAATATAATCTATTTGGCCCCAAATCATGACCCAAATAGAGTGTGAGATGAATCCAAGTAGGAAACCACCCAAAGATCTATGCCTAACAGTCAGTGGATATATATGGTAGGCAATAAGCAAAACGAAGCAATAAATAAGAAAGTACTCAAAAGTAAACAGTCTTACAGTTTCAGTTACATTCATTTACATTCGTCAATTATTCAACCAAGTGAAAAAAAGAAACCCACTGAGAAGTTCTCACAGCCTATCCCCTTTGTTTCAACCAAAAAATCTAAAATAACCCTCTAGGTGAGTTTTCACAGCCTAACCCCTCTGGTTCAACTTATACAAGTATACAAAGACCTTCGAGGAAATCTCACACGGTCTAACCCCTTTGGTCTCATGTAAACAAATACACTCTGAGGAAGCGCTCACCATCAATTCTCCATATAGTATTTTAACGATAAACTATAGACACTCTGAGAAAGAACTCAACATCAACTCCCCATGTGGTTTCATAATGGTATCTATAGACACTCTGAGGAAGAACTCAACGCCAATCCCCCATATGGTCTCGCAATGGTAACTATAGACACTTTCAGGGAGCACTCAACGTCAATCCCCCCTATGGTCTCACAACATGATAAAGAATAAAAGACACTCTAGGTAATCCCTCAACATCAATTCCCCCTATATTCTCACTACACCAGGTTCCCACAGCCCTGTGCAAATAAATTTTTCGAAAGCGATGTTTCTCAGCCAAAGTAAACCAAAAGGTACTACTTGGCTAAACAGTTACAAAGCATATTATAATATCAGATAAATCACTCCATCCTAACAACACTGGGCATGGAAATAAAGAATCCTAATAAGAAAATCTAGACCAAATGGTCAATATCAAATCAAACATGGGAAAACTCCTTTATAGCATGGAAAAATAACCCTATTTACAAACAAGAGTCCTAACTCAAGAAAACAAGCATAGCGGGCATCAACAGGGTTAAAATCCCTAAACACGCAATACCCCGAACTAGGGTATTGGAGAAATTTGAACATATAATTCAAAGACAACTACATAAATTCATAAATCACTTACCTTAGTGTTGTACGATCGATAAACTCTGGCTTAGTCCCTTGAGTCGGCCTCGAACGACGTAGATCTACAAAAACATCTAAAACGTTCAATCAAGGATATATCACGAAAGAGGAAAAATCAAGGAATGAGGATCTATAGGAAGGAAGAACTCACCATGGTGATTCCAATGCAATCGAAAGTGATTGATTAAGAGAACGGATGGTCGATAGGGGGCTCAGAGAAGAATCACACCCTATGGCCACTCATGGATGAGATGAGTCAAGAAAGATGTGTTTTTTTCAATTAGACGCAAACCCAGCCTGATTTAACAAATAAAAAGAAAATTACATGACGTGTCTTTTAAATGTACATGGCGTGTATATGTCTTTATTAGGCCCCTCTTTAGGCGGTATCCAAGTCACCCCACACATCCATGTACTCAGCCATTACACGATAAGTACATGGTCACCCATGACAATTGGGTACAGGATGTGTACCCCTTAAATTTCCAAATTCTCCTCTTTTTCTCAAAAACACCATAAAAGAAAAACCCATACCTGAAAAGAAGTTCCGGTTTTTTACAGACTTCTCCCCTTAAAAAAATTCTTCCTCGAATTTCTCTAGCAAGGAGGCATAGAAGAATAATCCTTGAATAGCTCTGACCACTACGATCATACATCAGCCTCCCTCTCCCATGAAATGTCATGTACTCGCCCGTGATGCCATAGCACTCATACCAGGGGAACAGACCAGCCACAGAGAACATTTGCATTGTGATCAAAAATCATGATAAGATGCTCCTCAAGTGATGTTTCCACCTCCAACTCAACCTCATCGGGCAGAAAAACATGAGATGGTTCTAAAAAGTAACATTGTAGCTGAGAAAAATGGAAGACGTCGTGCATACCCCAGTACCTCTGAGGTAACTGCAACTGATAGGAAATCAGACCGACTCTCTCCAAAACCTCAAACGGTCCAACATATCTTGGCGAAAGCTTTCCTTGTCTCCTAATCATTCTATGTCCCAAACTTAGTGTGAAACATAAGAAAACCTGATCTTTGATCACAAACTCTAGAGTTCATCTTCGTCGATCAGCATAAGACTTTAGTCATGACTATGCAGTATCTATCCTCTTCTAAATCAACTCTATATGCTATGTGGTATCCTGAACAAGACAAGGTCCCAGCATAGCTTCCTCTTCTACCTCCATCAAACATAGGGGTGATCAGCATGGTCTACCATAAAATCCTCGTAAGGTGTCATCTGAATAGTTGCTTGAAAACTATTATTGTAGGAAAACTCCACAAGAGGTATGTGTTTCTCTCAATAACCTCCAAAATCTGGAATTCATGCTCAAAGAAAGTCCTCTAGCACCTATATCATATGCTCGGACTGGCCATCTATCTGGGGATGGTAAGCTATACTCAAAATTACCTATGTACCCAAAGCCCTATGTACTCCCTACCAGACTCGAGAAGTAAAAAAGACATCCCTATATGAAACAATGGAGTGTGTAACTCCATGTAAATGTATAATCTCTCATATATATGACTATCTCAGCTCATCAACACTGAAGTTCTCCTTGACCAAAAATAATTGATCAACCTTAATGAGTCTATCAATGACAACCCATATTGTATTAGTCCCTAGAGGAGACCTCAGAAAACATGTTACAAAATCCATCGTAACATCATTCTACTTCCACTAGGGAATGGGTAACTGCTAAAAAATACCTACTAGTCTCTGATGCTCCACCTTCACCTTATGATAGGTGGAACACATCATTAAAAACCCAGCAACATCTCTCTTCATATCTGGCCACCAATACTGATGGTGCAGATCTCGATACATCTTGGTGACACCTTGACAAACTTCCCACACTGAGGAATGAATGTCCCGCATCATCTCATTGTGTATGTCTTCTAACACCCATACACGCCCATTAAAATAAAATATGTCATCCTCCCCTATGGTCCATCTAGGAAGAGGGTCCTCTCCTTACACACTCTCTCAGAAAACTAGGCCTTCTGAATCTGATAGTTTCCTCATTCGCACTCATTCAAGAAGAGTAGAGGTAATAGCTACAGAAGAAAGAGACATCTCCCATGTCTTTTGTCCATCTCAAAATGCATCTTAGAGAACAGAGCCATAAGTTTCCACTCACTACTAGCCTCCTGAACTACCTGTTTCTGAGTCCTCCTACTCATTGTATCAGCCAATGCATTTCCCTTCCCAGGCATGTAGGAAAGCTCAAATTCAAAGGACTGAAGGTACACGACCCACTTTTACTGTCTTAAATTTAGATAACACTGAGTGAAGATGTACTTGATACTTTTCTAGTCAATGAAAACCACGAAATTCTCTCCCAAAAGATAATGTCTCTAATAGTTTAAAGAATAAACAACTACAGCCAACTCCAGATCATGCATTGGGTAATTCCTCTCATGTGGCCTCAACTGATGAGACCTGTACGTAACGACTCCTTCCCCCTATATAAGCACTGCTCCCAGCCCGATACCAGATGCATCACAGTATACAGTATAGATCTTTCCCGGATCTGGAAATACTAGTATATGTGCTGAAGTCAACCTCCCTTTTATATTTTGAAAGGTCGAATCGTAAAAATCTGTCTACAGGTACTTCTTACCCTTCTTAGTCAGGCCCGTTAGTGGCATTTCTAAGCATGACAAGTCCTGTATAAAATGTCAATAGTATCCAGCCATCCTTAGAAAACTTCATACCCCAAAGACATTATTCGGTTTCTCCCAGGAAACTATTTCTCTCACTTTCTCTGGGTCTACTAATAGTCTGGTCTCTAAGATAACATGACCCAAGAAGTGAATCTGGTCCATCCAAAAGTAGCATTTTGAGAGCTTATCATGTAACTGATGCTCTCTCAGTGTACTCAAAATGATCTCAAGATGTGTGGAATGGTCGTGTCGAGTGTGAGAGTAGACTAAGATATCATCCACAAATACTACCATTAAAGAATCTAAGTACAGATGGAATACTCAATTCATCTGTGCTATGAAAACTGAAGGCGCGTTCGTGAGACCGAACGACATAACCATATACTCATATAGACCATACATTCTACTAAAGGCTATAATAGGTATATCTAATGGTATACTGTGCAACTGATGATAATTAGATCTTAAGTAAATCTTCTAGAACACCTGGGATCCTTGAAGCTGATCAAAGAGATCATCAATCCTCGACAAGGGATATCGGTTCATAACCATCAGCTGGTTCAGCTTCTGATAATCCACACAAAGTCTGAGAGTATCGTCTGCCTTCTTCACAAACAGGATAGGAGAACCCTAAGGAGAAGTGTTGGGTTGGATGAAACCCTTTGCTTCTAAATCCTCTAACTGCTTCTTGAGCTTCTGAGACTCTATTGTAGCCATCCTATAAGGAGTAATGGACACCAAAGTCACTCCTAGCACAAGATCAATAGAAAATTCCACCTCTTTATCTGGAGGAAAACCTGAAAATTCATTTGGAAAGACATCCTTGAAATGATCTTCCACTAAAGGAAAGTCTAATTGTGAAGTCCCCTGGTCATCCAGATATAGACTAGCAATCAAGGTTGTAACTCCTCCCAACCCATGATGCTCAGGTCTGGATCTGCTTTCCTGGACATCTCATTCGCCCTTATGTAAGAACAAACCACCCTCTGGTGATGTGAAACTCACCCTACGGTGATAGTAGTCGACAATAACCTAGAAGAGAGATAACCAGTCCATTCCGATAATGAAATCAAAGATTGTCATATCTAGGACATAGAGGTCCCGGAAGAAGTGACACCCACCAATCTCAAGAGGGAACTCCTTGCACTGATGTACACTAGCTATCCTTGTCCCCAACGGAGTGTCCAATGTCAATACATCAGCAGAAGTAAATATATAGAGCCCAAGGATCTCCAAAACATCAATAGATATGAAGTTATGGGAAGCCTATGTATCAAAAAGTGTATAATCTAAAACTGAGGCCACTAGGATCGTACCTCGAACTATAGAGGTTTCGAGATCCTGCTCCTGCTAGGTCTGATCCATTACAAAATTTTGGAATGTACCATAGCCATGTGACCCTACATGACCACCCTGAGCTATTCTACCCTATTTTAGTCGAAATCCTATCGATTGTTCACTGTGGCGGCGACCTCCACCTCAGCCTAAATGGATGGAAGAACTCCAGTTCCTAGACTGATGAGAAACTGGTGGTGCTGCTTCTGAACGAGGAGTCATAGAGGAACCCCTGTCACTAGCTTCCAATGAGAAAAACTAGAAGACCCGATGAAGATGGATCATCTTACTGCAATATCAGCACTCAACTGGGTCTCTCAGGCAATGTGGCCTCATATGCCCACCTTTCCCACACTAGTAGCATACCACCTGGCTACCTGAAGGTGTATCCTGCCTACTCGAATCTCCACGTGTAGACTCCATGTGGTGGTTCCTACTATCATCTAGAGAAGCACCAACTCTGGATGATGAACCTCCCTAGCCCATAGCTCCAACATCCATCAGGTTGCACTCTGTGATCAATGTCTGGTTGACTATAGAAGATATGGTCATAAACCTGAAGAATTTCACCTGAGATCGGATGTCATGCCTAATACCATCCTCAAACTTCCTCACTAGTAAAAGCTCATAACCCCCTAGAATGGGTGTGAAGTGCTGAAGATCTGTGAAGAGAGAAGAATACTCCATGACTAATAGAGTACCCTGCTAAAAACTCATGAACTCTTGGGCTCAGTTGGCCCTCAAAGTCTCTAGGTAGAAGTAATCCTAGAAGGTACGTTGTAACTCATCCCATGCCATAACCTTCTGGTGTCCTGCCTATGCGATCACATCCCACCATCTCTTGGAGGAATCCCAAAGCATATAAGTATTGAGATTCACCCTCCTCTCTGGAGGTGTATCTAGATGCTCGATGATATATAGCATGGATTCTAACCATGACTCAATAGCCTAAGGTCATCCATACCCTGGAAAGTTGGGAGGATGTTGCTGCTAGAATACCCATGTCAACTCTTCCATAGATGGGGTAGGATGCAGTGCTCCCTGGAAGGTCTGCATAAACCTCATGAAGCCTTCTCGAAACTGTGCATCAGCACCTGTGTTCAGTATAATGGTTGGTTCCAAGATGGGCATGATGGGAGGGTCTGCTGGTAAACCCTGATCTACCATGCCTGGTGTCTGATCATTGACTTGTATTTGGCATTAAACTGGAGTATTTCATGGTGGTATGACTCTACAAGTTCAATCACACACCTTTGTTCAAGATTATCAAGGAATAAAACTTACATGTGCAAGAAAGGAATAGGAGAATTAAAGAATTCAATTTTTTCAAAACAGGGATACATGGTGTGTACGACCCCTACATGGTATGTTTTTTAAGCCTTTACATGGGAATGTACTCCAACCAACCCTGGTCGTGTAACACCCTATACACACGGCGTGTTCTCCAAAGACATGGTGTGTACTTGAATCGTTTTCCCCTGCCTGAGTTCTTCTACATGACTAAACCACACAGTTCTTCTAGAACAAGACTACATGGTGTGTTTGTGCCAGAAACGGCGTGTACAAGATGGATTTCACTAACCCGTGTTGTTATTCACATAGCCAGATACATGGGTTACACTACACAGCATGTTCAAACTTGAAATGGAGAGTATAACCTAAGTTTCATCCATCTGTGTCGTTAGTCACACGAGTGGACGCATGGTCCCTACAACATAGCAATTACATATGATACACGGTGTGTTCCTCTAAGGATTTCCCAACTCTGTGTATCTTCCCACACAACCAGTGACGTGGTTAGAGACTACACGGCGTGTACATATAGTACATAGTGTGTACTTAAGAAAAGCAGTTCCTTCCCTAAAATAAGGATACATGGAATGTATTCAGTAATACACACCATGTATTCTAGGTTTTACCTAATAGTAAGCCTTAGAAACTACTCTAGAACCCCAAAAAACATTGAAATGAACATTAAAGTGCCAAATTTCGATCTGTGAGGGTCCATACTACCTGTGAATCAAATTTTGACATATTATACATCTCATATACAAGAATAAAAGTGCAATGATCCACCAAATTCTGATCCATGAGGGCCCATAACACCTCAAGAACCAAATTTTGGTTTCCATTAAAACAAAACCTTACAAAATCCAATACCCTATCAAATAGAAGGTATTCTATCAAGGAATCTATCACAGCAGCATGAAATCAGTAATGCACTCTAAATGGAATGGCAAGAATGCATGACATGTGATCTCTAGTAAGTGCATATATGATGCATGAGATGGAATACCCTCATCTCATCATGTTGCAACAGAAATAGAACCTCAATATTATAAATGTTAATCGCACAAGAACATGTGAACCACCCAACGGTGAAATCAAATCAACTGTAAAATTGCAAAACTAGAAAAATTGAAATATACGAGGTAAATTGGATTTTCCCTATACACAGGTTAAATACTCCCAGGCACAACTTATAACCAACTACATTTTCCTTCTTATCCCAGTCTATAAGCTCTAAATAGTAATTCAAGAAGAAAATAATTACCCCAATACCACTTTGTAACATCCTGATTCCGGGTACCGCCCAGAGGTGCCTCGTACTTGGTTGGTCACATTACCTCAAGCGTATTTCCCCGAATGCCAGAGGATGCTGACTAGTAGCAAGGTAATTGGGTGTGATAGTGGGGAAACTATTCCCTCATTGGTAGAGTAACACAGTGGAAATAAACAGATAATAGTAGTAGAATCAATAATAATATCATACAATAGTAAACAATAGAAGAATGGATGTAAATAAACAACTACAACAAATATATATATATATATCAATAATGATGCATATCACAAGTATCTAGGAAATCATCCAAACATGTCACAATGCTGGAATACAGTACTAAACCAAAGTACAAGGGAAAAAGTAAATAAATCCAACAGCATCGCAAGCCCCAGCTTGGTCCCATGCTCTCCAGATCCACAACATTCAAGTATCTAAAGTAGAAGGGAACTTTCCCTTATCTATACCTGTAGAAATATAATCTGTTTGGGCCCAAAATCATGACCCAAAAAGGGTGTGAGATGAATCATAGTAGTAAACGACCCAAAGATCTGTGCCTAATAGTCATTGAATATATATGGAAGGCAATAAGAAAAATGAAGCAATAAACAAGGACGTACTCAAAATTAAACATTCCTACAGTTTTAGTTACATTCATTTACACTTGTTAATTATTCAACCAAGAAAAAACAAGCAACCCTCTAAGAAGTTATCACATCCTATCCCCTATGGTTCAACCAAAAAATCTCAAGTAACCCTCTGGGTAAGTTCTCACAACCTAACACCTCTGGTTCAACTTATACAAGGATACAATGACATCCTGGGTATGCTCAAATGGTCTAACCCCTTTGGTCTTATGAAAATAAAAACTCTCTGAGGAATCACTCACTGTCAATTCCCCTATAGTCTTTTAATGATAAACTACATACACTCTGAGAAAGCACTCAACGTCAATTCCCCCTATAGTCTCATAATGGTAACTATTGACACTCTTAGGGAGCACTCAATGTCAATCCCCTCTATAGTCTCACAACAGTAATTATAGACACTCTAAGGGAACAATCAACGTGAATCCCACCTATGGTTTCATAGCATGATAAAGAATAAAAGTCACTCTGGGGAAGGCCTCAACTTCAATTCCCCCTATAGTCTCACTATACCAGGTTCCCACATCCCTTTGTAAAGCAATCGTGCACAAACTATGTTCAGTAGCCAATGTAAAGCTAAAAGTACTACTTAGATAAATAGCTACAAAGCATATCATAGCATCAGATAAAACACTCCATCCTAACAACACTAGGCATGGGAAGTAAGAATCCTAACAAGCAAAATAAGACCAAACAGTCAATATCAAATCAAATGTGGGAAAACACCTCCATAGCATGGAAAAATAACCCTATTTACAAACAAGAGTCATAACTCAAGCAAACAAGAATAGCTGGCATCAACAGGGTTAAAATACCTAAACACGCAATACCCCAAACTAGGGTATTGGGAAATTTTGAACATATAATTCAAATACAAACTACAGAAAGGCACAAACCACATACCTCGGCATTGTATGATCGATATAATATCGTTCCGGCCCTTGAATCATCCTAGAATGATGTAGATCTACAAAAACGTCTAAAATGTTCTACCAAGGATATCTCAAAAAAGATGATAAATCAAAGAATGGGGCTCTAGAAGAAGGAAGAACTCATTGTGGCTATTCCAATGTAATCGACAGTGGTTGATTCAAAGAACTGATGGTCGATCGGGGGATCGAAGAAGAATCATACCATATGGTCACTCTTGGATGAGAGGAGTCGAGAAGAAGGCATTTCTTCCAATTAGAAGCGACCCCGGTCCAATATAATAGATAAAAAGAAAATTACTCAATATGTATTCTAAAATTACATGGTGTGTATATGCCTTTACCAGGTCCCACATTAGGCAGTCTCCAAGTCACCCCACATGACCATGTACTCGGTCATCACACGGATAGTATGAGTTCACCTATGGAAACCGAGTACATGGAGTGTACTCCTAAGTACACAGCATGTACTCCTTAAATTTCCAGATTCTCCTTTTTTCTCAAAAACACCATAAAAGAAAACCCCATACCTAAAAATAAGGTATGGGTTCTTACATGTCACCCCATTGTCAATTTTCAGCTTTCCCCAGTCGATGACGTGTGATGGATCTTGCATGTACCTCCTAAGCAGCGACATGTGAAATACATCATGCACCTGATGCATCTATGGGGGAAGAGCTAGGTGGTACGCCATGTTTCCAACTCTGCTTAGAATCTAGAAAGGGTTTATGAACCTCATATTGAACTTTTCACCCCATCTAAATATCTGTAATCCCCATCGAGGTGAGACCTGAAGGAACACATAGTCTCCCTCCTCGAACTCGAAGGGCCTTAATCTTCTATCAGCATGAAATTTTTGCATGCTCTATGTAATCCTCATCCTCTCCTGGATGATCTACACCTTCTCGGGGGTCACTGTTGACGCTCCTTTCCATCATAGATTATAACGACTGAAGAAGGGGAATACCTTAACACAAAGTGATTCATCCTTTGAAGAAACATCAAAAATCGACAACGGCATGAACATGGATTTCTTTGAGCATGGGCCGCGCAAGTTCCAAGATGGTCGCACAGGTATACCTGCACGCCACATATTGGGTGTGTAGGTGACCTATGCACCCTATTTAATTTTTTCCCAAGGTCTTCAGCAGCCTATAAATACCCCTTGTGGGCCACCCATTTCAAGGAAAAAAAATCCAAAAGTCAGATTTGAGCTCCCGGCGCCCTAGTCTCCTCTTGAAGTCTTCCAAACACTTATAAGGTAATTTCTTGCCTATAATGGAAGATATAAAGAGGGGGAACAAGTCCTAAGTGTTGAAATTCATCAACACCTATGCGCCTAAGTGTCCAGCCCTTATGGGAAATGGCCACACTTGCGCACCACCTTATCCCTTCAATAGAACCTATGCTCCCCTCTTTTGGAAGCCTTTAGAGATGATACTAAGGGATAGAGAAAAGGCTTGCCCAAGAATTACCCTATGGGTTGATCGTCGCGCAAGTACACATGTGTCGCGCAGGTATACATGCGCGACCAGTACTTGCGCGCCCAAATAGGACCTGCACGCCTACTTCCTTTTGGGTGCCCCTCCTGCCTATTCAACTCATTTATTCAAATCCACCTCTCCTTTTTAATATTTAGCCTTCAAAACCCTCTTCAAAGTCATTTATGACATGGTTCCTTTGTTGGATTCCTTATCTGAAATGAATTATGTGGAATATCTCTCAAAACCTAGTGATTTACATATCTTTAGGTCATAAAGGTTAGATATCTCATTCATTTAAACTCATATTTTAAGATGAGAAGATCTTTAACCTAGGCCTCCTTTTCAAGAGTAAGCCCCATATCACAAGTCCCCTAACCTGGGCCTCCTTTTCTGAAATAATCCCCAGTCATAATTTCCTAACATGGGCCTCTTTTTTAGGAGTAAGCCCCAGTTCATGTTCCCTTAATATGGGCATCCTCTTTAGGAGTAAGCCCCAAATTCCAAATTACTTTAACCTGGGCCTCCTTATCAGGAGTAAGCCTCGGTTCTCAAATTCCTTTAACCTGGGCCTCCTTTTCAGGAGTAAGCCCCAATCATAATTTCTCTTAACCAGTCTTAACTCCTTTTGATTTGGGATTCCTTCTCAGGAATAAAACCCAATCACAAGTCCCCTCTTAATTTGGGCATCCTCCTCAGGAGTAAGCCCCAAGTTAGAGTATCCAAATCTCCATAAAGCACATATACCTTTATGGTCCTTGTTCCCGAGCTTCTTCTCTAAAGTAAGTCCTGATCATTATCTATTTGGGAAATCATACTTACATAAGACCCATATCATTCCTTATGACCGCATCTTTCGTGGAACAAATTGTCATGTTTATTGATACCTCTTGTTTATCACACCGAGCATTACTCACATGAGATTAGAGTGTAAATGTAACCACGACACATCTCTTTGGGTCGTTAATCATACGTAATCCCTACAATTCCCAACCGAACTACGTGGAATTTGATCTCTAACTTAAAAGTGGAGTACGTAGAAAGCCTTTATGAGGTTCAAGCCCATCACCCATTAATTCTCATTCGTCCCATATGACGTTAAATTATATCTTAATTCCAAAACTACGTGGGTTCTGATTAATTTTCTAACAAGGATACGTAGGTAGCCCATCTGCGGGGACGATCCCAACTCTGAAATACTCCATGTCCTTCTGAACGACAATAAACTTCATGTGCCCCGCTGAGTGGCTTTAAAACCAGTATGGTTATCATAATGACCTAGAGATCTTTATATAATGTGTTGAAGGATACCATTGACTAAGAATCTATAACAAATACAGATGATTCTCTATCTATGAAGAACCTCAAATACATATAAAAGATTCTCTAAATCTCATACATTTTTTTTTGAAAAATCATGTAGCATTAATGACAAAGATCAGCAGAAGTACATGCACGAATCCGTGAAGGGAAATTGTCCAGCCAGAGCTGGTTAGTGCCGAATGGGCCTGAGGACACTAGCTGATGGGATGCATTGTTCCCTTCCCTTTTGGTGAAAGAGAATGTGCACAATAAGAAACGTTGGCTGAGTGAGAGAATTATACTGACAATGGCGCCAAACGACTGGAGTCCGCCATCATTGTGATTGATAGCGTCGATAACGGAAAGACAGTCAAAATCAATGATGATGTCACCCCATCCACATTCAATAGCGAGCATCATACCAGCAAAGATGGAATTGGCTTCAATGACCACTGGTTCCCAGAATTTCTGATGTGGTTCATACTTAGCAGCAAGGATTTTCCCCAGTTGATTTCGGGCAAGGAGGCCGAGGGAAACAAGCCCAGCTTTTGGAAGCGATCTGTCCATATTGATCTTGAGAATCCCTTCTATTGGGGGATTCCAGGGAATAGGAGGAGAGGGGGATACACCTGGCATAGAACATCCATTGTGGCCTTCCCAACCTTCAATCCAAGAGGTAGCACGATCAATCCAGAATTTGGGGGGTCTGTAGGCATGATGAAAAATAGCATCGTTGCGCCGGACCCAAATAATCTAGGCCAGAGTGCAGAGTGAACCAATATCAGCCGAGGAGAGATAGGAGTACCAACACGTTAGAAGATCGGGAAGGTCAGAGGCCAATGCTAGTGAAGTAGAAGAAACTGAACCCCATAGATTCCAGATTTCCTTAGCTCCCGGGCAGAGAATGATAGTGTGCAGAGGGGTTTTAGGAGTGTTCGGGCAGAAAGGGAAAAAGGTGATGCTGGCCATATGTTGAAAAACGAGAAGGCTCATTGTTGGGAGAGTAACCGTAAAAACCTGGAACCAAAAATGACGAATTTTTGGGGGGACATTGAGCGACCAGATCGATTTCCAATGACCCTCGTCCCTGCCAAATGGGTGGATTCCAAGAGCAAGTCTGTAGCCGGATCTCACCATGTAAACACCCGAAATGTCATTGATCCAGAAGCGACGGTCAGGGTCTGTGTCTGGTACCCAAGGGATACTGAGGATAATTCTTTGATCTCTTTCGTTAAACCATTAGAGGATCTTATCCAAACACCACCCTTGTCCCTGGTAGGAAATGAGGAAGCTGACAGTGGCGTCTTCCAGACCTGGTTGGGCAGGGGATGTAGCCCTTAAACCATCCTTATCAACAAGCTAGGGATCAGACCAAATTTTGACAGATGATCCAGTTCCAATTCTACAACCCAATCCTTTATCCAAGAGCTTTTTTTCCCCTAGATGCTTCTCCAGAGGAAGCTGGGATGAGGACCAAGAGAGGAAGCATGAAAGTCTGTGTGGGGAAAATACTTATCTTGTATAACAGGTGCACAAAGAGATGAAGGGTGGTCAATAAGGCATCATACTTGCTTGGAAAAAAGCACGTCGTTGAAGAGAAGAAGATTCTGAAACCCCATCCCACCCTCTGATTTGGGTTTGCAGAGTTTCTCCCAGTCCATCCAATGGGGTCGATTCCTTCCATCGTGCTTCCCCCACCAGAAATTGGCAGTACGTGTGTGGATCTAATCGGTGATGGCCACCGAGAGCTTAAAAAGGTACATAAAGTAGCTGGGGACAGATTGGATGACGGATTTGATGAGAGTCTCTTTGACAGCTTTTGAAATTCTTTTAGGGGTCCAGCCTTGGATTTTAGCCTCAATCATGTCCACGATGGATGCGAAGGTTTATTTTTTAGACTGGCCAATCACCGTGGGGAGCCTGAGATACTTCTGATGTTTAACAACCATATGGATGCCAGCTGAAGCGCAAAGTTCATCCCTCTTAGACAGAGGCACCCCTACACTGAAGGAAATTTCAGATTTACCATGATTGATTGTTTGGCCAGACGCCCTCTCATACTGGCGGATCGCCTAGCAGATCACCCAGCATTCATAAATTGTTTCTCTAGAAAAAAGGAGGCAGTCGTCAGTGAAGAAGAGATGTGACACTGGAGGTCTAACTCGACAAACTTTTGCCCCATGAATAGACTTAGAAGAAATAGCCCTGAAAATAAGATTAGAAAACACATCAGCCACCAGGATGAAGAGAAAGGGGGATAGAGGGTCTCCCTGGAAAAGGCCTCGAGAAGGGGTGAAATCTTTGGTAAGCTCCCCATTCACCTTGATTTTAAACGAGACAGTCGAGATGCAGTTCATGACCATATCTGTCTATTTAGCGCAAAAACCCATTTTCTGCATAACGGCTCTAAGGAAGTGCCATTCAACTCTATCGTAGGCCTTGGACATATCCAATTTCTAGGCCATGGTTCCCCTCTTCGCCATGGAGAATGATTTCATAGAGTGGAACACTTCATGGGCCACAATCGCATTATCAATGATCAGTTTCTTGGCCACGAAGGCGCTCTGATTTTCAGAGATAATATCTAGTAGCCAAGGTCGCAGCCGATTGACAAGGATCTTTGAGAAGATCTTGTACGAGACATTACAGAGGTTGATAGGTCGAAAGTCATGGATCGCCACATGTTTCTTGATTTTAGGGATTAGGATGAAGACAGTTTCATTGATGGCCGCAGTGTTGGTGTTTCCAGCCCAGATATTTTTAATCATATTGCATATTTCAGGACCGATTATGTGCCAGTATTGCTTAAAAAATAGGGCGTGGAACCCATCTGGTCCCGGATCCTTGGTGGGATGAAGATGTTTCAAATCCAGTCGTATCTCATCATTTGTCACATCTTTAGAGAGCTTCCTATTGATCTCTTCAGTGATCACAGGTCTGATACATTCTTCCACCTCAGCAGACATGAAAGGGGTTCCTGCAGAGAAGATGTTCTGGTAAAATCCAGTCAAGGCCTCGTGGATACCATTGGTGTCAGAAACTTTGCTTCCATCGGGATGTGATAAGCAGGTAATGGATTTTTTTTGACGCCTGGCTGAAGCTTTCTGATGAAAATACTGGGTGTTAGGGTCCCCTTCTTTGATATGGTTGTCCCACGCGCGCATAGCCTAGAAACTTTCCTTGATACGTAAGGCTGTGTCCGGCTTTCTTTGTATGGCTCCAATCTTAGAGAGATTACAATTGGATGTGGGTTGTTTGAGGAGAAAGTTTATTATCTTTTCAAGGGCACCGCAGTGCCGGTCAGGGTGTCGGAATTTCTTATTTCTCCACGACCTCAGATTGGATGCGACCTGTTGGAGGTTGAGTCAACCATCCTCGTGAGTACATTTCCAGATTGATCGGATCACCTCATCACATTCCTGATCTTTTGACCAGAATCTCTCAAATATGAAGGGTCTGGAAAAAGGTCTAGTACGTTCGCCACGGGTACAGTCAATGAGGATTGGACAGTGGTCTGAGCAGTTGAGGTCCATGTGTTCGATATGAAACATGCTGAACATATTAATCCAATCAGAAGAGCTCGGAAATCTGTCAAGACGCTCAGCGATATGGGTGCCTTCTGAGTTTCCATGGAACCAAGTATACAGATTTCCTGAGTACCCCAGATCGACCAGGTCCTCCCTGGAAACTGCATCCTTGATGCATGACATCGAAACTGAAGGTCGGATGGTTCCGCCCCTCTTTTACTTATGGAACATAATCTCATTAAAGTCTCCACCGAACAGAATAGGGCTCAGAAGTCAACTCGTAGCTTGCATAGAAGATCACATGACTTCACCTTGACATTATGGGATGGCCATCCGTAGAAACCCACAAAAGTCTAGGGTGGGTGAAGGTCCGTATGAATAGTCGCTGCCAGATGGTGCGGGGAGAAGGACAAAATTTTGACATCGACATTGTCTTCTAAAGGAGATAGAGTCCCCCGAAATGGCCTTGTCTAGGAACCGGGAAACAGCCTTGGAAGCCGCACTTCAAAGCAATACCATTGCTTTCCTTGCATTCCAGTATGGTTTCGGACAAGAAAATCATATCGGAGCGACTTTGAGTGCAATTGCGCTGAAGCATGTGAACCGTTCGGGGGTTTCCAAGCCCATGACAGTTCCAATATAAGACAATCATTGCTCTAGGCGGGGCTGGGGATCTCCCGCCGCCGCCTTTGGTATCTTCGAACTTACTTTTCCATCTGTCGTTTTCCATCTATTGGTGAGGTTCCTTCCTAGTTGACATGTTTCATTTTGTCTCTTCCTCACCCTTAGTTTTGGGTCTTCTGTGTTCCCATCACTCTCGCCTCGTTGCCTCCTTTTCCACGTTCGACGGGTGATTGGACCCATTAGTGAAGGTCTCAACATACCAAGGTCCTTCATCGTAAGAGTGCTAGCTGCAGCCAAAGGTGGTTCAGGGTCTGGATCTGGTGGTTCGACATGCATCAGCATCGGCTTTGAGCAATATGACGGGGAATTTTTTTGTATCAACACCAACATTGCCGGTGTTGGAGAATTGTCCCTCGGGGGTTTTGGTTGAACTCCAGCTTCTCTCTGAGTGCCAGCTTCTCCCTGAGTGGGAGGGCCATCCTTTGGGGAATTCATTGGTTGAGGCATTAAGGCTTTTTCATGTATGGGTTTTGTCGTACTAGAATGTGCCAAAGTGAGACGGCCACAGTCTTTTTGTTTTTCTGTCTTCGGGATGAAATAATTTTTATTCATTTTGTCACGGAGCCAGGGGCTGTACTGGAGGATAACGTTACCCGCATCACTCTTATGTTTAGTGGTGCACATTCTTTCCAGATGGCCAAGGTGACCACAGTGAAAGTAGAAGATTGGGAGTTTCTCAAACTTGAATGATATCAAAGGGTTGGTATCTTCAATCTTTAAGAACATTCCCCTCATCAGTGGCTCTGACACATTAATCTCCACCTTAATTTGAACATCGGGGCCCCATTGTATTGGGTATGAACTGTCCCATTCAAGAAAGTTCCCAAAACTGTCCCCAATTCCCCTCATTTTACGTTCCGTTCTTGAATGGAAGGGGATTCCTTTAATTTGTATCCAGAAGGGGGAACGGGTTAAAATCACTCGCTGGATATCCCCCCTTTTAAATCTTCCATGAGAAGGAGTTGATTATCGACGGACCACGATCTGATGCGCAAGATTTTATCTCTATCTTTCACTTTAATGAAATCAAAGACGAAGTGGTTTATCTCTGCTTCCCAAATAGCCACTCCGGCCTCAAGTTTCCAGATATTCTGTAGAGTGTTCTTGAGTGCCCCCTGATTAACTGATATGTTTTCCACAAAATTTCCCACCACAAGCAGAGACAAGTTCTTTTCTAGGAATGTGTCTTCGTTTCAATGTGCCTCTATTGTTGCCTTTTCTTTGTCCGTCAGGGCCAACCTCTTCCATTGATTGACCAACTCCTCATCCATGATGCACAAAATATTTTGGAGACTCTAAAGGGCCGGTGTCTTTGTAGCCCCACGGCCCTCAATTGGGTCAAATCCCGGTGCCAAGAAGGCCTCCCTAAGTCGTATGCCCCAAGGCAGCCTCCATCCACAAATCACACCCCTGGCCAGGCTGCATGACCAATACAGGCAAATGTGTCTCTTGGTAGGCTGCATCCAAGAAACTATCACCGCAACACACCCCACTCTTCGCGGGGCAACACCCCTGACGGACCTTCGACCATCACAGCACAATAAGTGCTTCACGGCGACATATTTCACACTAGGCCCACATCACACCACTTCGCAGCTGAGCTTCACAGCAACAACAAGGGGACGGCCTTACACCCACCGGTCCCCACCTTCAGCACTGTGTCTACCTCGCAAAATGGATCAAACCCCCACAACTTGATCAGCACAACAGCCACTTCGCGGGCATACACATCGCGAACAAACAACGCGGACGAACCCCACGAGAGGAACTTCGCGAGGCATACCAGACCGCGACAGCCGCTTCACGGTCTCTCGGCATAGTGAATCATCGTGGAAGGAGCTTCGCGATTCCAGACCAGTTCGCGGAGGAGACTTCACGATTCAAGGAGAACGAATCCGGAAGTAGATAAGTGCTCACTTCACAACAGTAGGGAGAGAACCAAAGGGTGAAGAGCTCCGTGGACTCAGTTTTCTGCGGAAGGAGCTTCACGAGCCAGAACCCCTTCGCGGCAGACACTTCACGAATCAGGGAGAAAGAAAACCTGCAACAGTGCAGAATCCACTCCACGGCAGCGGGAAGAAGAGAAAGAGAGGGGGGGAAAGGAATCCTTGAATTTGAGATTGCCTCGAGACTCTGGTTAAAAGAATCTGACTCCGAAAGGGGACTTGCAGAAGGGACGGGGTTCCGCAAGAAGATGGTGAAGTCAGGAGCCGAGGACGCACAAATCTGGAGTGTTGGTGATGAAAGAGGATGGGGAGATGGCGACGCATTTCCTCACGCAAATATAGTGCCGGAGAGGGGGCGGCAATGGACGTAGCTTCTGGGCCCCGAGGGAGGCCTGATCCAAATCCGGAGTCAAAGATGAGCAGATGAGGGAGAACCGGTTCCTTCCAAAGCACAGACGACGGGAACCGGGAGCCGGAAAGGGAGAAGGGAGGCAGAGCGCGAGATCCCGCAGCGACGAGATGGGGAGAGACAAAGGAAGGAGGAGAGAACCAAAGACACCGGAGTTGGGGACGAGTGAACAACACAGATCTCGGGCGGGGTACGCGAAGGGAGATGGCCCCGCCGGAACCCGGGCAGACAAAGAAACTGAAACCCTAGGAATTCCTAGGAGGGAGCTCTCACGCATGAGAGACGGGACTATGTACCTTCTCTAAATCTCATACATATTAATCATTGATTATTAGATCTTAAGGAAAGATCATTTTTATACTTGGTAGTGTAATAAGGATTCACAAACATAACTTAAATCTATAAAGAGAGTCTCGGAGTAGACAATAATTCCCCCTAAAAAGGTGTGATGAGTCCGACCTCCCATCCTCTCAACTAATTAAAATTCTTAAGCCTCATCGGTCCACAACTAATGATCACCTACCTTTGGAAAGTAGGTCCAAATGGATATAGAATCATTGGATGTTTCCGGTTCTACGAACAAACCCATTAGAAACTGATTGGAATATTTGAACCTTAAGAAAACAAGGTCATTCCCATTTCCATAGGAAACAAAAAATGGTGAACCCGATGTGAATCCTTAACCAAGTTAAAATGATGTTTTACTTATTTGTTAGGCTCCTATTTAAACTCAATGAGAGGGCCAACAAAATAATCAAAAACATATGTTCTCATCCAAAAGATGTAGTGGATGAATTTATCTGGATTATGTCTATTACATCAAACAGGCACTGTTTTCTAAGATCATCTGTGTTACAGAAATGGATTCTCTAAAGTTCACACCTGTGAATGCATCGATGCTACTCCTGGTTGATCTTCGTCCACTCTGAGGACGACGTCACCTACTCAGCGTCTTCAACGCTGGGTATCAAATGCACTGGTTAAGGAATATCATCGACACGGTACCATTTTGACTCTGGAGGCTACTCAACAAGCTCTTCAAGTCAATAATTCACCCTGGTTGTTCGGACAGTGAAGACCAGCGATCAAGAAGTAGGTGGTTCCAACCACCGTCTCCAACCGTTTCGGGTCATTATCCCCGAAACAAAATCACCATTCCCTCCCATATTATAGGGAGGTGAATGAGAAGGTCACTCAAGGCCTTAATTCAAGGAGACATGATTCCTTCCAGAGGTCTCCCATCAATAATCGCTGCCAGACTCGTGCGGCAGTGCACCCTCAACATGATGAGGGTATTGCCTTCGGGGGTTCGGCTCAGTTTCCTCAGACCCGAGCATGCAAGAAGAACCACCAGAGGAGAAATATGGTCAACAAGAAGCAGGTTCTTACTTTTTCCCGCTCCGAAGAATTCCATCAACCTAACTTGATGGAATGTGACGAGCAAGCACATACACCCATCCGTTCTAATCTCGTTTTCCAACAGACTCTTCTGGAAACAACTCACCAATCCCGTTAGGAAATTCCGGAGGAGTATTATAGGTAGGCATCTACACCTATTTATAACTCATCATCTATTCACTAGGCTTGTCTGACTACAACCAAAGTACTTCACAGATTTAATATGGTGGCAACTGATAAGCAGGGATATATGCCTATTTACAATCAACAATTCTTTCAATAGTCTCTTCTTCTAGTATTGAAGTAAAATCATCAACCATACTTGACGAAGAATACACAGCAGGTACATACACCTTCCAATGTTAATAAAACCTACCAACAGTCTCGTTTAGTAGCACTCAGAGAAGTCAGTCGGAAAGCCCCGATGACAAAATTGGAGCAGACTCAACTATCTGCCCCCACACATAAGTACTGTCAGAAATCACTTATAGGAAAAGGAGGACAGGATCAAGAACACACACCTACTCCAAGCATTGAATGTACATATATTTCCATTTTGGCAGATGAAGTCACCAAGCACATTCTGACGATGGTGAAAGAGCAGAAGAAAATCCTTGCTCATATTCTGGATGCCTGCCAGAATATTATAACAGCTTCAGCAGCATCCCAAGGAAAGAAATGAAAATATTTCCCTACCAGTGGAGTGACACATCAATAGATCACTCGAGAATAGATAAAAACCTCTATTCTAGTCCAAGAGGTTTGGGGGGCATACTCCCCCATATCATATGGACAATCAATTCAGGCACATACCCCTGATTTGAATGGAGATAATCAGCCTAACCTGACTATTTCTCCTGAGCGGGCACATACACCTACCCATAATAACCACTTTTTTCAACAAGGGGTTCCCAAAGTGAGTAATAAGTCGTCTAAGAAAAAGACTCATCCAGCACAGTCAAGAAATCAAGAGCCAATCTGTAATAAGGCCTTGCTCGATGCTGGAGTTCTTAATGCACTCAGAAAATTATCTATTGCAACTCAAGACTCTACTCTCTCATTTCCCAATAGTGGGAATATTAATTCTGAAGGTCTACATCAGACACTTCCTCATGAAGGCTTGCTTCATGACAGTTCGGTCGATCTCAAAGTATCATCTTCAGATGAGAGTCACGATAACCCTCTGTGTGTCTAGAAGATCAAGGAGCAAAAGGTTTCATCTTTTGTTGTAACCAACCATGGTGGTCATCCCCATGATGATGAATTTAACTGTAAAATTCCTCTCTGCATTATTAAATCAAATTTCCTGGAAAATGCTCCAATAGACAATATAATGATGAGAAAGCCCTCTTATCTTGAGGCACTTGCAAATGTGAAGCCAGTCATGTCTGATGCATTACCGCTAGAAGGTGAAATACTTTCTCAATCAGAAGATAACCCGAGGTGTATGTCATTCTCCGAACCACCCATGGTTCATTCATCTTCTAGTCTGAAAAGTGAACTCTCAACCAATCTTGTTGAATCTGATGAAGCAACAAGGAAGCACCAGCTCTGGTCTAATCAGGTAGAAGAATCTTCATTCAATGATAAAGAATAAGTGTTGAATATGAGAAAACAACTGGCGAAAGGTGAAGTGCTATTTATGTTTTGGCTTTTGGCTGACCCTCAGTATGACATTCCAGAGATGTTGACGGAAGATGGTATTCACGATATTTGTCTCAACATGTGGAAAACTCTTTGTCAATTGAAAAAGAAAATATTATCTTATGATAAATATGAATATCATTTCAAGAAAATAGAATGGTTACAACTCCAAATTGATTTGGCATCTCTCTCAATTTCTCGATATCCAAAGTCTGAAAAGCAGTAGAGAACCCTTCAGCGTTCATGCCTTGGCACACTAAAAAGGTTACGCCAGTTAATTACCAATTCCACATCTGATATTCATATCATGGGATATGGTGCCCATGGAGCACTATATTTCACTGTACTCTCCAGCTAACAAAGACCACCAAAAATGGTATCATGCAATGTTATTGCCCATGGCCGACCATAGCCAATTGGCTTTGTTTGTATTCAAAGGCTCGCTCAAGAACAGACTTCAACTAGTTATTCTCAAAGTCGGGCATACAGAGAACAAGTTCTTGAATTACTCTTACATCAGGCCAATGAGAATATCGAATAGGATTCTCGTTTAGAGTGTGCACATCATCAAGTGAAAGAAGTGTCAGAATCATCCAACGGTCTTTTGAGCCAGGTGATTTGAGTGGATGTAGGTTGATGCATCCAGCCAATTTCCAGACTAAATTCCGCATGATCAAGAGAGATTTTAAGAAATTCTCTGATGTAGAAACTCAAGAACCACCCCATCTTGCTAGACTAGGGAATATTTTATCCCAACCCTCAGAATCAACAAATAGGATTCGAGGAGTTGAGTAGAAACAACAGGAACAGCCCCAGTCCACTGGACTGGGGACTTTTTCAAATCATCAATCTCTTCCTCAGAGAAAGTCAGTCTTCTCTCGATTAGAGAAGAATCCCCAAGAGGAACGAAGAGCCTAATTATCAGGATATTCCCTCAAAATTATGGTTCGTCAAGAATTTCCTGAGGGGTCAACTCAACAGAAGGCAGTGTCTCATCAGGGACCTGGAAGAAGACAATATCGCAGAAATGTCGATAGAAGGGATCCAATGCATTATGCATAAATAAATGTCATCAATGTCATTGTTGATGATCCTCTAGAACATGAGGCTCACTCAGAGGGATTAGATGAGGAATTTCTTGCTCAAGAAGTTGTGCACACAGACACAAATGAAGAAGTTGTGTGTACAAGAAATCAAAGGCTTACCCAGAATCTAGGTATTCTTTCAAATAACCAACTTCCCCCTCTTTAAAAGCCATCTAACAAAGGGAAAGGAAAGAATTAGGTTACATAACCTTCCTCTAGAGAAGAAAAATCACTCTCACTAGAGTAAATATTTGCACAACAATATGAAGAAATGAAGGAATTAAGGAGGTTGAATGCAGAACTACTTGAAGGTAGTCTTCCTCCTAAGAGTGCTGGATTCAGTCAGCCAAGGGAATTTATTGTGGCTACTGAGATGGATCAAGAGTATCCTCCCTTACCATTACACCCTCATAGGTCTAATCCTATGGGTCAGGTGCAACAACAACTGGTGGTGTTATCCTCAGTTGCAGTACCAGCCACCACATCTATCCAAGCTCCAGTTATTTCACCTGATCAGGTCCAAGCCAACCGAATGTTTCTAAAAAGTTAATAACTTCCATTGAGTCATTAATAGCTCAGTTGGAAGCTATGGAGTGAAAACGTGCACAAATTCAACCAGAAAAGAGAGCTTACCCTGAATGGGTTGATGCAATTCCTCCCCAATCAAATTTTTCAAGTACCACATTCCAAATATTTAATGGTTCGGGAGACCTAGATAAACACTTAACACATTTTGTTTCTCGTTGTGATCCTATGATGGGAACCCCTCAGCAACAAGAAGCAGTTAAGCTCATGTGTTTTGTACAGTCATTAAAAGGGCCTTCTTTTGTCTGGTATACAAGCTTTAAATCCCTGTCAATTACCGGATGGGAGGATTTCCGTCAACAATTCCTTCTTTAATTCAACTCAACTTTGCCAAAGACAATAGTTTTTTATCTTAAAATTGTAATCAAAGGAAGAATGAAAGGGTTTCATATTTCATTACTCGCTGGAAGGGATTAACATATTCCTTAAGCTTAGAACTCCCTCAAGAAGAGTTGTTTCCAATATATGTGGAAAATTTGTGTGATGAATTACGCACACCGTTGATCCCTATGAAATACACAGGAGGGTTTCGAGACCTTACTTCGATCGCTCAACAGATTGAAGACTCTCTTACAAAGACTAAGGATAAAACTCATGTAATTCCATCAACTCCAGGAAGGAGAATGGGTAAAGTAGAGACTGCTACAGTTATGCTAAAACAAACACATGTACCTGCTTCTACTTCAAAACCTTCATATTATCAAAGGGATCCACCTCCTGAGAGACAACAACAGAGGCCGTTTTGTCAAGATGATCAAAGAGATCAAATACGGAAACAATTTGAGGATCTGAAGAGCAAAGTTTACTATTTCCAAAATGAACAAGTTCCTGGTTACTTCATTTTGGCTCTGGAAAATAATTTGGTTTAGTTTCCAAGTCCCAAAAGTCCTAAAAAAGAAGGAGATGAAGACCGTCCCAACTATTTCCCATTTCATCAGATGTTGGGGCATCCCATTCAGGAGTGTTTTGTCTTCAAAGACCTCCTTCAAAAGATGGTGGACTCGGGACAAGTCAAACTGAAAGGTTCTTCAGCTCAGGTAGCATGTGTTACTGCTATAAATCTAGAGGAAGAAGGCGAGTGGAAAGAAGTCAAAAACAAAAATGCACAAAAATATGATGATTAGATAGTCAGGAAAATGATCAACCGAACTCATTCCATTTTTCGAACACAATTGAAGAAACCAATTGTGTCTATTGCTATGAATGCCACAACAAAACCCTCTTCATTAGAGGGAAAATCCTCAAAGGGGCGACATAATTCGAAAAAAGAGGAACAATCAGAAGAAGATGAAATCTTATCAAAGCCCAAGTTGTCTTTGACTCTGGCAGATTTTATGCCATGTACTTCAAAGCCACGAGCACCGCCCAACCAAATGGCACAGCCTAAATTGGATAATCAGGCATAATATTTGTCAAATGAAGAGTTGATTTTTGGTTCTATTAATATGATTCGTTTAACGGATCCTTATGCCAATCATAGCTTTGATCTTGATGAGCCTAAGTTCCCTGTATCAAATAGAGGAATTAGAGGGTGTTCCAGAGGTCTGAGATACATAGGAAGACGTGGATATCCTAGAAACCACTATTCCAATTCTACCCCTACTAGAACTGTGTATGCAGCAAAAACTTGTGGTAGATCCCTTCAGCGGGCTCAACAAGAACAAGAAAGTTCTTCCACACAAGGAAGATTCAGTCCTGGTATAATTAATCTGGAGGATCGGTTAGAGGTTCTACCTTCTTCCTCTCAGTAAGTAAATAGACCTAGTCGGTCTAATCTTCTAAAACTAGGAGTATTTCTAACTCCTACCCCGATACAAGAAGCATCTACTTCCAAAGCATCAACTTCTAAGGCACCTACGAAACCACAAATTCCAGTTGGGAAACGCAGACCTTTGGATCAAAAATATGATGTCTTGAAGCATTTGGCCCAAGTACCGGCCAATTTATCAATTTTGAATGCCTTGAACCTATCAAAGGATCTTCAGGAGGCACTCAATGAGGCTTTTTCAGGTCCTCGGGAATTTGCAACTGAAATTATTGTGGCTGAAGTCTACCATGTAGAGAATGATCCTACAGAATGTCATCACTATGGGAAAAAACGATTATTGCGATGGGGTATTTGTGACGGGTCTTATTCCCGTCACAACAACTCCGATGAAAAGGGTTTTTGCAACGGGAATATATTCCCGTCGCAAATGGTCAGTTATTTGCGACGGAAATACAGGGCCCGTCACAAATGCAATGGCGTGGTTTTCACGCCAAAATGCGGGAAGGATATTTGCGACGGGTAGAAGGCTACCCATCGCAAGTACCCAGTGGTGGTAAATAGTGTTTGCGATGGGGAAATTTCCCCGTCACAAACCAGTATTAACCCGGTATTATTTGCGACGGGGCCCATCGCCAATACTGGCCGCTGTAAATCCTATTTGCGACGGTCACCTACAGCCCATCGCAAATACCCCGCGGTAGTAAATACGATTTTGCGACGGGACTATGTATCTGTTGCAACAGATATTCCAACGGGAGGTATTTACGACGGGACCTGTCACAAATACTGGTGGCGGTAAATATGCATTTTCGACGGGGATATCCTCTCATTGCAAATACCGGCAGCGGTAAATAGTAATTTGCGACGGGGATATCCGTCCGTCGCTAATGGTGTGGAATTAGCGACGGGCCCGTCGCAAAAGGCCTTTTACCCACCGCCTCTATTTAATGCGGGTGAAGGCATTTGCGATGGTATCCCACTGCCCGTCGCTAATGGTGGTTATTTGCGATGGGCCCGTCGCAAAAGGCCTTTTACCCGCCGCCTCTATTTAATGCGGGTGAAGGCATTTGCGACGGAATCCCATCGCAATACCTCGTATTTGTGACGGTAACCCATCGCAAATGCAACTGTCGCAAATAATCTAACCTATATATACACCCCATCCGTTTTTTTTCATAACATTCAGATCTCCATTTCTCTCTCTCTCTCATTTTCATATCTGAGCAGAATTTTTTTTTAATTTTTTCTTTCGAGAAGAGGAAGGAAGGAGTTAGAAGGTGCAGATTATTAAAGGTATTTATATTTTTTTAATTGTTAAATTATTTTTAATTGTTAATTTTATTTTTAATTGTTAATTTTATTTTTTTTAATAGAATGTTTAGCTATATAGTATAATTAGTTTATGTGCTTGTACCAAATAATCATTGTCTGGATACGAACAAGTAGAGGCAGCTCTGGCACAAATATACCTAGGAGTGAAAACTCTGACAAGGTGTTTCGAGCTTGACTTGGGGTAACCTGGTACATGACAACGGGCCTTGATGCACTCTTGGTTCGACACTCCCAGGGGATGTTTTGGTAATAATTAGAAATAAATATATAATTATCAAATAATTAAGAAATAATTAGATTTAATTAAAATAATTATCAAATAATTAGGAAGTAATTAGATTTAATTGATTAGAAATAATTAGGAAACAATTAAAATAATTAGAAAACAATTAATAAGAAATAATTAGATTTAATTAAAATAATTATCAAATAATTATGAAATAATTAGATTTAATTGATTAGAAATAATTAGAAATAATTAGAAAACAATTAAAATAATTAGGAAACAATTAATAAGAAATAATTAGATTTAATTAAAATAACTATCAAATAATTAGGAAATAATTAGATTTAATTGATTATAAATAATTAGAAATAATTAGAAAACAATTAAAATAATTAGGAAATAATTAAAATAATTAGGAAACAATTAGATTTAATTTGGAAACAATTAGATTTAATTAGGAAACAATTAGTATAATTAGGAAACAATTAGTATAATTAGGAAACAATTAGTATAATTAGGAAACAATTAGTATAATTAGGAAACAATTAGTATAATTAAGAAATGTGATTGACCGCTCATCTACCTCAATTTTCTTTTCATTTGTGTGTTGAGGCTTGACAGGAAACTTCTGCCTCCACATGTAATATCTGCTTTTACTGTCAAAATTATCAACCTCCTCACCAATATAGAGGTGAGGAGGTTTATAATTTTGACAGTAAAAGCACATATTACATGTGGAGGCAGAAGTTTTCTGTCAACCTCAACACACAAATGAAAAGAAAATTGAGGTAGATGATCGGTCAATTATGTTTGTTTGTCTATTCATTGATTGATTAACCACCCGACCTATATGCATATCTTCGCATTTCTAATTATTAACATAAATAGTAACATAAATAGTAACATAAATAGTAACATAAATAGTAACATAAATAGTAACATAAATAGCAACATAAATAGTAACATAAATAGTAACATAAATAGTAACATAATATAAAATATTATATTACTCTGATATTAATAGTTAAATAATACTTATAATATAATTATTTTATTATTATATGTTTAATATTTATAAAAAAATATTAATATTATTAAAATTATAAAAAAATTATAAAATATTACAATTATCAATATTTTCAACAAGTTTTGCTTTATTCTTAACAGTTCAAATCTTAAAGGGTCGCCAATTTTCAGGTCATGCCCAATAAAAAGTTTGCATCAACCATGTCTAATGTAAACTCTATAATTGTTCTTGCTTGGTTGATCACCTCGCAGGTAGCATTGCAATAGGACAACCCATGTAATGTCTTTCTCATTACTTGTGTCGTCCTATTCCAACACTACTTGCGAGATGATCAACAAAGTTAGAACAATTATAGAGTTTAAATTGGTCAAGGTTGACCCAAACTTTTTATTGGGCATGACCTGAAAATTGACGACCCTTTAAGATTTGAACATGTTAAGAATAAAGAAAAATCTGTTAGAAATATTGAGATTTGTAATAATTAATAATAATCACTAATAAAATTAATCAAAAATCAAATAAATTCAAGTACATGCTTATAAATTGGCACAATTTCCAGCGGATTGAAGACCACCTTTTGTTCAACGTCTCATATCTTTGCTACTTTCTCCCACTGAAATCAGTATGAAAAATGTGCTCTAACGTATGTCAGAGAAATTTTTTCATACTGATTTCAGTCGGGAGAAAGTTAAAAAGAGATGAGTCGTCGGAAAAATCCAAATAATTAGTAATATAATCTTCACAATGATTATTACAAAATTTAATTTCATTATTCAAGCATATTTCATTTTGCCAAGTATTTCTAAGTATTGCTAAATTAATAATAATTAGTGGGGATGATTACAAACTAACTGTGTTGCCTATAATTATTGGTAATTACTAATAAATAACTGAAATTATGTATCTTCTTTTTTTAGGATATTGTTTCTTATATCAAATTATTTAACCATAGTAATGATTTTAAATTTTGTAGAAACATATATATGAATATGGAACAAGAAAATCGACATAAATCATTATTAGATGATCGTTCTTGAATAAATCATCACAGAAATCCAAACGGTTCTAGTTTAAATCTTGTATATGTTGATGGTGTTGAAGCTTTCTTATCATTTACATCATCAAACCCGAAATTTGTTTCAGAAGGTACAATTAAGTGTCCTTGTAAAAAATGTGCTCTGAGAACATTTGAGACATTTAACATCATTGGGAAACATCTCTTGTGTTATGGTTTTCAATCAGATTATATTTTTTGGTATCAACACGGTGAACGTAGTTCCATAGAAGATACTAATAATTTGATTCCGGATCCATCACAGTTTCAGAATTTAGTACATGATGTTGGAGGGTCATCCGTTCAACAAACAGAAATTGAGGATGATGTTGATTTACCTCCTGAGTTGGCACCATCTGAATTTGCTGAGTTGTTCAAATCTGCTGAGGATGCATTGTATCCTGGTTGCAAGATAAGAAAATTAGAAGCAGTTGCAAAATTTATGGCTATTAAATCAGATAATGGAATGTCAAATAACTTTTTTGATCAGATATTTTCTTTGGTTAAAGCACTGTTACCTGAAGGAAATGTGCTGCCTGCTAATTATTATGAGAGCAAAAGACTCGTTCGTAATCTGGGCCTTAGTTATCAAAAGATCCATGCATGTTCAAATGATTGCATCTTATATTCTGGTGAAAATGAGTTGTTGGATAGTTGTCCCACATGTGGACAATTAAGGTATAAAGAAGCTCAATCAGGGAAGTCTGGATTGATTCCTGTAAAACAGTTGAGATATTTCCCGCTTACACCCAGGTTGCAGCATTTATTTATGTCTCGGAACACAGCGACAATGATGTCATGGCACAAAACCAATATTTCAAATGGTAAAAGCTTGGTTCATCCATCTGATGGTGATTCATGGAAAAATTTTGATCAAGTACATCCGTCTTTTGATTTAGAATCCCGGAACGTGCGATTGGGTCTTTCTACTGACGGTTTTTTGTCTATTTGGATCTTTTGGTAGTCAGTATTCCTGTTGTCCTGTCTTTATAACTATGTAAAATTTTCCTCCATGGATGTTAATGAAATAGCCTTATATATTTTTGACATTATTAATCCCAGGACATCCGAAAAAGAATATTGATGTTTATTTGAAACCACTGATTAATGAATTAAATTTATTGTTGAGTCATGGTGTTGGTACATATGATGTTGCTGCGAAACAGAATTTTGTAATGAAAGCTACTTTGATGTGGACAATTAGTGACTTCCCAGCATATGGAATGTTATCTGGCTGGAGTACACATAGTCCAAAATCATGTCCTTACTGTATGGGAGACAACAAAGCATTTATGCTCGTGAATGGAAAAA
Organism: Viscum album; assembly: GCA_963277665.1. NCBI lineage: Eukaryota > Viridiplantae > Streptophyta > Magnoliopsida > Santalales > Viscaceae > Viscum > Viscum album. The sequence continues at coordinate 32,367,046 of OY728133.1, forward strand.
AACCTTGCTATTTTGACTCTCATCGCAGATTTCTTCCAATCGATCATCCTTTTCGGAGGAATAAATCTCATTTCAGAAAAGGCAGAATTGAAAGAGATGAACCTCCAAAAATGATCTCAGTTAAAAAGTTACAATTAGTTGTATTTTCATTACCTTCCATCACTTTTGGGCCGACAATAAACAAATAGAAAATTCATGGTTTTGGGAAAGAACACAATTGGACAAAACGGAGCATTTTTTGGAATCTTCCATATTGGTCTGATTTGTTGGTCTGACACATGTTGGATGTCATGCATATTGAGAAGAACTGTTTTGATAATTTATTTCATACAGTTTTGGATACACCGGGTAAAACCAAAGATAATGTAAAGGCATGATTAGATCTTGCCCAAATTTGCAGGCGACCAGAACTTGAATTGTTTGAAAATGTCAGATCACAGAGATTAATGAAGCCAAAAGTAGATTATACACTGACCAAAGAGAGTCACTTATTATTTTGTCAGTGGATTGCAAATTTGAGACTTCCAGATGGCTATGCTTCCAACTTGGGCAGATGTGTTAAAAATGGTCATATTACCGGATTAAAAAGTCATGACTGTCATGTTATAATGGAAAGGCTTATGCCTACTGGATTAAGAGGTTTGTTGAATTCTAAGATTTGGGATTCGATAACAGATATATCATATTTTTTCCGAGACATGTGTGCGGAGAAAACAGACTACGATACACTAAGCAAACTGGAAGAAGTTGTTGTAATTATATGCAAATTGGAAAAAATCTTTCCGCCGTATTTCTTTGACTCGATGGAACATTTGATATTACATTTTCCACATGAAGCAAAATGTAGAGGTCTGGTTTAGTTTTAATGGATGTACCCATTTGAGAGATGCATGCATAAATTGAAGAAAAAAGTCTGTAACAAAGCATCCGTTGAAGGCTCAATTGCTGAATCTTATTTTCAAGAAGAAATTGCTTTATTCTGCTCTCATTATTTTGAATCTGAATATCCCTCAAAATTTAACCGCATGGGCTGGAACGAGGGGAATGCTGATGATGATATGAACAATCAATTATCAGTTTTCAATCAGCCCGAACTTGGCTTTGGTGGAGTTCATGATAGATGGCTTTCAGATGATGAACATCATAGATATCATACATATGTTATACTCAACTGTGAAGAAATTTCACCAATTGTAAAGTGAGTGATCTTATCCCTTATTCTATAGATTCTGTTACAATAAATTAATCATATTTTATTTGTAGGTTATATGATGATCATATCAAGAAACAATTTCCACAAATTACAGCAGCTGGCTTAGAAGAACGTCGGCAAAAAAAATTTGTCTACTGGTTTCAAAAACTGGTAACAAACATTATTTTTTGGTTTTACATATAAAATCAATTTATTACTTGTAATAGTGATAAATGTTTTACAAATTTTCAGGTATCTGTACATGTTGATAAGATTGATAGTCGATTACGTATTTCGAGTAGCCCACCATCCAAAATGGTTAAATATTATAATGCATATGTGGTGAATGGTTATCGCTTTCATACACGTTCATATGGGGAATCAAAGAAAACAATGAATAGTGGTTTTTTTTTGAAGGGATCACATCATAGAGATATTGAAGTTGACTTTTACGGCATGCTTGAAGAAATTATTGAACTGTGTTATTTGTGACAGAATTATGTAACAATGTTTAAATGTCGATGGCTGGATACTGAGAGAGGCCTGCATATTCATCCGACTCATGGAATTGTTGATATTAAACATAAAAGTCTTCTTGCAGTAAATGAACCATTTTTATTGGCTCATCAGGAACATCAAATTTATTATGCAAAATAATGTGCTACTGCAAAAGATTTGGATGATCGGTGGAGTATAATAAAAGTTAAATCTTGAGAAAATCAGTTTACTCAAACTGAATGTGGTTCCACTGAAGTGCAAGGAAATGAAATTTTTTGGGACACTCCTCAAAACACATCTTTTTCACAAAGATACATGAATATTGAGGATGACACCCCACAGTTAAGGGTCGATGGTGACGATGTTGTCAATGATGTTACAACTGGATTTGAAATGACAAGAGATGATGACAGTGGAACTAATATGGAAATTGATGATGTTGATGAGGAAGATGAAGACATTGACATTGACAACTATGAAGATGATGATGAAGATGAACATTGACACAGTAAAATGCTGGTTTGAATCATAACAAATATATATCTATACATAATAGTTATTTTCAACTATTTGCTAATAACAATCATTTCATGTTTCAGATGGACTCGGAAACATTTCGTCAGTTGCTGGAGGTTGATCTACCTATGGATGATGAGGTTCTTGAGTCATCTGACCCTCAGGCTGTTGGCACTACAGGGATCACTCGGAGGGGGCGTGGTCTTGCCAGACTGATGATTCCAGATCCTATCCCGGAGCGACGTCCACCTCTTGGATTCGATGCGCACACGCGGTGGTATGGTAACCTGTGTATTTTAGTTATATTTCATTATAATTTATTAATATTCTAATTGTTTGATTATTTGTTCTTTTTCCACAGTTTTACGCATATAGCTATTGGACAGGGGAGCGCTATCCTGCGCAATTATTTTTCTCATCCCTGGCTCACATGGGATCAGATTCCCGCTGATGTGCAGGCCGCCATGTTCGATCATTGGCTGGTATGTAATTAAATATTATTTATTTTGAAATTTAATTCATTAATAACTTTATATTAGGGTTTATCGTATCCCATCGATGAGAGCATGCGTGCCACTATCCACGCGGCATGGGTGGTGTCTATGTGTGACCGTTTCCGTAAGTTTTTGCATAATTTGAGAAAGACGGTTGTGAAGAAAGTCGGAGTGACAAAATTTGATGAGTCCTGTAGAGCCCACCGACTAGAGTAAATTTCTTCTCATGTTTGGGATGGATTATGTACACACTGGTTGGGTGGTGGGTTTCGGAGGAGATCTGCATTGGGTCGACAGAATTGGGGGAGACAAGAGGTGACGCATCGAGCCGGTAGTCGTACATTCAGTGCGCATGGAGAGTGTCTGGTAAGTACTTTTTTTTAATATTTTATACAACTTTAAATATAAACAGTTTATTTTATATTCATATAGGAAGACAGGCAGCCCGGTATTTCAGCGTACGACATTTATTGGAGGATGTACACTGACCCGGCAACTGAAGAGATTAGAGGTGACCGCCAGCGTCAGATTGTGGTCAGTATTATTTTCTTTCCAGTTTGAAAATTAAATGCATATAATATTTTCATTATTTTAATTTCTAATTGAAACTTAAGGAGTCATATGAGGCTGCGACCTCTCAGACACAGGCTGAGAGTCAAGACGAGACTGGTGATCAGACTAGTGCCCACCATTTTTATGAGACGGCATGGATGCATGCGACCCAATATGGATTCAAAAAGGGCCGAGTAGTTGGTATCGGCTCTCATTTGACTCCTGCAGGTTATTATGGTACTACTACGATGTCGGCGTCCAGCTCGAGAGGAGCTCGTGGAGAGACATCATCTTCTGCCTCACAGTATCAGGAGAAACTGCATGCTCAGAGTCAGCTTATAGAGGATTTGCGTCAGGGGCAGGAGCAGATGCGTCAGTAGCACGATGAGGAGATGTGTCGATGGCAAGAGCAAATGCGTCAGCAGCAGGATGAGGAGAGACGTCGATATGAGGGGCAACATCAGGAGTATATGGAGTATATGCGTCATCTGACTCATAGTTTAGGGATGGAGTTTCCTCCACCACCTCCTCCAGGTCCTCCAGGTCCTCCAGATTATCCACCCCCAGTGATTTTTTTAGATGTAATAAACATTTGAGTTCGTAGTTTATTGTCATATTAACTATTTACAATTCCTCTTTCATATTGGTACGAATATTATGTGATTTAATTTGTTTTTATTTTTTTTAATATATTATTACTTATTAGTATTATTTTTAATGTCTGCTTATTTTAGTAATATTACTTTTAATATTTTATATTTATTGTTAATATTGAGAAGTTTATAATTTTATAATTTTATTAATATTCATAATATTAATATTATTTTTTCATAAATATGTATGTTTATTTTAATAATAATATTATTATATTAATTTTTTATATTAATAATATTAGTACTATTATTATTATTTTTTGATATTAATATTTCATAATATATAATATTATATTATTTATATTCATATTATTATTATTATTTGATATTAATATTTTATAATTATAGTATATATATATTTTATTATTAATATTATAATAATATAATTTATTTATATTATTAATATTAATATTATTATTATTATTATATAGATAGTTTAATAATAATAGTATTATATTAATTTTTTATATTATTCATATTAGTATTATTATATTATATTATATTATTTATATTCATATTATTATTATTTTATATTAATATTTCATAATTATATTTTATATATTTTTTATTTATATTATAATAATATAATTTTTTTATATTATTAATATTATTATTATTTTTATATAATATTATACAATTTGTATTATTTTTTTTATTTTTTTTTATTTTTTTTAATATTTGTGAAGGGTACATTTGCGACGGGACTTCCCTTCGTAAATGTTTTTTACAGTACCATTTGCGACGGGACGAATACCCGTCGGGAAAACCTTTCTGCGACGGTCCGTCACAAATACTTTCGTCGCAAGTATTTTTTTTAAATTTCGCATTTGCGACGGGATTCTGACTCGTCGCAAATAATATATCTGCGACGGCCCGTCGCAAATAACTTTGTTATATATAAACGAAAACTTATTTGCGACGGGGGACAAATACCATCGCAAATAATATTTTTGCGACGGGACCGCCGCAAAAAAACCTATTTGCGACGCTGTTTTCGGCAACGGGCGATTTGCGACGGAGCCCCGTCACAAAAGACCTTTTGCGACGGGATCCCGTCGCAAATAGCCCGTCACAAATATTTAGTTTTCTTGTAGTGCATGTAGTAATATCTTTTACAGATGAAGATGGAGATGATGTTGTTCATGGACATATTAGACCTTTTATTTATCTAGCAAGGTCAATAGTGTATACATCTGAAGAGCTTTCATTGATAATGGTTCAGGAGTCAACCTCATCCCCATTCGTACACTTCGTCGATTGGGCCTCACAGAATCTGATTTATCTTCTTCTACTTTGATGTTACATGGATATGATAAAAATTAACAAGAACCATTGGGTGAGATTACACTCAGAACTCAGTTTGGAGACCTTGTATCCAATTCAGATTTCATGGTTGTTGATCACGATACAACCTTCAACGTTTTGCTTGGAAGACCTTGGCTATATAAACATGTGGTTATCCCTTTATCATACCACCAATGCCTCAAATATTGTTTCAATGGTCCAATTCGGACATTGTATGGTGATTAGGCCCCATTCAAAACATGTGAATCTCAATACATTAAGGCAGAATTCTATCACATGGAGGGTAAGGAGAAATTCACAATAAGGGGGGTTACTAAGGTTAATGCTCCATATGTTTTAGAAAATATTCCAGTAAACCCATTCATATATATGAGTACAGATTATGTATTGTCTATCAGTCAAATTGACAGTATAGAACCAAATCCAAGTACTCTTATGGAAACTTCCATAATGTCAATTATGACAATCAATCCAGACAGCATGGGAGAAAGTGGTGATTCACCAAGTAATGATGAAAGCTCAAATGGAGATGTCTTCATTTCATCCACTGAAATCCAGCAAGTATATACTTCACCAACTAGGCCAGAAGAAGTTATAGTAATGTCATAGGTGAACGGTGATGTTGATATTAAATCCACCATCTCCTATTTATTACCCAAGGAAGACCCTTCATCATCAATAGGGTCAGAAAGGGAAGCATCTTCTTCAAGATGTTCACATTTTAACATCTCTCATGATCAGGGAAATTCTGCTTCATCATCTACTATGCAAGTAGAAACAGAAGAAGTAACAGATGTTGAAGAAGAAGAGGAAGATCTCAAGGATGATCCTCCAGCATTTGAAGAGGGTATCTCTACTACTATGGATGAACTCAGAGAAATAATTCTGGGTACAAAATAAGATCCATGCCCCCACTTTAATTAGTGCGTCCATGACTCTTGAAGAGCAAGAAATTTATATTTCATTTTTAAATCAAAATCGAGATATATTTTCTTGGAATTATACAGAAATGTCAGGGCTTGATCCTGATGTTGCTACTCATCGTTTGGGTTTTCTAGAAGAACATTGAGTATTTAAGCAAGCCGCAAGAATAACACACCCAACTTATGCTTCCAAAATTGAAGCTGAAGTGGATAATATTATCAAAGTTAACTTTTTCAGAGAAGTTCAATATCCCAAATGGTTGGATAATATTGTCCCTGTGAAAAAGAAAAATGGACAAATTAGAGTTTGCATTGATTTCAGAGATCTTAATCGGCATTGTCCCAAAGATGATTTTCTAGTCCCGATTACATAACTTTAAATTGATGAAACAGCTGGCTATGAAGCACTTTCCTTCATGTATAGATATTCTGGATATAATCAAATCTAAATGGATCCAGAAGATGAAGAATATACATCCTTCAAATCCCCTCAGGGTTTGTTTTGCTATCGGGTAATGCCCTTTGGCCTGAAGAATATAGGTGAAACATATCAACATGTCATGCACTATATCTTCAAACCCTTTTTAGGGAAATTTGTTGAATTTTATGTAGACGATTTGGTGGTTAAATCCAAACAACATTCTAATCACTTGGCTAATTTTGAATTCATATTCCACAAACTTCGATAACACAATTTGAAGATGAACCCCTTGAAATGTGATTTTGGGGTAAGCTCAGGAAAATTTCTTGGCTTTGTTGTATGCCATCGTGGTATCGAAGTCGATCCTGAGAAGACAAAGTCAATCCTTGGTATGTCACCTCCTCATAATTTGAAAGAATTTAGAGGACTTCAAGGACACTAGGCCTATATTCAGTGTTTCATTGCCAATTTGGCAGGCAAAAGTTTACCCTTCACCAAATTGATGAAGAAGGGAGTCACTTACTAGTGGATTGAAGAATGTCAAGAAGCATTCAATATTCTCAAGAAATATCTCTTGAGTCCACTAGTATTAATGCCACCTATTGAAGGAAGACCACTTATTCATTATGTGACATCTTTAGAGCGATCACTGGGTGCCTTCCTTGCCTAGAAGAATGATGCTGGGAATGAAAACAACCTTTATTATCTTAGTCAGACTATGCTTGAAGTAGAAACCTGATATTCAAGTATTGAAAAGTGCTTCCTAGCATTAATCTTTGCAGTTCAAAAGTTGAGACACTACCTGCAACATCATGAGGTCCATTTGGTATCTCGCAATAACCCGCTCAAATTCATCCTTAGTCGTCCAATTCTTACAGAACGTCTAGCAAGGTGGGCAGTTATTTTGCAGCAATTTGATATCCAGTATGTGACTCAAAAGGCAATAAAGGGCCAAGCTTTGGATTATTTCCTTACTGAACACCCTTCAGTAGAAGCTACATCTTTAGATATTGAACTTCCTGATGAGGAAGTCTTCTCTATTCAAGATAGTCTTCAAACATGGGAAATGTACTTTGATGGTGCTTCTAGAAGTCCAACAGGGAATAAAATGGAAGATCCTAAATTCAACAAAGTTGGGTTGGGAATTATGCTTATTTCCTAAGAAAAGGTCGTGCTACCTTATTCCTTCTTATTGCGGGAAGGTGGTACAAACAATGAAGAAGAATATCAAGCTCTCATCGCAGGATTAGAGTTGGCGCTTCAAGGACAAGTGAATCAATTAAAAGTGAAAGGTGATTCAGACCTGGTAATCAAACAAGTCAATGGGGATTATGCAATCAGAAAAGAAGATTTAATCCCTTTGTATGATTACATCAGAGAGTTAATGGCGGAATTTCCTTTGGAACTGACATTTTCTTATGTCCCACGATCACAAAATACTCAAGATGAGGCATTAGATAATATAGCTACAGCTCTGGAAGATCCAAATCGGGACGAGACAATCATCAGTATTTCCCACCATCGTACAATTTCACCTTATGTTCAAACCAGAACAAAGGAAATCAATGAAATTAGTCTCATTCATGAACCATATGGTCATACTACAGGATGGATGACACCTATCATGGATTACTTTCAAAATGGAACACTCCCACCTGATAGAGCTGAGAAAGAACAAGTCTGGCAACGTGTTGTCAATTTTACTCTTTATGATAGCCCAGATCACCCCGAAAAAATCCTCTATAAAAGTGGTTTTGATGGAGTTCTCTTCAGATGCATTGATGGTGAAGAGACAATGGCTGTCATGAAAGAAGTACATGCAGGAGTCTTTGGTTCCCACCAGTCTGAACATAGACTATCTGATCAAATTCAAAGGATTGGATAATTTTGGCCTTCAATGATACAATACTGTGTTGATTTCACCATGAAGTGTCATTCTTGACAAGTACATGCCAGCTTCATTCATCAACCCCCAGATTTGCTTCATACAGCTAAATACTCATGGCCATTTTCCACATGGGGAATGGATGTAGTATGACCTTACCCTTCGGCTACATCCAAGTAATTTAAGTACATTCTTACTGCTACTGACTTCTTTTCCAAATGGGCATAGGAAATACCTCTCAAAGAATTTAGTTCTAAAACCATTGTTAGCTTCATCAAGTCTAACATCATTACCAGATTTGGTGTCCCTCATACCATATTGATGGACAATGGAACCAATTTTTGTTCATCCGAGGTAAGGAATTTGTATCAAGAATACAACATCAAATCCAATAATTCATCTCGATATCATGCAGCGGCCAATGGCCATATAGAATCTTTCAACAAGACTCTTTCAAACATACTGCAAAAGATGGTGGATAAATATAAGAAATCATGGCCTGATAAACTCTTTTATGCTTTATGGGATTATCTAGCCACCAATACTGATGGTGCAGATCTCGATACATCTTGGTGACACCTTGAAGAACTGCCCACACTGAGGAATGAACGTCCCACATCATCTCATTGTGTATGTCTTCTAACACCCATACGTTCCCATTAAAATAAAAGATGTCATCATCCCCTACGGTCTATCTAGGAAGAGGGTCCTCTCCTTACACACCCTCTTAGAGAACTAGGCCTTCTGAATCTGATAGTTTCCTCATTCGCACTCATTCAAGAAGAGTAGAGGTAATAGCTACATAAGAAAGAGACATCTCCCATGTCTTTTGTCCAACTCTAAATGCATCTCAGAGAACAGAGCCATAAGTTTCCACTCACTGCTAGCCTCCTGAACTACCTGTTTCTTAGTCCTCCTACTCATTGCATCAGCTAATGCATTTCCCTTCCCAGGAATATAGGAAAGCACAAAGTCAAAGGACTGAAGGTAAAAAACCCACTTTTACTATCTTAAATTTAGATCACACTGATTGAAGATGTACTTGATACTTTTCTAGTCAGTGAAAACCAAGAAATTATCTCCTAAAAGATAATTTCTCCAATAGTGTAAAGAATAAACACCTGCAGCCAACTCCAGATCATGCGTTGGGTAATTCCTCTCATGTGGCCTCAACTGACGAGACATGTACATAACGACTCCTTCCCCCCACATAAGCATTGCTCCCAACCCAATACAAATGCATCACAGTATACAGTATAGATCTTTCCCGAATCTGTAAATACTAGTATCTATGCTGAAGTAAACCTCCCTTTTATATTTTGAAAGGTCAAATTGTAAAAATCTGTCTACTGGTAATTCTTACCCTTCTTATTCAGGCTTGTTAGTGGAATTTCTAAGCATGACAAGTCTTGTATAAAACGTCAATAGTATCCAACCATCCTTAGAAAACTTCATACCCCAAAGAAATTATTTGGTTTCTCCCAGGAAGTTATTTCTCTCACTTTCTCTAGGTCTACTAATAGTCTGGTCTCTAAGATAACATGACCCAAGAAGTGAATCCGGTCCATCCAAAAGTAGAATTTTGAGAGCTTAGCATATAACTGATGCTCTCTCAATGTACTCAAAATGATCTCAAGATGTGTGGCATGGTCGTGTTGAGTGTGAGAGTACACCAAGATATCATCCACAAATACTAACATGGAAGAATCTAAGTACAGATGGAATAATCAATTCATCTGTGCTATGAAAACTGAAGGCACATTCGTGAGACCGAACGACATAACCATATACTCATATAGACCATACATTCTTCTAAAGGCTGTAATAGGTATATCTAATGGTATACTGTGAAACTGATGATAATTAGATCTTAAGTAAATCTTCAAGAACACCTGGGATCCTTGAAGCTGATCAAAGAGATCATCAATCCTTGGCAAGGGATATCGGTTCTTAACCATCAACTGGTTCAGCTTCTGATAATCCACACAAAGTCTGAGGGTATCGTCCGCCTTCTTCACAAACAGGACAAGAGAACCCCAAGGAGAAGTGTTGGGTTGGATAAAACCCTTTGCTTCTAAATCCTCTAACTACTTCTTGAGCTCCTGAGACTCTGTTTTAGATATCCTATAAGGAGGAATGGACACCAGAGTCACTCCTGGCACAAGATCAATAGAAAATTCCTCCTCTTTATCTGGAGGAAAACCTGAAAATTCATTTAGAAATACATCCTTGAAATGATCTTCCACTAAAGGAAAGTCTAATTGTGAACTCCCCTGTTCATCCAGATATATACTAGCAATCTAGGTTGTAACTCCTCCCAACCCATGATGCTCAGGTCTGGCTCTGCTTTCCTGGACATCTCATTCGCCCTTATGTAAGAACAAACCACCCTCTGGTGATGTGAAACTCACCCTACGATGATAGCAATCGACAATAACCTAGAAGAGAGATAACCATTCCATTCCAATAATGACATCATAGCTTGTCATATCTAGGACATAGAGGTCTTGGAAGAAGTGACACCCACAAATCTCAAGAGGGAACTCCTTGCACTGATGTACACTAGCTGTCCTTGTCCCCAACGGAGTGTCCAATGTCAATACATCAGCAGAAGTAATTATATAGAGCCTAAGGATCTCCAAAATAGCAATAGATATAATGCTTTGGGAAGCCTATGTATCAAAAAGTGTATAAGCTAAAACTGAGGCCACTAGGATCGTACCTCGAACTATAGAGGTTCCGAGATCCTACTCCTGCTAGGTCTGATCCACTACAAAATTTTGGCATGTACCATGGACCTGTCACCCTGCATGACCACCCTGAGATAATCTACCCTATTTTCGTTGAAAGCCTACCTATTGGTCACCATGGCGGCGACCTCCACCTCATCCTAAATGGATGGAAGAACTCCAGTTCCTAGACTGATGAGAAATTGGTGGTGCTGCTTCTGAACGACGAGTCATAGAGGAACCCCTGTCACCAGCTACCAATGAGAAAGACTAGCAGAACCGATGAAGATGGATTATCTTGCTACAATATCAGCACTCAACTGGGTATCTCTGGAAATGTGGCCTCATATGTGCACCTTTCCTACACTAGTAGCATACCACCTGGCTACCTGAAGGTGTATCCTTCCTACTAGAATCTCCACGTGTAGACTCCATGCGGTGGTTCCTACTATCAGCTAGAGAAGAACCAACTATGGATGATGAACTTACCTAGCCCACAGCTCCAAAATCCATCAGGTTTCACTCTGTGATCAGTGCCTGGTTGACTATAGAAGATATGGTCATAAACCTGAAGATTTTCACCTGAGATCGGATGTCATGCCTAATACCATCCTCAAACTTCCTCACTAGTAAAAGCTCATAACCCCCTAGAATGGGTGTGAAGTGCTGAAGATCGGTGAAGAGAGAAGAATACTTTATGACTAATAGAGTACCCTGATAAAAACTCATGAACTCTTGGGCTCAGTTGGCCCTAAAATTCTCTGGGTATAAGTAATCCTAGAAGGTACGTTGTAACTCATCCCACGCCATAACCTTCTGGGGTCCTGCCTATGCGATCACATCCCACCATCTCTTGGAGGAATCCCAAAGCATATAAGTATTGAGCTTCACCCTCCTCTCTGGAGGTGTCTCCAGATGCTCGATGATATATAGCATGGATTCTAACCATGACTCAATAGCCTAAGGTCATCCATCCCCTAGAAAGGTGGGAGGATGTTGCTGTTAGAATACCCATGTCAACTCTTCCATATATGGGGTAGGATGCAGTGCTCCCTAGAAGGTCTGCATAAACCTCATGAAGCCTTCTCGAAACTGTGCATCAGCACCCGTGTTTAGTATAACGGTTGGTTCCAAGACGGGCATGATGGGAGGGTCTGCTGGTAAACCCTAATCTACCATGTCCGGTGTCTGATCATTGACTTGTATTTGGCATTAAACTGGAGGATTTCATGGTGGTATGACTCTATAAGTTCAATCACGCACCTTTTTTCAAGATTATCAAGGACTAAAACTTATAAGTGCAAGAAAGGAATAGGAGGATGAAAGCATTCAAGTTTTTCAAAACAGGGATACATGGTGTGTACGACCCCTACATGGCATGTTACTTTAAGCCTTCACATGGGAATGTACTCCTACCGACCCTAGTCGTGTAACACCCTATACACATGGCGTGTTCTCCAAATACATGGTGTGTACTTGAATCGTTTTCCCCTGCCCGAGTTCTTCTACATGACTAAACCACATAGTTCTTCTAGAACAAGACTACATGGTGTGTTTATGCCAGAAACGGCATGTACAAGATGGATTTCACTAACCTGTGTTGTTATTCACATAGCCAGATACATGGGTTACACTACACAGCATGTTCAAACTTGAACCGGCGTGTATAACCTATGTTTCATCCATCCGTGTTGTTAGTCACACGATTGGATGCATGGTCCCTACAATATAGCATTTACATATGATACACGGCGTGTTCCTCTAAGGATTTCCCAACTCTGCGTATCTTCCCACACAACCAGTGACGTGGTTAGAGACTACACGGCGTGTACATATAGTACATATTGTGTACTTAAGAAAAGAAGTTCCTTCCCTAAAATAAGGATACATGGTATGTATTCAGTAATACACACCTTGTATTCAAGGTTTTACCTAATAGTTTGCCTTAGAAACTACTCTGGAACCCCAAAAAACATTGAAATGAACATTAAAGTGCCAAATTTCGATCTGTGAGGGTCCATACTCCCTGTGAATCAAATTTTGACATCTTATACATCTCATATACAAGAATAACAGTGCAATGATACATCAAATTTTGATCCATGCGGTCCCATAACACCTCAAGAACCAAAGTTTGGTTTCCATTCAAACGAAACCTTACAAAATCCAATGACCTATAAAATAGAAGGTATTCTATCAAGGCATCTATCACAGCAGCATGAAATCAGTAATGCACTCTAAATGGCATGGAAAGAATGCATGACATGTGATATCTAGTAAGTGACTATATGATGCATGAGATGGAATACCCTCATCTCATCAGGTTGAAACAGAAATAGAACCTCAATATTATAAACGTTAATCACACAAGAACATGTGAACCACCCAATGGTGAAATCAAATCAACTGTAAAATTGAAAAACTAGAAAAATTGCAATATACGAGGTAAATTGGATTTTCCCTATACACGGGTTAGCTACTCCCAGGAACAACTTATAACCAACTACCTTTTCCTTCTTATCCCTGTCTATAAGCTCTAAATAGTAATTCAAGAAGAAAAGAATTACCCTAATACCACTTTGTAACATCCCTATTTCGGGTACCGCCCAGAGGTGACCCGTACTCGGTTGGTCACATTACCTCAAGCATATTTCCCCGAATGCCAGAGGATGCTGACTAGTAGCAAGGAAATTGGGTGTGATAGTGGGGAAACTATGCCCTCATTGGTAGAGTAACACAGTGGAAATAAACAGATAATAGTAGTAGAATCAATAATAATATCATAAAATAGTAAACAATAGAAGAATGGATGTAAATAAACAACTACAACAAATATATATATATATCAATAATGATGCATATCACAAGTATCTAGAAAAGCATCCAAACATGTCACAATGCTGGAATACAGTACTAAACCAAAGTTCCAGGAAAAAAGTAAAAAAATCCAACAGCATCGCAAGCCCCATCTTGGTCCCATGCTCTCCAGATCCACAACATTCAAGTATCTATAGTAGAAGGGAACTTTCCCTTATCTATACCTGTAGAAATATAATCTGTTTGGGCCCAAAATCATGACCCAAAAATGGTGTCAGATGAATCCTAGTAGTAAACCACCCAAAGATCTGTGCCTAATAGTCATTGAATATATATGGAAGGCAATAAGAAAAATGAAGCAATAAACAAGGACATACTCAAAATTAAACAGTCCTACAGTTTCAGTTACATTAATTTACACTTGTTAATTATTCAACCAAGAAAAAACAAGCAACCCTCTGAGAAGTTATCACAGCCTATCCCCTCTGGTTCAACCAAACAATCTCAAGTAACCCTCTGGGTAAGTTCTCACAACCTAACCCCTCTGGTTCAACTTATACAAGGATACAACGACCTCCTGGGTTAGCTCAAATGGTCTAACCCCTTTGGTCTTATGAAAATAAAAACTCTATGAGGAATCACTCACTGTAAATTCCCCCTATAGTCTTTTAATGATAAACTACAAACACTTTGAGAAATCACTCAACGTTAATTCCCCCTATAGTCTCATAATGGTAACTATAGACACTCTTAGGGAGCACTCAATTTCAATCCCCCCTATAGTCTCTCAACAGTAATTATACACACTCTGAGGGAACAATCAACGTCAATCCCACCTATGGTTTTATAGCATGATAAAGAATAAAAGTCACTCTGGGGAAGGCCTCAACTTCAATTCCCCCTATAGTCTCACTATACCAGGTTCCCACAGCCCTTTGTAAAGAAATCGTGCACAAACGATGTTCAGCAGCCAATGTAAACCTGAAAGTACTACTTGGATAAATAGCTACAAAGCATATCATAGCATCAGATAAAACACTCCATCCTAACAACACTACGCATGGGAAGTAAAAAGCCTAACAAGCAAAATAATACCAAATAGTCAATATCAAATCAAATATGGGAAAACACCTCCATAGCATGGAAAAATAACCCTATTTACAAACAAGAGTCATAACTCAAGCAAACAAGCATAGCTGGCATCAACAGGGTTAAAATACATAAACACACAATACCCCAAACTAGGGGATTGGGAAATTTTGAACATATAATTCAAATAAAAACTACATAAAGGCACAAACCACATACCTCGGCATTGTATAATCGATATAATCTCGTTTTGGCCCTTGAATCATCCTATAATGATATAGATCTACAAAAATGTCTAAAATGTTCTACCAAGGATATCTCAAAAAAAGATGATAAATCAAAGAATGGGGATCTAGAAGAAGGAAGAACTCATTATGTCTATTCCAATGTAATCGACAGTGGTTGATTCAAATAACTGATTGTCAGTTGGGGGATTGAAGAAGAATCATGTCATATGGTCACTCTTGGATGAGGGGAGTCGAGAAGAAGGCGTTTCTTCCAATTAGAAGCGACCCCTGTCCAATTTAATAGATAAAAAGAAAATTACACAATGTGTATTCTAGAAGTACATGGTGTGTATATGCCTTTACCAGGCCCCACATTAGGCAGTCTCCAAGTCACCCCACACGACCATGTACTCGGTCGTCACACAGATAGTACGTGGTCACCTATGGAAACCGAGTACATGGAGTGTACTCCTAAGTACACAGCATGTACTCCTTAAATTTCCAGATTCTCCTTTTTTCTCAAAAACACCATAAAAGAAAACCCCATACCAAAAAATAAGGTATGGGTTCTTACATGTCACCCCATCGTCAATTTTCAGCTTTCCCCAGTCGATGACGTGCGATGGATCATTCATGTACCTCCTAAGCTGTAAAGACCCGTAAAATTCAAGGGAAATTTTTTCTTAATTTTCTTTAGAATTTTACAAGAGCGCGGTTTCAGACGGAACCTGATTCTGAGGCCCGGTGTGCCCGGAATCAATTTCCGAAGTTTGGCTTGGGTACGTTCAGTGAACGAACGAGCGGGAATTTTCTAACTTTTGAACCGGTGCCCGGAATCAAATTTCGAGGGCACCGATGGAACCGTAGCGCCGGTAAATGCTTAGGAACTCCTGTTCTGGAGTTGCGTTCATACGAGTGTTGATAATAAAAATTGTGGATGTTTACTTTGTAATTACACTACAATTTTTATTATTTTACTCTAAGTGTTATCTCTTGTTGGAAGTTGGGTAACCACCCAACCTCCCTTGGGAGGTTATGAGGGTGGTGGGGCCCACACGAACCCCACCTCTTCATATCCTCTAAAACCCCTCAACTCCCACAAAAGTTATGATATCTTAAGTTATAACTTTAGACTTAAATAAGGTGAGTTGTGTGTGTGTTTTGAATTTCAAACCTTTGAAATTATTTTGTGAATAAAATAAGACTTTATCTTATTTTGTTGGGTTAGAACTCTTTAGCCATCTTGGAGAGGTTGAGAGCTCTTCTTCCTTCCTCAAGTTCCGACGAAGAACGCTCAAGCTCCGACGAAGAACGCCGCACCTCCCTTCTTCGTCTACCGTGTCAACGAAAGGGAACGCCACTTCTTCCTCGGACAACCTTCGTCGGCGTACAAAGATTCGCCAACGACGTGTCTCTTCGGACGTACCTCTTAGTCATCGGATTTGATGAACGACTACCGTGACGCCCGAACTCCGCGACGTTGTCTTCCGTGGGACGTTGACAATCTTCGAACCTATACCCAAGGTAGGGGTTGTTGTATTTTGTTTATTCTTTTATCCTTGTTCGTGGTTCATGCTTGATTAACGTAAGGATTTTAAGTTGTGTTTTAACGTGAGGGGGCCGGACCGCATGAACACGGCCGAACCCCTCCTTCGTTCTTGGTGTTTAAATTTTGCGGATGAATCAAAGTGGCGTGGTGCCGTCGCACCACGCGGATATACGTCCAAATCTTATTATGCGACGCCGTCGCGCCGCGCCATGGAAGAATCATCAAGAACGCGATGCCGTCGCGCTGCGTTGAAGAAATCAAGGTGCGGCGGAGGGGCGCGGTGTCGTCGCACCGCGCTGGACGACGAACATCGCGGCCGGTTCCGGGCCGCGGCGGAACGAGGAGACCGGCGGCCGGGCCGCCGGCATCGGAAGCCAAAGAGGGGACCGGATTTTCCGGTCCCATTGGAGAAAACCGGCCGGCCAGCTGGCCGGCCGGATGGTCAAATTCGAGGGAAATTAATCCCCCGGCCAGCTCTAAACCCCCCCCCCCCCCCTTTATGAGGGGGGCGGTTCCTTTGAGGGGGGGACAGGCGGTCCCCCCGTTTCCTGCCAATCAAGCCCCCCACGTGGGGGGGGGGGGGGCAGTTTTGCAAACAGGCGCGGCTAAAAAGCCGCGCCGCCTCCCAATCAAGCGGGGGGCTTTGCCCCCCCGCGTGCTGCCTTCCTGCGGCGCCGGGCCGTCGCGCCGTCGCGCCGCCGGCCGGCCAGGCCGGGTCGGACCCGGGTCGGGTCTAACCGGTTCGGGCCGACCCAGGGGGGGTCGGGCCGGGTCGGCCCGGACCCGGACCCGGACCCCCCCGTTTCGTATCAATTTCGGTCTTTTGGCCATAACTTGAGCCACGGACCTCCGATCGACGAACCGTCTACGGCAACGCGATCCTTGGATCGAGATGGTCGTTTCGGTATATCGCACTCAAGGTTTAGGATTACTTTGAGTTCGGCCGGGTTGGTTCGTTCACGAAACCAACCGGGCCTTCGGAGCGAAAACGCTCATATCTTGAGCTACGGACGTCCGATTGACGTGTCGTCAGCCGTGTTGTGTTCCTCTTAGTGAGACGGATCTTTTGGCATACTCCGCCCGAGGTTTGGACGCAGGTGGAGTATGGTCGGGTTGGTTTTGCCTTAAAAACCAACCGGGCCCCGGGGAAGAAAATGGCAATAACTCTCAGACCGGGCGTCTGATCGACGCGCCGTCTGTTGCGTTGAGTTCCTGTTGACGATACGGAACTTTTGGATACATCAACTCTGGACTTTGTGACAGTTGATGTATCAGCCTCTCGACTCGTGGAGCGGACCCTCTGAATGAGCTTGCTGTGTGCGGGAACCCTAGTGCTGGCTGCGACTGTTACTGTGACTAGTGCTGGCTGCGACTGTTACTGTGACTAGTGCTGGCTGCGACTGCTACTGTGACTGCGACGACGACAGTACAGAGATCCTGTGTGGATTCGACGACGACGACTACAGCAATCAGCGATCCTACGTGGATCAGTGCTACAGGTCCTGTGTGGGCCCGATCCTGTGTGGGTCTGATCCTGTGTGGGTCTTTGCGCTCAGCGGTCCTGTGTGAACCAGCGCCTACAGGTCCTATGTGGGCCTGATCCTGTGTGGGTCTTTGCGGTGATTATCTACAGGTCCTACGTGGGCCCGATCCTGTGTGGGTCTTTTGCGGGGGTTAGTTACCTATCGATCCTACGTGGGTCCGACGACTTAGATGGATCAGAGATCATCTTTATCGTCCTTTGAAGAAGTATACCTGTGTGAGCTGAATCATGTTGCTTTCCTGTGTGGAACGTGTTGTGCTATCCTGTGTGGATTACGTTTTGCTTTCCTATGTGGAATACGTTTACTTTCCTGTATGGACTGAGTTGTACATGGGCTCGGAGGTTGGAGCGTATTTGAATTCATGACTTAGGTATATGTATGGGCATATACCTAAGTAGTGTCGGTTGTTACTTCGTGATTGTACCTTTCTTCGTGGTTTATCCTTTGTGGATTTTTAGAGACCTTCAGGGGTCTCGGGGTCCCTACTGAGTAGCTTATACTCACCCCTGCACGGGCTTTTCCCGCACTACGTTGTGTTGGTTGCAGACGACGGACAGCGTTGATCTTAGCTGAGGCTTGCAGAGCGGGACGGTACCCGGAGGTGGACCACTGGGCGGGACGTGCTCGGAGCGGACGGCGGGACCCGTGGAGCAGTGGAGCTATCTGTACCCACCCTTCAGGTGGGATTTCCAGTGGACAGTTAGGAGTAGCGGCTTATACCTTTCAGTTGTTGTTTTCCCTTTCGAGTTGTACTTTACTTTCAGTTTGGGTTTGTATACTGGCCCATTTACTTTTCCGCACATTCAGTTGTACTCTGCTTTTGCTTAGTGTTTACTTTCCGCTTACTTACTCGGTGGTGTTTGTTTACTTTACAAAGGCAATGCCTTCCCTTTTTACCGGGATTTACGCCTTGGTGCTAGTCGCCAGCCCCTGGCCTATGGAAGGCGGGCTTGGGGTAGTCACGGCACGGACCCCGAGGGCGGGTCGTGACAAATTGGTATCAGAGGTGTTCGGTTCTACCGTGAACTCTGATCTTTTCTATGTGAAGCAATAATGTTTAGAATATTGAGTGTGGTTATCAGTCCAGGGAGTCCAGTGTTGGTGCGGCGGCCGACGTATCCGTACACCAGGACCCTGACTTCTGATTTCCGACTTAATGCATGAAAACATTGATTGCGTGTGTGTTTCAAAGTTTTCTTTGTGATTTCCTTGTGCCAGCTCACTAGGTATACTGTTTGACTGTGGCGCACCTGTTTCCTATTCAGGATGGCCCCACGACGGCAGCCAGCTAGGGTTCCGAGAGTCGAGTGTGACGACAGCCCACCGAGCGACGAGGCTTCGGTGCAGGGCCCTTTGTCAGCAGTGGCACCGGTGGTAGCTCTACCCGCCGAGCCCCCGATGCTTCCAGCAGCAGCCGCTGACGATGCACGTCGCCTCAGCGCACTGCATGAGTTTCAGCGCCAGCGACCGCCCAGGTTTCGCGGGGAGACGGATCCCCAGGCAGTAGAGGACTAGCTGGAGGCAGTGGTACGAGTGTTTAGGCTAGTGAGGACACCAGCAGACCTCATGGTGATCCTCGCTGCGAGCCTACTACACGCAGCAGCAGGACGATGGTGGAGCTTGATGCTCCAGGTGCACGATGAGGCATCTCTACTTTGGATGGACTTTGAGAGCCTCTTCTGCTCGGAGTTCGTCCCAGCCACCCTTCGTGCGGTGCGTATCCAGGAGCTTCTTCAGCTGCGGCAGGGCAGCATGACGGTCGCTCAGTACTCGGCGAGATTTACCGATCTCTCACGCTACTCGACCGACATGGTACGGGACCCATTCTTTCGGGCCCGGACCTTCGAGCAGGGTTTGAGACACGAGATCAGGGCATCGCTGATCTCCCTCAGCATACCGACTTAGACAGGAGTACTGGAGCGGGCCCTTCTGATCGAGAGCTTCCTTGCTGAGTCTGCACCAGCGCAATGACCCACCGCAGGGTGGCATGTGGCAGAGTCATCTGTAGCTGGCAGTCGACGGATGACTCAGGGGTCCAGACAGACCAGACCTTCAGGCAGACGACCTCAGGGCACTGGCTCAGCAGTGCAGGGCACACAACGCGGAGCCAGTCTTTCGAGTGGAAGATAGTGTTATGCATGCGGCGGGCAAGGCCACATGGCTCGTGACTGCCCGACCCGCCATGCAGAGGAGCAGCAGACGGTTGAGGAACCACCTAGGCAGAGGCAGAGGTTCGACCGTGGCGGTCCGCAGGGAGGAGGCGGACAAGGCAGAGGAGCTGGTCGAGCAGCAGTTGGTGGGCAACGCTTTGAGGCTCTACCACCACCACCACCAGGAGGTCCACCCCGACCTCAGGGGAGAGCACAGCTTCAGGCAGCCGAGGCCTTCGATCATGGAGCTCTGGGAGCCGATGGATAGGAGCAGAACTAGTGGATACATCATTTGTACTTCTGGTTCCTTGTTGCATTTGTGTAGCGTCTTGTATTATGAGCTGCAATAATAAAAGACGCATACCTTTGTGATATTTTCGTTCCTGTCCTCTTTCGTGATGTTACTAAGAGGTTCCAGTTTTGGCTGTTGACTTGACCCTCACTTGTGAGACATCTACTGGAGGAGACCCAGTTACCACACACTGATGCCGACAGTGTGACTCAACCCTTGGAGGCGAGTGTAACGGTTGAATCTCTTAGTAGTAGCGTCGAGGCCTTACGACGTCATCCTTGGTATGGATTAGTATCATCCATGTTAGGATTGACTGTTTTAGGCAAAGAATGTGGTTCATCCAGGGGATGGAACCAGATTTCTCTTATCGGCAAAGAAGAAATCTTGCAGCTCTTGTGGGACCAGAGAAGGTCCAGGTCATCCAGGAGCGGATGAGGACAGCACAGAGCCAGCAGAAGTCATACGCTGACAGGAGGCGGAGGCCACTAGAGTTCGAGGATGCGACCACGTATTCTTACGGGTCTCACCTCGACGTGGTATTCGGAGATTTGGCCGAGGCGGCAAGTTATCTCCGTGCTTCATCGGAACCTTCCAGGTCCTCAGCAGGATTGGTGAGGTGGCTTATCGCCTGGCTCTACCACCTCAGTTACACCGGGTGCACGACGTCTTCCACGTGTCCTAGCTGAGGAGATACGTGCACGACCCGACGCACATCATTGACCATGGGGAGCTTGACGTTGACGATGGGGCGACTTTTACGGAGGTCCCGGTGGAGATAGAGGATCGACAGGAGCGGGTCCTGCGTGGACGATCGATTCCTCTTGTGCGCATCAGATGGCAGCACGGGAATCTCCAGGAGAGCACATGGGAGCGGGAGGCTCAGATGCGTGCTCAGTACCCTCATTTGTTTCCCTAGTTTTTGATGTATCTTTACGGGGACGTAAAGCCCTGAGGTGGGAGTAATGTAAAGACCCGTAAAATTCAAGGGAAATTTTTTCTTAATTTTCTTTAGAATTTTACAAGAGCTCGGTTTCAGACGACACCTGATTCCGAGGCCCGGTGTGCCCGGAATCAATTTCCGAAATTTGGCTCGGGTACGTTCAGTGAACGAACGAGCGGGAATTTTCTAACTTTTGAACCGGTGCCCGGAATCGAATTCCGAGGGCACCGAAGGAACCGTAGCGCCAGTAAACGCTTAGGAACTCCTGTTTTGGAGTTGCGTTCATACGAGTGTTGATAATAAAAATTGTGGATGTTTACTTTGTAATTACACTACAATTTTTATTATTTTACTCTAAGTGTTATCTCTTGTTGGAAGTTGGGTAACCACCCAACCTCCCTTGGGAGGTTATGAGGGTGGTGGGGCCCACACGAACCCCACCTCTTCATATCCTCTAAAACCCCTCAACTCCCACATAAGTTATGATATCTTAAGTTATAACTTTAGACTTAAATAAGGTGAGTTGTGTGTGTGTTTTGAATTTCAAACCTTTGAAATTCTTTTGTGAATAAAATAAGACTTTATCTTATTTTGTTGGGTTAGAACTCTTTAGCCATATTGGAGAGGTTGAGAGCTCTTCTTCCTTCCTCAAGCTCCGACGAAGAACGCTCAAGCTCCGACGAAGAACGCCGCACCTCCCTTCATCGTCTACCGTGTCAACGAAAGGGAACGCCACTTCTTCCTCGGACAACCTTCGTCGGCGTACAAAGATTCGCCAACGACGTGTCTCTTCGGACGTACCTCTTCGTCATCGGATTTGACGAACGACTACCGTGACGCCCGACCTCCGCGACGTTGTCTTCCGCGGGACGTTGACAATCTTCGAACCTATACCCAAGGTAGGGGTTGTTGTATTTTGTTTATTCTTTTATCCTTGTTCGTGGTTCATGCTTGATTAACGTAAGGATTTTAAGTTGTGTTTTAACATGAGGGGGTCGGACCGCATGAACACGACCGAAACCCTCCTTCGTTCTTGGTGTTTAAATTTTGAGGATGAATCAAAGTGGCGTGGTGCCGTCGCACCACGCGGATATACGTCCAAATCTTATTACGCGACGCCGTCGCGCCGTGCCATGGAAGAATCATCAAGAACGTGACGCCGTCGCGCTGCGTTGAAGAAATCAAGGTGCGGCGGAGGGGCGCGGTGCCGTCGCACCGCGCCGGACGACGAACACTGCGGCCGGTTCCGGGCCGCGGCGGAACGAGGAGACCGGCGGCCGGGCCGCCGGCATCGGAAGCCGAAGAGGGGACCGGATTTTCCGGTCCCGTTGGAGAAAACCGGCCGGCCAGCTGGCCGGCCGGATGGTCAAATCCGGGGGAAATTAATCCCCCGGCCAGCTCTAAAACCCCCCCTCTTTATGAGGGGGGTGGTTCCTTTGAGGGGGGGACAGGCGGTCCCCCCGTTTCCTGCCAATCAAGCCCCCCACGTGGGGGGGGGGGGGGGGGGCGGTTTTGCAAACAGGCGCGGCTAAAAAGCCGCGCCGCCTCCCAATCAGGCGGGGGGCTTTGCCCCCCCCGCGTGCTGCCTCCGTGCGGCGCCGGGCCGCCGCGCCGCCGCGCCGCCGGCCAGGCCGGGTCGGGTCGACCCGGTTCGGGCCGACCCAGGTGGGGTCGGGCCGGGTCGGCCTGGACCCGGACCCCCCCGTTTCGTATCAATTTCGGTATTGTGGCCATAACTTGAGCCAAGGACCTCCGATTGACGAACCGTCTGCGGCAACGCGATCCTTGGATCGAGACGGTCGTTTCGGTATGTCGCACTCAAGGTTTCGGATTACTTTGAGTTCGGCCGGGTTGGTTCGTTCACGAAACCAACCGGGCCTTCGGAGAGAAAACGCTCATATCTTGAGTTACGGACGTCCGATTGACGTGCCGTCAGCCGTGTTGTGTTCCTATTAGTGAGATGGATCTTTTGGCATACTCCGCCCGAGGTTTGGACGCAGGTGGAGTATGGTCGGGTTGGTTTTTCCTTAAAAACCAACCGGGCCCCGGGGACGAAAATGCAAATAACTCTCAGACCGGGCGTCCGATCGACGCGCCGTCTGTTGCGTTGAGTTCCTGTTGACGATACGGAACTTTTGGATACATCAACTCTGGACTTTGTGACAGTTGATGTATCAGCCTCTCGACTCGTGGAGCGGACCCTCCGAACGAGCTTGCTGTGTGCGGGAACCCTAGTGCTGGCTGCGACTGTTACTGTGACTAGTGCTGGCTGCGACTGTTACTGTGACTAGTGCTGGCTGCGACTGCTACTGTGACTGCGACGACGACAGTACAGAGATCCTGTGTGGATTCGACGACGACGACTACAGCACTCAGCGATCCTACGTGGATCAGTGCTACAGGTCCTGTGTGGGCCCGATCCTGTGTGGGTCCGATCCTGTGTGGGTCTTTGCGCTCAACGGTCCTGTGTGAACCAGCGCCTACAGGTCCTGTGTGGGCCCGATCCTGTGTGGGTCTTTGCGGTGATTATCTACAGGTCCTACGTGGGCCCGATCCTGTGTGGGTCTTTTGTGGGGGTTAGTTACCTATCGATCCTACGTGGGTCCGACGACTTAGATGGATCAGAGATCATCTTTATCGTCCTTTGAAGAAGTATACCTGTGTGAGCTGAATCCTGTTGCTTTCCTGTGTGGAACGTGTTGTGCTATCCTGTGTGGATTACGTTTTGCTTTCCTGTGTGGAATACGTTTACTTTCCTGTGTGGACTGAGTTGTACATGGGCTCGGAGGTTGGAGCGTATTTGAATTCATGACTTAGGTATATGTATGGGCATATACCTAAGCAGTGTCGGTTGTTACTTCGTGATTGTACCTTTCTTCGTGGTTTATCCTTTGTGGATTTTTAGAGACCTTCAGGGGTCTCGGGGTCCCTACTGAGTAGCTTATACTCACCCCTGCACGGGCTTTGCCCGCACTACGTTATGTTGGTTGCAGACGACGGACAGCGTTGATCTTAGCTGAGGCTTGCAGAGCGGGACGGTACCCGGAGGTGGACCACTGGGCGGGACGTGCTCGGAGCGGACGGCGGGACCCGTGGAGCAGTGGAGCTATCTGTACCCACCCTTCAGGTGGGATTTCCAGTGGACAGTTCGGAGTAGCGGCTTTTACCTTTCAGTTGATGTTTTCCCTTTCGAGTTGTACTTTACTTTCAGTTTGGGTTTGTATACTGGCCCATTTACTTTTCCGCACATTCAGTTGTACTCTGCTTTTGCTTAGTGTTTACTTTCCGCTTACTTACTCTGTGGTGTTTGTTTACTTTACAAAGGCAATGCCTTCCCTTTTTACCGGGATTTATGCCTTGGTGCTAGTCGCCAGCCCCTGGCCTATGGAAGGCGGGCTTGGGGTAGTCACGGCACGGACCCCGAGGGCGGGTCGTGACATAAGCAGCGACATGTGAAATACATCATGCACCTGATGCATCTATGGGGGAAGAGCTAGGTGGTACGCCATGTTTCCAACTCTGCTCAGAATCTAGAAAGGGTTTATGAACCTCAGATTGAACTTTTCACCCCATCTAAATTTCTGAAATCCCTATCGAGGTGAGACCTGAAGGAACACATAGTCTCCCTCCTCGAACTCGAAGGGCCTTAATATTCTATCAGTATGAAATTTCTGCATGCTCTATGCAATCCTCATCCTCTCTTGGATGATCTACACCTTCTCAGGGGGTCATTGTTGACGCCCCTTTCCATCATAGATTCTAATGACTGGAGAAGGGGAATACCTTAACACAAAGTGATTCATCCTTTAAAGAAACATCAAAAATCGACAAAGTCATGAACATTGATTTCTTTGAGCATGGGCCGCGCAGGTTCCAAGATAGTCGCGCAGTTATACCTGCATGCCACATATTGGGCATGTAGGTGACCTGTGTACCCTATTTAATTTTTTCCCAAGGTCTTCAGCAGCCTATAACTACCCCTTGTGGGCCCCCCATTTCAAGGACAAAAAAATCCAAAAGTCAGATTTGATCTCCTGGCGCCCTAGTCTCCTCTTGAAGTCTTCAAAACACTTATAAGGTAATTTCTTGCCTATAATGGAAGATATAAAGAGGGGGAACAAGTCCTAAGTGTTGAAATTCATCAACACCTACGCGCCTAAGTGTCCATCCCTTATGGGAAATGGCCACACTTGTGCACTGCTTTATCCCTTCAATAGAACCTACTCTCCCCTCTTTTGGAAGCCTTTAGAGATGATACTAAGGGATAGAGAAAAGGCTCGCCCAAGAATTACCCTATGGGTTAATCGTCACACAAGTACACATGTGTCGCGCAGGTATACCTGCGCGACCAGTACTTGCGCGCCCAAATAGGACCTACGCACCTACTTCCTTTTGGGTGCCCCTCCTGCCTATTCAACTCATTTATTCAATTCCACCTCTCCTTTTCAATATTTAGCCTTCAAAACCCTCTTCAAAGTCATTTGTGACATGGTTCCTTTGTTGGCTTCCTTATCTGAAATGAATTATGTGGAACATCTCTCAAAACCTAGTGATTTGCATATCTTTAGGTCATAAAGGATAGATATTTAATTCATTCAAACTCATATTTTAAGATGAGAATATCTTTAACCTAGGCAACCTTTTCAAGAGTAATCCCCATATCACAAGTCCCCTAACCTGGGCCTCCTTTTCCGTAATAATCCCCGGTCATAATTTCCTAACATGGGCCTCCTTTTCAGGAGTAAGCCCCAGTTCATGTTACCTTAATATGGGCATCCTCTTTAGGAGTAAGCCCCAAATTCCAAATTCATTTAACCTAGGCCTCCTTCTCAGGATTAAGCCTCGGTTCTCAAATTCCCTTAACTTGGGCCTCCTTTTCATGAGTAAGCCCCTGTCATAATTTCTCTTAACCAGTCTTAACTCCTTTTGATTTGGGATTCCTTCTCAGGAATAAAACCCAATCACAAGTCCCCTCCTAATTTGGGCATCCTCCTCAGGAGTAATCCCCAAGTTAGAGTATCCAAATCTCCATAAACAACATATACCTTTATGGACCTTGTTCCCAGGCTTCTTCTCTAAAGTAAGTATTGATCATTATCTATTTGGGCAATCATACATACATAAGACCCATATCATTCCTTGTGACTGCATATTTCGTGGCACAAATTGTCATGTTTACTGATACCTCTTGTTTCTCACACCGAGCATGACTCACATGAGCTTAGAGTGTAAAAGTAACCATGGCACATCTCTTTGGGTCATTAATCATACGTAAGCCCTACAATTCCCAACTGAACTACGTGGAATTTGATCTCTAACTTAAAAGTGGAGTACGTAGAAAGCCTTTATGAGGTTCAATCCCATCACCCATTAATTATCATTCATCCCATATGACGTTAAATTATATCTTAATTCCAAAACTACGTGGGTTCTGATTCCTTTTCTAACAAGGATACGTAGGTAGCACATCTGCGGGGACGATCCCAACTCTGAAATACTCCATGTCCTTCTGAACGATAATAAACTTCATGTTCCCCGCTGAGTGGCTTTAAAACTAGTATGGTTATCATAATGACCTAGAGATATTTATATAATGTGTTGAAGGATACCATTGACTAAGAATATATAACAAATACATATGATTCTCTATCGATGAAGAACCTCAAATACATATAAAAGATTCTCTAAATCTCATACTTTTTTTTTTGAAAAAGCATGTATCATTAATGACAAAGATCAGCAGAAGTACATGCATGAAGCCATGAAGGGAAATTCTCCATCCAGAGCTGGTTAGTGCCAAATGGGCCTAAGGACGCTAGCTGATGGGCCGCGTTGTTCCCTTCCCTTTTGGTGAATGAGAAGGTTCACAATGAGAAACGTTGGCTGAGTGAGATAATTCTCCTGACAGTGGCGCCAAACGACTGGAGTCCGCCATCGTTGTGATTGATAGTGTCGATAACGGAAAGACAGTCAGACTCAATGATGATGTCGCCCCATCCACATTCAATAGCGAGAATCATACCAGCAAAGATGGACTTGGCTTCAGCGACCACTGGTTCCCAGAATGTCTGATGTGGTTCATACTTAGCAGCAAGGATTTTCCCCAGATGATTTCGGGAAAGGAGTCCGAGGGAAACAAGCCCATCTTTTGGAAGCAATGCGTCCACATTGATCTTGAGAATCCCTTCTATTGGGGGATTCCAGGGAACAAGAGGAGAGGGGGAGACACCCGGCATAGAACATCTATTGTGGCCTTCCCAACCTTCAATCCAAGAGGTAGCACGATCAATCCAGAATTTGGGGGGTCTGTAGGCATGATGAAAAATAGCATCGTTGCGCCGGACCCAAATAATCCAGGCCAGAGTGCAGAGTGAACCAACATCAGCCGAGGAGAGAGAGGAGTACCAACGCGTCAGAAGATCGGGAAGGTCAGAGGCCAATGCCAGCAAAGCAGAAGAAACTGAACCCCATAGATTCCAGATTTCCTTAGCTCCCGGGCAGAGAATGATAGCGTGCAGAGGGGTTTTAGGAGTGTTCGGGAAGAAAGGGCAAAAGACGATACTGGCCATATGTCGAAAAACGAGAAGGATCATTGTTGGGAGAGTAACCGAACCAACCTGCCACCAAAAATGAAGAATTTTTCGGGGGACATTGAGCAACCAGATCGATTTCCAATGACCCTCGTCCCTGCCAACTGGGTGGATTCCAAGAGCAAGTCTGTAGCCGGATCTCACCTTGTAAACGCCCGAAATGTCATTGATCCAGAAGCGATGGTCAGGGCCTGCGTCTGGTACCCAGGGGATGCTAAGGATAATTCTTTGATCTCTTTCGTTAAACCATTCGAGGATCTTATCCAAAC
This sequence comes from Viscum album, assembly GCA_963277665.1. Taxonomy (NCBI): domain Eukaryota; kingdom Viridiplantae; phylum Streptophyta; class Magnoliopsida; order Santalales; family Viscaceae; genus Viscum; species Viscum album. The sequence goes on from OY728133.1 coordinate 32,395,681, forward strand.
ACCACCCTTGTCCCCGTTCGGAAAGGAGGAAGCTGATAGTGGCATCTTCCAGACTTGGTTGGTCGGGGGATGTAGCCCGTAAACCATCCTTATCAACAAGCCATGGATCATACCAAATTTTGATAGATGAGCCAGTCCCAATTCTCCAACCCAATCCTTTATCCAGGAGCTTTTTTCCCCCCAGATGCTTCTCCAGAGGAAGCTGGGACGAGGACCAAGAGAGGAAGCATGAAAGTACGTGTGGGGAAAATACTTAGCTACTATAACACGTGCACAAAGAGATGAAGGTTGGTCAATAAGGCACCATCCTTTCTTGGAAAAAAGCACATCGTTGAAGAGAGGGATATTCTGAAACCCCATCCCACCCTCTGATTTGGGTTTGCAGAGTTTCTCCCAGGCCATCCAATGGGGTCAATTCCTTCCATCGTGCTTCCCCCACCAGAAATTGGCAGTACATGTGTGGATCTGATCGGTGATGGCCACCAGGAGCTTAAAAAGGGACATAAAGTAGCTGGGGACAGATTGGATGACGGCTTTGATGAGAGTCTCTTTGCCAGCTTTTGAAATTCTTTTAGGGGTCCAGCCTTGGATTTTAGCCTCAATCCAATCCATGATGGATGCGAAGATTTCTTTTTTAGACCGGCCAATAACCATGGGGAGCCTGAGATACTTATGATGTTTTACAACCATATGGATGCCAGCTGAAGTGCAAAGTTCATCCCTCTTAGACAAAGGCACCCCTGCGTTGAAGGAAATTTCAGATTTACCATGATTGATTGTTTGGTCAGACACCCTCTCATACTAGCGGATGACCTGGAAGATCACCCGGCATTCATAAATTGTTTCTCTAGAAAAAATTCGGCAGTCGTCAGCGAAGAAGAGATGTGACACTAGAGGGATAACTCGACAAACTTTTTCCCCATGAATAGATTTAGAAGAAACAGCCCTGGAAATAAGATTAGAAAACATGTCAGCCACCAGGATGAAGAGAAAGGGGGATAGAGGGTCTCCCTGGCAAAGGCCTCGAGAAGGGGTGAAATATCTGGTAAGCTCCCCATTGACCTTGATTTTAAACGAGACAGTCGAGACGCAGTTCATGACCATATCTGTCTATTTAGCGCAAAAACCCATTTTCTGCATAACGACTATAAGGAAGTCCCATTCAACTCTATCGTAGGCCTTGGACATATCCAATTTCCAGGCCATGGTTCCTCTCTTCGCCGTGCAGCAAGATTTCATAGAGTGGAACACTTCATGGGCCATAATTGGATTATCAGTGATCAGTCTCTTGGCCACGAAGGCGCTCTGATTTTCAGAGATAATATCTGGTAGCCAAGTTCACATCCGATTGACAAGGATCTTTGAAATGATCTTGTAAGAGACATTACAGAGTTTGATAGGTCGAAAGTCAGGGATCTCCATAGGTTTCTTGATTTTGGGGATTAGGACGAAGACAGTTTCATTGATGGCCGCAATGCTGGTGTTGTCAGCCCAAATATTTTTAATCATGTTGCAGATTTCAGGACCGATTATGTGCCAGTATTGCTTAAAAAAATAGGGTGTGGAACCCATCTGGTCCCGGAGCCTTGGTGGGATGAAGATGTTTCAAAGCCAGGCGTATCTCGTAATCTGTCACATCTTTGGAGAGCTTCCTATTGATCTCTCCAGTGATCACAGGTCTGATACATTCTTCCACCTCAGCAGACATGAAAGGGGTTCCTGTAGAGAAGATGTTCTGGTAAAATCCAGTCAAGGTTTCATGGATACCATTGGTGTCAGAAACTTTGCTTCCATCGGGCTGTGATAAGCAGGTAATGGAGTTTTTTTGACGCCTGGATGAAACTTTCTGATGAAAATACTGGGTATTAGCATCCCCTTATTTGATATGGTTGTCCTGCGCACGCATATCCTAGAAACTTTCCTTGATACGTAAGGTTGTGTCCAGATCTCTTTGTATGGCGCCATTCTTAGAGAGATTGCAATTGGATGTGGGTTGTTTGAGGAGAAAGTTCAGTCTCTTTTCAAGGGAGTCGTAGTTCCGGTCAGGGTGTCAGAATTTCTTATTGCTCCACGACCTCAGATCGGATGCGACCTATTGGAGGTTGAGGCAAACATCCTCATGAGTACATTTCCAGCTTGATCGGATCACCTCTTCACATTCCTGATCTTTTGACCAAAATCTCTCAAATATGAAGGGTCTGGAAAAAGGTCTAGTACGTTCTCCATGGGTACAATCAATGAGGATTGGACAGTGGTCTGAGCAGTTGAGGGCCATGTGTTCAATATGAAACATGATGAACATATTAATCCAATCAGAAGATCTCATAAATCTATCAAGACGCTCAGCGATACGGGTGCCTTTTGAGTTGTCATGGAACCAAGTATACGGATTTCTTGAGTACCCCAGATTGACCAGGTCCGCCCTGAAAACTTCATCCTTGAAGCATGACATCGAAACTGAAGGTCGGATGGTTCCGCCCCTCTTTTCCTTATGGAACATAATCTCATTGAAGTCTCCGCCGAACAGAATAGGGCTCGGTAAGTCAAATCATAGCTTATATAGAAGATCCCATGACTTCACCTTGTCATTATGGGATGGCCAGCCATAGAAACCCACAAAAGTCCAAGGTGGGTGAAGGTCTGTATGAATAGTCGCTTCCACATGGTGCGGGGAGAAGGACAAAATTTTGACATAGACATTGTCCTTCCAAAGGAGACAGAGTCCCCCGGAATGGCCTTGTCTAGGGACTGGGAAACAGCCTTGGAAGTCGCACTTCAAAGCAATACCCTTGGTGTCCTTGCATTCCAGTATGGTTTCGGACAGGAAAACCATATCAGGGCGACTTTGAGCACAATTGCGCTGAAGCATGCGAACCGTTCGGGGGTTTCCAAGCCCATGAAATTTCCAACATAAGACAATCATTTCTCTAGGCAGGGCTGGGGCTCTCCCACCATCGCCTTTAGTATCTCCGAACTTACTTTTCCATCTTTCGTTTTCCATCTTTTGGTGAGGTTCCTTCCTAATTGACATGTTTCATTTTGTCTCTTCCTCACCCTGAGTTTTGGGTCTTCTATGTGCCCATCACTCTCACCTTGTTGACTCCTTTTCCACATTCGATGGGTGATTGGACACATTAGTGAAGGTCCCAACATACCAAGGTCCTTCATCGTAAGAGTGCTAGCTGCAGTCAAAGGTGGTTCAAGTTCTGGATCTGGTGGTTCGACATGCATCAATATCGGCTTTGAGCAATATGACGGGGAATTTTGTTGCATCAGCACCAACATTGTCGGTGTTAGAGAATTGTCCCTCAGGGGTTTTGGTTGAACTCCAGCTTCTCTCTGAGTGCCAGCTTCTCCCTGAGTGGGAGGGCCATCCTTTGGGGAATTCATTGGCTGAGGCATTAAGGCTTTTTCAGGTATGGGGTTTGTCGGACTAGAATGTGCCAAAGTGAGACGGTCACGGCCTTTTTGTTTTTCCATCTCCGGGATGAAAGCATGTTTATTCATTTTGGCCTGGAGCTAGGGGTTTTACTGGAGTATAGCGTTACCCGTATCACTCTTATGTTTAGTGGTGCACGTTCTTTCCAGATGGCCAAGGCGACCACAGTGAAAGCAGAAGATTGGGAGTTTCTCAAACTTGAATGATATCAAAGTGTTGGTATCTTCAATCTTTAAGAACATTCCCCTCATCAGTGGCTCTAACACGTCAATCTCCACCTTAATTCGAACCTCGGGGCCCCATTGTATTGGGTCTGAACTGTCCCATTCAAGAAAGTTCCCAAAACTGTCCCCAATTCCACTCATTGTACGTTCCGTTCTTGCATGGAAGGGGATTCCTTTAATTTGTATCCAGAAGGGGGAACGGGTTAAAATAACTCGCTGGATATCCCCCCCCTTTTAAATCTTCCCTGAGAAGGAGTCGACTATCGAAGGACCACGGTCTACCGTGCAAGATTTTATCTCTATATTTCTCTTTAAAGAACTCAAAGATGAAGCGGTTTATCTCCGCTTCCCGAATAGCCACTCCTGCCTCAAGTTTCCAGATATTCTGTAGAATTTTCTTGAGCGCCCCCTGATTAACCGATATGTTTTCCACAAACTTTCCCACCATGAGCAGAGACAAGCGCTTTTCTAGGAATGTGTCTTCATTTCGCTGTGCCTCTATTGTTGCCTTTTCTTTGTCCGTCAGGGCCAACCTCTTCCATTGATTGACCAACTCCTCGTCCATGATGCACAAAAGATTTCGGAGACTCTAAAGGGCCGGTTTCTTTGTAGCCCCATGGCCCTCACTTGGGTCAAATCCCGGTGCCACTAAGGCCTCTCTAAGCCATACAAGGCAGCCTCCATCCACGAATCACACCCCTGGCCAGGCTGCACAACCAATACAATCAAATGTGTCTCTTGGTTGGCCGCATCCAAGAAAATCTCACTGCAACACACCCCACTCTTCGCGGGGCAACACCCCTGATGGACCTTCAGCCATCACAGCACAACAAGTGCTTCACAGCGACACATTTCACACCAGGCCCACATCACGCCACTTCACAGCTGAGCTTCGCAGCAACAACAACGGGACGACCTTACACCCACTGGTCCCCACCTTCAGCACTGTGTCTCCCCCTCCAAACGGATCAAACCCCCACAACTTGATCAGCACAATAGCCAATTCGCGAGCATACACATTGCGAACAAACAACGCGGACGAACCTCACGAGAGGCACTTCGTGAGGTAGACCACACCGTGACAGCCGCTTTGTGGTCTCTCGGCGTAGTGAATTGTCGCGGAAGGAGCTTCGTGATTCCAGACCAGTTCGCGGAGAAGACTTAGCTAATCAAGGAGAATGAATCTGGTAGCAAAGTAGTGCTCACTTCACAATAGTAGGGAGAGAACCAAAGGGTGAAGAGCTCCGCAAATTCAGTTTTCTGTGGAAGGAGCTTCACGAGCCAGAACCTGTTCGCAGCAGACACTTCACGAATCAGGGAGAAAGAAAACCTGCAATAGTGCAGAATCCACTCCACGGCAGCGGGAAGAAGAGAAAGAGATGGGGAAAAAAGGAATCCTTGAATTCGGGATTGCCTCGAGACTCTGGGTACAAGAATCTGACTCTGAAAGGGGACTTGCAGAAGGGACAGGGTTCCGCAAGAAGATGGTGAAGTCAGGAGCCAAGGACGCACAGATCTGGACTGTTGGTTATGAAAGAGGATGGGGAGATGGCAACACGTTCCCTCACGCAAATCTGGTGCCAGCGAGGGGGGCGACGACAGACGGAGCTTCAGGGCCCCGAGGGAGGCATGATCCAACACCTGAGTCAAAGACGAGCAGATGAGGGAGAACCAGTTCCTTCCAGAGTACAGACGACGAGAACCGGGAGCCGGAAAGGGAGAAGGGAGGCAGAGCACGAGATCCCGCAACGACGAGATGGGGAGAGACAAAGGAAGGAGGAGAGAACCAAAGACACCGAAGCTGGGGACGATCGAACAACACAGATCTCGGGCGGGGTATGTGAAGGGAGACGGCGCCACCGGAACCTGGGCGGACAAAGAAACCTAAACCCTAGGAATTCCTAGGAGGGAGCTCTCACGCAGGAGAGACAAGACTATGTACATTCTCTAAATCTCATACATATTAATCATTGATTGTCAGATATTAAGGAAATATCATTTTCATACTTGGTAGTGTAATAAGGATTCACGAACATAACTTAAATCTATAAAGAGAGTCCCAGAGTAGACAATAATTCCCAACAAAAAGGTGTGATGAGTCCGACCTCCCATCCTCTCGACCAATGAAAATTCTTAAGCCTCATCGGTCCACAACTAATAAGCACCTACCTTTAGAAAGTAGGTCCAAATGGATATAGAATCATTGGATGTTTCTGGTTCTACGAACAAACCCATTAGAAACCGATTGGAATGTTTGAACCTTAAGAAAACAAGGTCATTCCCATTTCCATAAGAAACAAAAAATGGTGAACCCGATGTGAATCCTTAACCAAGTTAAAATGATGTTTTACTTATTTGTTAGGCCCCTATTTAAACTCAATGAGAGGGCCAACAAAATAATCAATAACATATGTTCTCATCCAAAAGATGTAGTGGATTAACTTATCTTGATTATGTCTATTACATCAAACATGCACTCTTTTCTAAGATCATCTGCGTTACAGAAATGGCTTCTCTAAAGTTCACACCTGTGAATGCATCTGATGCTACTCCTGGTGGATCTTCATCCACTCTGAGGATGAAGTCACCTACTCAACATCTTCAACACTGGGTATCAAATGCACTAGTTAAGGAATATCATCAACATGGTACCATTCCGACTCTGGAGGCTACTCGACAAGCTCTTCAAGTCAATAATTCACCCTGGTTGTTCGGACAGTGACGACCAGCGATCAAGAAGCAGGTGGTTCCAACCACTGTCTCCAACCGTTTCGGGTCGTTATCCCAGGAAAAAAATCACAATTCCCTCCCATATTATAGGGAGGTGAATGAGAAGGTCACTCAAGGACTTAATTCAAGGAGATATGATTCTTTCCAGAGGGATCCCATCAACAATCGCCGCCAGACTCGTGCGACAGTGCGCCCTCAACATGATGAGGGTATCACCTTCAGGGGTTCGGCTCAGGTTCCTCATACCTGAGCATGCAAGACGAACCACTAGAGGTGAAATATGGTCAACAGGGAGCAGGTTCTTACTTCTTCCCCCTCCGGAGAATTCCATCAACCTAACTTGATGGAATGTGACGAGCGGGCACATACACCCATCTGTTCTAATCTCGTTGTCCAACAGACTCTTCTAGTAGCAACTCACCAATCCCGCTATGAAACTCTAGAGGAGTATTATAGGTAGGAATCTACACTTGTTTATAACTCATCAGCTAGTCACCAGGCTCGTCTGACTACAACCAAAGTAGTTCACAGATCTAATATGGTGGCAACTGATAAGCAGGGATATACACCTATTTACAATCAACGATTCTTTCAGCAGTCTCTTATTCCAGCATTGAAGTAAAATAATCAATCATACTTGACGAAGAATACACAGCAGGTACATACACCTACCAATGTTAATAAAACCTTCCAACAGTCTCGTTTAGTAGCACTCAGAGAAGTCAGTCGGAAATCCCCGATGACAAAATTGGAGCAGACTCAACTCTCTGCCCCCACACATAAGTACTATCAAAACTCACTGATAGGAAAAGGAGGACAGGAGTAGAAACACACACCTACTCCAAGCATGGAATGGAAATATATTTCCGTTCTGGTAGCTGAAGTCACCAAGCACATTCTGACGATGGTGAAAGAGCAGAAACAAATCCCTGCTCATATTCTGGATGCCTGCCAGAATATTATAACAGCTTCAGTAGCTTCACAAGGAAAGAAATGAAAATCTTTCCCTACTAGTGGAGTGACACATCAATAGATCACTCTGGAATAGATAAAAACCTCTATTCTAGTCCAAGAGGGTTGTGGGGCATACTCCCCCATATCATATGGCCAATCAAGTCAGGCACATACACCTGATTTGAATGGATATAATCAGCCTAACCTGACTATTTCTCCTGATCAGGCACATACACCTACCCATAATAACCACTTTTGTCAACAAGTTGTTCCCAAAGTGAGTAAGAAGGCGTCTAAGAAAAAGACTCGTCTAGCACAGTTAAGAAATCAAGAGCCAATCTGTAATAAGGCCTTGCTCGATGCTGGAGTTCTTAATGCACTCAGAAAATTATCTATTGCAACTCAAGATTCTACTCTCTCATTTCCCAATAGTGGGAATATTAATTCCGAAGGTCTACATTAGACACATCCTCATGAAGGCTTGCTTCATGACAGTTAGGTCGATCTCAAAGTATCATCTTCAGATGAGAGTCACGATAACCCTCTGTGTGGCCAGAAGATCAAGGAGAAAAAGGTTTCATCTTTTGTTGTAACCCAACATGGTGGTCATCCCCATGATGATGAATTTAGCTGTGAAATTCCTATCCGCATTATTAAATAACATTTCATGTAAAATGATCCAATAGACAATATAATGATGAGAAAGCCCTCTTATCTTGAGGCACTTGCAAATGTGAAGCCAGTCATGTCTGATGCATTACCACTAGAAGGTGAAATACTTTCTCAATCAGAAGATAACCCGGGGTGTATTTCATTCTCCGAACCACCCTTGGGTCATTCATTTTCTAGTCTGAAAAGTGAATTCTCTACCAATCTTGTTGAATATGATGAAGCAACAAGGAAGCACCAGCTCTGGTCTAATCAGGTAGAATAATCTTCATTGAATGATAAAGAATAAGTGTTGAATATGAGAAAACAACTGGGGAAAGGTGAAGTGCTAGTTATGTTTTGGCCTTTGGCTGACTCTCAGTATGAAATTCCAGAGATGTTGACGGAAGATGGTATTCACGATATTTTTCTCAACATGTGGAAAACTCTTTGTCAATTGAAAAAGAAAATATTATCTTATGATGAATATGAATATCATTTCAAGATAATAGAAGGGTTACAGTGCCAAATTGATTTGGAATCTCTCTCAGTTTCTCGATATCCAAAGTCTAAAAAGCAGCAGAGAACCCTTCAGCATTCATGCCTTGGCGCACTAAAAAGGTTACGCCAGTTAATTACCAATGCCACATCTGATATTCATATCAGGGGATAGGGTGTCCATGGAGCACTACATTTCACTGTACTCTCCATCCAACAAATCCCACAAAAAATGGTCTCATGAAATGTTATTTTTCATGACCGACCATAGCCAATTGGCTTTGTTTGTAATCAAAGGCTCGCTCAAGAATAGACCTCAACTAGTTCTTCTCAAAGTCAGTCATAAAGAGAACAAGTTCTTGAATTACTCTTGTATCAGGCAAATGAGAATATCGAACAGGCTTCTCGTTTAGAGCGTTCAAATCATCAAGTGAAAGAAGTTTCATAATCATCCAATGGTCTTTTGAGCCAGGTGATTTGAGTGGATGTAGGTTGATGCATCCAGCCAATTTCCAGACTAAATTCCGCAAGATCAGGAGAGATTTTAAGAAAGTATCTGATGTAGCAACTCAAGAACCACCCCAGCTTGCTAGACTAGGGAATATTTTAGCCCAACCCTCAGAATCAACAAATAGGATTCGAGGAGTTGAGCAGAAACAACAGGAACATCCCCAGTCCATCGGACTGAGGACTTTTTCAAATCCTCAATCTCTTCCTCAGAGAAATTCAGTCTTCTCTCGATTAGGGAAGAAGCCCCAAGAGAAATGAAGAGCCGAATTATCAAGATATTCCCTCCAAATTATGGTTCGTCAAGAAGTTCCTGAGGGATCAAATCAACAGAAGGCAGTGTCTCATCAGGGACATGGAAGAAGACAATATCGCAGAAATGCCGATAGAAGGGATCTAATGCATTATGCATCAATAAATGTCATCAATGTCATTGTTGATGATCCTCTATAACATGAGGCTCACTCAGAGGGATTAGATGAGGAATTTCTTGCTCAAGAAGTTGTGCACACAGAAACAAATGAAGAAGGTGTGCATACAAGAAATCAAAGGCTTACCCAGAATCTAGGTATTCCTTCAAATAACCAACTTCCCCCTCTTTAAAAGGAATCTAACGAGGGGAAAGGAAAGAATTAGGTTACATACCCTTCCTATAGATAAGGACAATCACTCTCACTGGAGTAAATATTTTCACAAAAATAGGAAGAAATGAAGGAATTAAGGAGGTTGAATGCAGATCTACTTCAAGGTAGTCTTCCTCCTAAGCGTGCTGGAGTCAGTCAGCCAAGGGAATTTATTGTGGCTACTGAGATAGATCAAGAGTATCCTCCCTTACCATTGCACCCTCATAGGTCTAATCCTATGGGTCAGGTGCAACAACAACCGGTGGTGTTATCCTCAATTGCAGTACCAGCCACCACATCTATCCAAGATCCAGTTATTGCACCTGCTCAGGTCCAACCTCAACCGAATGTTTCTAAAAAGTTAATAACTAACATTGAGTCATTAATAGCTCGGTTGGAAGCTATAGAGGGAAAACGTACAAAAATTCAACCAGAAAAGAGAGCTTACCCTGAATGGGTTGATGCAATTCCTCCCCCATCAAATTTTGCAAGTACCACATTCCCAATATTTAATGGTTCGGGAGACCCAGAGCAACACTTAACACATTTTGTTTCTCGTTGCAATCCTATGATGGGAACCCCTCAGCCACAGGAAGCAATTAAGCTCATGTGTTTTGTACAGTCATTAAAAGGGCCTACTTTTTTCTGGTATAAAATCTTGAATTCCCGGTCAATTACTGGATGGGAGGATCTCCGTCAACGATTCCTTCTTTAATTCATCTCAACTTTGCCAAAGACAACAGTTTTTTATCTTAAAATTGTAAGCAAAGGGAGAATGAAAGGGTTTCAGATTTCATTACTCACTGGAAGGGATTAACATATTCCTTAAGCTTAGCACTCCCTCAAGAAGATTTGTTTCCAATTTGTGTGGCAAATTTGTGTGATGAATTACGCACACCGTTGATCCATGTGAAATACACAGGAGGGTTTCGAGACCTTACTTCGATCGCACAACAGATTGAAGACTCTCTTACAAAGACTAAGGATAAAACTCATGTAATTCCATCAGCTCTAGGAATGAGAATGGGTAAAGTAGAGACTGCTACAGTTATGCTTAAACAAGCACCTGTACCTGCTTCTACTTCAAAACCTTCATATTATCAAAGGGCTCCACCTCCTAAGAGACAACAATAGAGGTTGTTTGTCAAGATGATCAAAGAGATCAAAGACAGAAACAATTTGAGGATCTGAAGAGAAAATTTTACTCTTTCTGAAATGAACAAGTTCATGGTTACTTCATTTTGGCTCGGGAAAATAATTCGGTTCAGTTGCCAAGGACCAAAAGTCCTAACAAGGAAGGAGATGAAGACCGTCCCAACTATTACCCATTTCATCAGATGTTGGGGAATCCCATTCAGGAGTGTTTTGTCTTCAAAGACCTCCTGAAAAAGATGGTGGACTCAGGACAAGTCAAACTGAAAGGTTCTTCAGCTCAGCTAGCATGTGTTACTGCTACAAATCTAGAGAAAGAAGGCGAGTGAAAAGAATTCAAAAACAAAAATGTGCAAAAATATGATGATTGGATGGTCATGAAAATGATCAACCGAACTCATTCCATTTTGTGAACTCAATTGAAGAAACCAATTGTGTCTCTTGCTATGAATGCCACAACAAAACCCTCTTCATTAGAGGGAAAATCCTCGAAGGGGTGACATAATTCGAAAAAAGAGGAACAATCAGAAGAAGATGAAATATTATCAACGCCCAAGTTGTCTTTGACTCTGGCATATTTTATGTCATCTAATTCAAAGCCACAGGCACCGCCCAACCAAATGGAACAACCTAAATTGGATAATCAGGCATAATATTTGTCAGATGAAGAGTTGATTTTTTGGTTCTGTTAATATGATTCATTAATCGGATCCTTATGATAGCCATATCTTTGATCTTGATGAGCCTGAGTTCCCTGTATCAAACAGAGGAATTAGAGGGAGTTCCAGAGGTCTGAGATACATAGGAAGACGTGGATATCCTAGAAACAACTATTCCAATTCTACCCCTGTTAGAACTGTGTATGCAGCAGAAACTTGTGGTAGATCCCTTCAGCGGGCTCAACAAGAACAAGAATGTTCTTCCACGCAAGGAAGATTCAGTCCAGGTATAATTATTCTAGAGGATCGGTTAGAGGTTCCACCTTCTTCCTCTCAGAAAGTAAATAGACCTAGTTGGTTTAATCTTCTAAAACTAGGAGTATTTCTAACTCCTACCCCGATACAAGAAGCATCTACTTCCAAAGCCTCAACTTCTAAGGAACCTGCGAAACCACAAATTCCAGTTAGGAAACACAGACCTTTGGATCAAAAATATGATTTCTTGAAGTATTTGTCCCAAATACCGGCCAATTTATCAATTTTGAATGCCTTGAACCTATCAAAGGATCTTCAGGAGGCACTCAATGAGGCTTTGTCAAGTCCTCAGAAATTTTCAACTGAAATTATTGTGGCTGAAGTCTACCATGTAGATAATGATCCTACAGAATTCCATGTAGTAATATCTTTTACAGATGAAGATGAAGATGATGTTGTTCATGGACATATTAGACCTTTTTATTTATCTAACAAGGTCAATAGTGTATACATCTGAAGTTATTTCATTGATAATGGTTCAGGAGTCAACCTCATCCCCATTCGTACACTTCGTCGATTGGGCCTCACAGAATCTGATTTATCTTCTTCTACATTGATGTTACAAGGATATGATAAAAATTAACAAGAACCATTGGGTGAGATTACACTCAGAACTCAGTTTGGAGACCTTGTATCCAATTCAGATTTCATGGTTGTTGATCACGATACAACCTTCAACATTTTTCTTGGAATACCATGGCTATATCAACATGCGGTTATCCCTTCATCATACCACCAATGCCTCAAATACTGTTTCAATGGTCCAATTGGGACATTGTATGGTGATAAGGGCCCATTCAAAACATGTGAATCTCAATACATTGAGGCAGAATTCTATCACATGGATGTTAAGGAGAAATTCACAATAAGGGAGGTTACTAAGGTTAATTCTCCATATGGTTTGGAAAAGATTCCGGTAAACCCATTCATACATATGAGTACAGATTATGTATTGCCTATCATTCAAATTGACAGTATATACCCAAATCCAAGTACTCTTATGGAAACTTCCATAATGTCAATTATGACAATCAAGCCAGACAGCATGGGAGAAAGTGGTGATTCACCAAGAAATGATGAAAGCTCAAATTGAGATGTCTTCATTTCATCCGCTGAAATCCAGCAAGTATATACTTCACCAACCAGGCCAGAAGAAGTTATAGAAATGTAATAGGTGAACGATGATGTCGATATTAAATCCACCATCTCCTATTTATTACCCAAGGAAGACCCTTCATCATCAATATGGTCAGAAAGGGAAGCATCTTCTTCAAGATGTTCAAATTTTAATATCTCTCATGATCATGGAAATTATGCTTCATCATCTACTATGCAAGTAGAAACATAAGAAGTAACACATGTTGAAGAAGAAGAGGAAGATCTCAAGGATGCTCCTCCAGAATTTGAAGAGGGTATCTCCACTACTATGGATGAACTCAGAGAAATAAATCTGGGTACAAAAGAAGATCCATGGCCCCACTTTAATTAGTGCGGACATGACTCTTCAAGAGAAAGAAATGTATATTTCATTTTTAAATCAAAATCGAGATATATTTTCTTAGAATTATATAGAAAAGTCAGGGCTTGATCCTTATGTTTCTACTCATCGTTTGGGTTTTCCAGAAGAACATTGAGTATTTAAGCAAGCCGCAAGAAGAACACACCCAACTTATTCTTCCAAAACTGAAGCCGAAGTGGATAAGATTATCAAAGCTAACTTCTTCATAGAAGTTCAATATCCCAAATGGTTGGATAATATTGTCCCTTTGAAAAAGAAAAATGGACAAATTAGAGTTTTCATTGATTTCAGAGATCATAATCAGCATTGTCCCAAAGATGATTTTCTAGTCCCGATTCTAGAACTTTAAATTGATGAAACAGCTGGCTATGAAGCACTTTCCATTATTTATGGATATTCTGGATATAATCAAATCTGAATGGATCCAGAAGATGAAGAATCTACAGGCTTCAGAGCCCCTCAGGGTGTGTTTTGCTATCGGGTAATGCCCTTTGGCCTGAAGAATACAGGTGAAACATATCAACATGTCATGCACTATATCTTCAAACTCTTTTAGGGAAATTTGTTGAATGTTATGTAGACGATTTGGTGGTTAAATCCAAACAACATTCTAATCACTTTTCTGATTTGGAAGTCATATTCCCCAAACTTCGATAACACAATTTGAAGATGAAACCCTTGAAATGTGCTTTTGGGGTAACCTCAGGAAAATTTCTTGGCATTGTTGTATGCCATCGTGGTATCGAAGTCGATCCTGAGAATAAAAAGTCAATCCTTGGTATGTCACCTTCTCATAATTTGAAATAATTGAGAGGACTTCAAGGACACTTGGCCTATATTCGGCGTTTCATCGCCAATTTGGCAGGAAAAAGTTTACCCTTCACCAAATTGATGAAGAAGGGAGTCACTTACTAGTGGATTGAAGAATGTCAAGAAGCATTCAATATTCTCAAGAAATATCTCTTGAGTCCACCGGTATTAATGCCACCTGTTGAAGAAAGACCACTTATTCATTATGTGACAGCTTTAGAGCAATCACTGGGTGACTTCCTTGCCTAGAAGAATGATGCTGGGAATGAAAACAACCTTTATTATCTTAGTCGGACTATACTTGAAGTAGAAACCTGATATTCATGTATTCAAAATTGCTTCCTAGCATTAATCTTTGCATTTCAAAAGTTGAGACACTACCTTAAACATCATGATATCCATTTGGTATCTCGAAATAACCCGCTAAAATTCATCCTTAGTCGCCCAATGCTTACAGAACGTCTAGCAAGGTGGGCAGTTATTTTGCAGCAATTTGATATCCAGTATGTGACTCAAAAGGAAATAAAGGGCCAAGCTCTGGCTGATTTCCTTACTAAACACCCTTCAGTAGAAGCTACATCTTTAGATATTGAAATTCCTGATGAGGAAGTATTCTCTATTCAAGATAGTCTTCAAACATGGGAAATGTACTTTGATGGTGCTTCCAGAAGTCCGACAGGGAATAAAATAGAAGATCCTAAATTCAAAAAAGTTTGGTTGGGAATTGTTCTTATTTCCCCAGAAAAGGCAGTGCTGCCTTATTCCTTCTTATTGCGGGAAGGCGGTACAAATAATGAAGAAGAATATCAAGCTCTCATCGCAGGATTAGAGTTGGAGCTTCAAGCACAAGTGAATCACTTAAAAGTGAAAGGTGATTCAGACCTGGTAATCAAACATGTCAATGAGTATTATGCAATCAGAAAAGAAGATTTAATCCCTTTGTATGATTACATCAGAGATTTAATGGCGGAAGTTCCTTCAGAACCGACATTTTCTTATGTCCCGCTATCAAAAAATGCTCAAGATGAGGCATTGGATAATATAGCTACAGCTCTGGCGGATCCAAATCGAGACGAGACAATCATCAGTATTGCCCACCATCGTAAAATTTCACCTTATGTTCAAACCAGAACAGAGGAAATCAATGAAATTAGTCCCATTCCTAAACCATATGGTCATACTACAGGATGGATGACACCTATCATGGATTACCTTCAAAATAGAACACTCCCGCCTGATAGAGCTGAGAAAGAACAAGTCTGGTGACGTGTTGTCAATTTTACTCTTTATGATAGCCCAGATCACCCAGAAAAAATCCTCTACAAAAGAGGTTTTGATGGAGTTCTCTTCAGATGCATTGATGGTGAAGAGACAATGGTTGTCATGAAAGAAGTACATGCAGAAGTCTGTGGTTCCCACCAGTCTGGACATAGACTATCTGATCAAATTCGAAGGATTGGATACTTTTGGCCTTTAATGATACAATACTGTGTTGATTTCACTATGAAGTGTCATTCTTGACAAGTACATGAAAGCTTCATTCAAAAACCCCCAAAGTTTCTTCATACAGCTAAATACTCGTGGCCATTTTCCACATGGGGAATGGATGTAGTATGACCTTACCCTTCGGCTACATCCAAGCAATTTAAGTACATTCTTATTGCTACTGACTTCTTTTCTAGATGGGCATAGGCAATACCTCTCAAATAAGTTAGTTCTAAAACCATTGTTAGCTTCATCAAGTCTAACATCATTACCAGATTTGGTGTCCCTCATACCATATTGATGGACAATGGAACCAATTTCTGTTCATCCGAGGTAAGGAATTTGTATCAAGAATACAACATCAAATCCAATCATTCATCTCGATATCATGCAGCGGCCAATGGCCAAATAGAAGTTTTCAACAATACTCTTTCAAACATTCTGCAAAAGATGGTGGATAAATATAAGAATTCATGGCCTGATAAACTCTTTCATGCTTTATGGGATTATCGGACCACCACCCTCACTACAACGCAGTCAACTCCATATTCATTGGTATATGGAACGGAAGAAGTCTTGCCCATTGAGGTTCAATTACCCTCGCTCAGAGTAGCCATTTGTGATCAGTCATCTACATATGAACAATCTCAAAAGCGATTGGATGAATTGGAATGATTAGATGAGAAAAGATTGTGCACCCTGCACCACTTAGAAGTTTATCAGAATCGAATAGCACACGCTTTCAACAAAAAAGTCCGTCTTCGTTCATTCATTCAAGGAGAATTGGTATTGGTTCTCAGAACACCAATGATACCAGGAAAGAAGCCTCTAAAGCTTGAGATAAAATGGGAAGGACCTTACTCAATACATAAGGTCTACTCTAATGGAGCTTATTCTTTAATCTCAATGGATGGAGAACTTATCACTACTCTAACCAATGACAGATTTCTGAAGAAGTATTTTGTATAATACAAATACATCAACACGGTCCATGCATATGACCATAAACTATATTGCACTTACGTCTAACATGACATTAAACTGTGTCGTCCTTTCTATTTGACGTTAAACTATACAGCCCTTCTTTTGTCCTTAATGCATGACATTAAACTGCACAGTCCCCCTTACGTCCAACATAACGTTAAATAGTGATGTCCTAGCTACATGATGCTAAACTGTACATCACTCATTCATCCAACATGATGTTAAACTGTATTGTCCCTCTTATGTCCAGCAAGACGTTAAACTTGATAACCATCGTCCTAGCTATACGATGTTAAACTGTGCACCTCTTTGTCCCACATGACATTAAACTGTGAAAAAGTCCCTAAATTGTCCAACATGGCGTTAAACTGTGTCCCCATTGTCCTCACTATAGGACATTAAACTGCATATTCCCCTCTTCGTCCAACACAACGTTAAACTATGCATTGTTAAGGTTGTTGCTACCTCTTTTTTCTCACACTGAGTATGACTCATGTGATCTTAGAGTAAACTTCAACCATAACACCCTCTCTAGGCCGCTAACCATGTGTAAGTCCAGACACCATTTTTTTAGGTTGCTTTACTCAAGAACAATTTGATCACCAATTCATTCTTTAATCGAATTATGTGGAATTTGATCCTTGCCTTCTAGGCTGGGTACATAGGCAACCTCCAGAGGTTCAAGCCCAAAACCAATATATTCCCATCGATTCACCTCTATCTCATATGATGTTGATTTGTGAAGCCACCCCCAAAACCAATATTTTTTACATTGGTTCACCATCATCCTTTTTATATGACGTTAAACTATTCACACTTTTTGTCCTATATGAAAATAAACTACAAGATTCTTTGAAACCCTCACCTAAGAAGGAATCACTATTTACATTGATCTCCAATCATGTTATATTCCAAAGACTACGTGCATACATGGAAATTCCCAAGCCTTTAATCTTGGGTCAAACCATCATTGCACTAAATTCCCCTTTCACCGTTCATATGTACGAACCAAATCTGTACAAAGAGAATTTCAAGAACTATGTGTGGCTTGATTCCCATCCTTGTGGGATATGTAGGAATGTCCGAGAATCCCTCAAATCCAACCCCAAGTCTTTGGTACTAACCCCAAATTTCACTTTCAATCCCTTAGATGAAAATTCCCCCTATGAAAACATGAATGTGGTATGAAAACTCTGGTCTTCATTCACATCAGGTTTATAAAACACACAATGTGTATTCCTTATTATGGTACGAGCTCTATGACCCTAAACTAAGATCTCCTAAATTCTCTTCCCACATGATGTTAAACTGTATTTCAAGAACTACGTTTAGATTGATTCAAATCCTTATGGGATACATAGTGAAGTCTAGCACCTCAATTCAGGACCCAGCCACAACATGATTATGTTTAGCATTAGTCTGTGTATCTCCTTCATGCATTGGACAATATTCATTTTCATGTGTTATAATCCTAACCTTAAATACTTCAAGATCTTCATAACCCTTTTCTTGACTTATGGTTACAAAATGTCTGATACCCAAGAGTTCTTTTGCCTAACTATGCAGAACATGCCCTTAGGCAGCCTTGAATAAATAGTCTACATAACAGAACTGTCAGCCAAAAGATGCTATTATTTGACTATGCAGCCAATTCCCTTAGGTGGCCCTGCATAATTCAACCCCCTAACGGGTTTGTTAAATAGTGGTAACTTCATTCTTGGGAGGAAAAACTCTTTTTTCCTTATTTGTCTTAATAAAAATATGTAGGGATCCACAAAAATATCCATCCTTAACATATTTATCCCATACTCTTTTTCATGATCTGAAAGTATTCAAGTCTATGGTTTATATTTCAATTCCCTATGTTCGGGTTAGACCTTCGTAGGAGTTAAATTCATCCAATTATTTGATAATATTGATTGGAAATATCATCTCCATATTCAAGTACCCCTTTCCATACAGCAGACTCTATGCTTTGGAAAATTTGAATCTCCATAAACTTTCACTAGATTTTTAGTAATAGAAAAGTAAAATTTCTGAGAGTTCTTTTTCCTGACTATGCAGCATCTTCCCTTAGGTGGCCTTGCATAAGTAGTCTACATAACGGACCTGTTAGCCAAAAGATCCTATTATTTGACTATGCATCTAATTTCCTTAAGCGGCCCTGCATAATTCAACCCCCTAACGGGTTTGTTAAATAGTGGTAACTTCATTCTTGGGAAATACTTCTTCTAATTCCTTTTAGCCCTTTTTTCATATCATTCCTCAGATTCAAAATTTTTTAAGTCATAGTTTACATTTTTCCCCCATACTTGAATATGGTAATATTTTTTCAGATAAATTATCAAGGAATTGAGTCAATTTTAATCCATTCGGTCAAAGCTATTTCGACCCTAAACATTAGCCTTTTTATGTCCGACGTGCATGACTTTAAACTACCCACAAAAGACAAGGGAACTCTGAACAAAAGTCAAGTCCCAACTCACTAAACATATAATTTGTATGATTTAGGTAATATTGAGCAATTAAAAATATTCAAAGTTTGTAGGGTTATTTTTATAATCCTAGAAAAAATCAAACTATGATTACTAGGCCCATTGGATTAGGTAAAAATTTAAAGCATGTAGCAAAAGAAGGCATGTGCAAATGATTTAAGATGAAAGTGTTTTTCATTTGATGCACAAGAGTTAGATGGATATCCACAGATTGGATTCACTTCTCTTTTCCAAGAATTACAAGAGGCTATCAACATAACTCTTCATTTGATTTATGGAATCCCGAGCTTCATCAGCAGCTACTTGAAGCTCATGAACTCGACCAGATTCACTTTTTTCAGCTTGATAAAGTGCTTTATTGGCATCTACAATGGATTTCATACCATTCGTTTGAACTCCTTCCACTGAATTGTTAAGCTGGTCAAGTTCACTAGTAACAACATCTAAATGTTACTGAAGGTGAATCTTCTAGACAACTTTCTCCTTGATTTTATGATTCATCTCCTTCAACTTGGCAACATGATCAGCCTCATCTTGGGACACCACAGCCTCAAATTCGATGATATTGGATGGAAGCCTTACTCTGGTCAGGTCTTGACATTACCTCTGCTCCTGCTCCCTTCTTAAAATTACTTGTTTTACCGCGGCATGGATCTCTTGATATCCAAAACTGCCAAGTTGCAACATGATGAAAAGGGATGACAGTCGCAAGATCTTCAAAGAAAGCTCTTCAAGAGGCACTTCAGATACGATCTTCCATGTGTTCTGCCATGCCTTGCATCATGAAAATTAGAGCGCCTTTTGTACTTCCGGGTCTGACTCAGCATCACTATCACAGGGGGAATATAATCCGGGATTAATGCACTTAGAGAAGTGCCATGTTCTGCTCCTTCCCCCCTGACCCTTGTTATTTTACTTTCTATTCCCATTGGGGCGGAGGCTGAGGCTTCACCTTTAGATCTAGCCAATGAAATTGATGGCCATGCACAGTCAATTGAATGTTTTGGTTAGTTTTAAAGGATAACAGAAGTTGATTAAGTTGTCTTGAAAATTAAGTGCAGACACAAATATTGTTATCTCTTACCCAGTGGTAGATTAACAGCAGGAGAAGGCTCCTCCCTATCTTTCCTATCTTCAACAGGTTTTTCAGGATGAGTTTGAGGAAGCTCTACTGGGTTCAGATCCACTTGATCCAGTGTCTCTGCAATAGTAGGGTTGTCTATACCCCCTTCAGGCATTGGTAGTTTGACATCTTGTTCAAATGGAACAACACATTTGAACCAATCATAGTCAGAGATGTAATAAGAAGTTATTTTAATAGGACGAAGGATAACACTCACGTCCAAAATACTCTAAATTACATGGTAATTTAACTTGATATAAAATATCTTCAAAAGATGCACCAAGTTTCATCATTTAATCTAATAATATCTTGGATTCCTGGTTAGTCTCACCAGTGAGAGCATTTGATGTATCTACTTGGCGACCCACATCCTGCAGCCTCTGACCCCGGACAGTTTCTTCAGATAAAATTACGGCATCAGTTTCAGTGGCCGCCAAATGTTCTGGTGCAGGGGTTGAACCTAAAGTATCAAATAATGGAAGTCATTGGATGTTTTCATTCAACATCTTATGAAGCATTGTTAATTTACCAGAAGCATGATCTTCTCTCCTTGTAGCAGCAGTAGGAGTGGTACTGGGAACAGACGTTGGCTCCTCTTCAGGAGCAGCCAAGCCAGCATGAACTTGTGATTGTTCACCAGTACCCTCTGTTGTCCTCAAAGGAGGGTCAATCCTCCCCCTCAAAGGGGAAACTAAAGAAGCCCATGCAATCCCAAGAATTATGAGCATCCTTTTCATGGGTTAAGACTCATGACTATCTGAAGGACTTAGCACTACTGATGAAACATTTAGCTGTGGACTTCCTCCTTAGATGCTTTTGCTTCTTTGGATTTTTGGGATTATTGACATCATCCTCTCCAAATACAGGTATTGGAGAGTGAAAAGACCTTTCTAATTCCTCATTCATTGCTTGCCGACCTGGAGATACCTCGCCCAGCTCGCGAGGGGATTCATTATCCTCGATGGCAGTACCACCAAGGTTATACTATGGTGAAGGAACCTCAGCAGTTCCTTTCTTTGCAAGCTGCAAGATGAAGAAAATAATTTCCTTGAGTAACAAAGCTTTGAATTAAATCAAGTTGCAAAGCAAATAAGGAAAGAAACTTACATCTTTAGGAGCTACGTAATCATGCCACTCCTCATCTACTGAAGCACCAATCCCCTCAATGGTGCCACGATCCATCATTTACTTCACCTACTTGGTGATAGGAATGGAATCATCAGTGGCATATATGAGCATCTCTAGCTCTCTAATGTAAGACCGTACTTCATAGGTATTATCTTCGAAACAGATATCAGTAGAAGGCCGAAGATTCCCTCTTCTAGGGATGTGTAGACCTTTGCATAAATCCAGCTAGGCGATTTCGGTATTGAAATATAAAATCCACCATGTCTGGACAGCCTTTGGTCGTAAATATGAAGCATGTGTACCAGAAGGCTACGATGGGGGTCCAACAATCTTAGACTTTAGCTTCTTCCCAACTCCTGCAACTACCGATAAAGGATAAGAAAATGAAATTTTTTCTTTATAAAGTAATGGAGATTAAATTGCCTCAATGAAGTAACTCACTAAGATTTTATGGAGTTGGTATCTTGATTCTAACAAAAGGATTATATCTGGCACGAGGCCGCTTTGCCGCATGTTGTGCCTCATCATCCCCATCTTGGGAATCTGGAGAGTTATCCCTAGGTGAGGAACCTGGTGATTCAGCTCCATGTGGGGAAGCATCACCTTTCCGATGAAGGGTTTCTTTCTCTATAGTTATTTTCTTTTTCCCCACCTAATGAACCGGATGACTCAGTACCCCTTCAGGGTATGATGCTATCCAGTTCTCAGCATACCATGTAGTCAAGTTACTCATCGCTTTATCAACTGGTAGATTAAACACTGCCCCGGTTTTCTCCATAGATGTCAGCAACCATAGTTTTCGGGAAACCATCAGATGCTGCTCTGACCTAAAATGCACATGAGGGGATACAATAGTCTTCTACAGACACTTGAATTGGCATGTAAATCTGTATAGAGCATAGGCCTCACATATAATCTCTCCATCAATCCTGGTGGCCAGTACACCATCTCTGCAAGCCAGCATGTATGACCTCAATTCCAGGCTGGTTGTTCCATCATCAAAAAACTGCCCAGTTGGCGGGTTTCCATAAGGGAAGAAATTTAATTCATTGAACATGCTTAGCCTCACCTTCATATCATAGATATTGAGAGCTAACAGAGTAAATCTAGAAAATTCCTTCACTGATGGCCTGAAAGAACCTCCCGGAACCTATACTTTGTTCTGTACAGCATAGGTCATGAAATGAGTGGCGATCCATCCCCACAAAACTTGTAATGATCCCACTATTCTCAAAGGATAATTACCCATAAATACATGGAGTAAACTCCTTTTAATATTCACCAAAATGGGGGTGGCCAACCCAACCATTTTCTTCTCAGCCAACTTGGATGCCACAATGAAGGTCCCTGGCCTCATGCCTCCCTTCGAATCTCTGAATGTAAAAAGATAAACACTGAGCCACAAGGCTAAGAATCCCACCAGATAGGTCTTTTTTTAGATTCTATGATCCACTTAGTACCCCCACTTATCAAATTATCCTACTTATAGAGTCGGCCAGAATGTGCCAGAATCACCCCTCTTCTCTATTCTAGGGAAAATAGTAGGACGAGTAAAGTTGGGCCACTCCCCCTCCTTCCTGGTAAGAAACATATCCATCCACTCCTCTGGATGAATATCCTTTTTGGAATTAGTTTTGGAGGTCTTGGAAATCTTGAGCTTGTAGAATATTTTCAATAATTCCCAAGACAAAGTCGGAGTCTACTCCGAATCATTCCATGTTTCCTTGGGAGGGATGAATTCATCATAAATATCACCCAAAATTGGAGCCCTCAAGATCTTGTAGACATCCCTCAAACTGATTCCTACTTCTCCATGATTCAGATGAAAAGAATTGGTTTCTGGTCTCCAGCGGCTAATTAGTTCTGGGACAAATTAATCATTCTTGTAGATATACGTCTACCCATCCCAGACGTTTTCATATATTGCAACTCCTTTCAGATCCTCGACAAACTCTGCACAGGTTTGTCGGACCCAATATTCCCACATCCAATTTGGCTTCACACCTTATCCAGGATGGAATTCCCAACTCTTCTTCTAGCCTTTGGATTGATCCATCTGATAATTTCAGAAGATTGAAGCATAACAATGTGGTTGCAGCTCAGGCTTGTGAGGTTTCAGATCTGGGGTACAAGGGCTATGATGCATTATATAGGTCTTCTCCATTGTTTTAGTATTTAAAAATGATCCCCCATTGAGATATTTTCTGAAACAAAATTGGTGTAATTCTGAAACCAAGAATGCGGAAGATAATTCTTTGCCTCTGGAATATTGACTTCTTGCAGATGACCATGGCCATACAGAGGCAAGTAGATGCTCTGTGGAAATTTAAGATGATACTTCTTCAAGTACTTGGCCAAATATGGAATATTTCTATCACAGATATCATAGTAATCATGACCAACAATGTTCAACATGTCATCAATCCGCTTTCTAGCCAGTTCATCAGCCATTCCAATTCTTCTAGGAGCCATTGAATCTGCACAAAGGTCGAATAATTAACTCTTAAGTAAGTTAATTTTTCATAAAATTTGTGAAGAAAAGTGAAAAAATGGATAAGGCATTAAGTCACTCAAGTCCAAATGTTGGCGCACAAGCCTCATCAGGTCACGCAGGTTTTGGCGCGCAGGTATCACCGTGCAGGTCAAAATACCATTGCAGAAGCGTGACACGAACAGAAGAAATGAAACCATAGAAAATCAGCAACCTACGTGACGAGAGAAACCTGCACGGAGAGAGATTTGAAGCATTCAAAGCTGGGTGCTTTTTGTAAGAATGAGGCGCATATTTATAGGAAAAGCCACAGCCCTGCATGCCGAAGGCTGCGCGACTCTCACCTACATGCCACGACCTACGCGCGCCATTCTTTCTTGGTTTTCTCCTTTACCTCAGAGTCAAATCCTCCTTCCTTTCAGATCCAAATCTGATGGGGGGACTTTTGTTGATTCTCCTTTCCATCACAGAGTCTAATGACTGAAGAAGGGGGATACCTTAACACAAAGTGATTCATCCTTTGAAGAAACATCAAAAATAGACAAAGGCATGAACAAGGATTTCTTTGAGCATGGGCCGCGCAAGTTCCAAGATGGTCACGTAGGTATACCTATGCACCACATATTGGGCATGAAGGTGACCTACACGCCCTATTTAATTTTCTCCCAAGGTCTTCAGCATCCTATAAATACCCCTTGTGGGCCCCCTATTTCAAGATGAAATTTTCCAAAAGTCAGATTTGAGCTCCCAGCACCCTAGTCTCCTCTTAAAGTATTCCAAACACTTATAAAGTAAATTATTACCTAGAATGGAATATCTAAAGAGAGGGAATAAGTCCTAAGTGTTGAAATTCATCAAAACCTGCATGCCTAAGTGTCCATCCCTTATGGAAAATGGCCACACTTGCGCGCCACCTTATCCCTTCAATAGAACCTGTGTGCCCCTCTTTTGGGAGCCTTTAGAAATGATACTAAGCTCTTGAGAAAAGGCTCCCCAAAGTATTACCCTATGGGTTGACCGTCGTGCAAGTACACATGTGTCGCGCAGGTATACCTGTGTGACCAGTACTTGCGCACCCAAACAGGACATGTGTGCTTACTTCCTTTTGGGTGCCCCTCCTTCCTATTCCACTCATTTCTTCAAATCCACCTCTCCTCTTCAAGATTTATCCTTCAAAACCCTCTTCAAAGTCATTTATGACATGGTTACTTTATTGTCTTCCTTATCTGAAAGGAATTCTGTGGAACATCTCTCAAAACCTAGTGTTTTACATATCTTTAGGTCACAAAGGTTAGAGATTTAATTCATTCAAACTCATCTTTTAAGATGAGAAGATCTTTAACCTGGGCCTCCTTTTTAGGAGTAAGCCCCAGTTCAAGTTCCCTTAATATGGGCATCCTCCTTAGGAGTAAGCCCCAAATTCCAAATTCCTTTAACCTAGGCCTCCTTCTCAGGAGTAATCCCCAGTTCTCAAATTACCTTAACCTGGTCCTCCTTTTCAGGAGTAATCCCCAATCATAATTTCTCTTAACCAGTCTTAACTTCTTTTGATTTGGGCTTCCTTCTCAGGAATAAAACCCAATCACAAGTCCCCTCCTAATTTGGGCATCCTCCTCAAAAGTAAGCCCCAAGTTAGAGTATCCAAATCTCCATAAAGCACATATACCTTTATGGACATTGTTCCTGGGCTTCTTCTCTAAAGTAAGTCCTGATCTTTATCTATTTGGGAAATCATACATACATAAGCCCCATATCATTCCTTGTGACGCATCTTTCGTGGCACAAATTTTCAGGTATACTAACACCACTTGTTTCTCACACCAATCATGACTCACGTGATCTTAGAGTGTAAAAGTAACCATAACACATATCTTTGGGTCGTTAATCATATGTAAGCCCCACAATTCCTAACCGAACTACGTGGACTTTGATCTCTACCTTAAAAGTGGAGTACGTAGAAAGCCTTTCTGAGGTTCAATCCCATCACCCATTAATTCTCATCCATCCCATATGACGTTAAACTATATCTTAATTCCCGAACTATGTGGGTTCTTATTCCTTTTCTAACAAGGATATGTAGGTAGTCCATCTGAGGGTATGATCCCAACTCTGAAATACTCCATGTCCTTCTGAACGATAATAAACTTCAAGTGCCCTGCTGAGTGGCTTTAAAACCAGTATGGTTATCATAATGACCAAGAGATATTTATATAATGTGTTGAAGGATACCATTGACTAAGAATATCTAAGAAATACATATGATTCTCTATCGATTAAGAACCTCAAATACATATAAAAGATTCTCTAAATCTCATACATATTAATCATTGGTTGTCAGATCTTAAGGAAAGATCATTTTTATACTTGGTAGTGTAATAAGGATTCACAATCATAACTTAAATATATAAATAGAGTCCCATAGTAGACAATAATTCCCCCCAAAAAGGTGTGATGACTTCAACCTCCCATCCTCTCAAAAAATGAATATTCTTAAGCCTCATCGTTCCACAACTAATGAGCACCTACCTTTAGAAAGTAGGTCCAAATGGATATAGAATCATTGGATGTTTCCGGTTCTATGAACAAACCCGTTTGAAATTGATTGGAATGTTTGAACCTTAAGAAAACAAGGTCATCCTCATTTCTAGACGAAACAGTCACCCGTACCAAATTTGGACCCATGAGTGCTGACTCCCCTGGGTCTTTCCATCATAATAGTGATCTGTATGGTCGCCCATATAGTGCCTCAAATGGTTCCATACCATTTATGTAGTTGTAGCTGTTTTTTTACGCGAACTCCACCAGAGGTAAGTGATCCTCACAACTATGAATGATGTCCAACATACAAGGACAAAGAATGTCCTTTAAAACTTGGATAGTTATCTCCATATGACCATCCATCTAGGGATGAAATTCTGTGCTCAAGAACAGTTGAGTCCTGAACAGCTTGTGAGATCCCTTCCAAAGCCAGGATGTGAAGTGATTATCACAGTCTGAAACGATCATCAAAGGCACCCCATGAAGTCGTACTATATCCTGAACATATAGGCATCCTAATCTCTCTATTGAACCCTACTCTCAGATGGGTAGAATGTGGAATGACTTTGTGATTTGTTCTATAATCACCCATATGGTATCATTCCCCCTAGATGTGTGTGGTAAACATGTCACTAATTCTATCAATATACCATCCCACTTCCACTCTGGCACCTTGAGTAGCTGATCCAAGAATGCTGGAACCTGATGCACTGCATTCTCTTACTAACAGGTGAGGCAACAAGAAACAAACTCTACCATTGTCTTCTTCATCCTCGGCCACCAGTACTAACATTAAAGATCCTAGTAAATCTTTTCCACTCATGAATGTACCACTAAGGGAGATTTGTGGAACTCCCTTAGAACCTCCTCTTGTAACGCCACTAGTACAATGGTGCGCTCTCTGAAAAGGACAATGTGATCCCCACCTATCGAATATCTATCAGGGGTTTTCCCTGTGGATAACTGAGAATGTCGGGTCTCACAGTCGATATCCCCATGTTTTTCCTCCCCAAATCACTATAATATTGGGGGAGTGAAAACCATCGACTATAG
Source organism: Viscum album (assembly GCA_963277665.1). NCBI lineage: Eukaryota > Viridiplantae > Streptophyta > Magnoliopsida > Santalales > Viscaceae > Viscum > Viscum album. Next base: position 32,423,056 of record OY728133.1, read on the forward strand.
GTAAACTGCTCCATCACCATTCATGAAGGATATATTCATCATGGCTAACTGCTCTGATTCCTCTCTCGTCAACTGAAACTCAGATCTTATGCTGAGCGTGTCTTCCACCATGTTCCACTTCCCAGAAGTATAGACTATCTAAAAATCATAGTCCTAGAGAAACTCTAGCCACTTTTTCTACCTCAAGTTTAAATCCTTATGAGACAAGATATACCTAAGACTTTTGTGGTCAGAGTAGACTATAAACCTTTCACCCATCAAGTAGTGTTGCCACATCTTCAAAGCAAAGATAACTACTACTAGCTCAAGATCATGGTTTGTGTAGTTCTACTCATGATTACTCAACTATCGTGAACTATACGCAATCACCGGTTTCCCCTACATTAGGACACAACCTAGTCTAGTCCCTTATGCATCTCATAATACTACATACCCAACACTTTCCTCTGGCAGCCTCAAAAAATGGGCACTCTTCAGCCTCCACCTTAGCTTCTGGAAACTCTGCTGGCACTTCTCTATCCACATGAAGGGCTTTCCCTTCCATGTAAAATTTGATAAGGGTGCTGATACCCTAGAAAAGTCAGGAACAAACCTTCAGTAGTATCCAGCCAACCCCAAGAAACTCTGCATCTCTGTCAATCTTCTTGGTGGTTCCCAAGAAAGCACCACCTCTATCTTCACTGGATCCACTAAAAATCCCACCTCTAAAATGATGTGTACCATAAAGTGGACCTCATGAATTCAGAACTGACATTTCTAGAGATTTCAATATAGTTGGTTCTTTCATAGTGTACCTAGGACCATCCTCAGGTGTGTCACATGCTCTTCCTCGGATGCTGAGTACACCAGGATGTCATCAATGAAGACCACAATGAACTGGTCAAGGTAAGGTATGAAAATCTTGTTCATGAGTCCCATGAACACTACTGAGTCATTATTCAAACCGAATGGAATCACCAAGAACTCATATCATCCATAACAATATCTAAACGATGTCTTCAATACATCATCATCCCGTACGCAAAGTTGATGCTGACCAGACCTAAGGTCTATCTTCAAGAACCGTCTCACTCCCTTTAGCTGGTCAAAGAGGTCATCGGTTATTGGTTGTGGATATTTGTTCTTCATGGTCACTTGATTCAGACATCGGTAGTCCACACACATCCTCAAACTCTCATCTTCTTTCTTATAAAACAATATCAGGGCCACCCAAGGTGAAACATTGTGCCACACGAATCCCTTCCTCTACAAGTCCTCTAGATATACCCTCAACTCATGAAGCTTCATGGGAGCCATCTAATATGCTGATGTAGATATCAGTGTCGTCTCAGGGTACTAGTCAATGAAAAATTCATCATCCCTACAAGGAGGTTATCCTAGAACATCCTTGGTGAAGATTTACTCATACTCGTCCACCACTATAGGAAACTAGGGACTCCTCTCATCCACCACACCAAGAGTGAGGCTAGCCAACTAGTGATTGATCAACTGTACCCTCCTCTAATAAAGTCTATCATTCACTTTAAGTGTTCCCTTTTCACTGGTAAAGGAAAACCCAGTCCCATTTCCAAAGACACATCGTACTCTATGCCTAAAACAGTTAATCTAAGAATGGAATGTGGATAATTGTTCCATACCTATAGTAGCATCGTAAGGCCTCAACACCGCTATTATAGGATCCCAACTGAATCTCTCACCTCCAAGAGTAATCTCACACTACTGGAACCAGTGCGTAACCATTGAATCCCCTACTTTAGGAGTCTCTAAACTTAATGATCGAGCCAACATCTCCACCAGAATCTCTAAGCTCCGAACAAGGTCTGTGTTAAGGAAATCATGAATAGCACTTATGTCTATAAGAACTATAGCTAGTTTTTGGAAGACACAGATCGTACCAATAATCATCTCTAGAGCATCAGGATCATAGGCCTCTATCACTGGAAGCTAGGCCCACTCATTTCCATCAGCTCCCGGAGCCCATGGTGGACCACCTGGTGGTGGTGGTGGTAATACCTCAAACCTCTGCCCACTGCATGCTGCTCTATTTGCTCCCCTTCCACATTTTCCAACCTACAAACCACCTGCTTGACCCTCTACCTCTGCCTCAACATTCCCTCAATCGTCTTCTAGTGGTCTGTACGATGAGTTAGGAAATCATGATCCATGTTCCCCTGACCGCCACATGTGTAGAATTCCCTTCTCCTATAATGAATCCATCTTCCCTTGGAGCCTCATACTATCGACCATGTGTCCTAGGGTCATCCCCTGAAAGAGTTGACCTACTTCGGTCCCTGCGACTATTGCCTACTACCCACTATTGAAGGCTCCACCACCTAGGGTCTACTGGTCGCTCATACTGCTGGCTCCTACTCTTCTAGGAATCTCTCTACAAGTAGAGCTCACTCCATCACCCCATACTAATTAGATATTCTAACATACACCATGGATGCCTTGATCTCCACACATAGTCCCTATTCAAAAGCCCGAACCTGGAAGAATGGGTCTCGCACCATGTCTGTAGAGTAGCGAGAAAGCTCGATGATCTGAGTGCTCTTCTACTGTTATGATACCTTGTTATAGGTGAAGTAGATCTTTTATAAGTATAGATAATAATGTAACTGGAAATAAATAATCCCTAAATATGTGCTCAAATTCTGTCCTAGTGAGGGTCACCTCATCATGTGTCTAGATTGTCAAGATCCACTATCTCCCTACCGAGCCCTAAAGAAGTCTTGCATGTAAGACCGCCATCTGGTCGATAGGTGTCCTCACTAGGAGAATGACTCGCGTGACCTCCTCAATCCAATCCTTATGCACCTAGGGGTAAGTCTCACCCCTAAACCTAGGATTTATCTACCTTTGAAACTCATGTAAGGCACTAAGACTGCGTACATCCTCTACCGATAGCACTGGTAGGAGCTGTTGATCAACAGGTAGTGGTAGCACTGGTGAACCACCCAATGAGGATACCTCTGGTACTGGTCCCTATAACAACACCCCATCTTTAGGCATACCATCCTCATGGACCCACATCAGAATCATATCTTTTTGTCTGTGTGGTGACATCTTGTAATATATCAAGATAAACCACGATTAATAGATTATACCTGGTGGGATGACTCAAGAAGGACAAGAGGAAACACTCAAAATCCTATATGATTCATGTACTATTATTTCTCTGTAACTAGTGTTTCCATGTACCGAGCCAGAAAGTAGGTTCCTAGAGTCCTGTTGTATACATGTTTCGGCTGCCACACCAACACTAGAGTCCCTATCCTGAAATTTGAACTCGAAACACTTAACAATATTGCCCCAAACCAATCTCACAAACTCTGAGTCCCAAAGTAGAACCAAAACTTCCCTCTAATACCACTATATCACAACCCTTGCCATAGGGGTCCATTCCATGAATCCCCGAGCTCTTATCCAATAGGCTAGGGGCTGATGACTAGCACCGAGTAGGCATATCACTAACATAGGAGGAATTTCCTATGTACTTGTATGCACACACACAAATATGAAAGGTAAAACACTAAGTAGATCATGCATGCAAACCACTAACATAACAAATAAGAGTAATAGTACAAAACTAAATATAAAGGGTCCAGTATACAAGCCTAGAAAAAAAAAAGGAAAGCTATATTCAAGAAATTACACAAGTCACTAGAAACCCATCTGCAGAAAACGCTACTTGAAGGGTAGCTAAAGGGTAGCTACCTGAAGCTGTAGGAGTAAGCCTTGCCTATTTGATCTCACTAGGTACCACCTAGTCCTAGAACACCTAGGTCTCTATCAAATCATCGGTCATCTACACAAGAGACGACACGTGCAGGCAGAGCCCTTGCAGGGGTGAGTAACATAATACTTAATAATGACCCCAAACCAAAAAGGTAAGACCACAAAGAAAATACCACCAAGGAAAGTATGCATGAGATATTTTCATCTCACCCAGGTATAAATATAAAGCATGTACAGAAATACTATTAGACATATTGATAGAACATCCAGTACCACTGAGTCACTTAGACCTGCTGAATCGTCTAAACTCGCTGAATCACCTAGACCCATTGAGTTACCTAGACCCGCTGAGTCACTTAGACCCATTGAGTCACCTAAACCCAATAATTCACCTATAACCACTGATTATATTACACCCTATGAGTCACCTAGACCCTCTGAGTCACTTAGTCCCGTAGTTATAGTCTTCTCATCACTACTAGCCACAAGATTCCTGCTCATAGCATGCTTATTTCGGGAGATCCTACTATTCAAGCCAAAGGTCAACTTTTCACCAACATGAAAACCCAATTAGAGTATCTCAAAAGGAATGACTCGTCATGGGGGTACCAACATTAAAAATGTCTCATCAATCAGACGTACTGTTTAGAAGATATGAGTCTTTTAGTAAAAAGGGGTCGGTTTGGTCTGGTCCCGGTCTGACCCAATCAGAACGTCCAACCTAACCCGGAACCACTACGCAGGTCTGGCTCGAGGAACCAGTTTGTCCCACTAGATAGGGATGGTATTTTCCACCTAGGATGCAACGAGCACTACATCCCACCCCCGGTCATTACTACGGGTCACCTTTGCGGTCCAGCTAGACCACGACCTCCAACTACGTGACACGACCCACCTACCACATCCATCACGACTTGTCAGCAACCCCTTCTCTCTAACCGTAGTAGATTTCAAAGGTTCATTTCACTACCACAGCACGCCGCATCCTACACATGGCCGCAGTCACCAGTGGGTTCTTCCACGGGCCACGAGACTCGCTCCGGTGGTCTGTTTTCTGATCTGGTAGAACTGATGCGGTCCCTAGGTCACCACCTCCACTTTCATGTGCCTCAAGCCATTTCTCTATCAATCTGGGGTTCTGATCATGTTCTAAACCTCTCAGAAATATTCTAACGCAACCACGGGGGTCCTTTAGTAAAGAACGTAAGGAGAGAGAGAGGGATTAGAAAGAACACCCAAAGTTATGAATTTCGGTCTTGTTTGTTTTTCCTTCATTTGTTACATTAAAAAAGTAATACATTTGAATAATCACTAAGATATAATCCCCTTTTTTAATTCCCACATGAAAATTCCCATCCCGCAGGAATGATTGATCCTCAGGTCAATGTGTTAGTGAGTTGATATGTGTTCTTCATTTAGAAAAGAATAAAGGGGTAAGGTTAACCACACAGAAATCAAAACCCCTTACCTAGGATTGGATCGTTCTTCAATGAAGAATGGATTCTCATGATGTCATTCATTGATCCTTGATCTTCAATCTGTTATTGATGGTGAGATCCTCTGATGATAAAGGAAGAAAGGAAGATGTTTGATGTTGTGGGTGATTCATCATTCTTCATCATTTCTGTTATGTTGAGTCATAGTGTTGTTATGCTGTTTCATTTATAAAATGAAACAACATTTATGTTATGCTTGAGTTGAAGTGTTGTTATGCTATTTCATTTATGAAATGAAACTGCCAGCTTGACCTTTCATTGTAGAGAAATTATTTTGAATAAAATAAACTTTCTTAAGTTCATTTTATTTTTATTTAAAACACTCAAAAAAAATTTTTACCCTCAACCCATGTCGGTCGAGGTTATGTCGTTCCCTAGGTAAAGTCTTCATTTTGGACGTAATGGTGCCCTCGAATTTTTAATATGGGCACCCATTTTGGAGTTTCCAAAACTGTGCACACATGCTATATTAAATAACTAAAAAAATAAAACATTTATTCTAGGCTTACTGGGCCTTAGAATCATATTTTTTTGAGCTTATGGTCTCTAAATAATCTTGTATAATTTAGAAAAAAATTACATATAATTTACAGGACATTGAAAAATGGGTTGTTCCTAGCTATACATATTGGAAATTCGGTAAAAAATGTCCATTTAAAACAATATTATATGGAAATAAGCATAAATTATTAATGGGAAAATGTATTAGTATAAGTAATATTGATTTTATAGAAGTTGATGTTAACATTAGTTTATTACTGACTGTGCACATTCCAATGGAATCATGGATCATTGATTCTGGATTATCATTCCACTTCATGGTATACTAGAGATTCATGACCAATTATGTGTCTGATAAGATTGAAAATATACACTTAGCTAATGATAATACTCAATAAATCAAGGAAAAAGTTTATTTTGTGGTCTAAATGAAGAAAAAATTTCCCTTGACCCCAAGGTAGTTTGGAACATACTAGGTCTTTGAAAAAAATCAATAAATGTAGGGAAACTAGATAATGTAAGATTTTGAACGGGTTTAACAAATAGTTTGTGGAATATCACTCAAGGATCGGTAGTCATGGATAGATAGATATAGGTTTTAATCTTGTATCTTACTGTAAGATCATATAGACAGATAAATTCTAGAGAAACAATGTTTGAAAGTTAAAATATATGTCATTCCCTTCTCATGCATCATAATGAGAAGAGTATATATTTTGTATTAGTGAAAGTAATATTGATGTTGGATTGCATATAAAACTGAATTTCAATGAGATTAATACTCAAAGAACACTATATGGTGTCATTTAATCTGAGTGGAAGGACACACAAGAGCTTGAATATAGAACTATTTCCCAAAAATGTTTTGGAGCATACTGATTCTCGATCTCAAAGAAGGTCATAATACATTGTGACATTCATTGATGAATTTACTTTTAAAGTATGGGTTTATTTTATGAAACGCAAATCAAAAGTAGTTGGAGTGTTTTTTAGTAGAGGAAGATGGTTAAGAATAAGACTGGGAGTAAGATAAAGTTCTTTTGGTCTAACCACAACAATCAGTATATCAGAATGAGATTCCAAAAAATTCATAAGCACAAATGGATATGGCTTGAGAATAATGTACTCAAGTGGAATGATAAGAATAAATTGGATAAAATGATGAATCTAACAATATTGTATAAGTTGTAGAGAATGAATATTTACTTAAGAATATCTAATGAAATTTGGGAAGGAACATTCAACTATGAATCTTAATCAATTAAAATAAGTCCATCATCATGGATGAGGTAAAAAATTATGAAATCATTATGGTCTAGAAAAATAATGAAGAATATCCATCTAATATTTTTTAGTATTCTTCCAAATTTCCATGTGGCAGGGAATAAAATCATGCTTATATTTTTTGATATCAACATGAAAAAAAAATATTTTGGCTTTAGGATGATGGCAATTGTCATGTCGTCATATTCTAGAATGTGTTACTCAATGAGCGGCTCTTGTACGAAGAATAAAACTTGGTGGAGATGTAAATTTAAATAAATTTTAAAAATAAAGAAATACAAGTTGATAAAAATGAGAATTGTGGATGGATTCATGTTCTGTATAATTGTGATGGTATTTTAGAAATTATGAAAAATAAGATAGAGGGAGATTTACCATAGATCTCTATGGTTGTGAAGGCATGGTCCAAATAACTAGAAGTTGAGACTTTGTAAGTAGTAGTTATAGATTGATCTAAGTTAAATTGAGAATTATGGATATCAATAAGATTTCTATAATAAGTTTAGATACCTGAAGATGACTTGATCTTATTACTCTTAATTAATAGAGGGAAACTCATGAACCCTGAAGAATAGATGGAACTTGGTGATTCTGACAAGTGGGTGTTATCTATGAAATAAGAGTTGGATTAACTAGATACAAATAAAACATGGTAGATAACATTATTTAAATGAATAATAAATTAAATAGAGAACAAATGGGTCTCCCAGTAAAATGAATAAGTTGATGTCAATAAATTTTACAAGGCTAGTATAATTTTCAAGGGGTTTTAGGAGAAAGAAGTCATAGACTTCAATAAAAAAATTCACCAATACTTAATCATAATACCATCCATATTGTTCTGAGGATGGATGCATATGATAATTTTTACTTAGAGAGAATTGATGTAAATGTGACATTTTTCCATGGATATTTGGATGAAGAAATTTACATGAAGATACTAGTATGATTATATGATCATAAAAACAAGGGCCTTCTGTATAAACTAAATAAAAGTATTTATGTCTTGAAGAAAGTATATTATCCATGAAACCAGAAATTAGACACATTTATGGTTTACAAGGGTTTCATATAGAGAAACATAGAACAATGTTTCTTTTGGAAGTCATTTGATGATAGAAGTTATAACAACCCATACCTCTTACACATATTTTTATTTGATTTTAGCTATAAATATTCAATAAAAAAAACCCAAGGATCATGATTCCTAGTGTATTTTGAAGATGAGGTTTATAAAAAATCAATTTGAATCTAAAATAAAAAATCACTATTTTAATCTCCATATTGTCATCCTAGATCCCTTTGAGATCCTAAAACTTCATAGGATAACCTAGGTAATACATAAAAAAATGGGTGATCTATAATTTTAGTAAGGGAATAAGAATGATTAGAAATAATAATATATGATTCAAATGGAATAATATTATATCATTCAGGATCAGGGTAACAAATAATCATATGGAATCATGAAATAATTATGAAGGAATCATAAGATAATGACAACAAAGGAATGTATCGGTAATATAAAACATTAAATAAGTATATGTAAAGGATAACCATAAATACAACATATAATATTAGAAAATGTTTCTAATTGGATCAAGTTTACTCAGTATTCCCATACATTTCATCTCATGAGATATAAAAATTACCCAATTTATTGGAGTGCTATATGGGTTCACCCTTAATAACATGTAGATATATATGTGTTCCACATAAGGTAATCAAATATAAGAAATAATCATTAGAAATACCCATGAAAATTAATGGGTTATATAATCATAACTCAAAGTATAATCAAAGGATGATTCATATATATTCCAAAAAGAAGAATTAATTAAAAAAAATTGATTTTCTTATTGGATCAATAAGAAAAGGTCTTAAGTAATTTGTTCATTTGAAAAAAAAATGATAATGTTTGGAGGCTTGTGTATAGAAATTAACCTCTAAAATATCATTTTATGGAATCGGTAAAAGACATTTAAATAAGATGAGAATTTGGAGTTTTCTTTCAAAACCAAGGTAAATAAAAATATTTAACCCTAAAAAAGTTAATATTTTATAAAATTATGAATGAGTAAATTCATTAAAGATATTTTCTCATGAATAGATTTAGGGATAAAAAATTCTCCCTTAATTGGGTTTGATATTATGGAAAGTATTGAGAAATGAACTTAAGGAATATATAACCATAGAAAAAGGAAAAATAATATAGTTTTATGTATATAATATATATATATAATTTAAAATAATAACATTGTGTTAAATAAATAGATAAATTATGTAATGAGAGAAAAGGTATAACATAAATAAAATAGGGTGGTTCAAAGAGTTCCTTTACTTAAGGTCTGAATTCATTCTATAGTTTCACTTAACAATGTGAATAATGAAATTATATCTATTAAAAACTTATTGAGAAAAAAAAATCAAAACTATTTTAATTATTATTAATCTTTTATGTTAGTAATAGTAATTTAATTAAGATACCTTACGTATATTCACTTTCAACGGGTCATTCATTTAATGGTTCTATGGTTGTATAAATATGTAGTTAATTATGTGAGTTGTTATGGTATGTTTACATATTTCAATAAGTGTGAAGAAATTATTTTATTTTCATTATTTTATTTTTAAATGGATATATATTTCATATAGTATTAAAATACACATGGTTTATAGAGTACAAGTATTATTATTTTATGGTCAATTCACTTGGGCAGTTTTTCCGACCACATTGAACTTACATGGTTTTATTTAACCATGTGACTATTTATCCATTATATACTATTAAAAAATATAAAATATACTTATTTACATAATTTTAACATAATTAATGTTTTAAAATCATCCTTGAAACTGGTGGTGAAAAATTAAGTACATTGTTCATGGAGGTGGTGAACCAACCATAATGTGAACAACATTTTTTAGAATGAAATGAGAATAGCTTGGATAATGGAAATTCCATTAAAATAATAAAATTATATTATATTTATTTTAATGGATTAATTGTTAAATTTTGTATGGAATATATGTGGAGGATGTATAAGAGTAAATTTATTGAGATATATAATATTATAATATTACCTATATGGGTTTATTCTCATGGAAAACACCTTAAAGAACATTGATTTTTTTCCCTTTAGTTATACAATAAATATGGATACTTGTGGGAGAGGGTTTATAATATAATTGGGTAGATATTTGAAAATATCCAAGTCATATAATGTGTGAGTAGAGGGGGTGACAATGAGTGATATTTATAAGTGGAGGAGAGGGGTGTGTTGATTATAATATTCATTATTTTATTTTTTATGACCAAGACTATCAATGGTGCGAAATATTGTGAATATATATAGTAATTTATTCCAATTATTTCGAGATAATGGATTCTTAAATCATAAATGACTCAATTATTCATGCATTCAACTAATAATATCAATTACTATATTTTTCAATATTTCAGTATTCACAAAAAAATAACTATTTTATAAAATAAAAAAATAACCATAACAATTTTTTGAGGTGTATATTGCAAAAATGAAATCCATTTTAGGGAAATAATTTTTTTAAAATGATAAAACTAATTTTAAAATAAAATATTTATTTATTTTAATAATAAAAATTTTAATATTACGATAAATTTTCTGACGCTTTGAAAAATTACATCTTATCTCATAAAATTATATTATATTCAGAATCCTACAAAAATTGTTATATAAAATATTTTTATGAAATTAAATTTTTTTTTCGATATTTATATATTTCCTTGAAAAAAATCCAAAAAATTATTTTATCTATTTTTTAAAATTTATTTATTCTAATAATGATATAAATTTTCTATATTTTCATTTTATTAGATAATAAAATATTCTTTTATATTTAAATTGGTAATTTTAGTATTATAATAGATAAATTATTATTCCAATGGTCAAATTTTTAACGGTCATATGGGTTCCCACCATTTTATAAATATATCATATTTCATTAATTATTCATTCACTTCTCATTTAACTCAAGTATATGTATGTATATTAAAAAAAATATTGCATTATTAATCTTATATTTCATTTTTATTGTGTTTTTATTTAGTGAAATCAGTCTAGGGGACTAAGAAGAGTGAAATTTTTGTATTATACTTATCTTGTTTTCTATTTTTTTAACATTGTATCACTTTCAATTCTTATGGATATATTAATTTTACAAATTTAATGTTCAAGTCAAAATAATAAAATTTTGTTGGATCTATCATGTAGTGAATGTTCTTTATATAATACTAAATTACTAAATATTCTTTATATATATAATTATAAGGGAAATTCCATTGATCAAATTCTTGGTCACTACACCCCCATTATGAAATTTTACCCAATAAATTTAATTTTAACCTCGAATATTAAAAAATGAGGGTACTTTTATTTCATTGCTTATTTAGGTTTCCATGTTGGCTTATAATACTTATTATTCCATCATATTACTTTGATTAGGTAGGTAGTCTTATTGAAGAGGAAATTATCTCTATAATCTAAGAACCTTACTAGATGAACCTCATTAGAGGGATCCTGATATAATTGTACCTCCTCTGTATTTAGTACATGTGATGGATTTGGGATTAACTTCCCCAAGAGGGATACATGTAACACATCATGTACTTGAGATAAGGATGGTGGGAGTGATAGGTTATATGCCACATCTCCGATGCAATCAAAATTCTCAAAGGGGATGTTGTATATTGGACTTAGCTTTCCATTCTTCTCAAATATCTTAACTCTCTTTTAGGGAGATATGAGGAGGAACAATTTATCTCAAACCTCAAACTCTATGTCTATCCTAATGTCTTCAACATAATTATTTTGTTAACTTTGAGCTATTCTGATGTTTTTCTGAATAATATTGACATTTTTTACCCTTTCTTCGGTCGTTTTAGGTCCCAACAGCTTGTTCTCACTAAATTCATCCCAACACATAGGTTTCCTATGTATCATCACATAAAGTTCTTCATAGGTATCCATTTGGATGGTTGATTATAAGATATTATTTTATAATATCTTGAAAATAGGAATATATTGATCATATCCTCCTTCAAAGTCTATAGATAATTCTCTCAACATGCCATCGAGTATTTAGAAAGTATTCTAAGATTGGCCAATAGTTTGGGGTTGGTAAGTTATAGTGAAGTTTAACTCAGTGTTTATAGATTGTTGGATACTTTCTATTAATTTTATGTTGAATCTTAAATCTTGATCAGTTATAATTAATACTGGTGTTCAATTTAGCCTCACCACTTCTCTAATGTATATCATTACATGTTGATCGAGTGATAAGTCATCCCAACTTGAAATTAAGTAATCATTCCTTGATTGATGATCAAATCTAACCCATATAAAAATATTTCCTTTGGATGTATTTAGAATACATGTTTGTAGGTATGGGTAAAGGTTGCATCAACCCCTTTTTAATTTTTCCTTTCTACTTTATCCTATTGATATAATAGGTACGGTGATGTATATTCTACAATCTCTTTCTTCATAATGTCCCACCAATAGTGTTCTAATAGAACTAGATACATCTTTAATATCCCTAAGTGGATAGATATTATTGATATATGTGAATCATCCAACAGACCCATATTTATCTTAGGCTTTTATAGTACACATAATAATGATAAAAATATCACACCACCTTTTTAATCAATTTTTATTTCTGAAGATTTCCCTTTTCTTATAGCTTCTACCTTAATTATTTCCATATAATCCTTTTTAGAATTATTTGTCTTATCTTTAATGGATAATTGAGAAATAATTTTATATATTTTGGATGTTGTTCCTTCCTTTATGATGTCAATTTTTATCCTTTTCATGTTTAGGAATATGGGATCCTTCTCAATTATCATCATTGATAGGGATGTCAGATCCTTTATACATAGAGAATCTGACACATTATTCATATTAACTTAATGGTAATGTATTGAGTTTTCATAGTCCTTTATTAGCTCAAACTATCTTCACTAAAATATATTAATCTCTTTATTCTTGAATATATATTTCAGGATCTTATATTCTATGTATATTTCACAATTCTCTCCGTTAAAATAATTTCTCCAAATATTTATTATGAAAATCACTACTTCTAACTTCAAATCTTGTGTTAGATTATTTTAGTAGTGGAATTTCAACTACCTTAATGCATTGGATATCACCTTATAATTTTGAATCAGTACAAAACTGAAGCCTTTTAGTATATAATTTTTTGTATAACACAAAATGTGACCCCCTCATGGTCACATGTAATCTTTAGTTGGAGCCTTGTTCTTTCTATTTTTAGGATCAGTGTAACGCCAAGACCCCATAATCCTGGAGCCAATGCATTATTTTATTAAATTTTCATGATTACAAGGAATCAAATCCCAAAGGAAAAATTAGTTTAGCAGTCTTGGAAAATCCATATTACATACATGATACCCATAATGCATTGGGAAATAGAAAATAAAACATGATACATAATAAAATGAAATAAATTGTGTCCTTGAAAGCTTATTAAAAGTTTTAATCTTCATAATTTGGGTAAAGGAAAAATAATAAGGGTGATATTAAATTTTCAATATGGGTATGTAAAGAATAATAAATAATGAATCAATGGAAATAAACCAATATGGAAAGTTAAATAATAGATAACACATTCCATTAAAATAACTAGATAAGGCAATATCAATATGGCAAGATGATAAACTAAAACACATGCCAATTAAATAATAAAACAAAAAAATGGGATGAATCTATGGATACTTCAATGAAAAATCTAATGGATAATAATAATAAATGGTTTTTTAATAAAGGAAATGTTTAATTATTAGACTCCATGTTTCCTATGTATATAGAACCATTACTGTCAAGACCTTTCACAAGACGATTTAAAACATACTAGTTACAAACCAATTTGGTTTTTTCAACATTAACTCTAGTGTAAATACATTTAAAAATATATTTTGTATCATAATATATATAAATTTTAAGATTTTTTTTCAACCTATGTTCATCCCATGAGACTACTAATGCATCAAGGGGATTTCATTAACTAGTCCACAACTTGTAGGGCATACCTTAAACAGTCCTCAACCAATGTCTTACCTTTACAAATAATTACTCATATCAAATAAATAATATTCCTTATCAAATATCCATTTTGAATAAAGGATACATATTTATCAAAATTTCTCCAGTGGAGGATTGGTAATAAAATTAAATACCATTAAAACATTCTTGAGGAAAATAATCTTTAAACATACCAAAGTTTCCCATACCGCTTTGAAACATTTAGAACCATAATATCCTCAAATAAATAAAATTAAATAAAACTTATAATATCATTATAATAATAAGATGCATTATATTACATTTAAAAGGTAGTATATGCACCATATAAATGAAACTAGGTGTATAACAACAATTAAGTCTCAATGGAATGTTAATTGAGATGAAAATCCCTTACCTTGAGTCTGAGTTGCATCATGTATCTTTATATTCCTGAAAAATAAACATATGTTAATTATTTAATTTCTTAATAAAATTTTCTATGTTTATCGTTAAATTTAATTAACTTATTAACATGTTTTATAAAACTACTTAAACAATTAAATTTACATTGGGTGTTTTGACCAAATTCTGTTTATGTGTCAAAAAAATTTAGCAGGTCAACTATGGACAAAGTTATCATTATATAGCATCTATAGAATAATAATAATGAAATATTTATCATATTTATACATAAATTATACTTTTAAAATCAATTATTAAATATGGTTATGAAAAATGAACCAATGTTACAATCATGTAGACGATAGGTCGTACATACGCTTGAGTAATGTTCCCATTTTTCAATGATCATTACGAAAAGAAGGTAAGTAATATAAAATATTTTCAGAATGATGATTATTTAATTAATTAAATTTTATTTAATCATATATTATTATATATATAATTCTCATGGTGTAAAATAAATCACATCGCGTCGAGAAGGCAGTACTCCACATGTCCATGATCGACGTTATCACTTTTTGTGTGTGAAAAGAGTAATAAAGAAAATTATATATTATATCTACAAAAATTTAATTATGTTAAGAATATAATATATATTTTTTATTTAAAATATTTTTAATTAAAACCATCTTTTATACATTCCATGTATAGCATGAATGAATCACATCGCTTTGAGGAGAGGGTAGTCCACACTTCCACAAATGATGTTATCTTATTTAAAAAAAATAAAAGGTATAAGGGTATGTGATATAAAAGAGTTAAATAAGCATGAAGACATAATAAATATAATATATAGAATATATAAATATAGTTTCCAATATAATTTATACCATGAGAGGTAATGAAAAATGAGAAATCATCATTTCATGTGGCGGTAGTTCGTCGTACACGTAAATAGTATGATTGTTACCCATTATATGAAAGTGGGTGTAAGTTTAGGTAGAAACCTTATCATAACATAATATTAATATATTAAGGATACTATTTTTTATATAATCATGGAATAAATAATTTTGAGGGAGTGGATAATGAAAATTAAACTAAAGAACATGAGGAACGATGTTACCTCTTAATCGGGCAACTTTTTTGATTTGTACCAAAATGCTTACTTGGATTGATTCCTGTCCAAATAGAAGCTTCAAGGAGGAATGGAGGAATTTTTGGAATTTAATTGATAGATATTTTCCTAACTTAAGTGGTTTGATAATTGTGAGGAAGTGGGATACGTTGTGTCCTTTTATAAGGGAGGGGGAGTGGCACTCTTGTAAATAACAAAAGGTATTCATTAATGGGAGGTCTACCTTACCTAATGTGTCACAAAAATGGAAAAATAATTGATTAAATGGGATTAATGGTCTATAAAAACCTTTAAAACACAAAAATATATTCATTTTTATAATTTGGTTCCTTAACTTCTAAGTTTCTCTAATTTTATCATTTTGGTTTATATTAAAGAAAATATTTTTCTAACCTATGTAATTTAAACAATAAGAATAAATTTAGGTGAGATTTGTTATAAAAAATAGTGACACTAAATTAAAAATATGATATCTAATTTTAGAAAATAAAATTTTCATGTGTGTTGGAAATTAATATTAAAACAAGCACATGCAACGCACAAAAACAATGTTTTAACCCGAACCATGCTAATAATGTTTTCACAAACTATGGGTCAATAGGTTAATTATAAATGATAAATTGGTCCATTAATAGACCATATTTAATAATTATTAAAAATTAAAAATCACTGGTTAGAATATAGGATTTTTATTAATTTGAAATTATTTAATTAATTATCATTTACTGTAAAATAACAATAATGTCCATTTTGAAATTATTTATTAAATTTTAATTTTAAAATATCAAAAAAATATTGGAATTCAAATATATTAATTTTATAGCTGTGTAAAATGATATATTCATCTAAAAAATAATTAAATACAATAATTAAATTAATCTAATTCACTTTTAATTTCTATAGTATCATTTCTTTTAGTTAATTATTAACAAAATAATCACCATGTTGGCATTTCTTAAGAATTTTAAGTAACTAAATCATATTTAAAAATTAATGATAATTAATTAAGATAATACTAACCAATTTATATTTCAAAATGATATGTATAACCTAAAATGTGATGTTTTCCCATATCTCAATGTTTTATAAAAGTTAAAGGTAAGAAAAGTTCCATTTTTGTATCCTTCCTTACTTAACCTTTTATATAAGGAAATTATATTTAATAATATCCTAATAACTCATAAATTTTAAAAAATAATATATTTCATCTAAATATTTGAATCCAATGGTTTTTTGACAAGTTTTTAGGTTATTTTGGCCCTTAAGATTACGGTTTAGTCCCTTATTAAGCTTAATTTTTCCTTAATCATCGTAATTGATTTTAATCACCTTCACAAATATTTTTAATCAAAAATGAATTTGATATTATTAGACCACAAATATTATACTAATTAAAACCATTTATATCAATATTTAAAATTTTAAATCATATAAGTTGGTAAATTAAGATTAACACTAATTTTGCATACATGGTGAGAAAGAGGGTTTTAAAGTAAAATGTTCAAAAGTTCAGTAAGTTTTTATATCCAATTTTAACATAATAAAATAATTTAAATGACCTAACTTTGGTTAATATATGTATAATTGATCTATTTTGACACCAAAAACTAATTTAAAATATAATTTAATGTTTATAATTATTTAATCAAAAAGGAAGTTTTAAACTAAAATGTAGTATTGTTCACTAGTTATCAAAAAATGAAACTTCTCAGAAAAATCTAAAAAATTCACTATAAGATAATTTTTACATTATTAATTCAAAAACAAAGTTTATTTTTACAAATAAAATATATAATATTTCAAAAATTTATTTTTAAAATGGGTGCACCATTAAAAGGTAGTAAAACTTGATCATGTGTGTAACATAAGCTAACTCAGTGTTGTGTGTAGCATAATCTTAATGTGGTGTTGAATATAAATCAATCTAGTAAAAAATAATATTTATTCTAACATGAAAATATTTTAATGTCTTTGGGTGTTACAATTAGTATTTTCTCGGGGTCGGAGATCAAAAACATGGATTTTGGAGAAAATGGGAAAGGAACATGGTTTAGGAAAATAGTTAGTCTAAACAAGAAACAATTGTATGATATAGAACTATGAGGATATAATGTAATTTTTCACGTTTTGATCATGGTTAGCCAAACTATGCTTATCTCCAAGGAAATTGTGTGGATGTTTGGGTGGTTGTCCCGAGGTATCACATGGCTTGAAAACTATTTTCCCAAACCGTGTGGCTCTTAAAAGCTAATTGTGAACCAATTTTAACTAATGGATAGAGACCAAAAATGTTTTCTACACAGTTTGATTAAACATGTGCTCCAATCCAAACCTTCAAAAAGTTGTAATGGATTTATATTCCCTAGGTATTTTTTATATATAGTCACCTATTAATCATTATTAGGCTCAAACTAGACATCCTCTAATGTTCTAGAGGATTACCTCCTTGGATTATTGATGTTTTTCCTTCATTCATGATAAATATATTAAAGGTATGTTCTATTTTTGATTGGTTTTCTCTCCTCTTCTTAGATCTTCACATAATATCTTCCCTCCTCACCTCGATGGAACATATTTTTTTATGATTTCTATATCTAAGGGTTGTGATGGATAATTATTTTTGTTTATTAAATATATAGTATTATGAGGACTAGATATTATCATTCCTAACCTATGTTGTCTAAGGATACTATTTTTCCTAGTTTTTGAGGTATGTGTCTCTATACTATGGTGCTAATTCATGAATTACTTGATGTTATTTATAATTTCATTGGACTGTTTTATGAAAAAAAAGATTGATTTGATATTAGGGTGGATTTTTGTCATGATATATCAATTTTTTAAGGACTTTTTCATTAAAAATGGATTTTTTCACACTATATGTTTGATGTATTGGATAAATGGTGGGTTTGACTCAAATGTGGATTTTTCAAGCACATAAGCATTGATGCTTCATTGTGAAAATGTTTTATAAATTTTGAGAATGTTTTTTTAATGGTTTTTGTAAAACACAACACATTTATATCCCTGGGTGCATCGATAAATAGATACATGTCACATTAATGTGTGTAACACAATAGTAGGTTTGATATCAGTAGAAAGTGGCAGGGCATGATATCTATTGGTTCACATGATTTCTGTCATAGTGTCCCTTTATATGTCTAATTACATATTCACATAGTCTAGAGATTAATTTGTGTTTGGTTTTACTGATGATATCATATTTCCTAGATGGCTATTCACATTCATATCTTATGGCATATCTATGGTTAGTTTTTCTTATTCACTCATACTTTATAACAATTACTTCTCACATTCCTTATTACTATGAATTTGAAATAATTTTATGAAAACCAAAGTATATTTTACATAATAATTTTCTTTTTAAAATTCTTTATAAACTGGTTTAATTTTAAAGGTAGAGATAATGTTTTCATGGTATTTGATATTGTATATATTCTTTGGTGAAATCATACTAGGATTTGCATTCAGACCCTATGTTTTCCTTTGTAAATTTATAGATGTGGTTTTTTCGGACTCATGTAAAGGGAAGGGTGTTGTTTAGTTCACTAACATCTGTTGGTTTTGATTTCCTTTATAATGAGATAGATTGGTAGTGACCCATGGTCACATGGAGACTCAATTTTTTCTCTTAGTTATCTGGTTTCTATTTTAGGTTCATCCATTTTTGGTTAGTACTTGTATGTCTCATGGATGTTTTTCTTTTTTCCTTATTTAACTCTAACATTTTATATTTTTTTGTTACACATGAGAAATTGTTTATTTCCATTCATATTAAAACCATTCCCATGGTTTTTTTACAGGTTGATCTCCATGTGCTTTTCTCCAGCCCATGGTGATCATTAATGTGCTTCATGTCTTTTGAAGAGATAGATCAGACATAATATGTTGTCCTAATTTGGTTTGTTACAAAATAGTATCAAAGAGATACCTATTTGGATATGTTATAAAACCACATGGGTCTGGTAGACTAGATCTAAGAATTTTGGGGAATCAAGGAGTATATGGAAAGTTGGGACTGATCACCATAAATTTTGATGCCACTTGAATTATAATTTGAAAATAAGATTTATATAATTTTTAATGCTTTTAATGTTTTAGTTTTTCATATAATGACTTATTACCCTCATTGGAATGTGTTGGTTTTCATTATGATTATTCTAGATTTGTAATGTTAACCAAAAGTGGAATATAATTTTAATGATGACCTAGATGACCTGAAAAATCATTTAGTGAGTACACATTAGTTGTTTAATGATTTAAAGTTTTTTTGTATTATTAACACAATGACATCAACCAAGTGTATAGGTAGATCATGAATCCACATCAATTTTATTTCATTATCTAGAACACAAAATTCATGGATTTTTTAGTGACTTAAATATTGGGAACAATCAAGGTGGTTCTTGAATATATTGATATCAAGAATCTATTTGACTAAAAATTATGTATTTTTTGTTTGTAAATAATGGTACAATCAATATATTTCTTAAAAATGGATTTCATGAAAACCTGGATTTTTTTTAATTTTTAAATCAGTTAATTATTTTTCATAAATGAATCTTCACACCCTTGAGAATGTTTTCAATAATTAATTAATTTTTTTGAATTAAATGGTTGTTAACCATGATGTTTTGAATACGAAGTTTTTCTTTTATGTAAAAATACATTTTTGTTTTAAAATTGTAATATAGAAGGGAAAATGGTTTTGAAAGTGGAATGGTAAATTTTTGGCTTTTATAAAAAAATCAATTTTCATAATTTAAAGGGTGGTTCTTTGTTAAAATAACTTGAAACTCATATAATGTAATCCAATATGAAAATTAGTGTTTTTTGAATTTATTTTCATGAATGGTAAGAGGTTTCATCTAGTAATTTAGAATTTGAGAAAAAAATTTCTTTTAGATTATTTTATAATGTAATGAGGGATGTTTACACTTGAAATAGGGTATTTATAAAACTATTTTTAAAATGTGTTTGTATGATTAAAAAATGATAAATTATTGAAAGGTATTTATTATATTTTATTGGGTTAATTTTGAAACCTTTCTGAAGGTGTTACTTTCTTTATTGATTGTTATGATTATCCTAACCATTTCTTATGTGTAGGGGTTATTGGATATGGTAAAAATGAAATTAACATATAACGTTCACCTCCTATAAGTTTTGAGTGATTATTATAAGGAGTTCTCAAGTTTTATCATGATGCATTTATAGAGATCAGTCATTTTTCCTCCTCTCCCAACTCTTTTTTGACTTTGAATGGAGTGATGGGAGCTTTATTCCTTCCTGATGGGTTTCTTATATTCCTTGGGATGACTAGATTAATAGGTGCATCCTATTATTTTTATTTTATTATAAGTTAGAGTGTGGGGACCACCAAGTGGATATTTCTAAACTATATATACTATGGGTGAAGTTTCATAACCAAATACTAGATCCATGCATTTTCTTATTAAGGCATGTATTTTTTTTAGTTTATTGATGGTTATGTGAGATTTAGTAGATCCATTGATCTATCTTATGCCTTATTAATGATCATTGGGGATGATATTTTGGATGTTTATTGGGTAAGGTTCCTTTAAATAGTATTTATCAAGTTTACTCTTGGTTGGATGTACCTTATGATAGAATACTATTCCCTTAGATTTGGATAGAAATATTGTGCGTTTACTTTGTTTGATATGTGAAAATCCAGATATCTTGTTGATTCTCTCTTATATCGATACAATTTATTATTTCTACACCATTTTAGACTAATTATAAATGCGTAGGATACCAATGATTATGTATATATTCTTTTAGAGCCACATGTTGGACAATCTAGAACATAGAAATCCTTTGAAAGGATGGAAGTGAGGTTAATTTCATCTCTAGTGTTGTTTCATACTAATCATAGTTGGTTTGGTACAATGTCAATATGAAGCCTCATGGATGAATATGAGAAGTGTATTGACGTCATAAAATTATCAATAGCTTAATGATTTCTTTAATTTCTCCTACATGGAAAGAATCTATCTCACTATGACCTTGAGTTGATAGTAGTTGTACATGTTCTCGGAATATTGTGAAAATTGTCCCTTGGAGAGAATTTTATGATATATTCAGATCATAAGTGTTTAAAGTGTATTTTACCAAGAAAATATGATCTAGTGATGGAAAACATGGTCTAAGTGATTTTAGATCTTTGATTATGATATTGGGTAGACTCTCAGAGTATGAGGTGTGGACACAAACACTTTGAGTAGGGTTTTACCAACATATATTGTGATAAATCAATGGTGGGGGAATCCTTATGGACTCTTTTTTATATAAATTTACATGGTTGTGTTTAAGGATTTAAAATCCATGTATGCTTTTCTTGTTACCAAGTTGGTCCTTTCTTTTTCAATCAGATTTTTCTAAAGAAGGTATAAGATATATGTTAGTAGTGTTGTAATGTAACCTTTTATGGTGGGGAGAACTCAAGTTTTCTAGTTTTAGTATCTAAATGTATCATTGTGTATTTTTAGGTGGTTGTTTATTCTAGTTAATCTAAGATAGGATTTTATAGATCGTGAAATTTATTCTTATTATTCAGTGCACTATGGGGTAATTTGGATGTGCCAAGATATGAGACGTCTATGATAGTGGACCATGTGAACCAATAAATGGAATACGTAATGCCATGATGCCCCACCTACTTCAAATGTAGAGTAGAACAAAAATTCCCAACTAAGTTAGCATAGAATTATCTATTACATTATAGAATATGGAAAAAGAATCCATATACTTTGTAATTATACCACCATAGAATCCTAGTGGGGAAATAGATATGATTCACGTAATCATAAATTGATTTGCAAAATTAGCTCATGTATTTACTCCTTAAGATACAATTTTGGAAAAGAGTATTGAATGTTATGTACAAAGGATTTTGAATCCATCGTATGCTTTTGGATACCATATCTAGTATATACCAATTATTTACCTCTAATTTTTGAAAGGGATTACTAAATTCAATGGGGTTTTAGTCGATACGAGTATATCATACTATGTTTCTATGGTTTGTAGAATGATTATCCATCATTATTTCCTCCTTAAATTATCATTATGTTCCTACCCATGGATATTCTTGTTTCCCCATGTTCTTTGTGGTGCATATTGTGTATGGATATTCAGGTAGTTGATATTCTCATTAGTCACCATTTATCGATCCTTTTACTCTCACATGCGATGGACTCTAAAGTCTCATCTTGGTTCACTCTAAATAGTGGATAAAATGGTTGTCCACATGACCCCATTCATGCCTCCCCATAAAATATAGACTGACCACTACCAGCAAGGGTCTAACTAGAAATGTGGGGATACTATACCCTCTTTATTAGAGTAGGACAATTTTTGGAAGTAATAATAAATAATAAGAAAAAATAACTAGAATATAACCACACATCATATACCAAATCCCCAAAAATATGTAAATACCAACAATCCAATAAAGTAAATGTGTCATGTCATGATATCTGCATGTGTAAAAAGGAAACCAAAAGAAAAGACACAACTAAAAAACACAAAAATTGGTCCTAGCATCAAACTCGGTCCCCTCATAATTGATCTATCCCTTAAGTACCAAATCAACCATCTTTCACCGGGAATTTTCCCTTATCAATACCTATAACCATGAAGTCTTCTCAAGTACTAATGGTGGATCAATATGGGTGTGAGTATAACTCAATAGGTCTCCACCAAAAGTATCTAAAGAAATATGTAACCTAAATAATATCATATGTTGGTGTAAAATGAAATAACAGACAATTAAATCAATGAAAACACATTATAAATATAAACTATTATTAATTAACCTCTTTTAGATGTCAAATTAGAAAGTGACTCTTGGTCCAACTAAATCTAATTCATCCCATGTCGAACATTTAAACCATATTCCATAGGGGATACATACCTCAAGAGGTATAAAGGGCTTCATCATTTATTTAATTTAGGTACCAAGAAGAAAAGGTCCAAGTATTCAAACTATAACAAATGATATTAGTGCCTAGAGCCTCATCCTGACATTCAAACCATGCATAAACATTGGTATTTCCCAAATCATTGGTATGGAACAAGCCCAAGGATGTGAATCATCAGTCCAAAACCTAACCCATTCCATCATTCACAATTTCTAAGGTTTATCATCTTTGACCTTTTTACACACAAATATAACCAAGGTGTTCCATTTCCAATATTAATTATTTTCCATGGTCTATAATAATCATCAAATTAAACACAATTTCATAATTAAACCATTTTATCATTTATTCATATAAAAAGCTATTAAATGTTATTTTATTATAGGGTATAATAAATTTAGTACATGCATCATAAAGTAGTTAGTTCTAATCATTCATATACTTACCATGATAGATCATCCATATATACTATAATCCTTACTGGTTCATCCTTTCAAATATAAGGTGTTACCCACGGATATCTATCTTTTGTAAAAATTTAAGGTCGTTAAAAGGCCATACTTGTAGTTGGTCTCTTGTTGGAATTTAATGAGTGATGTGGAATTGTTCCAAGTACTCGGTTGAGGGATATTATTTCCCCATGATCTGATTTAGTTTATCTACCCTTCATAATTAGTGTGAATTTTATTTTAAATTGTATATAAGTTCTCACTAAGTTAGATGAGACTAATTGTAGGCTAGATATGATATGTTTGTTCTAACGACAAAAGCCTCATGGGTTATTGAGGAGTGCATGGTCCTTGTGAGATAGATGTTTGGATGGACTCTAAGACTCATGTTTCCATCTATTTTGGGAACTCACTATCGAAATGATGATTCTTTCATTAATATACCTATATAATATAGTGGTCTTGTAGTGGATTATGTCTTTATATAACTCATAATGAGACTTCTCTACCGTGGTTGTATTTTCATCCCTTGTTTAGGATTGAGCTTTATATGAGGATGTTGGACCCTCTGTAGGGTATAATGACCATGTTTGAGTATGCATTATGGCCGATGTAACTCAATAGGTGATCCATGGACATTTTTTAAAGTAAAATTATTTGATCTTAGCAATTTAGAAGGAGACTCTAGAGGAAGAGTTATGGAGTTGTGGTTGTTTTCATGAAACACAACCTATATAAAACACCCTTGAGTGAGCATCGATTGTTAAGTATTTTTGGTAGGGATGCACCCTATATTTGGGGGTATGATAGAATTTTTTTCAATGATAAACAAAGTAGTGTTTTTAATTGACCTTCATACGAGATATATCATTGATATCAGATACCTTCCTTTTGTAGGCCCATTTTCCTACTAGGAAGTTTTTCAATGGAAGAACCAGTGGTGCGGAAGTAGTTGGATATGGATGATTAATTGACCCACTCCCACAATCACCACTTTGGTTTAGTTATTAACACACATAGGATTATGATAGTTAGATCTACCAGAATATTCATGTGATAGATAGCTATATTCATGCATCAACAAGTGGGGTTTAGAGAAAAATTATTGTCCTATCCTTATAGAACCTTATACTAGATGGAACTAGAATGATTTATTCTTTATGTATAATATGTTTGGGATTTATAGATTCCAATGAGAACCCCTAGCAATTCCCTTATAGGTAAGATAGTTTCCTTTGATGGTTACCATCTTTCTCCCACCCCCTTGGGTAAATTGAGTTTATCCTTTATAGAGAAATAAGTGTTTTAGGAGACAACTTCACTGAAGAGAAGAGATATTGTGGTACCTACCTTAGTATAAATTGGTTACCAATGCTAGTGTTGTGTATTGATATTCAGTTGAGTAAGTGAGGTAGATTACACCCCTAGAAGTGAGTGGGATCCTCTCAAGTATTGCGAGTAGATCCCACCTCAAGAAGTTGCAGTCAGCTGTCCATCATATGATAAGCATGGATTTATATTCTATATGTATATATGAGAATTCACTTTCTATGAATGTAGAGTAATGAATTAATGATTTTGATGGTTACCCCATGGTTTTACCTCAATGGGAGACCAATTTATGCATATTAATTCATTATATAGATGATATTTAAGTGTTTCTAAGTATAATGGTAAACACCCTTGTGGAATTTATGGAGCACTAGGAAAAAATATCCTTTTATCGATTCATGGAGGATTCTATTAGTCTTTTAATGAATTTTCAATGATGTTACCATGAGAGTACCAGGTGTGTAGAAAACTCATATAGTGTGAGATATGGGTTCATGGGGTATCATTAGTCTTTGTAAATTTGAATTCATGGTGGTTTATGCTTATAGAAGAGGACTCTATATACATATGATAGAAGAGGTGCATAACTTTCTATCTATGGAGTGGTTGATCCTACCATTGGTAGGGATACATTACTTAAGTTAATAGTGATTTCCCCATACTCTTCAATTGTGTGAGATAGGCCCACATCAATGATATTGATTTAGATATCTTGTGTGATAAATGTTCCTTGAGTGATAGATGTGAAGGGTATTCTATAAGGTGGGGAGTATGTCATCCAATCCTCATAATGGATATTGGTTTCCCCATGCTTTTTTATTTAATGTCATAGTGACCATCCTAGGAAAGTACTAGCCTATTAGAGCATGGCCTTGGTATGGTGTGTCCAAAGGACCTTTATGGATATTCTCATAATGTGGAAACTCTTTCTATATAGTGGGGGAGGAGTTTTTTCTAGAAGGTTGGGGTTTTCAATTAATCTAGTTTGGTGGGCGTTATTCTGGGTCCTTGATCCAACAGATTAGGTTCATTTGAATAGTCAAGACCATCCACTTCATATTGTATCATATTGGGCCACCCAATAGGTGGAGTTATGGTATTGAACAGTTTGATGAGGTTGGTGTTATTCCTGATTTTATTATTTTTAAGTTTCCCAAAAGAGTGATGACAACACAACCAAGTTGATTTCAATGGAGGACATGGACTTATTGGAGATTAGGATGTGAATGGATAATTCCCATGAATATTTGTGAATGTAATGGGAAACAAGTCCCATGGTTATTTTTTTTCTATGAGATAGATACATTGGTATTTGTGCCTTACTGGTGGGATATGACAGAGAAGATGATTTTGGCCCAAAGAAGTATGGTTCCTTGAAACTCTTTTAGTGTCATTGCAGAATCATTATGAAGAACTTAGTGGTGCAGTGTGGCATAGTTAGGTTGTATGTATACAAAACCCATCATGAATTATCTTCAAAGGTAGGGAGTGAAGTGGTCCCACTAGCGATAAACTCATCAAAGAACTATTTTGAGATAAATGGAAGTATTTTTGGGTTCACTTCAATCCATGTGGTGGGATTACCTTTAGATGAGACAAGGGCTTTGGGTGTATATTCTTGTAAAGACTCATATAGAGTGAATTTGTGTTTCTATTCAAGTATTTCTTTGATATGAGCTAGAATTGATAACATTGGTGATGAAATGTGATGTTACCTTCTTGGGTAGTTGTGTTCTCAGTTTGTTTCAGTATCAAACCTTTGAAGATAAAGGAAGTGTGTGTGAAGGTGGGTTATTTTCAAATGAGTTTGTTTTGTGAGATTCAATATTTTTAATCCCCATTTGTTTCCTTTTTTAGGATGAAAAGGTTTAAATGCATGGAGGATGTGGTGAAATAGTTTTTTTATGATCGAGACTCAACTCAATTTTGAGATTTAAAAGTCCTGAGACATCCCAGGGGTAAAATAGTAAATTTACCCTAGAAGATGATTTTTGAAAAAATTCTTGATGGTTTTTTTAATCTCGTGATATGGCGCTTACCCTCAATATAAGGCTTGGTAAATTTCCAAGAACATTATATTTTAAAGGTTTTTTAGTATTTTTTAATTTAATAAATATTCATCTTGGGGCATGGATGGAAATATTTTAGCAACTTTTTATTTTTTATTTCAAACCTTTGGAATATTTATATAATATTTTTGAGGTTTTTCACTAGGTTATTTTAGATTTTGTAGCATCATAGAGGCTCAAGAATAATATATTAAAAATAAATATTATTTTTAGGTCCCACATGAATTTGTGATGAATGTATTATATCTCTTAATAGGTGTATCATATGGGGAAACCAGCATCATGGTTTTATCTTGAGTAGTGGGATTACCCTAGAAGTGGTGCCATATTTGTTCACACTTGGGTCCCTATGATTTGATTGTCATTGGTGGAATTAATTAATTATATCAATTAATTGATTGATTGATTAAAATCCTCTAAAACTAGAAATCCTCTTCTTATTCATCCTTAATCAATATTTACAATGTTAACAACCAAAAAACCTTGCTTGAGATATAGGAATAAAGGGAGAATGTGGGGGAAACAGAGATCTGCAGAATTGAAGAATGAAATTACTCATCAGGATGGATTGACATCAGATTGGAGTTGAGTTCACAATGTAAGTAATGATCTGATCATGTGGTGATGATGAACGAGATTATGGAATCAGTGAAAATATAAAGTTATAGTTGTGGTTACATGATCTTAGCCTTCTTCCTTTAAATTAATTCCTCATTCTCCATGATAATAAATTCATAGAAAACCCCTATTATGTTTTTTTGTCATAATAATTGGGAATTTTCCAATGTTTTACATCATTATGATTATTCTTTGGAATACTTCTTTCTAAATCTTTAATCTCTTTAGCATGATGGTCCCTCGTGATTTACTCCTTCGATTGTCTTCATATTCCTCTCCATGGATCTCATTTCCCCATGTCCTTTTTGGTGTAGGTTGCATATGAATATTTGGGTGGCCGATATTTTCATCGACCTACATTTCTTGATCCTTTTCCTATTGAATTTGGTGGACTATAATTTCTCCTCCTAGATCAATATAACTAGTTTCTTAAATGGTTATCCACACTACCTTAGGAATTCCTCCTTGTATTCTAGAGGCTATCGACTAGAATTGAGGGTCTAATGAGAAAATTAGGGAGACTAGACTCTCTTTTTTTAAAGTATAACAATAGTGGAAATAACAATAAATAATAAGAAACAATAACTAGAAAATAAACACGCATCACATATCAAATTCCCAAAATTGGGTAAATAACCACAAGCCAATAAGGTAAAAATGACATCTCCTGATAGCCTCATGTGCCAAAAGGAACCCAAAAGAAAACCCACAACTAATAATCCCCAAAATGGGTCTCGACATCAAACATGGTCCCCTCATCTGTGCTATATTCCCTAAGTCCCAAATCAACCATCTATCATTAGGCCTTTTCCCTTATCAATACCTACAACCATGAAGTCTTCTCGGGTACCAATGGCGGACTAAGAAGGGTGTGAGTAAAAGTTAGTAGGTCACCTCCAATGATGTATAAAGCAATATATAGTCTAAAAAATAATGTATGTAGGTGTAAAATAAAATAATATACAAATAAATCAATGAAACCAAATTATAAATATAAAAAATTATTAATTAACCTCTTTTAACCATTTGATTCTAAAGTGACACTTGGGCCAACCAAACCTACTTCAGCCCATACTGAACATCTGAACCATATAACATAGGGGATACACACCTCAATAGATTGAAAGGGATTCATAACTTGTTTAATTTAGGTACCATGGATCGTCATTCCCAGTATTAACACCATATCAAATTCTATTAGTTCCCAAAGCCTCATCCTGGCATCTAAACCATGCATAAACATCGGTAGCACCCATATCATCAATATGAAATCATCCCAATGTTGTGGAGCATCAGTCCAACAACCTAACCCATTCAATTATTCAAAATTTCCAAGTTTCATCATCTTTTAACTTTTACCACAAAAATATAATCAAGGTGTTCCATTTACAATATTCATTATTTTCCATGGTCTATTATAATCATCACGTTAAACCCAATTTCATAATTAAAACCTTTAATCATTTATTCATATAGAAAAACTGTTAAATGTTATTTAAAACCATTTAAAAACTTAAGCATTCCACTTTTACCATTAGTTATTTCTTCCTTTCATTGGGTTAAAAAATATTTAATTTCCAAGTTAAGATAGATAATCCAATAAGACATGATAATAAAAAAACAATAAGCTTAATCAAATCAAGATTATAATCCCCCTATTTCACCATTTAAACCCCCATATACCATTTACAAGGAATTGTTACACCCTATGGTTGGTCATAGGTCTGGTATCATAGTGATCAATAGACTCGAGGGGATTTTTGAAGGGTCTAGAGCATCAGTTAAAGGAACAATCTATTTTCCTTAGTCAAGGAAACAAATGTTCCACACATTGGTGTCATTTCACATATGACATACACTTGAAGAAAAACAAGAATATTTTATAATATATTAGACCACCTACCTTAGGTTTATAGAAACCCACTCATCTAATCTTGACCTTTGATTCAAACTAAAATGGTCAAAAACACAAACACAGAAAAATCTTTAGAAATAGGGCATATGAGACATAGAAGATGAGGGAAAAATAAGTAGTGAATCATCCAAATAGTTGAGGAAAATTGACTCATAGACTTACTTGGGGAATCTAATCATAATAAATGGAACTTAAAATGGACTAGGATTAAAGGGGTTACACCCTTGGAAGAGGAGGAAGAGTTTAGAGCACATTTAAGGATGATGGGAGTGAAATAGGGGAGAAAATTGGGTGATAATGATATAAGATAGAGAGGGAAAATAGTAATATTTACACTTTTAATGAGTTGTATGGTTTGGTTTCATGATTATAAAAATTGTGTGTGAACTATGAAAACACTCCATTGAAGGAAATCACATATCACATTGTTTTCTATGCCACACACATGGTTTTGTAAACCGTGTAGAATCTATGTGAATGGATCTGGACCCAACTCACATGGTTTACAGGAATACTCTCATGGTCTGTAAAACTATTCTCCCCCTTGACCCATGGCACATGGTCATGGGGCATGGTTATTACAAATCATGTTCTAACCATGTGAAATATTTCATATAACCCATTTTCCATATTTTCAAGCCACAAACCCCAAAAATGCTCCTGAGACCTTCCCAAATCATAGGAAAGCATTCCATAATCCATTTAAAATGAGTTTAACCAAAAATTAAAATAAATACATACCTCTAAAAGGGTTAGTATCTTATAACCTCCCCACCATAAAATAAATTATTATCGATCTTCACTCCCTAGAATCACTAAGTCTCCAAGGTAAAAAGCTTAGGCCATTAGGCTTGTATATCATCTTCTCTCTAATAAGTTTCCTCCTGAACACAGACATCATACCATTGCACTCAAACTAAAGGCATGGTATTTCATTGAATAATTTTCCCACTACAATCTACAACATGAATAATATTCTCCTGAAAGGTCACATAAGCCTCAAACTCAACATCATCAACATTAATCACATGATATGGGGCAGGGTGATACTACCAAAATCTATGACACATAAAAAATGGAATGCATAGTACTATTTAATTATGGAATATCCAATCAAAATGATATTGTACCGATTATATACACAATATCGAATAGCCTTATATATATAGGAACTAACTTACCCTATTTTTGAATCTGATGATGAAACAACCTCAGTGATACATGAAGGAATACACAGTCACCCACTGAAAACTCAAGAGGTTGGTGGAACCAATTAGTGTATGAATTATGTCTATTATAGGCTATAGATATACATTTCTATATCAACTAAATAGGTTCTGGTATATCCTATACAAGAATCAGTCCCAATATCTATGATTTTTTTTGCTTCTATCCAACACAAAGGTGATCTGTAAGGCCTTCCAAATAGTGCATCATAGGGTTCCATATTAATTGTCATCTAATAACTATTTTAAATGAGAAAACAATAATAAATAGTTGTTTATATCATGTCCTAACAAAATCTAGGACATATTATCTCAACATTTCCTCTAACACCTAGATAGTCTGTTCAGATTGTCTATCTGTTTTGGGGTGGTAAGTGGTACACACAAATACCTGAGTACCAAGAACCTTATACAAGACTTTCTATATGTGTGATGTAAAATAGAAATCTATATCTAAAAAAATTATTTAAGGCACCCTATTCATATATAATATCTTTAGAACATAGAGGTTACCTAATACATCAATAGTGAAAGTCTCTTGAAATGGTAATAAACGGGATACCTTTGTCAACTGATCCACAATCACCCATATTGAATCACACTTCCAAGGTTTCATGGGTAAACCCACCATAAAATGCATGGTAACATCATCCCAATTCTATTTTGGAATGGTCAAGGTATGTAATATACCATCATTCCACTGATGCCCATCCTTCACCTGCTGACAAGTGTAGCATCGTATCACAAAACCTACAATCTCATTCTTCATTCCTGGCCACCAATATTGTCTATAAAGATCACGGCCCATTTTGGTTAAACCAGGGTACAAAAACCACTTAGAGGCATTAAAATCACACATCAATTCCTCCCACATACATTTATGCACATAAATGTGTCCATGAACATGAATAATATCATTACCATTGATGGTGAAAATAAGGGGTATCTCCCCACCACTAAAGTTTTCCCCCAACACTATATACTCTGGATCATTATAATGTTTCCTCTTGATCCAGTTCATGAGTGAGAGAACAATAGATAAATATTTTAGTTTCATTAGTTTCTGCTCCTCTTAAAAACCTATATTCATATAACTAAATAAAACCATCATCTTTTATTTAAAACTAGACTCTTAAATTGTCTGGGTCTATGTCTTCTGACTCAAAGAATCAGTAATAACATTTCCTTTCCCTAAAGGATATGCTATCTCAAAATAAAAATATTTCATGTATTCAACCCATATTAACTGTCGAATATTTACATCACACTGAGAAAATATATATTTAAATATCTTATGATCATTATAAATAGTAAACCTTTCACTCATTAGATAATATCTCCAACATTTTAATGAGTGAACCATGGTATCCAACTTGAGATCATGCATAGAATAGTTATGTTCATGTGGCCACAACTGCCATGATTCATATGTAATGACTCGATATCCTTACATAAACACTACCCTAAGAATAATCTCAGATTAATCACAATATGTATTATACTTCTTACCTAGATCGGGTAAGATCAGAATCAATGTTATGGTCAAGCACCTCTTTATCTCCAAAAAATAATTCTTGCATACTCAAACCACTCAAACTTTATACCATTATTTTTATGGCCTAAGAGAGGTGATGGAAAATGAGAAAAGTATCAGATAAACCTTTTTAAGTAACCCTCTAAACCCAAAAGGGTTTATATATTAGAAACATTCTTGGGTTAGACCTAAAAAATGGCTCTGAACTTCTTAGGGTTCACTGATACACCATATTTTGAGATTATGTAACCAAATAAGTGAACCATGTCAATATAGAAATTAAATTTATATAGCTCTACATATAGCTAATGGTATCTTAGTATACTCAGGAATATGTAAATATATTGTCCATGATTGTCTCTATTCTTATAGTACCCTAAGATGTCATCAAAAAAGGAAACCAAAAAAAGATCAAAAAGTGAATGAAAGATTTATTTTATCAATTCCATGGACATGTCGAGAGTGTTCGTTAGCCTAAATGAAATCACCATGAAATCATATAATCCATACCTACTACTTAAAGTAGTTTATGTTATATCATATTGTCTTAACCTCAACTGATGGTACCTTGATCTCAAATCAATCTTGGAAAATACTTAGGCATCCCTCAACTAGTAGAAGAGATCATTAATACATAGAAGAAGATATTGGTTCTTAATTTTCATCATGTTAATCTTCTGATAATTAATACATAAGCATAATGTTCCATCTACCTTATTGTAAAATATAACCAAAGAACCCCAAGGTGACATACTAATCCAAGTGAACCCTTTAGCCTCTAAATTATCTAAATGAGTCTTAAGAACCTTAATATATGTTTGTATCATTATATAAGTAGGAATAAAAACTAGCTTAACCCCAGGCACCAGCTCAATGGTAAACTCAATTTCTATCTCATGTGGTAACCTTAAAAACTCCCCCGAAAACATTTTCTATAAGAAATCCACTACAAAAGGGAAAAAATACCACTTATCTCTCCTATATTATAGTATAATACTCATAACCTATCATATTAGATCACCCATTTGATTATGAACTAACCATGTATGTCCTTCCTGGATATCCCATTCTTTTTTATAAACATAGTTGTCACCGATATGAGACAAGAAAGTCACATTCCTATGGTAATAATCAATGTGATCCCAATACATAACCATATATTCCATTCCTAGTATTGATTAAAAACTTATCATCTCAATCATGAATATATCCCAAAGGAAATTTCACCCACCAATCTCAAGGGTACACTCCTTACAAAGATAGATACCCTCCGACCATAGCCCTAATAGTGTGTTGATCGACATGACCCCATAAAAGAATTCCGCTTCTAGGACTAAAAAAAACTGGGTGAATATGAAATAATATGAATCTCTTATATAAAATAAATCACTACAAATCATATAATACAAAAGAATTATACTCCAGATAGTCAACATCCCAACCTCATTGTCGATAGGAACAGGATGAACTATATGTAGCAGACCTCTCCCTCTACCTTGATCTCTTCTCTAGGTTTCATTCACTACATTATTATATTGATATGTTCTGCCATATCCTAGAGTACCTCATCCTCTAACCATACTAGTATGACTAGTTGAAATCCAACTTCTATACTGATATAGTGTAATAAATACTCTCCCAGTGCTTAGTGTTTGTCTAGGTCCTCAATCACTACCCATCTACCAAGGGTTCCTGATGAACATGTGCATGTGTATAATCCTACAAAAATATCAGCACTCCATTGGTGGTTTAGTTATAAACCTCACATGTGACTAGTTCTTACACACTAATGGAAGAACGCCTAATCACTTCCCTAAGAGGTTGATCATCTCCCTTGGCTACTCTGCCTACCGCCACCTTGGAAGAGGTTCTCATAAAGATTATTTCTACTATCAGAGAACATACTACCAGATCACCCAACTAAAACTATATACCCACCACTATATACATCCTTTCATTTCACCTTATATATTAGTTCTTGATTCGCTATCTTATTAGACTTATTCACGAGAAAAATATTTACCTGTGACTTGATGTCATGTCTGTGTCCATCCTAAAAATGTTTCTCCCTTAGTACCTCGTCACTAACCAATATAAGAACAAAAGACTATAATTCATTAAATAAGCTGGAATAATTCATCACCAACTTATCTCCTTGAGTCAAATACATATAATCTATGTCTCTTTGTTGTCTCTGGGTATCTGGGTAAAAGTGTTCAAAGAACTTCTCCTAGAAGTCCCTCTAAGACATTACCTTAAGCTGATCATCCTAGACCTAAATATCCCACTAGTTATTCACTAATTTGTGTAACATGTAAGCCACAAACTTAACCCTCTTATCCATAGGATACTCATAGTGTTCAAGGATTATATGGAGAGACTCAATCCAAAACTCATCTACCACAAGTCTAACCTCTTCAGCGAACGTCCTAGAATGTTGTAACTGGAACTCCCTGGTCAGTTCAAACATACTTGGTGCAGAATGAACTCAATATCTCTCCACAAACTATATAAAGTGGGTGAAATTCTTAGAGAACAACTCTTCCACCCAATCACTTGGAAGCAATGGGGGATCTGGCCCCACTACTGTAGGATAACTATAATTAATTTCATCCCATCACCCTATCGATAAACATCATTATTTAGGCTTACCTATACAATTCCAAATTAAAATTTTACGTCTATAACACATAATTTACACAGTTACACAATATAGGGGTCACAACTATCCATAATCAAGCTACTCCACACAAACTATCCCAACAGATATAACCAAAACACTGTCACTACACCCAACCACCCCAATCTAGGGCCACTGACTAACTCAGGTTAAAATTAATCTTCAATTTTACAACCTTTAAATTTAAAACTATTTTAACAAATAAAATTTACATCCTTTAATTTTAAAATAATTCAAACCTCTTTATTAGGCAATATTTCTTTAAAATAAAAATATAGTAGAAAATAATTTTAGTTTCTATATTCCAATTCCTCTATTTTAATAAATAGATCATAAATTTTTTTTCTATGTGTTACTAATATGATTCATGTTATGTAACCCATGATTTCTTGAAATGATTCATGTGTACACAATCTCATTCCATATTTTCCTACAAGTAAAATCTCATAAAATGGTAACATTTCATATTAAGTATATTAGGTGAAATAATATCTCAATTGTAACATGAAAACCACAAGAACAACAATTACATCCCTAGAACCATGGATTTTCCCCCACACATGGGTTAGCTACTCCCATGAATGATATAATTACTAATCCATAACACGTCCGAGTATCATTTCTACATTTACCAAAATAATAAATAAAAATAAAATACTTGATTCTCTAATACCACTTTGTAACATTCTGTCCCAACTCACTCTAACTAGTAGTTGAACTCGTTTGGCACATGACCCCAAGCACACCTCCCCATACACTAGATATTTTTTACTAGAAGTTAGGGTCTAATGAGAAGTACGGGGATAATATACCCTCTTTATTAGAGTAGAAAAATAGATTAAATCATAAGAAATAATAAAATATAAATAACTAAAATATAACCAAACATCACATATCAAATTCCTCAAACTAATTAAATTCCCACAAGATAATAAAGTAAACATATCTGTTCATGATAACCTTGTGTACTAAAAGGAACTCAAAAATAAAACACACAACTAATAATACCCAAAATGGGTCCTGACATATAGTCTAGTCCCATCATCCATGATTCATCCCATAAGTCACAAATCAACCATTTGTCACTGGGCCTTTTCCCTTATCCAGACCTGTAACCATGAAGTCTGATTGGGTATCAGTGGTGACTTGAGGAGGGTGTGAGTATAACTTAGTAGGCCACCACCAATGGATTTTATAGAAATATCTGGTATAAACAATAGTGTATGCAAGTGTACAATGAAATAATAGACAGTGAGATCCATGAAAACACATTATAAATATAAATAGTTATTAATTGACCTCTTTTGGACCTCATATTCTAAAGTGACACTCAAGACAATCAAACCTATTTTGGACCATTTCGGTTGTTTTAATGATATAAAATATGGGATTCACACCATAAGATATATAAATTTCATCATCACTTATTTAAATTTAGGTTTTAAGGTGAATTATTCCAAGTATACGCACCATATCAAATCCTATTAGTGTTTGGAGCCTCACTCTGGCATCCAAACCATGAATCAACATTGGTGGTTCCAAGAGTATCAGTCTGAAACAATATTAATGATGCAGATCATTAGTCCAATATCCTAACCCATTCCATCATTCAAAATTTCCATGTTTCATCATCATTTACCTTTTAACACACAAATATAATATGGTGTTCCATTTCCAACATTCATTATTTTCCATGGTCTATTATACTCAACACCTTAAACACAATTTCACCAATAAAACATTTCATAATTTATTTATATAGAACAGCCATTAAATGTTATTTAAAACCATTTAAAAATTTAAACTTACCACTTTAACCTTTTAATATTTTTTTCCTTTCATCATGTCATAAAACATTTAATTTCCAAGTTAATTCAAACAACCCTATAAGCCATGATAACAAGATAAGAAACAATCATAACCAACTTAATCTAATAAACCCCCTACTTAACCATTTAAAACCTCATATTACCATTTAAAAGGAATTGTAACACCCCATGGGTGACTTTAAGTCTAATCTCATAGTTATCAATAGACCTAACAGTGTCCGTGAAGGGTTTAGAACTTCAATTAAAGGACCATTCTGTTTTTCTTAGTCAAGGAAACAAATTTTCCATGTGTTAGCTCCATTTCACATATGACATAAAATTGAGGAATAAAAATACAATGGGAAAATATCTTATACCGCCTACCTTAGTTTCATAGATATCCACTCATACAACTATAGCATTCAATTTTAGTTAAAATGGTTACAACCACAAAAGTAGAAAAATCCCTAGAAATAAGACATATGAGACATGGAATTGAGGGAAAACCTAGAAATGAATCATATAGATAATAAAAGGGAATGGAGTTTTATAATTACTCAGGGCTTTGAATCATAATAAATGACACTTCAAAAATCTTATTAGTGAAGGATTTTCACCCTTGGAAGAGGAGGAAGAGTTTGTAGCTCACCCTATGATATTAGGAGTGTAATAGAGGATAAAATTAGGTGATATTGATATAATATTGGGAGGAAAAAATAATAAAATATCTCATTTTAATGAGGTTCATATTTTGGCTACATGGTTTT
Organism: Viscum album; assembly: GCA_963277665.1. Classification (NCBI taxonomy): domain Eukaryota; kingdom Viridiplantae; phylum Streptophyta; class Magnoliopsida; order Santalales; family Viscaceae; genus Viscum; species Viscum album. The sequence continues at coordinate 32,461,050 of OY728133.1, forward strand.
CCAAACCATGTGACAAATGTGTGAGATTCTCTATCCAAGGTAATCACTTGTCGCATGGTTTTCTGGGACACCCACATGGTTTAGTAAACCATGAGAAGCCATGTGAATGGATCTAGAACCAACTCAAATGGTTTCCAGGCTTCCTTGAATGGTTTATAAAACCAATATCCCCCTTAACCCATGTATCATTTTCATGGTTCATGGTTAAAACTAACCATGTGCTAACTATATTCCATCTGTTATAAGCCCCATTTTCTACATTTTCAAGTCTCAAACCCTCAGAACACTCCTGAGGCCTTCTCCAATCTTAGGAAATAATTCCATATATAATACATTTAAAAGGATTTTAACTAGAAAATTAAAATAAAAAAGTACATTGACAAGGGTTAGGATATTATATGGATGATTATAGTTAGCCTTAAAATAGGTTAGCATTTTGACCTTGGATGATCGAGAAGGTGTGATGATCAGTTCCTAATGGTAAGGGAGCTGGTCTGAGCATCACAATAGTAAGGGGGTGACATCAGGGTTGATAGATAGTGATTTTAATGATGAACCAATTCGATTCCATGGGGGAGGAAAATGGTGATGGATTGAGTATTTGGAAGAACCCTCGATGGTCCAAGATAGTAATGGGTGGCACAATGGTATGACTAAAGATGATTTTAGGAGGTGGGGGTAGGAAACTCATAGGAATCTAGAAGTATGGGTGTAAAAATGACTAAATGGCATGTAGTTCTGATGAGCACATCAATACCCACCCCCCCTAGTTGTGATGCCAGGGTTTCATAAGATTATAAATATCACACAATGTGTGGTATGGACTCATGTTTCATGTAGTCTAAGTTGGGTGGTTTGGTACATTCCCAACCACATGGCATATATTTTGAGTACAAAACATGTCATGGAAAGTGAAACATGCCAAGGAAGAATCATGTGGACCACACATCATGTTTCTATAAGATTATGTCATGTACCTCTCAGAATAAATGACTTTGGTAGTTGGTGGTATATGTTGAGTGAGCCATCTAGTTCCACACACTATGTACCCTAGTATACATGTTGGGTATTTCAACTAATACACACTATGTAAAGGGTATTAAAAGACTAGATATATGATGTGGGAAAACATTTCATGTACCCTATAGTGCATGTCATCTACTTTTTCTAGCCTTAGTGGATTTTATTATATCCTTACTCAGGACTCATATTTGAGCACATTATTTCTCCATCTTGAGTGTTTTTTCATGCAGAAAGTGATGGTATACATCTTTTTGGAATCAAAGGTATGATACAAAGTGATAGGTATAATTTTATCTCCTCAACTCCATAGGTCCACCAATTGGGTTTGGGAGAGATTGTCTGAGTATACAAGGGGTATATCTTCCCTAGTGAGTGGTATATGATATTTCATGAGTTCCATGTATTCTTGTTGGAGTCAATACTCCCCTATACCTTCAGGGTGTGAGTTTTCCAGACTGTCATAGGTTCAGTACTCCCTAGGCACCAGTGAGGTGTGGGTTCCCCACACATTGGATAGAGTTTACTACTCCCTCATGTACTCAGGGTTTGGTTCATATACCCATGGATTTGGGTACCAACTCTTCTGTTGTGTGCCACTCGAAGAGGCAATGGTCTTTCATTACAGATTTTGTAAGGTGCATAGGTTTACATGCCTATATTGTTAAAATAGTAGGGGTTATTACACCCTTGAATGATATATATCCTTGGTAAATTTTTGTGTTCCCCTATAGGTTTATATAATGAAAACATGGTATTATTTAACATCGAGGTGTGGTACTCCCTCAACTCATGTGTGTGCTTTAATGAAGAGTGGGTTCCCCGTAATAGATTCTAATAGTGGTGTTGAAGAATGGATAAGAAGATAGGATAATTCGAGACTTGTGACTCCTCACGCACCCCATGGTTACATTTTAGGTATTACATATAGGTGGAATATATATATAATTACTTAATATTTCACTATATATTATCCTTAAATAAATATTTTTTTAATAGAATTTTTCACATGTAACACCAAACTAAAAAAAGAAATATATATAGGTACAATATAAATATTAAATACTATTATTAAAACATAGTCATTGAATTTGAAATCATGAATAGGAGTAACAAAAATATTAAATATGCATATAATAAAAATAAATAATACTTTTATACTAATTAAATTCAATTAGTATAGCTAAAAAAAATTAGAAAATCATTTTATGTTTAAAGATATATTTTTATAAAATTAGTGTTTTATTTAAAGAAAATAAGTATATTAATATTAAATAATAATAAAATATATTTATAATATTAATAATATATTACCAATAAATTATTTAATAATTGATAGGAAATAAGAATAAAGAATAAGTTAACATTTTAAAAAGCCTTTTTTCAATATGAACAGTTTTACGATATATTTTGGGATTTTATTTAAATATTGAATTACTAAATTATAGAAACTTAATTTTAATAAATAAACATCATTTTTTTGATTAATAATAATAATATAATATTAAGATTAATTTTTGGGATTTTTTGAAACATTTTATTTTTAGGTGAATAGTGCAATATACCATATTTAAAAATTTTGTGGATTTTATGCCATTATTAGTATATAAGTATGAATTGGGAATTTATGACACATTTTTATAATAAAATATATTTATTTTATAATATTATCTATAATTTAAAAAAAATTAAGAACTTATATTTACCATTTTAGAATTTAAGTTATATTTTTCAAAAAAAAAGTTAATACACTATATATTTAGTATTTTAAATTTAATTTTTATCACATTAAAAAAATTGAATCAAAAAAATTGATTTCATAATTAGGTCTTAATTATATAATAAGGACCTACTTTTTCATAAAGGATAAATTACATAGGTAAAAACTAGTTACTATGGTGAAAACTAAAGTGATAAAAATGAGTAACTATAGAGAGAAAGGGCCTAAAATATTTAAATTGTGTCTGTAATTGAGTATTGGAGGTTTTTATCGATCTTATATCTTCTAAAATCTATTATTTATCAATTTTTTATCCACTTTCCTTGATATTGACTTCTGATTATTGAAATTTTTTGGGTATTTACAAAATTGTCACACATTTTCACTTATTAAAGGGGAACTCCTCTTATCACTTACCCTCACCAAAAACTCCATTAATTTTGGCCCAAAATCTGAAAAAGAATCTCATAAACACTTATATATACCTTTATTAGTTTCAATAATTCTCAAAAGACCATATATTGAAGGTTTAATCTCCTTCACAAAGGAGATAATCCAATAATTGATGTATCAGTTCATAACCTCTATACCTTTTTTCTATTTATTTATGTTATTTTCTTCTTCATAAAATTTAATTTTACCATATTAAAATGATAACATCAATTTAATTATTATAATTATGTTACAAGCATTAACCACCCTCTCCTTTTCCATCATGAAAATTGAAAACGTAAATCTTGTGTTGTGCAGACCACCGCCTCCACAACGCAACATCTATCATTTTCCTTCATCACACTAAAATAATGGTAATGATATGAAATTTTATATATAATTATGATATTTATTACATATTTTATATTCTTAAATGATAAACCATATTATTTATTTTACCTTTTCTATAGAAAACAATATCATCATTCATGCATACGTTTGGACTACCACCATTATGGAAATATCGATTTTCATTTTTCATTTAATCATCTACCTAGATGGATGTCCATGAGAATCGTTTAAAAGGATAAATATTATATTTATTATATCATTAATATTTTGGTATGACAACTTTAATAACCTATTAATTATATGATCAAAAAACTATTATAAAAAATTTGATCATTTAAAACAGTAGTACTAAGAGGAAAATAATTAACTTAAATTGTGTAATATTTATATATTCATTGATTATTATTCTAATTACCTTATTATTATAATATATCACACTAATAAACACTACATTATATCATTATGATACTTTTTTAATGATATTACATCTAAATCAACTCATAATCATCGATGATCATGGTATGTTCATAATTAGGTCTGTTTGACAACCTACTGGAACAATGTTATGAAATTTTATCATAGATGATTATAAAAAATTAATTATTGGTATAATATGATATAAATTTATAAATAATTATTTCTTTTTTTCTTGAAATTATATATCAATATTTAACTCAATAATTAAGAAAACATCATTCATAGGTTGAAAATCATTAAAAAATTGTTCATTGTCGGTTTCATCTTCTATGATAAATAATAAAGTACTCATAAAAGTAAATTTAAACTCAATAAATATTTATAATTCATCCATTATAGAAAAATTAATTAAATTTTGAAAATTAAATTTTAAATAATAATGAACACTAAAAATGCTCCTACAAAACTAGTACAAACGATCAAAAATATAAACACCTGAGGTGTGAATGTAAGAAAAAATTAACTAATATACATGTAGATAATGATTATATATGAAAATTAAATATTTTTTTAAATTTAAATATGATTCCTAAATTTTTTATTAAGATATTTATGTTTTTATACAGTATCTTAGGGTGCATCTGACTATGTCGGGGAATAAAGTAAGGGTTTCTTTGTCTCAAATTGGAATCCATTGAGACATGTTTATGATATACATCAAGTTTACTTTTAAATTGTATAAATATTTCCATATTTTTATTTTTTATAATGATCTTATTATATTACCTTATATTGAATGTTCTATTTAAATTCATGCCTCTCATGGGGTTTTGATTCAAAAGTTACAAAGGTTGTAAGGGGTTTTCATGACTCAAATATCTTTATTAGGTCATAATCACTCTTCTTTGACTATTATATTTCAATATTGATCTATTATAACATATAATTATTTTATATTATATTTAAAACTTCTTTTATAGGGATATAATGTTTCATAGAAATTTATTTTTCCTTGATGATTCTATTGTTTCATGAAAATTCAGTTTTATTAAAAATAATTCTCATTTATTTTAATGGATTTTTCTTCTATATCCTTGTTTTTACTTCCCAAAAATGTTCTCATTTACCTAGTTTAAAATTAAAAAAAAATATCTTCAATTATACTTTTTCTTCCCTTTATTCATTTTAAAATAAAGGTTTTATCTTCCTTTTAATGATGTGGGTTTTCAACAAGGTTGTTTCAAAATATTCAAAAGGTTTTTCCTTACTTTAACAAAATTATCATCCAATACACATTTTATTTTGATAATATTTATGTCTTTGAAATGATATTTTATTTATAAATTTTTATAATATGGTTTTCAAAAGTCTTCTATTTACCATCACAAAATTATTTTTTATGCTTTAATTCATAAAAGGTTTTGTGGAAAAAATATTATTTTTACTTTTATTTACCCTCTAGGGTTTATCTTTCATGAAGTGGTGTTTTTATCACCCTATATATATTATTATGATATGATTTATTCCAGAAAATGAGATTTTTTATATATTATTATTCCTTAATTTCATGTTATGTGATGTTTTTGAGATCTATAATAAACCCATTCTTTCTTCATGGGTTAATTAAGATATGTTTATGATTTATTTTTTAATGTAACACACACACACACACATATATATATATATGATTAAGGTAGGGGTCATATATCTCCATCCAATAAATTGGTTAATGTTTCATAATATAAAAAGTGATTTAGTGTTTCTTGAATGATATTTGAGAATATTTTTTCATAAATTTGTTGTGTGAATGAGATATGAGAATCTTTGTTCATAAGTTTTTTGTGTGAATGAGATACAAGAATATTTTTTCACAAGTTTCTTGTGTAAATGATATGTGGGGTGATTTGTTCACAAGATTTTTATGTGAATAAGATGTGGGAAGCTTTTTTCATAATTTTTTATGTCAACGTGATGTGAAAAGATTTGTTCCCTATATTCTCTTATTCTTATGATTTTTTCACATTTATATGTTGTTTATCAAGTTATTACAAACCTTCAAGATGCATTTAACTTTCATAAAATTCCATATTTTCATGATTTAGCCTCTTTTTTAAAGTATTTTACACTTTTACATCATTATCATTTGTTATATGATCATTCAGATGAATTTTTAGTCATTTCATATCTTCTATGATTCCTTAATGATATTTTTATGATCTATGTTTTTCTAAAAAAAATTATGGTTATATTATAGTGTTTGTTTATATTTTATGATGATATTTATGTCTTACTCGTGTTTTCATTCATGTTATTAAAATTTTTCCCTTACTAATCATTTGAGCTTACTCATTTATTATATTTCCAACCCTACAGTTATAAAGATAATTATATCATGTGAGATATCTATAAAAGGGCTTAAATAATCATGGTTATGGAGAAATGTTCACAAGTGTGGTAATATAATATGTTTCTGTAACTAATATCCAAGACACCAAACCATTAGGTCCTTGGTTTATGTGAATTTTTATGAGATGCATTATTTAAATCATCAAATTAAAGTATAATTTCAGTCATGTTTAGCCTGGGTCACTATGGTTGGTATTAAAGTAGGGTTTAGTTATTTTTGGAGATTATTTTAGTTACCTTTGGTGTCAATGTTAGAGATATTTAGTGAAAAACTTAGTAATAAGTCTAATAAATAATTCTATGTATATTATAACATCCTAAAGTTTTGGTAATTTAGAGATTGTGTGGTTCTCATAGAAATCACATCCCTATATGAATACTATAAGAGGATTTAGGCTCTATAACTGATGTACCTGGGGGTAATAACCCCAAATAGAGAGGATTGAATATTAATTATATCATAACTTGGTGAAAAAAAGAGTTCTAACTGCACACCTGATTTGACACTCCCAGGGGATATTCTTTGGTCAATAAAATTCTATTTATAATCCATTATGAGGGATTTGAACATGTTTAGGTTAGGTAACCTAATAGGAAAGTGACCATGGATAATATGTATTGAAATAAAGAGATTCATAAATTAAGTTACATGTTAAATGATATATGTTTTTCTAGATAAAGGATAAGTTAGATTTTGAGAGTACATTTGCCAATGATTTTTGGGTTTTGAATATTTTAGGAAAGTTCATGGTAATTTAGGATCTCTATTTTGAGGATTAGGTTAATAAGTATGAGATAAACCAAATAAAATAAACCTAGGTTGGACCTATGATGATATATATTGTTCTATGAGTGATATATTTTAAACTAAAATAATTTTTGGGTAACAAGGATGATAAAAATTAGTATCCTCTAAAATAAAGAAAAAAATAGAAAGCATATCTTACTCCTACTACTGAGAGTTGGTTATGAAAAAAATGGAATAAGGTATGATTATACTCCACTCAAGAGTTATGGATTCCTTATTGGATTTTTATTCTAGATTCTCTATTGTATCTAGAAACTTCTCAATGAGTATTAACTCATTACCTTGATGATTTTATTATCGAAGGAAACTTATGGTAGTAAGACTATTATATCCCAAGTAAATATTTAGAGAAATATGAATCTTTCCTTTCATCCATTAAATGTAATTTATGTGATTAGGGTAGTGAATAAATTATTTCAAAATAGACTCCTTATTCACTGAATCATTGTGATATTATCCAAAAAATTGTTATTGGTTAAAAATGGATGAGGGTGGAGACAATAACCAACAACAACTTCTAAGAGATCTTAACATTACTGTAATGGAAGAAGATAAAAATGGATAATCTTCATCATCATCCATCAATGAACTGCCACTATATATAGGCATAAATGTAGATAGGGAATTTAAAAGCACTATTCCAATGGTTTAAGTAGAATACAAACCCCATCCACCACTGCTAGCATAGTAAGACACGACAGTGAGGCGGAAAAGGGGGAGGCCAACATATATGTAATCACCCAGCTTTTTATGAAGGTATGTATCATTTGGTTTTGAGTTAAAAATCCTTGTATTATCTTATTAAATGTTTCTTATGTCCTCATAAATGGATCGGGAGTGTATGGGGCTTGTTTTGATCTCAGAGAACCGAGTTATGGAAGAAAAAGAAGTTCAGGCGCATGGTTTGTCCAAATCGTACAGGATGCTCTAGATGGATGCAGAAGGGCACACTATTAAACTAAACCATGTTACCCAGGCCACATGGACATGTGACTTATCTTAGACAAGTGATATAGGGTTTTTTCAAAATCTATGCCCAGTTATTCAAACTATGCACCAAGCCCATACGAGGGGTGTCTGGGGACAGTGTTCAGTGCACGACTGGTGCAAGGTTTGTCCAGTCATGAGGCCAAACCATGAACCTCTTAAAAAGTGGTAAGATTTATTATATTTAACTCCTTTATATTTAACTATCCCCTATTTTTTCTTTCTCCTTCCACACAAATAATCCCACTCCCATGTGAAATCTCTCCTCTACACCTAAGCTAGGCTTTGTGACTGAAAATTAATTTTTTTATTAAGATAAGTACCCTTTTAATGGGTAAAGGGAGAACCAACAGACTTCAAAGACATAAAAAAAATCCCCATATTCCAATGTCCAAGTACAAATACAATACAATTAAAAGATGCAAATAAATGCTCCTCCCTAGCATCAAAATCATTAAGACGAGCTTCCACCTTCTCATCGTTGCTCGGCTAGCAGTCCCGTGCAAGGATGCACGAGCACGGTTTTGATGTAAAATTCCATACCCTCTCAAGAATCCAAATCTGAATATCCATGATCGGAGAAAGTTACATGCTCTAAACCTTTTCTGAAATAGTCCCTTGCAGTGAATTGGATAAATTTCCCCATAGACAGCAAACCATATGACCAAAATTAACAAACAATCACAAAAAACATACCACTTATTCATACATTCAACCAAAACAATACTCAATCTATGAGATCCATAAAATCGCACTACATAATCTTCAAAAAAAGTTCCACCATCATGAACCCATCACGTTCACCTCCCGAATAGCATTCTCCAAGAAAGAACCTCTTTACAATCTAAAGAAGAAGATCTTGTCACCGCCTTCATAACCGCACCCGAGTACCAGATCCTCCCAGTCACCTGTAGATGCCAGGAAGCGCAACATCATTCCCAAATCACAGCATCTGAACCCGCATCTTGGACCAACATCATGCCGCCGAGAGAAACCCAAACCAAATCGATGGTTAGGGAGAGAAGATGGCCAGTCCATGAAGCGATTCTCCAAATATGAAAAGCCCGCACGACACTACTATTGGCCAATACTATGCCGCGAACACGCCGAGAAAAGCACTAAGGATAGATCCAGATGACCTGAGACAGTGGGGAGGAAGGCAGCGGTGGGGGAAGACCTAGCGACGGGAAGCCCATTATGGGGTCATCCTCGACCAAACCCTCTAGGCTTTGTGATTACTCTTCTTTCTGAGCTTGAAATCAAATAATGTTTATCCAATTGGATTCATCTCGGTAAGATATTTTATCCGCTTCCTTATTTTCTTAATTTATCTCTCCATCTTCTATGTTGTTTTGGTGTAATATCATATGCTCAATTTTTAGTTCATTTGTCTATTTCAGTAATTTCATCCATTCTAACTCGATTCAAAGGTCAAAAATGGACAAGGGGTCATTAGAAAACCTAAGGTAGGTGGTTTAGTAATTTTCCATAAAATTTTATGTGTTTTTATAGCACTCACCATTTTGACATACGTCGTAAACTTCTGCATGATGCCTAAAAATTTATTTTCCTTTTAAAATTAAATGAACCATGTGGATATACTCTTATGACCATGTGTTAATCCATTAGAGGATGTCCACCTCATTCATTTCCACCCCTTTGGGTTGTTAAATTAAATTCCCTCCTTGATATAAACTTTTAATTAATAAACCCACTTATTAAGTGGTTTGGATTAACTTTAAATTAGATTTTACATGGTTTTTAAATTAATTGGTTTAATTTAATTAAATGTAATTAAGTGGAAAGGCCAAATAACATGTTATATGTTGGATCTGAATCTACGGATTATACACAAGAGGGGGGTGAATTGTGTCTTTTTCAAATTATTACAATCTCTTCAATTTGGACAAATTCTGTTCACTATGCTTTTGCACGATTAAATATGCAGCGGAAAAAGTAAAAGCATGAACACACGGATGTATAGTGGTTCGGGGAACAGAAGGCCCCTAGTCCACTCCACCAACGCTCAAAACCACGAGCTTGGCGATTTTCACTATCTGGTCCTCGTTTCCACAGACCCGTCCACAACTGAGTACAGGCAGTTGACACCTTTACAAGACTCAGGCACACACAGCCTTCCTGGTTCAAAAACAAACCCACACAGCTTAGAACGAGAAGCTGATCACTCAAAAATAAAAAAGGTTTCGATAAAGAAACACTTCTCCAGTTGTTCTTCACAATTGCAACAGAATGCAATTGACAGTAGATAGATCGTCGTCTTCAGAAAATAAAGATCCGTAAAAACAGTTCTGAGTCGATCCAGTTGCAATAGATATTACCAGAAACTTCACAACTTCAGCAGCAGTAGATTCACAACAGGTAGTCGATGTAGAACACGTGAATCTGCTATCAAAATCTTCCTTCAGTAATAAAGGTCTTACGCTTCTTCTCGATCACCAGAAAAGAACGCTTTCACACAGTCTCTGTTTTCTTGCTCGTCAAAAAGATCAATAACTCTATATTTCACACACTTTCCCGTGCATATATATATCTCCGAAGTTTCCAAGATAGAACATATATTCAAATATGAGAAAATCTTCCGCATAAATAGATCCATGAAAATCTCCTTTAGATTCGCGATATTAAATGAAATAACAAAGCCGTTGTAACTCCCCTGAAGAATCGGCACAAAAAGCTCTGTTTAAATCAAACATTAATCCGTTGTAAACCGTCTTTGATTCAGTCAAAGTCGTATTTAAGAATCAGCTCGAAATCCGCCTAATAATCCGCTTGATTGACTAATTCAAAAGGAAATATCGTCTGTCAAAAAATATCCCGACGCCAAACGTAGGGTTGATGACGTGGCTCCAAACGTAGGGTTCACAAACGTAAGGTTCAGAACGTAAGGTTCAGAACGTAAGGTTGAACATACATACTTTCTCTTCAGCATTCAAACGTAGGGTTGATCATCCATACTTTGTCTTGCTTCAACTCTCCAAAGAACGTACGGTTGATTATAAAAGTAAGGTTGATGATCCATACTTTTGAGAAACAAACTCAACACTGAAAACTAACGTACGGTTTCTCTTCCATACTTTTCAACAACGAAAACGTAAGGTTCCTTCCAAACGTAATGTTCTTCTTCCATACTTTTCAACAACGTAAGGTTCATTAACCATACGTTTCAAAATAACATAAAAAGTAAACTTTTCATCCATACGTTATGTTCATCAACGTAGGGTATGAACAGTGATTCCAGTACGCGCTAAAATTGATCTCGCGCTACAGTGATTCCAGAACGCGCTAAAATTGATCTCGCGCTACAGTGATTCCAGAACGCGCTAAAATTGATCTCGCGCTACAGTGATTCCAGAACGCGCTAAAATTGATCTCGGAATAAATGAAGTATAAAATCTCGTTATATAAAATAAATTCCTGCAAAATACTCAGCGAAATAATTAGTAAATAATTAAGGGTATTTGTGAGCATCAAAATCATCATAAAGAGACAGAGTATTATTTAAAATAATCTCCCCCTTTAAAAAAACATTATTTTGATTTGTTTAAAAACAATACATTGCTCAACAATCTCCCCCTTTTTGATGATCACAAAACCCATAAAATAATAGAACTAATTTAATTGCAATCTTGATTGAAAAAAAAGTTTTATAAAATTTTAGAATTTTGAAAGGATTAAAACAATATTTAACTATAAAATTTCTCCCCCATAACTCTCCCATAAAAATAAATTTTCAAATAGATAAAAGATAAATGTCGTATATATCCAAATGCTCCTATATATCCAAATTTCTTCATAGGAAACGAATGAATTTAAATGTTGTGTTTATCCAAATTCTCCCCCTTTTTGTGATATCAAAAAGAATGAAAAATTACGGATTTGAACACATTCAATATTGCACTGAACTATAAGTAAATGCTATAATTAACTGGGTATGAATAAGTGAATTTCTTATACTGGCTAACTTAATCATAAATCAATAAATAATAAAACAAAAAAGATAAGAAAAGAATTTTTATTCACAAGCTACGACAGTGATATACAGAGGAATCAAGGTTTAGGGATAAGACAGGGAAAAAGGTGTCTATCTCCTTTGAATTACGGTCTTGATCTCTGTAAACTGTTCTCTGAGCCTTTTCATCATCCCATCTCCTAACTTGATGATAAGATCTCTGTTCTCTTGAGTCATATGAATATCTTCAATCAAATTAACTCTGAAAAACTCATGCATTCTTTCTTCTTTTTCAACAAAAAGAGCCAGCTTTTCTGATAACTGATTCAAAAGAATCCTAATCGGTTGCTCTCCAGATGTCAACTGATCTACCAAAAATTTCTGATTATCTAGCAAAACGGACAAAGGGGCACTATTACACTGAAGATCGTGTAATCTGTCACTCATATTGCTCAGTGCTCCAGTAATTGCTTGAAATCTTCGAATCAAATCAGGTGAAGAACCTGATCCACTCACAGCACTATTTGCAACAGATTCAAATTTATTCTCCATGTAAATTTTCATCTCAGACAAATCATCTTTCGTTACCATCTCTGATTTCAACTGATCAACAGCATGCAACATATCAGTTTTAAACAAATCTACTTCCTGTCTTGAAACAGTACATTCTTTCAGCTTCTGAAACTTCAACTGCTCTAAGTTCAGAGAATTTCTGAGACTATCATTCTCAGATTCTAACTGAGAGATACGCTTGTACAACTCAACAACTTTTTCTTTTCTCAAATCAGGGGCACCCTGTGCTCTATTCTCATGTTCAGAAATAGGTTGATGAGGCAAGGCAAGTGGTAAAGAATCTGCATCTGATTGTTCTTTGTCCTTGTCCTGACAAGGTTGATCCACTGAACTAGCTTTTGAAGCCTGAAATTCTTCCACTGAAAATTCTTCCTGAAGTACTTCTGTATTAGCTTCAGAAGTATGTTCATCACGAACAGTAGTCTCTCTGACTTCTACTGAATGATCAAGAACAATATTTTCATGAACTTCTTGAGGTCGGGCCACTTCTTCACCAGGCACTGCCTCCATAAGTTGTTCTTGTGGAATTGCTTCTTCAACAGCCACAGCAGCAGTTTGAGGTTCTAGCTGAATTTCCGGTTGAGCTACTGGTTCCTCTATCGGTGCAGTCCTTTCCACAACAGCTTCTCTCACAAATGAATAAGAAATTACAGGTTCAGAAGATTTCAAGACAGGAGAGATAATTTCTTCATCAATTGACCTCTTCCTTCTAGATTGAAGTCCTTCCTGACTTCTCTCTTCCTCAACTTCCTCCATCTCAAAGCGAATTCTCCTTGCCACTGTACTAATCCTTGATTCTGCTTGTCCCTCTTTGGACTTAGCCGGTTGAGCCTGAGCACTCTCCGAGTCTTCCTCAGCTCCAACAGGTAAGAGTTTTCCTTTAATTGTGCTCCAGAAATATCCCACTTTCCTCAAAGTTCCAGCATTAAAAACATTACTGTGGTGACATTTCACCCCAGCACTTACCAATCTGATCATTCCTCTTTTAAATAAAAACAAAGAAATGAACCTTCCATATGGGAAAAAGGTCATTCTTGCTTCACTCTGACAGCAGTATCTCAGATATCTTATCATAAATCGAGGAAAATTAAACTTAATATCACTCATCAAAAGATACATTATATACATGTCAGGGTACAGAATTTTCTCCATCTCAGCCATCCTTGGTGCTAAACCAGTCTGAACAAACTTTACTAAGATTTTCTGATCAGGCTCCAAATCTTTAATAAACATCTTCTTTATCACTTTGGTTCCAAACAGAAAAGACATAATGTCTTCAGACTTATGTACAGAATCTCCAATATTCCGTAAATCGAAATGAAAAACTCCTTCATGAGGGCAGTTAAGAATTTGACTTATCTCTACAGATGATATGGAAAAGTCCTTATCCTCTATTTGAGCCAACAAACTGTCCTCCGTATCTCCAAGGCTAAACTGAACAGTTCTAAAGAAATGTCTCATTTCTGCCTCATAAAGAAACTCAGAATTTTCACTATTAAAAGCTTGCTCAAGGCTTTGAAACGACAGCGCTTGCTTCAACAGTAAATTAGTTTCAAACAGCCATTCTAAATCGATGACTTTACCTTGCAGTATCTTCCGACCAACTACTTTAGATTTCTTTGCAGCACTGCTCTCGGCTTCATCTGGACGCTTAGTCTTTGCCATTTCAACAACGATTTCTGAAGGTTCGTAAGTTTAGGGTTTGAAGATTCAGAAAAGGGTTTTGGAGCAGATGTGCGGTTTTAGGTTTTCGAAAGGGTTTCCGAAAAAGGTGAAAACAATTTAGAAGGTGAAACGGTTCTGACAGCCTTGATTCCCGTGTAATCACTAATCATTACTTTTATTTAAAACAAAATAAAATTACTTATAGCGGGAAACAAAAAATTAAACAGAATTCGAAAACAGAATAAGAAAAAGAGAGAAAAAAAACTATTTAAAATTAAATAAACCTAACTCCCCCTTAATAGATTCAAACCTTGCCGTGGGAAGTGGTTTAGTAAAAATATCTGCTAATTGATTTTCTGTATTTACGAATTCTAAAAATATATCCTTTTTTAACACATGATCTCTTAAAAAGTGATGTCTTATATCAATGTGCTTAGTTCTAGAATGACTAATAGGATTTTTTGAAATATTAATTGCACTAGTATTATCACATAAAATAGGCGTATTATTGAAATTTAATCCAAAGTCCATAAGAGTGTTTTTCATCCACAACACCTGTGCACATCAACTACCTGCAGACACATATTCTGCCTCGGCTGTTGACAGGGCAACTGAGTGTTGTTTCTTACTAGACCATGATACTAAAGACTTTCCTAAAAAGTGACATGTTCCTGAAGTACTCTTCCTATCTAATCTACAGCTTCCAAAGTCAGCATCTGAATATGAAATTAAATTAAAATCAGAGGTTTTTGGATAAAGCAGAGATTGATAAATAGTACCTTTTAAATATCTAAAAATTCGTTTAACAGCAGTTAAATGGGATTCTTTGGGATTTGATTGAAATCGAGCACAAAGACATACTGAATACATTATATCTGGTCTACTAGCAGTAAGATATAACAAACTACCAATCATACCTCTATATAACTTGTTGTCCACTGATTTTCCAGTTTCATCCAAATCAAGTTTTATATTAGTACACATAGAAGTTGTAAATGTCTTGCTGTTTTCAAGTCCAAATTTCTTAAGTAAATCAGTAATGTATTTGCATTGATTTAAAACATTTCCAAAATCTTTTTGAAATATTTGAAGACCCAAAAAGAAATTTAATTCTCCCATCATACTCATTTCAAATTCTTTTTGCATTAATTCTGAAAATTCATGACAAAGAATTTTATTGGTCGATCCAAAAATTACATCATCAACATAAATTTGAACCAACAAAACATTATTTTTCACAGTTTTCTTAAAGAGTGTTGGATCTGCTAGTCCAACAGTAAAATCATTTTTCAAAAGAAAAGAACTTAGTCTTTCATACCAAGCTCTTGGTGCTTGTTTAAGGCCATAAAGAGCTTTAGTAAGTTTGAAAACAGAATCTGGTTTTTGAGAATTTTCAAAACCAGGAGGTTGCTCAACATAAACTTCCTCCATTAAATAACCATTTAAAAAGGCAGATTTAACATCCATCTGAAATAATTTAAAATTCATATAAGATGCATAGGCTAAAAGGATTCTAATGGCTTCTAACCTGGCTACAGGTGCAAAGGTCTCATCATAATCTATTCCTTCTTCTTGATTATATCCTTTAGCTACTAATCTTGCTTTATTTCTAGTTATTATCCCTTGATCATCCTGTTTATTCCTAAAGACCCATTTAGTTCCTATTACTGGATAATCATGTGGTCTTTCAACTAATTCCCAAACCTTATTTCTCTTGAACTGGTTCAATTCATCTTGCATTGCTATTACCCAGCTCTCATCATCTAAGGCTTCTTCTATGGTCTTAGGTTCTTGTTGGGATAGGAAAGCAGAGAATTCAACTATGTTTCCAAAGTTTCTTCTAGTTTGAATACCAGTCTCTAAGTCACCTATCACAGATTCTAAAGGGTGATTCTTTGAGGTTCTAGACTGTCTAGGCATTACATTCAAAGGCTCTTCAGTATCATGTTCTTCTGAACTGGACTGAATTTCTTTTATATCATTTTCAAAATCATTCTTTAAATTCTCAGGTCTCATGTTTTCATTAGAATCAGGTTCATCTATTTGTTCTATCCTTTTCTCAAAAGGATCAGATTCATCAAATTTCACATGAACTGATTCTTCAACAATCCTTGACTTTTTATTATAGACTCTATAAGCTTTGGAGGTTGCAGAATATCCTAAGAAAATACCTTTATCAGATTTTGGATCAAATTTACCAAGATTATCTTTGGTATTCAAGATGTAAACCTTGCATCCAAAAACTTTAAAGTAATTTACTTTAGGTTTTCTGTTATTCCATAGTTCATAGGGTGTCTTTTTCAAAATAGGTCTTATTAAAATTCTATTCATTATATAACAAGCTGTATTAACAGCTTCTGCCCAGAAATATATAGGTAGGCTATATTCATTTAACATAGTTCTAGCCATTTCTTGAATAGTTCTATTTCTTCTTTCTACAATCCCATTTTGTTGAGGTGTTCTTGGAGCAGAGAAGGTGTGTTTAATACCCATGTTTGAGCAAAAGGAACTAAATTCCTGGTTCTCAAATTCTCCACCATGATCACTTCTCAATGAGATTATATTAAAACCTTTTTCATTTTGAATAGATTTACAAAAACCTTCAAATAAACTAAAAGCTTCACTTTTAAATTTCAAAAAGAAAATCCAAGTAAATCTAGAGTAATCATCAACTAATACATAAACATATAATTTACCAGCTAAACTTGCTACTCTTGAAGGTCCAAACAAATCCATATGGATAAGTTCTAGAGGTTTAGTTGTAGCAACTTTATTAACAGATTTGAATGATGATTTGTGTTGCTTGCCAAGCTGACATGCATCACAGAATCTGTCATTTTCAAATTTGAGACTAGGCAAATCAGAAACTAAATGTTTCTTAGATAATTTATGTAAAGCATATATATTGCAATGACCAAGTCTTCTATGCCAGATCCAGGATTCACTTATATTAGCAGTTAAGCAGTTTACTTGTTGTTTACACAAGGAATACAAATCCAAAGTATAAACATTATCAGTTCTGGGTGCTCTAAACTTAAACAGTTTATCTTTAGAAACAGTACAACTATTGTTAGTAAAATCAACAGTGTATCCATCATCACAGAGTTGAGAGATACTTATCAGATTGTGTTTTAACCCTTGTACATAAAGTACTTTGTTGATTGAGACTGTCTCTGGATCTCCAACTGTTCCAATACCAATAATCTTTCCTTTGGCATTGTCACCAAAGGTGACAAGTCCTCCTTCCTTTCGAGTAAGAGAAGAGAAATTAGCTGAAGTTCCACTCATGTGTCTTGAGCAGCCACTGTCCATATACCATATTTCTTTCTTTCTTTGGTGACCTGCTACCTGCAAAGACATTCAAACAAATTGCTTTGGTACCCATATTTTGTTGGGTCCAGGAGTGTTAGCAAGCAGTGATCTGGGTATCCAGATTTGCTTTGTTTTCTTAAAATTGATTGAATCATATAGATCGTTGGAAATATAAGCTTTCTTAATTCCACATATCTGAGGTTGTCTTAGAAAACAGTTTTTAGCTATATGACCTCTTGTTCCACAGTAGTTACAAATAACCTGTTTAGTGCTAGGAACAAAATAATTTTTGTATAACTTAGGTTTTTCTCCTTTACTTCCAATTCCAAACCTTTCCTTTTTAATTAAAGTTTTTCCAAGTATCTCATTTAAGGTGTTTTCTCCTTTTGTAAAAATTAATGCAGCCGTTTTATAAGATTCTACTTCATCCTGTAGAGTTTTTATTTTTGATTCAAAATTAATTTTATTTGATTCAGCAGAATTGTATTTGTCAATTAATTCCTTATGTTGTTTTAGCAAAGTATTTCTCTCATCTGAAATAGCTTTGTACAAGTTCTTTATAGATTTATATTTATTAAATAATGAGTCATACCTTTCTTCAAGCATATTGCAGTAAGCTGCAAGTTTTTTATTTGAGAGGCTTGTTTCAGAGTTTGATTCATTATTTGAGTCAGAGGAATAGTATGAGTGTACCTCATCAGTTTCAGCCATGAAACACATATTTGCTTTTAAATTGGCTTCCTCCTTCTCTGAGCATGATTCAGAAGAATTACTTGAGTCTTCAGAAACACTCCAAGTAGCTTTCATAGCTTTCTTGACTTTCTGCTCATAATCATCTCTTTTGAAGAATTTCTTCTTCTTTGCATCTTTCAATTTTGGGCAATCTGGTCTGATATGTCCCATCTTTTTGCATTCATAACATCTCACTTCCTTGCTATCCTTTTTAAAGGATTTCTTGAAGTCTTTCTTCTTACTATAAAACTTTCTGAATTTTCTGGCTAGCTGTGCCAGTTCTTCATACGAATTTGAAGAATCAGAGCTTTCTGATTTAGCACTCACTTCTTTGTTCTTCATCTTTCTATCCTTTTGTTGAGAAGTCACTTTCAAAGCAGTATTTTCCCTTTTTATGTAGACTTTATGCTCATTTACCTCATCTTGCATTTCAGCTTCGTACATCATCAGTGTACCAATCAGTTCTCTCATAGTTAGATCTTTAACAGAAGTTGATTGTCTGATTGCTGCAGAGATTCCATTCCATCGAGTAGGAAGTACTCTCAGTACCTTCAACGCTTGATCAGCCTGCTTGATTGGTTCTCCTAGAGCTGTTATATTATTGACAATTTCTGTCAATATTCCATTCATCTGAGTGATGCTCTCACCTTCAATCATTCTGAAAGTATCGAATTTTAACTTAGCAGTTGCATATCTCATCTGTCTTACATTATCTGTTCCTTCATAAGCAACAGCTATTGTTTGCCACATTTCATATGCAGTCGGGCATTGAGATACTCTGTTAAATTCGTCTAGTCCTAGACCACAGATGATTGCATTCATAGCTTTTGAATTTATGTCATACTCAGCCTCTGTAGCAGCACTCCATGTATCGGGATTTTCAGGAATTTCATAGGGAGTCAGAATCTTTGAATAGACTCTGTAACCAAGATTTTTCAGATAAATAATCATACGTGATTTCCAGCAGCCATAATTATCTCCATTAAATTAAGGTGCTCTGACCATTGACATTCCCTCTCTCATATCAGCCATGATACACTATGTATAATCTTTAAATACTTCTAGCTTGATAGGACTTTAGAAATAAGAAGCTCCTCCTCTGATACCAATTGTTGGATCTGAATCTACGGATTATACACAAGAGGGGGGTGAATTGTGTCTTTTTCAAATTATTACAATCTCTTCAATTTGGACAAATTCTGTTCACTATGCTTTTGCACGATTAAATATGCAGCGGAAAAAGTAAAAGCATGAACACACGGATGTATAGTGGTTCGGGGAACAGAAGGCCCCTAGTCCACTCCACCAACGCTCAAAACCACGAGCTTGGCGATTTTCACTATCTGGTCCTCGTTTCCACAGACCCGTCCACAACTGAGTACAGGCAGTTGACACCTTTACAAGACTCAGGCACACACAGCCTTCCTGGTTCAAACACAAACCCACACAGCTTAGAACGAGAAGCTGATCACTCAAAAATAAAAAAGGTTTCGATAAAGAAACACTTCTCCAGTTGTTCTTCACAATTGCAACAGAATGCAATTGACAGTAGATAGATCGTCGTCTTCAGAAAATAAAGATCCGTAAAAACAGTTCTGAGTCGATCCAGTTGCAATAGATATTACCAGAAACTTCACAACTTCAGCAGCAGTAGATTCACAACAGGTAGTCGATGTAGAACACGTGAATCTGCTATCAAAATCTTCCTTCAGTAATAAAGGTCTTACGCTTCTTCTCGATCACCAGAAAAGAACGCTTTCACACAGTCTCTGTTTTCTTGCTCATCAAAAAGATCAATAACTCTATATTTCACACACTTTCCCGTGCATATATATATCTCCGAAGTTTCCAAGATAGAACATATATTCAAATATGAGAAAATCTTCCGCATAAATAGATCCATGAAAATCTCCTTTAGATTCGCGATATTAAATGAAATAACAAAGCCGTTGTAACTCCCCTGAAGAATCGGCACAAAAAGCTCCGTTTAAATCAAACATTAATCCGTTGTAAACCGTCTTTGATTCAGTCAAAGTCGTATTTAAGAATCAGCTCGAAATCCGCCTAATAATCCGCTTGATTGACTAATTCAAAAGGAAATATCGTCTGTCAAAAAATATCCCGACGCCAAACGTAGGGTTGATGACGTGGCTCCAAACGTAGGGTTCACAAACATAAGGTTCAGAACGTAAGGTTCAGAACGTAAGGTTGAACATACATACTTTCTCTTCAGCATTCAAACGTAGGGTTGATCATCCATACTTTGTCTTGCTTCAACTCTCCAAAGAACGTACGGTTGATTATAAAAGTAAGGTTGATGATCCATACTTTTGAGAAACAAACTCAACACTGAAAACTAACGTACGGTTTCTCTTCCATACTTTTCAACAACGAAAACGTAAGGTTCCTTCCAAACGTAATGTTCTTCTTCCATACTTTTCAACAACGTAAGGTTCATTAACCATACGTTTCAAAATAACATAAAAAGTAAACTTTTCATCCATACGTTACGTTCATCAACGTAGGGTATGAACAGTGATTCCAGTACGCGCTAAAATTGATCTCGCGCTACAGTGATTCCAGAACGCGCTAAAATTGATCTCGCGCTACAGTGATTCCAGAACGCGCTAAAATTGATCTCGCGCTACAGTGATTCCAGAACGCGCTAAAATTGATCTCGGAATAAATGAAGTATAAAATCTCGTTATATAAAATAAATTCCTGCAAAATACTCAACAAAATAATTAGTAAATAATTAAGGGTATTTGTGAGCATCAAAATCATCATAAAGAGACAGAGTATTATTTAATATAATCTCCCCCTTTAAAAAAACATTATTTTGATTTGTTTAAAAACAATACATTGCTCAACATTATAGATAGATAATGAATTATATAATTTGTCGACCCCATGGTTAGTTTGGGTTAGGTGAATGTAAATTCTTAAATGTAGATTCCTTGTGATTATTATAATTATACCATGGGTATTGGTTATAGGAAAATGGTTAAGGGACTTGTTGAGAATATTGTTTCATGCTCCCTTACATTGGGTTTTGGGCATGGCATCTCATACTGTTTACTTAGATGATGGGAATGGTGATCCACATTCCCTTGTATCAAGTGTTGGACATCATGACTCACCCCACTATCTTGAGTGACAGTCATAGAATCTTGAATTCCCATGAGATTTAGGGATAGTACCCCTATTGGATCCTATAGCTCGTTTGACTATGCTTGGACACCTGAGTTATGCCCCGGGTCCTGCTAGCGCCTAGTATCTATGTATATGACTATATATGTCTTCATATATATAGTGTATATACATAAATACATATTATGTATAATTAATTATAAATATTTGTACATGTTAAAATGAGTTCAGAGTTATCTCGACCTATTTTGAAGTTGGTAGTGTTGGCTTGGTGTCCTCTAGGAACCTAAGGTGACTGGTTTATCTCATTCAACATTGTTTATTATTTGTTATATCTACACACTACTATGTTATACATGCTGACTAGATTTTTCTAGACATCGTTGGTGGTGTCCTACTGAGTTTATCTCACACCCTATTTGGGTCATTGATTGGTACCCAGACAGAACTTATGGATGCTAGTAGGGACAAGGGTAAGAACTCGATTATGGATTCTTGATCTTATTTGATTATAGCATGGGAGAATGGGAGTAGGGGAATAAGAATATGCTCACTATGATAGTGGATATTTTTTTCTTCTATACTTTTTTATAGAATGTTATATATTTTTGTGATATGTATTCTTTGTATCCCCCATTTTGTATATCATTATGACATGAAATATTTTTGTATATGACTCAGCCTGTGGATTGACTATTCTTAATATTTCTTGGATATTTATCTTCAAATGTTTATTATTTTAATTAATTCCTCTTTGTGGTTAGTTATATTACACTTCATCTATTATTCATTATTTATCTTTAACATTATGATACTATAATAATAGAGGGTATATTCTCCCCACCATACCAATATAGTCCCTCGTTACTAGTCGGTATCCTTTGGCATATAGGGAGGTATTCTTGAGTCCATGTGACCCACTAGCACGAGGTGTCATTTCATGTCTCTTAGGTTGGGATGTTACAAAGTGGTATCATAGGGGGTTATTTTTTCTTTTGTCTTATTGTTTGGTATTAGGTAGGAGACTAGAAATATGTTAGAATTTAGTAATGAGCCTATGCCTAGGATTAGCTAACCCATGTATAGGGAAACCCAAATTTAACTGGTGTGGGATATTGTTGTTTTGGTTTGTACCTGTTATAGTTGTACTAATATCACCATTGGGTGATGCATATGTTTTGTGACATTATTATTATTGATATTATTGTTATAGAATTCTTTTAACCTTGGCCCAATATTTCAAGAAGATAATTTTCCATGCATCATCATAAGAACATTAGGACTTATGGCATGCATTTTTTCATGCCACATTTACTTACTATGTTCATTTCCTTCTATATATATTACAGGTTCCTTGATTTTTGTATATATGGAAATGTTCTAACTCTTCTTGCAGGGATAAAATAATTGGATTAAAGTGTATTAATCATTCTAAATGGTGTTTTCCATATATATTGATGATGGAACCTTAATTAACCAATTATACCATGTTTGAGTCATGGACCACTAGTTCTATGGGATGAAATGTTAGTTGATTTGATTACCTAAATGCCTATTCTAATTTATAAAGAATGTACTTATATAAATTGGGAATGGTGATTTGTTTAATAAAATAATTTTATATTACCTATCACATGTTGATACTAGATGTAAGTTCTAAGTCATAGTTACATGACATGCCAATTGAAATTTATAAGGAGTGTGGATTTTATAAATTGGGAATGGTGATGCATCTAACTGGACCTTGATATATATATATATGTGTGTGTGTGTGTATGTAAAATATTATCAACTTAAATGAAACTAAACTTTTAAATATAATTATTATTGTTAAATGGAGATGTCAATTTAAAATTAAAGGTTGTTTTCCTCTATAACTTTCAATTGAAATCCATATACTCAGACCTTAATTGTGTGATACAAGACCAATATCCAAACCCGGCCATAGTAGTGGTTATTTGGGAGTGTCTCTTATGTTTCGTATGGTCTGTTGTAGTCTCCATTTATCATATAGACCATGATTTAGGATAAGGAAGAGAGGTTTTAGTTTGCATATAGGAAGAATTATACCCATCCAAATTGTTTATCTATAATATTTTCAACTATTGAATTATAGTCTGAGGCATAAATTTAGCATTGATAATAATTCCACCCTGATGGAATAAAGTTGTATGCTAGGAGGGTAGTGAAAACCATGCTCTAGAGGTGGTGGAACTTGATCTTCTAGTGTTACCTTCCATAGTGCCACCTGTAGCACCACCTGTTATTCCTGACCTGGGCATTGACACCTATTTTTTAGAGGGTTTCCTTCATATAATGCATTCTATTCAATGAGTTTCTCAACCTTCCCTGAATATGGAAGATTTGATATGAGAATTTGAGCCGTAGCATCCACCAACGTTTTTTGAGGATGGTGGCCCTCAAGTTGTTGATACATGGATGGAGGATATGATTTTTATATTTGAGCAGATGTAGATGCCTCTAAAGATGAGGGTCAATCTCATAGATTATATTTTGTGCAGTTCTTCTAAGAGATGGTGGGATGTCATTACCCAGGTAGACCAACATCGGGATATGATCTGGAGGTACTTCTAGATATTATTATATGATTACTTCATTCCATAGACATTTAGGGATAACTGAGTTGTAGAGTTCATAAACTTACAACAGGGAGCAATGTCTGTAATGGAATATTCTACCTATTTTACTAAGCTTCTACAATTTTCACCAACTCTAGTTGGTGATGATCTCATGAATATGAGTTGATTTGAGTATGGGATTGTATATGCCATTTTATCGTAGGTTAATATTTTCTGGTTGAATAATATTTCTAAAATAGTCAACCAGACCCTCATTACTAAGTGGAATTTGAGGAAAGTAGAAGGTGTGAGTCAGGGCAGTTCAGCACCCAGATAGGGAAGTAGTTCATCTAGTGGAAGGAAGTGCCACTTTGAGGTTACTCATGGGGTAATTGGTAGTCAAACATCTTGAACTGACAGTTTCATGATATGTCACCAGTGTTGGAAGTTTGGGCACACGAAACCCTAGTGAATGATAGATCAGTTGAGTGTAGAGGCTACGGAATGATGGGTCATATTCAATGATTCTATAAGAACATTCCACCAGTTCCTAGTGATATAGGATCTAAAACAACTCCACATTTTAAAGAATGTCCAATAGTACCTCTCCAGGTAGGTAGTTGGAGTACCATCAGCTGCTCAGACCGAGGTGGTGGTTGAAGCAGAGGGAACCAGACTCAGGATTCATAGTTCCAGAAGAGTGGGAATTCTTAGGGCAGTCAGGTTGCAACTCAGGGCCATGGTATGTTCTAGTTACATGTAGTGAAACCTATACCAAAGGAGTATAGTGTTGGGCCTTCTACATTTCAAGGTACTATTCTAGTAGCCTATACTTTTGTGTTTTCCTTTTTTGATATAGGTGTATCTCACTCTTTTATTTCTACAGCAATTTTTGAGAGTTGGGACCTCAATATTGAGTACTTATATGGAGTGATGACACTAGATACCCTATTGGGTATCTGATCAGAGAGTGTTTACAAATGTAAGGAATGTCCCCTTAAGATAGGCGGTTATCTATTCATGTGGAATATTTTCATCCTCGACATGATAGGTTTTGATGTAATTATTAGGATGGATTGGTTGGTTCCCTATTGATCCCATATTTGTTTCTATAATTGAAAGGTGACATTTACATCATTAATGCATAGTAGACATATTTACAAAGGAGAATGGGATGTTTATGTGACTCAATTTGGACCTGATCATCATGGGTTAGGCAGAGTGATAGCCCAGATCTCTAGTATTTTCTTAGATGAACAAGGAATGTGACCTATCAATTTCCTTCTTATGGAATATCATTTAAAGGATGTCTTCTTAGAAAACTTTTATAGGAAATCTCTAGTGAGGGAGGTAGAATTCACCATTGAGCTAGTTCCTAGAGCAGCACCAATGTTTATTCCTCCTTATAGGATGGCATCGATGGAGCTTCTGGAGCTCAAGAAGTAGTTGGAATACTTTGAAACAAATGTTTTTATCCATCCTAGTACCTCACAATGGGGTTTTCCGATCCTTTTTTCCATGAAGGTGGACAGTACCCTTAGGCTTTACATGGATTATCGATAGTTGAACTATCTCACTATTAATAATTGGTATCCACTACCTCATATAGATGGCCTCTTTGATTGGATCCAAGTAGAGAGGGTGTTTTCAAAGATTTATTTGAGGTTGGGTTACCATCAGGTTCATTTTGGGCCTTTAAACATACCTCATATAGCTTTTTGAATTAGGTATGGTCTTCATGAGTACCTGGTAATGCCATTTAGTCTAATGAATGCACCAGCTATTTTCATGTCCCAAATTAATCGGTTTTTTCACCCTTATCTAGTTTCATTCATGGTAGTATTTGTGGGAGTCATATTTTTATATTATCACACTCTACATGACCATTACCAACATCTTGTGATCATGCTGAATACACTAAGAGAGTACCGACTATACATGAAGCTCACCAAATGCCACTTTTGGATCAACAAATTCCACTTACTAGGTTATATAATCTTGAATTAGGGAGTATTAGTGGACCTATATAAGTTGATATATATAGTTTCCTAGTAGAATACTAATAACATCTTTGATATATAGAGTTTCTTGGGGATAACTAGGTATTATATACCCTTAATCCAGGTATTTTCATGCCAAGAAGTGCCTATTATGGGCTTGACTAAGAAGGGTGTGAAATTCATATGGTTAGAATATTGAGAAAAAGACTTTAGAGAATTAAAAGGTGGGTTGACTTCAGTGTTGATCTTAATTCTTTTAGATCTAAGTAGGAGCTATACAGTTTATTTTTATGCATCAGTCATTGGGGTGCGAGTAATTTTGATGCATGATGAGCGAGTTGTAGCGTATGGGTCCCGTCAGTTGATGGATAATGAGAGGAATTACCAAATTTCCAACCTAGAGTTTCTAGCATTGTTGCATGATTTATGTTGTTGGATACATTAATTATAAGGAGATATATTTATGGTGTTCACAGACCAAAAAATACTCAAATATATCTTTACGCGGCATGACTTAAATCTTAGGTAGCACAGGTGGGTTGAATACCCTCATTCCTTTGATTATAGATTTCTAATACACCTAGTAAAGGCAATGCAGAAGCTGATGCTCTGAGTTGGAAGACTCATAAACAGGTGGTTCTGGAGTTCAGTGGAGAGTTTCAACTTATATCCTTGTTTTCGGAGATTCTTGTTGAGGTTTAGGAGAATCATGGGTGTCCAACCCTCACATCTTTAGTTGTGACCTGTACCCCTCTAGAATAGATGAATATGATGCAACCTTCATATACTAAGTGAGGAAGAGTGTTTTGGATGAGGACTCATCACCTAGTTGGACTGTGGATAAGGATGAGACCTTACACATACATGGTCATGTCTAGGTTACAACATACATTCGAGAGGAGTTTATGTGGGAATATCATGTCTTGGTATGTGTAATTAATCTGGATTTCACCAATATGCATTGATACTTACGTCTCCAATATTGGTATCCAATTATTAAATGGGATATAGCCAAAAAAAATTACTCCATGTTCCACCTGTTAGTAGGTGAAGGCATAACATCTGCAATTGGTTGGAATTTTATAGCCATTGACCTTTCCTAAGTGGAAGTGGGATGATGTCACCATGCATTTTGTGACAAGTTTTCCTATATTTCCTTGAGGAAGTGATACAGTTTGGGTATTTTTTGATCAAGTGATGAATTTCTCAAGCTTTATGCCTATTCGGGATACATTCTCAGTAGACGGGATAGGGAGGCTATATGTTAGGGAGATCATAAAACTTCATAGAGCTCCCTATTCGATCAAAATTGACAAGCATGATCATTTCACATCATGGTTATTACAGTGGTTGTATCATTCCTTAGTTATGTAGGTGCTTCTGATCACGACCTATCACCCTTATACTGATAGTCAGAAAGAGCGTACAATTTAGGTGTTGGAGGACATGATCCATGAATGTGTCCTTGACTTTGGGGGTTCTTGGGAGAAACACATACCCATAGTTGAGTTCGATTACAATAATATCTTTCAAGATACCATACAAATGGATCCTTATGATGACTTTTATGTTAGGATCTTTCATTCACCTCTATGTTGGTTAGAGGAATGGGAGGTATCACTACTTGGACCATGTCTCATTCAAGAGAATTCAGAGTAGGTTCAGTTGATTAGTAAGTACATGATGTCAGTATGGTCTATGAAGAAATCATATACCAACCACCATTTAAAACATATTTATTATGAGGTTGGGGATCAGGTTTTCTTTTATATTTCACCTAGGATATTCTAGTGACAGATTAGGAGGCATGGTAAGCTCACTCTTAGATTCGTCAGACCTTTTTAGATCCTATAGAGAATCAGAACAATGGATTACAGGATAGAATTTCCTAAAAGATCCCGATATATGCATGATTTTTTTCATGTATGTAAACTTCATCATTATTATCCTAACTTGTAGCATATTTTACAGCCTGAGGAGCTTGAGTAATATGTGGATGGTTCTTTTGAGGAATACCTTGTTCCAATCATGGATCAGAGCATGAAGACACTCTAAGGAAGGTCAGTTCCTCTAGTGTGGCTACTATGGCAGCACGACCAAATGTAGGATGCGACCTGGGAGAGAAAATTTAAAGTGCATGCTCGATGGCTAGATCATTTCTCAAATTATCCCTTACTACCCTTTGAAGGGAAACTCTTGTATGAGTTTCTTTAAGAAGGGGAGGTTGTAACAACATGGATTTTTATGAAGCTGCAGGTCATTTTTTTAGTTTAAATTCTTTTTTTATTCTATTAAATGTGACATGTGGCCTAAGGAAGGTATTAGGAGTGTTTATATCTTGTTCGGAGCTCAGAGCTCTGAGTTATGGAAGAACAAGTCTAGGCACATGGTTTTTCCATGCCATGCCCTTGATCCCACATGGTTTTTCCAAAGCATGTGGGGTGCTTCATATAGTTGTAGAGGGGGACACAATTATAGTACACCATGTGACCCAGACTATATGGCCATGTGACTTGTCTCATACAAGTTATAGAGGTTTTTTATAGATGTTTTGAATAGTTAGTAAAACCGTGCACTTAATCCATCTAAGGGATGTCTAGGGAAAGTGTTGGGAACTTGGTTGGTGCACAGTTTGTCCAGCCATATCATCAAAATATTCACCTCTTAAAAAGTGGGAAGATTTATGATTTTTCACTCCATTATATTTAACTATCCTCTTCATTTTTCTTTCTCCTTCCATTTACAATAGAACACACCCACGTGAATTCTCTCCTCCATTCATAAGCTAGGATTTGTGATTACTCTTCTGTCTTAGCTCGAAATCAACCATCATTCATCTCATTGGATTCCTCTTAGTAATAGATTTGATTCTCTTCCTCATTTTATTAATTTTTATCTCCATATTATATGCTATTTTAGTGTGATTTCATATGCCCTATTTTTAGGTAATTTTCATATTTTTGATATTTCTTCCATTCTAGCTCAATTAAAATGTCAAAAACATATGAGGGGTCGTATACCAACCTATGGTTGGTGGTCTAGTGATTTTCACTAAACTTTTAGGTGTTTTTATAACACTAACCATTATGCCTCATGTAGGACTCTTACATGTGAATCTTAAAAATGTGTTTCCCTTTTAAAATTAAATGAACCATGTTAAGATACTCTTAAAGTCTCATAATAATCTATTAGAGTATGTATAACTCATTGGTTTCCACCCCTTTGGGTGTGTTGAATTAAATTACCTACTTGATATACATATTTAATTAACTAATCCACATCCTAAGTTGTTTTTCTTGACTTTAAATTGGATTTTTATTGGATACTAAATTAATTGGTTTAATTTAATTAAATTTAAGTGATTGGAAATGCCACATCATGTGTTATAGATAGATAATTAATTATATAATTTTTGAAACCCATGGTTAGTTTTGGTTTGGTGAATATAAATGCTTAAATGGATATTCCCTATGATTATTATAATTATACCATGTATATTGTTCATTGGACAATAGTTAAGGGACTTATTGAGCACAACGTTTCAAACTCCCTTATATTGGGTGTTGGGCATGGCATCTCAAACTGTTTACTTGGATGATGGGAATGATGATACATGTTCCCTTCTATCAGGTGTTGTTTATGATGACTCACCCCACTATCTCAAGTTATGATCATGACGTCTCTCGTTCTCATGAGATCCTGGTCTAGTACCCTTGTTGGATCCTATAGCTAATTTGACTATGCTAGGACGCCTGAGTCATGCCATGGCTCCTACTAGCACCTAGTATATTGGTATATGCATATATATATATATATATATATATATATATATATCCTCATATATAGAGTTTAAATAAATATATACATATTGTGTATAATTACTTATAAATATATTTACTTATTAAACTCAGTTCAGAGTTATCCTGACCTATGTTAAAGTAGGTAGTGTTATCCAGGTGTCCTCTAGGAACTTGAGTTGACTAGTTTATGGCTTGCAACATTGTTTATTATTTATTATATATTCACAATAATATTTTATACATACCGACTATATTATTATAAACACCATTGGTTATGGCCTAGTGATTTTATCTCACACCTTATTCGGTCCATTGATTGGTAACCAGACAGACCTTGTGGATGTAAATAGGGACAAGGAAAAGCACCTGGTCATGTATTCTTGATATTATTTTTTTTATAGCATGGGAGAATGGGATTATAGGATTGATCATATGATCTCATTGCTAGTGGATATTTCTTTTGGTATTTTCTAAAGGTTTCGGGTGTAGTGAAAGTGTGAGATGGATTGTGCCCATATTTTCTTTTTGTCATGATTTATGATCAATTTGAGATTTAAAAAATGATAAATGTTTTGATCAATGGAATTGAATCAAATAAGATAGAAAAAGGATATAATTTCATAACCAAGCACAGGATCATCACATATTATTTATAATTAATTTAAGAAATTAAAATAATTACATTATGATAATTTTTTCTTTGTTGATAGATCTGAAAAAAAAGATCTTTGTTGTGATGTTGTTTCATTATAGAAATAAGGAGAAGATTCCCTCTAGTTATGACATACACATATTCCACAAATATTTTAATGTCATCATAGTAATATTCGGGTGCTAGCACAGAAGATCTTAATGCTTGCATCATTTACTTTTGATCACCATGAAGATCGCTTCCAAAGTGTTCTCTCTGATCTCTCTAGACTCAAGAGTGAGAGGTGTAGGAGGGTCTCTCTCATTTATTGGGGTAATTATTAGAGAAATGAGCTCATTATGGATTTATAGGATTCTCTAGTTGTCATCGTGCACAACACAAATGAATTTTCTCTCTTTAAAAAATAATATAATTGGGTTTAAATACCTATAAGGTTTAAAAATAAATATTTTCAAAAGTTCTCATTGATATTTATTTAACCCTTATGGAATCCCATGTTTAAAATAATAATATTATTATTATTTCCTTGACATTCACTTAACATGAGAATTAAATTAAATATTATTTAATCAAATAACATTTAATATATATTATTTCTCACTAGACCTAAAAACCAAGTCTTTCATTCCTTCATAATATTTATCGGGCCTTGAATAATGACCATTTATTTAATAAATAAATATCACTACAATATTTGATAATAAATAAATAAATAAATATTATATTCACTAAATAGAAAATATTTATTTATTTAATATTTTACTCACATAATATTCTCTCAAATAACTGGTGAGAGAATATATGTGATCTTTCATAAATGAATAATTATTAAATCACACGCGGGATAAATATTTATTCAAATTTTTAAATAATAAATAATAATATATGATTTAACTGAGATTCTGGATACACTTAGTGTGAGACCCTCTAAGCCTCTTTCTCAATGGAATTAGGTGAAGTAACCTAAATTCCAAGGCTAACATCTAACAACATGCTAAGGAACCTATGGAGAAATATGTTAATTCCACAATGACAAAATTCCTCATAAGGATGCTTACTGTGTAATATAATCTATTTATCACAATATCTCTAATCAAGAAGGTTGCACACTGGTTCCATAAAACTATGTGCTTGATGTATCTTTATTTGAATTTCTAGAAATCAAAATTGCATATAGAATACCATCTCTATGATTTTATTTACGATATATTATTTCTATAAAAGGGGATAAGATATCAGAATCTATTAAATAACATAAGGTATAAATTCTTTCTTCCATTATTCATTAATGTAATATAACTCATGACGCACCCAACATATCCTACATTTCCGTGAACAAATGTCATCACAAATTTAATCAATACATGAAATTATAAAAATCATAATACTCATTAATAATAATCTTATAGTTTAAGGATAAATACACATATCTATATATTGAAACATCCAATTTCACATATAAATGTGTATTTCCTACTGGCGGGTCTTGTTCTTATAATATCTTACACTAGATATTACCAAGGGAGTACACCATGAGAAGGTGCCTCAAAGTCCTAGGAGTCTCCTCCCCTGATATCCTATATCATTTTTGTCCCTCAAATGATATCATTTGGTTAATGAACATATATTTAAGAATAGTTTCATAGCACTTTTAGGTTCTAATCATAGTAGAGAACTCATGTGACCTATTAGTGCAACAACTACTCTTAGGACATTATCACATACTTTTTTACGCATATGAATAATCTTGATGTGATAAAAATTTTATTAATACTCAAAAATATGAATATGAGTTATCATAAATTATACATAAGTTGGTTTTAGGGAACCAACTCGAATATAATCCCACTTACACTAGAGCCAACTACTAACAACCTTCAGTCTATTAACTCTCACATGATACTCGTGCTTCTTCTAAGATAGGCCTTCATTCAAGGGGTCTACCATATTCTCTTTTGTGTGTACTATGCTTACTTCAACTTCACCCCATTTGATAAAAATCCCTCAATATGTTATATTTTTGGAGTGTATGCTTTGTCCATTGGTGTGACCTTGGCTCTTTTTTAAGAGTCACTACTACATTATTACACTATACAATGTGATTGGGTATTTACTTCTAGGTACCACATCAATATCCTTGATAAATTTTCAAATCTAAATGGCTTCCTCGGCAGCATCAAAATCCACTGTATACATGAACTCCACTATAGAATCAGCAACAACTAGTTGCTTTGAACTCTTCTAGCTCACAACTCCTCTGTTGAGAAAAAAACATATCCTAATTGAAACTTTAGATAATTATGATCTATTTAAAAACTAGAATCAGTATAACCCCTAATGATTGGATCCTCATATCCTCCATACACAATGAACATATCCATATTTCTTCTTAGATACTTGAGGATAGACTTAATAGTAGACCAATGTTGTTCTCCTAAATCTTATTGTTATATTCCTACCATGCTCAATGCATAGGAAACATCAAGTCTAGTACATAGAATGGAATACATTATTGATCCTATCACTAAATTTTATCGAATCTTATTCTCTTTTTCTCCTAATGCATCTAAGGGAACATTTTCTTAGAAATATGTAAACCATGTGACACTGGAACCAATACCCTATTGGATTGTTCCATACTAAATCTTTTTAGTATCTAGTCAATGTATGCACTTTGACTTAGTCCAAAACATCCTGTTGTATCTATCATGAATGATATTGATCCCTATAATATAGGTTGCTTCACCTATGTCTTTCATAAAGAAACATTTTTTTAAGTAGTCCTTAAAATACTACAATACTGGTATTTCATTTCCTATAAGTAATATGTCATCAACATATACTACTGTGATAAAGTCTGAATTCCCACTAAACCTCTTGTAAATACATGGTTCACATTCTTTGTTTATGAAACCAAATTATTTTATCACTTCATCAAATCAAATGTTCCATGGCCTGGATGATTCCTTCAATCCATAAATGGGTCTCAATAACTTGAAAATCCTTTTGGAATCACATAAAGTCACAAAACATTTTATTTGTGTCATATAGACATTTTCCTTAAGGTTCCCATTAAGAAAATAAGTTTTAACATCCATCTACCAAATTTCATAGTCATGGTAAGCTACTATATCAAGTATAATTATGATGGATTTAAACATGGAAACTGGTGAAAAGGTTTCATAGTATTCAATTCCTTTATGTTGTTTGAACCCTTTATCCACTAGCCTTGTTTTATAGGTATTTAATTTACCTTCCATGTCCAGTTTTCTCTTTAATACTCATTTTCACCCCACGGGCTTTACATCAACTAGCATATCGAATAGAACCCAAACTTAGTTTTGATACATGGAATCAATTTCAGAATTCATAGCTTCTTCACATCTTATATCTTCTGATCTCTTTACTACTGCTTTGTAGGAGAGAGGTTCATCATTGTCAACCAATAATGATTCACCATCTTTGGTGACTAGAAAATCATATCTATCTATTTCTCTTAACTTTCTTATGCACCTATGCAGTACTTGTGTTTCAGGAACTAATTCTTCCATGGGAAACTATGGAATATGTTCCTATAACAACTCTTTTGTATCTTGAGCATCAACTTCACTAAATTCAATCTTACTTCAACTTTCTTTTTTGAGGATTTTCTCCCTGTCAAGAAAGATGGATTGTCTAGAGACAATCAATTTCTTTTCTGAGGGTTTGTATAGGTATTATCTCTTTGTTTCATTGGGGATACCCTATAAAGATACACTTTGTTCCTTAGTGTGATATTTTTTTGCCTAATAAGGAATTAACAAATTCATCGCAACCCCATACACATGTATACCAAAAAACAGGTTTCTTTCTACTTAATAACTTGAAGGGAATTTCATTTTCTACTTTAATTGGTACTCAGTTTAGTGTTTATTCTGTATTTTGTAATGCATATCCCCAAAAGTATAATGTAATATCTTCATGACTCACCATTGACATTACCATTTCTAACAAGGTACGGTTCCTCCTCTCACTAACACCATTACACTGTGGTGTATAAGGTGGAGTGAATTGGGATAGAATCCCAAAATCCCATAAAAAGTAGATAAACTCTTGGTAAATATATTCACCACCTTGATTCGATCAAATATTCTTTATCTTCTTTCTAAGTTGATTCTCTACTTCATTATTTAATTCCTTTAATTTCCCAAAGGACTCAAACTTATACCTCATCAATTAGACATATCCATATCTACTAAAGTCATCAATAAAAGTTATGAATTAAGAATACCCACCTCTAGATTGTACTAGAAATGGTCCAAACAAATCACTATGTATCAATCCTAGAATCTCTATGGAACTTTCACCTTGTCCACCAAAAGATGGTTTGGTCATTTTTCCTTATAAACAAGCATGGAATCTTCAAGTGGTTTTAGCTCAGAAGAGTCTAAATAACCATCTTAATAGAGCTTTGTCTAATACTTCTCGTTTACATGACCAAGATGGTGATGTCATATTTGGGTGTTATATGAGTTGTGTGAACATTATTCATTATCAATTTCCAATACTTAGTTTTCATAATTCAATACATAAAGACCATTATTTAAATTTGTCATTCCATAACATATGTTGTCTTTATAAAATAAAAAACTTTTATTTACAAACTTGAAAATAAACCAATATTCATCTAGGAATGATATAGAAATTATGTTCTTGATAATATTTGGTACATAATAATGGTCTTTTAAAACCAAAATCATTCCCCTTGGAAATGAAAGTTTGTACTCACCGATAGCTAGAGCAGCTATCCTCACTCTATTAGT
The DNA here is from genome assembly GCA_963277665.1 of Viscum album. Lineage (NCBI taxonomy): Eukaryota > Viridiplantae > Streptophyta > Magnoliopsida > Santalales > Viscaceae > Viscum > Viscum album. Next base: position 32,496,426 of record OY728133.1, read on the forward strand.
ATATCTCAAATCCACCACTCCTTTATAAATCTTTCAGAATCTAATTGGTTCTTACATTTGAATATATATATATATATATATATATATATATATTTGAGAACCATAAGCTATATATAATACCTAATGTGTCGATATTGAAAGATTAAAATCGATAATGAATGCACCTTTAGCTTCCCCTTGCCTCTAGATGCAGTTCTTATCGAAGGACCTTGGAACACCCTGAGAGGGGAGGGGTGAATCAGGGTGTCAAATTTTTCTTTTAAACTAATGGATATTGTTCCCATGTTGGTAGGAACCTATTAAACCTGTCTAAAGAGGTAGTACATAAAATAAACAATCACACGAAAAGTAATGACACATAAATTTTACTTGGTTCAAAACTAAGGTCTACGTCTAAGGATCATACACTGACAGTGTGTCAGTCGTACCAAAACCACTAATCTTCACAAGTTGTGGAATACAAAATTTTATCATAGTCACTTTGTGCCAGGCACAATGCCTTTAAAATGGTTTAGGGATAGCACATTGCGTCCCTCGTATCACTTCTGATGACCCCCCTTGCTCACTGCATTAGAAGAATATTCACTCATATTATTGACATGAAGGTCACTTCAATGGTTTAGCATTAATTAATGCATCCTCAACTTCAAATGGATGCTCTGTTGAAGTCTCATAATCACACACAGATGTAATTTATTTTCCCTTACACTGATATGTTATGAAGACTAATTTCCAATAATGATTTGGCCAATTTTTAGGCTTTCTTGGGTGTTCTACGTACTACTGTTGTTTCTGAATACCACAATTGTTTCCTCGTACCGTCTAGATCCTCTGCGTACCGTTCATCTCCTCCATGTACTGCACTGCTCCGTGTTCTACTCTACTCCATGTACTAATTCACACCTATGTGAACCGTCTTGCTTTGCATACTGCTTTGCTCCGTCATGTACTATGAGAGCTTCCTGTGTGAACCACACACTCTTCCACAGACCATTTTCCTTATGCGGATGAGTCTCTTCGCGTACCGTATTCTCATCCGTGAACCACTTCGCACTTCTCCAGATTTCTCCCCAAAATTTTTATCTCCAATCTTCTATCTTAACAAATGGTATTATTGTTCCTTAAATAGAAATGTAACTCTACAAATTTCTCTGAACAGATTTACCCAAACTTTCAATGTAGGAAAATCTTAACTCCATTTGTGTATAGTTAGCCTCTACCATGTACCGCTCCTGTTTTGCAAACTTCAGCAACCCTCCAACCTTCATCATACTATGTACCACATTCCTTCACTATGTATTGTTGTTGCAAACTGTTTTCGGTTCTGCGTACCACTCTGTGTACTATTCCTGCTACCTCCACCACATATCGCGCACCTTCACCGCATACCGCGAGCCTTCACCTCATACCATGCACCATCACCACGTACCGTACACCTTCACTGTGAACCATTTCCAAAATCATGATTTTTTAGGCCCAAAAAATGGAAAACACTGGGAAACTACACCACCTTCAATACTTCTTTCAGCCTCAATCGTATGACATCATTCCTTGAAAAATCCATAGTCATATCTATATAGATTGAAAAAGAAACACAAACCAAACTCCATTATTATCAACAAACATCCTTGATTCCACTAATCTCCCCCTTTGGGTGTGTTGGAAATATCTAGATAAATTCACTAATGTGCCAGCCATGATCAATAACTAAATATTCAAGAAACAACTCATCCATCACTCTAAGTCTACATGAGCAATTCTCGGTGTATAAAACAAGATATAGGACATGAATTGATTTCTCATTATTTTCTTTTCTCCACCTTCATTGTTGTAGTTTTGTATTTTTCCTATATCCAGAAAAAAAAAACAGATCACTTTCAATTGAATTTATCCATTCTCCCCCAATAAAAATAAACCCAAAGACCGGTAATTTAACATTGTAGAGCTCAGAACATACTCCCCTAGATTGTATCTCCCTCCATAAACCTGCATCACTTCCACAAAAATATTAGCACAGTTAAAACAACTAGGGAGAGGGGAATCTTGTAACCTCCTTATGCACTAGGAGGTGGATGAACACCAGGGTTCAACCAATGTTTCTCAAACACAGTTTTTGACAGTGGCTTGGTCATAATATCAGCCACTTTCTCATCAATTCCCACATGGTCCATTTTGATCACACCTTGTTAAACTTTTTCCTTGATGAAGTGATATATGATCTCAATATTTTTTGTACGAGAGTGATCAACAAGATTCTTCATAAGATCAATTGCACTTTTGTTATCATAGTAAATCAACATTTGTTGTTTCACCTCATCACCTATGTCACTCAGTTGCTGCTTCATCCAGAGTAACTGAGTTCATGACTTGGTAGCAGTTATATATTCAGCTTCAGAAGTACTAAGTGAAGTACTTTCATGTTTATTTCTTAACTAGCCCACACATTTCTTCCCAATATAGAATGCTCTACCACTGGTAGACTTTCTGCCCACTACATCTCCAGCCTATTCAGCATCATAAAGTGCTGATAGTTCACTATCTCTTCCTAAAGCAAAGTATATCCCATAATTTTGTGTAACTTGAATGTATCTCATGATTATTTCCACTATTACCATATATTCTTCCTTCATATTTCTCTGAATGTAGGCTGCAAGGAAAGTTGCAAAGACAATATCTGGCCATGTTGTCGTCAGGTACAGTAGGCTTCCAATGATTCTTCTGTACATAGTGGGATCCACATAAGTCCCTTCATCATGCTTTCCAAGATTTGAACCAGCTGCAATCGGTGTCTTCATTGGTTTCGAATCATGCATATTGAATTTCTTCAATAGCTCTCTTGCATACTTTTCTTGAGAAATGAAAGTGTAATCCTTCTTTTGAAGTACCTGCAACCCTAAAAAGTATGTGAGTTCACCAATCATGGACATTTCAAATTTGGATTTCATGTGATTGGAAAATTCATCCACTGATCCATGTATCCTTCTAAAAAAATAATATCATCCACATATACCAATTCCATGAACTGATCTTGTTGAGAGTTTTTCGCATAACAATTGTGATCCACTACTCTTTTAAACTCAAGATTTCTCATATAAGAGTCCAACCGAAAGTACCACACCTGTGGTGCCTGTTTCAGGCCATAAAGTGATTTCCTTAATTTTCAAACCTTCATTTCATCATTTCCAAGATATAACCCTACAAGTTGTTCAATGTAAACTTCTTCTTCTAGTACTCCATTTAATAATGTTGTCTTGGCATCCATTTGATACACTTTATAACCTCGTTAGATTTCCATGGAAATAAATATCCTGATTGACTCTAGTCTTGCTACAGGAGAAAATGTCTCCTCAATATCAACACCTTTTATTTTTGAATGTCCTTTATAGACCAAGTGTGACTTATTTCTGATCACATTTCCATGTTCATAAAATTTGTTCTTGAAAATACACTTTGTACCAATAACATTATGATCTTCAGGTATTTTAACAAGATCCCAAGTCTGATTTTTGTCAATCTGATCTAACTCTTCATTCATTTCTTTTACCCGTGACTCATCATTTTCAGCCTCTTCAAATGAGGATGGTTCCACAATTGATAGAAATTCAGAATTTCCATTATTCCTCATTCTCCTTGTATGTGTTGGTGCATTCTGGTCCCCGATAATGTTAGACTCATCAATCTATGCTCTTCGATTTCTCATTTTTGGTTCAACCTAATTCTCTCTAGCTATGGATTCCTCTTCGGATTATTTTTCAGAGTCAACATCATGATGTGAATCCTGAGATTTTTGAACACCTTCCTCTACCTATGTATTAGAATGTGTTCCATTTTCACATCCTTCTTCATCTTCTATCACATTAGCATAATAATTCCTTGAAGCATTTTCTTTTTTCTCTTAAATTGTCTTTACATCACTACTTTCCATATTTCTTCCTAAGCGCTTATTGAAACACTTGTAGTATTTGATGTTCATTGAGTATCCAAGAAATATTCCTTCGATTGCATTGTCTTCATACTTCCCTTTATTTTTTTCTTTGTTTTGGATAAAATATTTTCTTCCGAAAACATGAAAATATTTCAAAGAGGGATTCCTTCCATGCCACAATTCGTATGGTGTCTTTGTCTCACCCATATATATCCCTGTTTTATTTTGAATATACATTGCTTCTTGTACTTCCTCTTTACAATAATGTCTATGAATACGACTCTCGATCAGCATATTTTTGTCCATGTTATTTACCTGTCGATTCTTATGCTCAACAACTCTATTTTTCTGTGGACTTCTCACGGAAGCCACCTCATGTTGTATCCCATGCCTCTTTAAGTAATTTTCAAATTCAATGTATGTTTATTCCCCTCCATTGTCAGATCGCAGGACTTTGATCTTACGTCCAGTATCATTCTCGGTGATTCGACAATAGGTTTTCATGCAATCAGGCACTTGTCACTTCCTTTGTATAACAATCAAACATGACATTCTACTATAATCATCTATGAAAAGAACAAAGTACCTTTCTCCATGTGTTCTAGAAACATTTATTAGGCCACATACATCTGTATGGATGATTTCAAGGATATTTGATATTCTTTTCTTATTTGGCCGATAGGAACTGCAGACCAGTTTCCCTCGCATGCACGCAACACAGGTTTTTTCTTGTTCATGCTTTAGATTAGGGATATCCATGAATATCTACATCTTAGATATCTTTTCCATGTATTTATGATTGATTTTTTCCAATCTTCAATGCCATAATTTGTTTTCATCTTCAACTGTTAAGTAGAAAATGTTATCTTTGCTGTCAACATGATATAAGTTGTCATCTGTCCTACAACCTTTCATGAGGGAAATCCCAGAATTTCCTCTTATAATACAACCATTCTAATTGAATGTCACAATAAGACCTGAGTCACAGAGTTGACTCACACTAAGAAGATTGTGACACAGAACTTCCACATAAAGGACTTCAGTTTTCTTCAACTCTCCATTATCCAGCTCATTACTTCCACTTCCTTTTATCTTTAAAGCACCATCATTATCGAACCTCACTGCTCCATTGATCTTTTTCTTGACATTCATTAATAGGAATGCATTACCCTTCATGTGGTATGAACATCCACTGTCAAGAATCTAGGTTCTTTTGTTCTTTTTTTCTTTGAGGGCCACTTCTACAAAATTAGACTTTTGAATTTTCCAATTTTCCTTCCATGAAATATTGGATTGTGTATAGGATGCTGATGGCCTTTCAATTCTCTTTTCTGTGTATATGGGTTCTTCATATTCAAATTATTCTTCCAGAGGATCAAACCTATTTGAAATAGCAACACCATCTAGTTGATGTGTATTGACTTATCTCTAAATATTGAAAGAATTTCTCATGTCATACCTCTGCCTGCAATACACAGCTTTATAGCCAACGTTAGAATAGTAAAAACAATATCCATAGAAATTATTTCTTCTATAAGAGGTAGGATAGGAATATGTTCTCTTTTTCTGAACTTCTAACTCTTCCCCATTCATATATCTCATTACCTCTTCACAGTATGACATGGTATGGCTCAGATAGCCATAAAACTGACACTTCAAGAAAGGAAATGTCTTCTCACTTATATTTCTCCTCATGCCTTCTTCCTTAGGAAAATTTTTTGACTGCCTATCATTTTTGTAAACTCGAGGATAATCTTCAGTTCTCCTTTCAGTTTGATTTAACGGTTTCTTTTTTATCACTTCTGGTGGAATTTCAACATGATCAACTTTCATCTTTCCTTTATTATAGTTCACTTTATTTATATCATTTGACATTTCGGAATCGCAACCAATTGCACTATTTTCCATGAATGTGGGTCTTTGATTACTCAATATTTTTTCAACTCCATTAGAACCACATTTTTCTCTCTCTATCAGCTCAGTATCTGAGAACCTTTTAAATTGTATTTTCTTCTTTGATTCTTTTGAAATTGATTCACTTTCATTTTTACTTCTCAGAGTAACAACTTCTTCTTCGAGTACTTCAATGGTCTTGGACTTATCCTCCGGTCTTGAGGTAAGGTCATTGATCACCTTTTATTGTTCTTCAATTCTTAGTTTTAGTTCCACAACATCATCAGTGATCTCAAGGATTAATGAATAAACTTTCACCAGTTCTTCCAGTCATTTAATTTCTGCTTCCAACTGATCAATATATACTGATGATTCCTCCACCATTGATTTCCACTTATTACATCTCTTACATTTAATCTCAAGCTTACCAAAAGCATCCTTAAGTTGCAACTTGGGATTGGCATTAGTAGTAAGATAATTATCTTCATCTTTATCTATCAATAGTTCTGAATTTTCAATGGTAGCCATTATGGAGGTATGGTTTCTAGTCTTAAATTATGGTTCATATTCCCCACAAAATTCATTATCATCATCTTCCTCCACATAGACAAAACTCTTCTTTTGTATATTTTTTTCAAATTTGAAGTTTCCATTTTTGAAAAATATTTTTTGGGGATTCTCTGTATTTTTATCTTCGTTCTCTTTATCATAAAGTTTTCTTGAGCACTGAGAGGCAATGTGCCCTACTCTTCCACAGTGAAAACAAGCGAGTGGTAACTTTCCTTAAAATTTCCTTATTCCCTACTTGAACCTCTTGGAAATTAGAGAGAGAGTTTTGTTTTCACCAATATCTACATCACTTCTGTCTCCAGAAACTTTTAGTTTTTTCATGACTTTGAATTCCATTTCCTTGATCACATGATTTGTAGCTTCTTCTGGTTTGATTCTAATTTCATAAGCTGGTAGATTGCTCAGAAGATCATCCATTAAGGCTTTGGAGAGATCTCTTTTCTAAAGGGCTGACACCTTTGCATTGTAAAGGGGTGGAATTCTTCTCAATATTTTCTTCACTATGTCAATGTCTTTGATTTATTCACCCAGACCTCAGATTTCTCCTATAACTTCAGTAAATCGATGGAAAAAAGAGTATGTATTCTCATCAAGGTGCATTTTTAGATCATTAAACTTGTTGTGTGGTACTTGAAGTTTTTTCTCCTTCAGTTTGTTATCTCCTTCATAAATATTCTCCAGTTTATTCCACATTGACTTGGAAGATGTGAAACTTATTACCTTTAGATAAATTTGATTAGAAAGGTCTGTAGTGAGATCATTTTGTGCTTTTTCATCATCATCAAGAAATTTCATGTATGTGTCAATCATTGACAGTCCTGTAGGATTAGTGACTTGTATTACTTGTGAAGTAGCAAATAAGACTTCCATTCCAAGATATATTAGGTGAGATCTCATCCTATTTTTTCATATTTGAAAATTACTTCTATCGAATAAGGGAACTACCCTAACATTGATTGGGTTCTCTATGACAGCAGAAGACATACTCAACACCATCAACCTTTACCCTCTGATACAACTTGAAGGACCCCGGAACACCCTAAGAGGGGAGGGGTGAATCAGGGTGTAAAATTTTTCTTTTAAACTGATGGATCTTGTTTCCATGTTGGTAGGAACCTATTAAACCTATCTGAATAGAAAGTACAGCAAATAAACAATCACATGAAAAGCAATGACAAAATAATTTTACTTGGTTCACCACTAAGGGCTACGTCCAAGGATAATACGCCAACTGTGTGTCGGTCATACAAAAACCACTAATCTTAACAAGTTATGGAATACAATATTTTAGCATAGTCACTCTATGTCAGGCGCACTTCCTTTACAAGGATTTAGGGATAGCACATTGCGTCCCTCAGATCACTTATGATGACTCCCCATTGCTCACTGAATTAGAAGAATCTTTACTCAGTTTATCAACATGAAGGTCACTTTAATGGTTTATAATTAATTCATGAATCCTAAGATACAAATGGATGCTTTTTGGAAGTATCATAATCATGCACAGATGTAATTTATTTTCCCGTGCACTGATATGTTATGAAGATTAATTTCGCAAACTGATTTGGCCAATTTTCAGACTTCCTTGGGCGTTCTGCGTACTACTGTTGTTTCCACATACCATAGTTGTTTTCATGTACTATATAGTTCCTCTGCATACCATCTAGCTCCTCTATGTACCCCAATGCTCTGCGTTTCACTCTACTCTGGGTACTTCTTCACACCTCTGCAAACTGTCTTCCTCTGACAGTCTTCTCCTCCACGAACCACTTCATACTTCTCTGGATTTCTCCTCGAAATTTTAATCTCCAATATCATCTCTTAACAAATGAGATTACCGTTCCTTAAATTGGCACATAACTCTGCAAATTTCTCTAAAATGATTTTCCAAAATATTCAATGTGGGACAATCTTAACTTCATTTGTGTACGATTAGCCTCCACCGTATACCGCTCATGTTTCGCGAACCGCAGCAACTCTCCAACCTTCATCATTATGTGTACCACATTCCTTCACTATGTACCATTGTTGTGAACTATTTTTTGGTTCCGCACACCGCTCCGTGTACCGTTCCCGCTACCTCCATCGCATACCATGCACATTCACTGCGTACCATGCACCTTCACTGCGTATCGTGCACCATCACCGCATACCATGTGCCTTCACCGCATACCATTTCCAAATTCCTGATTTTTTAGGCCCAAAAAATGGAAAACACTGGGAAACTATGCCACCTTCAATGTTACTTTCATCCTCAATCGTATGAACTCATTCCTTGAAAACTCCCTAGTCATGCATGTGCAGATTGACAACAAACACAAACCAAAATCTATTATTATCAACAAAAATCCTTGGTTCCAACACTTCTTCTAGTGGCCTTGATTTCAATATGAAAAACATACTGCCTCGTTTTCCTTACCATGCCTCTAGATCTTCCTCTTCTTGGAAGGTTGGTTCTTGGGAGATTTATAATTTTTGTGAGTCTTGTTACCCTTTTCATTATTCTTACTTTTTTTATTCACCATAAGGACTAATGGTTTGTCACACCCCATTTCTTTATCCACATGGAGAATCAGAGTAATAAGTTTTGAAAGACTCTTCTCATTATTGCTCATATTATAATTAACAATAAAACTATAAAATTTATTGGGTAGTGAGGAAAATATGATATTTATATGAAATTCATCTAGGAATTTAATCCCTAAGATGTCTAAGAATTCAATTTAGCCAAAAAGTTTGACTACATGAGGCCCAAGTAGCATATACTCTACAAGATTAGTTATAAACAAAGAATTGGTGATCTTGTATCTCTCTTGTCTTGCCTTATCTTGATAGAGATTCTAAATTTGAGACATCATGTTATACACATCCATATCCTCATGTTTCTTCAAAGGATCATTAGTCATGGATGATAGCATGAAACACTGAACATCTGTAGCATCATTCAAATGTTTCTCATAGATAGAGAACTATTCCTTACTAGCCTCATTACCAGGTGCATCCAGAATAGTTTCTTATAACACATATAATTTCCTTTCATGATGTAGGATAATGTGTAAGATCCTTTTTCCAATATTGGGAATTTTTGTCAGTGATAAGGTTATCCTTCTCAAGTGTGGATCATAGTGATGTGTTTAAAGTCATTTAATTAATGTTTCTACAAATAAGGTGAGTCGAGATTTAGTACTTTATCTAATAATATGTAGACAAATAAATAAATGTTATATTTATTAATCTCCCACTATTTTATCCAACCCCAATATCCCTCACCATTAGCTTTGGAATATCCTATTTCTTGGACTTTGTAGTGGAAAGGATCCATATTCCCATTCTCTTTCCCCCAACTATGGTTGGTTAAGAAAATTGAATGGTTTTAGGTATGTATTCCAAATTCCAATTGCATAAACTTATAGTTCCTTGATCTATTGAGTGGACTTCTCAATACTAATATCCCTAAAGTGGATTTCCTCAACACTTTTCTTCTTAGTTACACCAAGTCCTTATTTTGTAGTCAACCCTTTATATATGAACTAAGTTAAGTCAACCCAGAAGTTCAAGTTAGAATTCCTCAATAATTGGAATCACCCCAACTTTGTATATGAAATCACTTTGACCTATGTTTTGATTTTAACAAAAGTAGTGGAAGGTTACACCGACTTAATATATATTATTGAGAGATGTTCTCTTTTATGCATAAATTTCCAATTATTGTCTTTATAACATGATTTTTAATATTAATTGAATTTAATTAAGTTATTAACCATGTATTAGATAGTATTTATGCATAAGATAATTTATTTTAGTTCCATATTGCATGCTTGTTAATTAATTAATTCATGTGATTGTGAAAAAACATACATAATTTAATAACTATGAAACTTGACAGAAATAAAATAATAAAGTGGTATGAACATAAGAAATTTCTAGGGGTTAGTTTATCTAGTGGTTGATAAAAAACCATTGACCTAGGGGGACACCTTGATCCAATTAAGGTTCATGTTAGATATTTCCACTTTTCAGCCTATGTATCTCTCTTGGATTGGTTCCGCCTTAGCTCAAAAGTTGAACCGCCTCCAGTAGCTTGGGATCTTCATCCATTACATAGGATTTTACTCACACGTAGGTGAGAGGGAAGGTGTTTACATAAAATAAACCATGAGAACATATTACCTTACATAATGATATGAGAGAAGGCATATAGGCCAAAAAATTAATTTAATAATAAATTAAATTAATCCAATCACATAGAAAGGTCTTGATTATACTCTTGATCATCAACATGCAATGAAATTTACATTTAATAAAAAAATAATTCAATTTTTAATCATTATTATTTAAGATAAATCATGCTTGAATCAATTATTTATCATCTTTAATTAATTAATTCTTTTATCTTAATTTTAGTTTGAATTTCCTTGAGATTCTCATCCATTATAATTTTAAATAAATTAAATAAATTTATTTAAAATTAACTGTGTACATAAATGTACCTTGGAGGAAACATGTTGAATACTCATCCAAATCTACCCAACATGTATTATACTCATAAACTATTTACTCTTGTGTATATAGCATACATGACTTATCATGTACTTTTGTGAAATGTACTATCAACTTAATGATTACATGAATTACATGATTTTTCTATAATGTGTTATTCTTTAATGAATGTAGAGTAATATCTATCATACGTCTCATACATGATATCCAGGTATAAATGTTACACAAAAATTATATATATATATATATATATATATTAAAACCCATCACATGGCGTTACTTATCAACTTAATGACCAGACACAAGCACATTTAAATAAGGTTTACATAGTATAATAAATTAAATTAAATTTTACATAATTTGGTATAAGTACATGGTGTGTACAAGTGAGATACACAACGTGTATGTCTCTCACCATCTATTTGAGGCACATGTCTAGGAGATCATCATGTAAACCATGCCTTAGAAAAATTGGAGTACTCAGAATGTACAAGGGATACACAATGTGTGGTATCTGAGTTACAAGGTCACTATTCAGGTAAGTCATGTATGAAAATACATAGCCCATATATGATTTAAAGGACTACATGCCATGTACATGGGCTACACGGTGTTTACTCCATCTAACCATGCGCCAGGCCATCTCGATCAACACATGGTGTAAGAAATTAAATGCATCGCATATATTCAATGCACATGGTTTGAATTAATTATGAATTAATACCTAGTGCATTAAACACTAGTACACAGTGTGTACTCTTGTTTTATCTAGACAAAATCTTTGGCACCTTCGGATGGTTTCTTCAATTTAATCTCATTTAAAAAATTGATCAATTTAATTAGATCAATGATAAATGAAAGAGGAAGAAGCATATCTCACAATTTAGTTTAAAGAATGATTAAAATTGAATTGAAAACTAAATGAAAATGCATAAATTAATCAATTATCTTTAAATAATTATAAATAATTATCTGATCCACTCTAATACCACTTTATGGTTTTGGGTGTAAGTGAAGTGTGCATCAGATCATTCCCAACTTTACTTTTTTCCATGATAGATGATCAGTCTGAGATTTACACAGTGATAAACATTGTGATCAATGGAATTGAATCAAATAAAATGGACATGGGATAAAATTTAGGAACCAAGTGCAGAATAATCACATATTATTTATAATTAATTTAAGAAATTAAAAGAATTACCTTGTGATAATTATTTCTTATTTAATGGATCTAACAATAAATATGTATTGTACCATCATTATGTCATTGGAATCAAGATCATATTTCCTCTAGCAGTGTTCCACATGCATTCCAAAAATCTATGAATGTTTTTGTAGGAATCTTTGGGTGCTAGTTCGGAAAATCCTAACTCTTTAACCATTCAATGTTTATCGCCATGTGAATTGTTTCCAAATTGTTCTCCTTGATCTCTCTAAACACGAGAGTGGGAGGTGGAGGAAGATCATTCTCTATTCTTGGGAGAATTCTTGGATAAAAGATCTCCCTATGGATTGATAGGATTATTTATTTTTCCTTTGTTCACAACACAAATTAATTTTCACTCCTGAAAAAATAATATAATTGGGGTTAAATACCACTAGGATTTATAAATAAATATTTTCACAATTTCCCTTTAATTTTTACTAAATATCTAGTAGAACCACATGTCTAAAATAATAATAAAATTATTATTTCCTTGACATTTTATTAACTTGAGAATTAAATTAAATATTATTTAATCAAATAATATTTAATATATATTATTTCTCACTAGACCTAAAAAATCAATCTTCCATTTCTCTATAATATTTATTGAGACTTGAGTAATGACTATTTATTTAATAAATTAATATCACTGCATTATTAATCAATAAATAAATAAATAGTATATTCCCTGAATAGAACATAAATATTTATTAAATATTATTCTCATATAATATTCTCTCAAATAACTGTTGAAGGAATATATGAAATAAATAATACATGAATAATTATTAAACCATGTGTGGGAATATTATTTATTCAGCTTGTTAAATAATAAATAATAATATATTTTTTAACTAAGATTTTGGACACACTTAGTGTGTGGACCTATAAGCCTCTTTCTTAGTGGAATCAGGCGAAGCAGCTTAAAGTCCAAGATTAGCATCTAGCAACACACCAAGGCACTCATAGAGAAATAATTTAATGTCTCAATGACATAGTACCTTATATGGATTCTTATTGTGTAATATAATCTTTTTATCATGATATCTCTAATCAAGTGGGTTGTACACTGGTGACATCAACCTATGTGCTCGATGTCTCTTTCTTTGAATTTTCAAAAACCGAACTTGCTAATAGAACACCATGGACATGGATTTATCTAGTTTATATAATTTATATCAAAGGTCATGAGATATCAAATTATATTAAAGAAAAGAATGGGAAAATATTTTCTTTAATTATTTATTAATGCAATATTACAAATGATGCATCCAACGTATCTTACCTCTCCTTGAACATATGTCATCATAGTTTTCATCAATAAATTAAAGCATGCAACTTTTAATACTCATTAATAATAATAATAAATTATATGGATCAATAAATACATCCATAGATAGGAACATTCAATGACACCTATAAATGTGGATTTCTTACTAGTGGGTCTCATTCTCATAATATTCAACACCAAATATTACCAAGGGTGTACATCATTAGAAGGTGCATCAAAGTCATATGAATCTCCACCCCCGATAGCCTGTATGATTTTTTCCCTCAAATGATATCATTCGGATATAGTACATATATTTAAGAATATTGTCATAACACTTCTGAGTTCTCATCATAGCGGGGAACTGCTATTACCTTTTAGCGTGACAACTACTCTTACGACATTATAACATACTATGTTACATAGAAGAAAAATCATGATGTGATAAGAAGTTCATTAATATTAAAAAATATTATTAGAACCCTTGTTTTACTGATAAAAAAATCATGTTAATTATGATATTAATGAGTTTTATGTTTTATGGTAGTGTTTTATAATATAAGGAAAATTAGAAAAAATATTACTAAGTATTGGAAAGCCCCATCATCAAGATGAGAATTTTTATATGTATGGGAAATAATCTCAATCAGAGATTACACACTAACGGGATGGGTTTTTATCTAGGAATGAGAAAAATACACTATCGGATATGAATCATTATTGAACCAAGAAATTTGAAAAAGTATTGAAAACACTTACCGCCAGAGATGAGTCACTGCTAGGTTGAAAATTTAGCTAAGTATCAAAAAGACCTACCACCATTATAATTCACCATTGAATATGACCTACTTTAATTATTTACCTAATTCTAAGAAATTTGGAAAAGTGTTTGGATGACTCACCATTGATACAAGTCGTTGATGAGATGAGTCACCATCATCATGACTTGCTGCCAGCCTAAGTCACCCTCAGAGTTGTATCACCATTCAGAAGAGTCACCATCACTATTTCTATTTATTTTGAATTAACTATTTATAACTCCTATATTATTGAATTTAATACTGATAATTATTTTAATGATTTTACTTAAACTATTATAGGGATTCATTAAATTTTGTGTCAGTCAATCAGTATGAGGAGCAGAGGATCTGGACGATTTATCTTGCATGATGTTGATATATTAGGAAGTAGAATCTATCATGCAGTATATACAGTGAATTATATACAATAGATATGGAACATTGCAATAACTAGAGTATTTTGAAGTATGAAACTTGTAAAATATATTTACACAGATCATCTTTAACTTTAACCAACTGTGAAAGAGTGAATCCTATATAACATCTAGTTCCTTTCCTGTAATCATAGAGAAGAGAGCTTATGATGCTCTATTTTACTTCCATTTTCAGAAACATGACTCAAGATCCTATTTAAGCTATATCCAAGGAGACTAAAGCTTTAGATCACATCAGATAGAGAAACTCTATATATTCTACATATTTACTTTCACCCTCTGTCTATTGTCTTTACATTTTGAGTAGTGTGTGATTTTCTATGTATATTAAACATGCACATTCTCTCATATAATTTAATTGGAAGATACTTGATATCTTCTCTAATACCTTTACACATACTTTCCTATGTGTTGTGGAAGAGTCCAATGTCTGTCGTGTATTTGTTTTATTCCCACGGTTGTTGTGGAAAAGGTCATGTGTGACCCGGATAGCTGGTTTTCTATTGTATACCTGATCCAAATTGTGGATCAAGATTATTTTATAAAATATACTTATAAGAAGTTTATTTCCAAGTGGAGAGGATTAGGTCTCATCTTGAGACTAAACCTCTTGTATTTATTCCATTATGTGTTTTGTTTTGTTTCATTTAAAAGCTTTAAACTGATTTTTTTTAACTATAAACAAGACCAATACTTTGATAGTTAGTCTTAATTAGTGTTTATATAAGGTTTTGATTAAGTAAATTGATTTAAAAATTTAAATTTATATTCATATATTGTTTTAACTGATATATAATCGCTCTTTGAGAAATATTTTAAAATATCAGAACTTATATTGATCTATTGTTTTGATTAATTTTGTTGTTTTAATTATTTAGGGTATTTTATTTAAAAAAATTGAACAAAAATTTTATTGGGTACTAAATTCACCCCCCCATCTTGAGATACTCACTTTGACCAATGTTTTGTATCAATTTTTTTTCAAAATATTTTCAAATGTGATTTTAGTTGTGTTTTAAATATCTTAAATTTCTCTCAATTTTAAATTTAGTTATTTATATGGATAATAGACAACATGGTTTTTCTACCAATAGACCTCCTTTATTTAATAGAAATAACTATTACCAATGGAAAATAAAAATGAAAATTCATATTTAAATCATGGGTTTTGAAATATGGTATTCTATAGAGGAAAAATATGAATTACCTAACTCTTCTAGGAACACATGGGATAATGCTGATAAACTTTCTTATAATAACAATTAGAAAGCCATGAATGCTATTTATTGTACCTTAGGAAACAAATAATTTAATATGATATTTTCTAGTAAAACTACTTATGAAATTTAGGATACATTGTCTATTTCTCATGAAGTAACTACTAATGTTAAAGAAATTAGATTGAACACTTATAAAATTAGGTATGTTGCATTCAATATGAAACATGATGAGGTGAATTATGATATGTATCTTAGTTTCAATGAGATATTAAACACAATGATCTCCTTAGGGAATCTAGTGTCAGATAAAGATCAAATTATGTGAACACTGAGATGTATTCTCGAGATATGAAGAGGGAAATCAATTTCAATAAGAGAATATTTTGAAATCAGTAAAATAACTATCAGGGAATTTATTGGAAATTTTATTATGCATAAAGAATATATTAAGGTTGATTGTGAATAGGATGATTAATCAAAGAGAAAATATGTATAATTCAATACTACTACATCAAAATAGAAATAAAAGGAAAAACATTAAGCTGAAAACTCCAGTGATGAGGAATCACCATCTGGTAGTGATGAGGAATCACCATCTGATAGTGATGAGGAAATGGATCATCTGGAAAAATAGTTTAAGAAATTCTACAATAATAAGAAATTATTTAAGAAATTAATCTACAAGGGAAATTATGATAATGGATGGAATTGGAAAAAGTATTAGAAAAGAGATGACATCTCAAATGATATTACTTGTTATGAGTTTAAGAGAAAACGATATGTTAAGGATTATTGTCCCCAGTTAAAGTACAAAAAGAAGTATGAGGATAAGGATAGAAAATATAATAAATCCATGAAAGTCACTCTGAGTTCTTATAAAGATAGATCTAGTGAATAAGACTCAACTCATGAAAAAAATCCTAACATAGAAAATATGTGCTTCATGAAAAAAATATATGAGGCACCTATTGTATCTCATGTACTTAATTATGGTCATTCTAAAAATGAAAATGATGATGATATGTCAAAATAGGAAATGTTTGAATATTTCAATATATTTGATAATACTTTTAATGATCTCAAAGACAAATATAGAATCCTGAAGAAACATCATGTTTTATCCACTAATGTTAAATATTAATTTACTATAGAAAAAGAGAAAATTTCTCAATTATTAAAATAAAATACTAAAATAAAATTGTAAAATGAGTAACTAAAAAAAGACTTCAAGATATTTAAAAATGGAATAGAACCTATCACTCAAATATTAGGTAAAAAAATTGCTCCAAAATATATTATTGTTCTAGGTTATTAACTTGGGCATAGAAGAGTTGTTAAGAGAACTTTTGTTCCTAAGTCCAATTCTAGAAATTCTGTTGCAAGTTTTTATTCAAGTGGACCAAATAAAGTTTTGATTTCAAATAGTTTAAAATATTATTACATTAAACCTATCAAGAAAATATGGGTTCCAAAATCCCTAATCACTAACATATCTGGACCCAATAAAATCCGGGTACCAAAATCATTCTTGGTATAATATTTGTTTTATAGGGAAACTACTTGAAAAGATCCTATAGAAATATGTGGTACTTGGATAGTGGGTGTTCTAGGCATATGATAAAATATTAATCAATCTTCAAGAACCTAATAAAGGCTGATGGTATTCATGTCACCTTTGGGGACAATACTTGAGGAAAGATCATTGGCCTTGGCCAAATCGGTAACTCTAACTCAGTTTTAATTTCTAAAGTTATTTTTTTATGGTTTAAAATACAATTTTTTTAGCATCTCATAGCTATGTGATTATGGTTTTCATGTAGAATTTGAATACAATTCTTGTGATGTTTTTAATTCTAAAAACTATTTATTATTTACTACTTTGGGAAATGAGAATGTGTATGATATTAATCTTGATTCTTTAATTTCACAAAATGTTCTTTATTAAGTGCCTTTCATATAGAATCTTGGATTTGGTATAGGAGATTAGGCCACTGTAAAATTTACTCACTTAGAAAGCTTACTAGAAAAGGTTTAGTTAGGAATCTACCCAAACTTGAATTCCCAAATGAAAAAATATGTAATCCTTTTCAAAAATAGAAATAACCCAAAATATATTTTAAATCAAATAAAGAAGTTTTAACTTATCAACCTTTATTTCACATGAAATTTTTTATACCATCTAGAATTTCTAGTTTAAATGGGAAGAACTATATCTATGTACTTGTAGATGAATTTTCTATATATACTTGTGTATTAATTTTAACTCAGAAAAGTGAATCATTCTCCCACTTTACCAAGTATTCTAAATCTATGGAAACCCTAAGTGGAATTAGAATTAAGACCATAATAAATGACCATGGACGTGAGTTTGAAAATCAAGACTTTGAATCCTTTTGCTCACAAAATGGATACAACCATAACTTCTCTGCTCCTAAAACCCCTCAATAAGATGGAGTTATATAAAGAAGAAATATAACACTTCAGGTGATAGCCCGAACAATGCTTAATCAATATGACTTGTTTGACTAATTTTTAGCAGAGGCTATGAATACAACCTTCTATATAATTAATAGATTTTTAATTATACCTATCATGATGAAAACCCCTTATAAAATTTGGAATAATAGGAAGCCTATGGTTATTTACTTTAGATTTTTTGGTTGAAAATTATTTATTATTAACACTAAGGATAATATTGAAAAGTTTTCCTCCAAAAATGATTAAGGAATTTTTCTTGGCTATTAAACTTTAAGTAAATATTATAGAGTTTTTAACAAAAGAACCTAGTATGTGGAAGAGTTTTTTCATGTCAAGTTTGATGAGATAGATCTGCATGAGCCTAAAACACCTTTAGAAAACTTTGAGGATGATTTATCCACTTTGAATATAAATTCAAAACCTTCTAATTCTGCTGTAAAACAAGCAAAAAATCATCTATTTCTGAGGAACTTCTAGAACCTAAACCTATAGAGTACCTTGAGATGTCAGTCCTTGTTTTTTTAGATCTGTTAGGCCTATTAAATTCTATACTTTATATTTTGTTATAGGAGACTTAGATAGAGGTACACAAACTAGATATTCTCTAAGAAACTAGGTTGAACATCAAGTATTCTTGCCACAACTTGAACCTAAGAATAAAATTGATGCAATTAATGATGAATTTTGGGTAATTTCTATACAAGAAAAACTTAATCAATTTGATAGAAGTAAATTTTGGTAACTTTTTGATAGAACCAAATACACCTTGACTATTGGAATTAAATGGGTGTTTAGAAACAAGGTTAATGAATCTGGCATAATAATAAGGAATAAGGACATACTAGTTATACAAGGGTATAGTCAAGAAGAGGGTATATAATTGAGCTTGGGTATATAATTGAGGATATTTTTGTTGAACAACCCCCTGGATTTCAAAACCCCCATTTTCAAAATTATGTTTTCAAGTTAAAAAAAATTATATGGTTTAAGACAAGCTCTTAGAGCTTGGTATGATAATCTCATCTCTTTTCTTATTTCAAAAGAATTTTCAAAAGGTATAGCTGATCATAGCCTATTTGTAAAAATAATTTCAAAAGATGTTTTAGTTGTTCAAATCCATGTAGATGATATTATTTTTGGATATTATAAAAATTATTTATGTATTTATTTTTCCAAAATGATGAAAAATAAATTTGATATGAGTTTAATGGGTGAATTGAAATTCTTTCTTGATTTTCATATTTTTTAAAATAAAGAAGTAATTATTTTAAATCAAATTTAATATACGAGAGACCTTTTTAAATGTTTTGGTTTAGATAGCACTAAGAGTAGTTAAACTCCTATGAGTTCCACTTATAAATAGGATCGTGATGAAGTTGTAAAATCAGTGGATCAAATCAGTTATAGTGGTATGATTGGAATTCTTCTCTACTTAACTTCTAGTCAACCTAACATTATGTTTAGTGTGTGTGTGTGTGTGTGTATTAATTTTCAAGAAAACTCAAAAGAGTCACAATTTCTTGATGTAAAAATGATTTTTAAATACCTCAAGTATACAACCAATTTGGGATTGTTATACCCAATATGACAAGCACTTAACTTAGTTACTTATTCAAATTTTTGATTTTGGTGGTTGAAATTTAGATAGAAAAATCACCTTTGGAACATGTTACCTTTTGGGAAAGTGTCTAGTTTCTTGGTATAGTATGAAAAAAAAATTGTACTATCTATAGCTGAAGTTGAATACATAGTTACAGGTAGCTGGTGTGTTCAAATTTTGTTGATGAAACACACATTTCTAGACTATGGATATCAATTCCAACATGTCCCTATAAATTGTGATAGCACAAGTGATATAAAAATTTTTAAGAACCTGTATCTCACTCTAGAACAAAACACATTGATGTAATACATCACTTTTTAAGAAATCATTTTCAAAAGGGTGATATAACTCTTGAATACATTGGTACTAAATATCAGCTTACTGATATTTTCAATAATCCCTTGAATTCAGAGAGAATAAACTAAATCAAATTTGAATTAGGTATGATTAATTTTGGTTAAAATTATTTTTTTTCACCCACCATTAGAGTTTTATCCACCATTGGTGTTTTACCCACCATTTTTTTTTCCCACCATTGTAGTTTTACCAACTGTTGGTGTTTTACCCACCATTGAATTTTTACACACCATTGGATTTTTACCAATCACCATTGTGTTTACCCTCCATTGGTTTTCAAGACACTGTTCTATTTTCTATTTATGGATTTATTTATTTAATTTTCATTTCATTCAAATGTTGTTTATATTTTCATTTTAAAAATCCATAAATCCTTAAATGATATAAATTAGACATTTTTATAATTTCAATGCTCACTCCATCGTGCCTTAATCTCGTTCCTTGTCGTGACCCTTTATCTCCCAACCATCGGCCTTCCCTCAGATTATCTTAAACCTTCCAAGCTAATCACCATGGTTAGAGTGAAGAGAGCCACTTAATATTCTCTAAAAGAGTCGCATCCTTCAAAGAAATAGAAAGAAGAGTCAAGTTATACAATTGTTGTTGAGCCGGTGAACCCTGAGCTTGTGAAGCATACAGTGGTACCCAAAAAATAATTTTATGTTGGATGGTTGATGTAGAGAAAGTCATTTTTGATTAAAGTTTTGCAAGAACAAGGATGGGTAGAGTAGTTTTATAATAATGAGAGACCCTTCTATCCTAGGTTATTTCACAAATTCTATCAATATGTTGAGTTCAGATTTGAAGAAAATGAAGATTTAAGAAGTAGAATAAATGGGCACATAGTTGTTTTCTCTTCAAGACATTGGGAAACATGTCTGAAAGTACCTCACGTAGGTGTCTCAAATGACTATCAAGTAACTATTCCAAGTGATAGTGATAAATTTTTTTATGAGGATGCTTTGGAAGATTTGAATGGATATGGGTTAGTAAGAAGACCAGTTTATACTGAGCATGATCGTAAATGTTAATTTATTTTCAATCTTATCCAACATATTTTATGCCTAGGGAAAGGTTATTTTACCATAATTAGGTATTAATATTTATATATTTTGTGTCTTATTAAGAGAGGATAAAATATCAATCTATGTAGATATCTAATGACCCATATGGTGGAGATGTGCAAGCCATATTCCAGATCGAACTCCCTAATTTATCCCAAGTTTATTTTAGCTATACTAGAGGTAAAGGGATTAGTTAATAAAGGGGAATAAATCTTAGTAAAATGTGGAGGATTTTTTATTACAAGGGTCATTTTCAAAATAATTAAGATAAGTTGGAACCCCTGGAAGAAACAATGGATTAATGGTAGTGATAAGATGTATGGGGATTTTTAATATGGTTGATCACCCTTTCAGACTAAAGAATCATGTGAATCCTATATTAGATCCATATGAGGTGGTTGAGTATTTAGATGAGGTAGAAAAATAAGGTATTTCCTTTAGGGATGAGGAATAAGAGTTCGTAGTGGATGAAGGTAGTGACCCCGACCTACCTAAGAGTTATCCATATATTTTCTATGGTTCTCCTAGACCTCCTATATACCTCCATTTTTGATAAACTCGCTTAAAATAAGGAAGTGAGGAAGAAGAAACAAAAGTTTCTAGTGAAGAATAATTTAAGAGAACTTCAAAGTCATCTGAAAAAAATAGAAATAGTGAGTATGGTGATGAAGATGAATAAGGAGGAGGAGTAGGGGATAAATAAAATAGTGATAAACAAGATGATAAATATAGAAATTAAGGTTATAGTCATGGAGGTACTTACCATGATGTTCCTGGTGGACACATTGGTGTTGAGGATGTTGAGATGCCTCATGCACTTATCTCTTATCCAGGTTTATCATTTGTTTCTAGATTAGAAGATAGACTAATCCTAGTTGAATATTTCAATAGAACTATTTGATATTAGAAGGAAGCATCTATTGAGGGTGAGTAATCCCCAATCCTGGACAGTCACTCTATTTTTGGTGATGATGTTGTGCCTACAGTTGATGTGTAGATGGTTGTTGATAAGATAATGTATGTACAGAGATCTATTGAGAATTTGAGTGTTGTACCTAGTATTGTTGATCCTACAGTTACTGAATCTCCTATTATTAAGTCTCATGGTGTGCCTTATATCATATTGGGGGACCTAGCTCTTAAGTAATGGGATAAGTTTCCAGGGTATGTCAGACTTGGCTTGGACTATTCTGATTCTGATGATGATGGAAGTCCACCAAATCATGGTGGACATGCTATTTGAGAAGAGATGGATCCTAAGGGATCTTTGGTAGATCAGATTGATGATGTAGGGGAGATATATATATTTTCTTTAGATGTACCTTCCAGTTCAATTCTAGTTTATTTCATTACCAACAATGACTTAGAATAATTCATAGAAGGACTTACTTCTGATTTTTTCAAAATTTTGAAGATTCAACCTCCCTTGGTCACTAATCTTAGTGAGAAAGATACAATAAATATGTTAGGTCTTTTGATCTAGCACATTTATGCCAAGATAATTCTTCCCATTCATGAAGTGTGGATGGAAAATAAGAAGTTAACAAATGAGATGGAGTCTTTGAGATCTATCATAAATGAGAAGAGATTTTTATTTTTATATTCTATGGATTCCTTGTTAGAGAGGTTGGAGAACCTTTCTTTCATGTCTTCTACTTCTATTACTCCACATACTCCTCTTGATGTTGAGTTGATCTGATCAGTGGTAAGAGAAGAGCTTCATGGTTCTTCGGGTGATGTACCTGACATCCCTCAGGAAAGTTTGAGTAAAATATGACATAATAGTGATCATGTGCATATGATGGTTATATAATATATAAAGGATATGAAATATAATAGAGAGAAAATTACAAAGGATATAAATTATTATCCATATTATATTTATACTAAGAATAAGTTGAACTCTCATTTAAAATTCCTTACTGAGAACCTAAGGATTCCTCCAATGTATCAAGCTTTTAAAGAACAATTGAATCATCTAAAAGTGATGAATTTAGTGCTCAAGTTATTTATAGAGGAGAAAAATGACTTTTTCAGTGCTATGGAAAGGGTGGAAATATTATTATATACTTCATCAATTTAATTAAACCCTTTATTCATGTTTCTAGAACTGTAGTGGTGCCTCAAGATTCCATTCCAATTACTGTTCATCTCACCCCTCCAGGTTCCAAACTAGAGTTTTTTAGACCAATCATTACTAGAGTTCCAAATTCTTTTTTACCTACTTGTTTCCATCCCTTCACTATGAATCCCAAAGAAGTAGTCCAATATCTCAAGGCTATAATTATTAAAGAGACTCTTTATCTACCTGTTGTTTCTACAATTACCTCTAGCTCTGTTGTTAATACTTCTTCTTCTGACAAGGGGAATGGAAAATCACCCCTTTTTCCTTCTACCCAGCCTGAAAACTATTAACATTAGAGTTTTTTTATTTTAGGGGGATATTTGTATTATTTTTTTGTATCTTTTTTTTATACTTTAATTTATTTTCTTAATGGAAATTCTCTTATTATTCCTATTTTTTTCATTGCATTTTCTATTTTATTTTTACTTTTTGATAATTCCAAAAGTGGGAGAATGACTCTGAAATTTATTTATTCCTTGATTTATTCATTTATGTACTTCCTTTTATACCATATTATTTAACTACCTTTGATATCATATCTATTCTCTTTTACCTATCTGTATTACTATTTCATTCTTCATATCTTTGATACCATTTCTTCTTTAAGTTATACTTTATGATCAAACTCTCACTATAGCTTTTTAATGTGCTAATCTAATCTATTTTAACACTATATTTTATTCAATACATGATTTATAAAATGCTATGATTTTTTATCATCAAAAAGGGGGAGTTTTTTGGAACCATTGTTTTAATGATCACAAAATCATGCTAATTATGATATTAATAATTTTTATGTTTTATGGTAGTATTTTATAATATAAGGAAAATTATATAAAATCTAGTTAAGTGTTGGAAAACCCAACGTTAAACTCTACTCATCGTCAGTATGAGAATTTGGATAAGTATGGGAAAGACTCGCCATCAGGATAACCCACCGTCAGAATTGATTTTTGGCTAAGTATTATAAATACCCAACATCGTATATGACTCACTATTGAGCTAGGAAATTTGAAAAGGTGTTGAAAACACTTACTGTCTGAGATGAGTCACCGCCAGGATGAAAATTTTGCAAGTGTCAAAAAGAACTACAACCAACCTAATTCACCATTAAAGATGACATATCGACAGTCTTTACCTACCTCTAAGAAATTTGGAAAAGTGTTGGGATGACTCACCATTGAGACAAGTCGTCATTGAGATAAGTCGTCGTCGACATGACTCGTCACCGTTAGATTTGTCTCACCATTCAGAAGAGTCACTGTCACTATTTAGGTTTATTTTGAATTAACTATTTATAATGTATATATTATCTAATTTAAGGATAAGATTTATTTTAATGATTATTCTTAAACTATTATAGGGATTCATTAAATTTTGTATCAATCGATCATTATGAGAAGCATAGGATCTGGATGATTTCCCTTTCATGCTACTGATATATTAGGAACCAAACTCTCTCATGTAGTATATATAGTGAAGCATGTAGAAGAGATCTGAAACATTGAAATAAATAGAGCACTCTGAAGTGTGAAACTTCTAATAGAGCTTTACATGAATAATCCCTAACTTCAACCAACTTTGAAAGACTTGAGTCTATAGAACATCTAGTTATGTTTTGTAGTCACAAAGAAGATAGATTATGATGCTTTGTTTTACTTCCATTTTCATAAACACCACTCGATCTCCTGTTCAATATATATCTAAGGAGACTCAATCTTTAGAGAACATCAGATGGAGAAAATCTATCTCTTTTACATATTTAATTTCTCTCTATATATATGTTTTCTTCACATTTTGAGTAGTGTATAATTTTATCTATATATTAAACAAGCACATTTTCTCATGTAATTTAACTGAAAGATATTTTATATATTCTCTAATCCCTTTACGCCTATTTTCCCATGTGTTGTGCAATAGGTCCTTGTGTGTCTTGTGTTTTTTTATTCCCATGGTTGTTGTAGAAGAGTTCATGTGTGGCCTGGACAGCTGGTTTGTTGTTGTATACATGATCCAGGTTGTGGATTGATATTATTTTATATAATCTACTTGGTATTAGTTGATTTACATGTGGTGAGTACTAGGTCTCGTCTTGAGACTAAACCTCTTGTATTTATTCCACTGTGTCTTTTTTGTTTCATTTAATATATTTAAAATGAATTTGTATTAAATTGTAAACAAAACCACTACTTTGATAGTTTTTCTTACATAATGTTTATATAAGTTTCTTATTAAGTAAACTGATTTCAAAATTTAAATTAAGGTTCATATATTGTTTTAACTGAGATATAATCACTCTTTAAGAAATATTTTAAAAGATCAAAACTTATATCGATCTTCTATTTTGATTAACTTGGATACTTTAATTATTTGGGTGACTTTATTTAAACTTGTCTTGAATAGAAATTTTATTGGGTACTCAATTCACCCCCTATTGAGATACTCACTCCAAATAAAAACTATGAATACAGGTTATCATAAAGTACATAGAAGTTGGTTCTAGGGAACTAAATCCAACATTATCTACTTTTTTATTGCATTTTTTATATCTATGTTCTTTTCATCCCTTATATCCCCTATTTTGTACATCATCATGACATGAAATCATTTTGTATATAACTTAGCCTATGGATTGACTATTATTACTACCTCTTAGATGTTTATCTTATGTTATTGATTATTCTACTTACTTACACTATGTTGTAAGTTATATTATGCTTCCACTATTTATTTTTACCATTGTGTTACTATGATAACATAGGGTATAGTCTTCTCACCATGCCACCATAGACCCTCACTGTTAGCCGGAAACCTCTTGTATATAGGGAGGTGCACTCGAGGCCATGTGACCCACTGACCCAAGGAACCATTTAGTGGATCATGGGTCAGGATGTTACACTATAAACTTGAGGTTGGGAGTAGTTCAATAATTGGGTTTGATTCCCCCAAGTATATGAGCCCATGCATTGTGTGTGGGAAATAGTTTGGGTCTTCGAAGACCCTGTTTGGACATATGAAGTGCCACCTAGAGTGGATGTGGTGGGGTGTCCATCCCACACCAAACATGATCCTATAGGTATTCATGAAGTATATAGTATAGGGACTAGTGTAATAAGTAGGTGTAGAGATGGGTGGTTATTTGTTTACAGTAGCGATACAGGTGAGGGAATTTTGGAAAGGGTGTAGGCCAATACGGTGGAGGTGGCTACTCTGGTAAGGTCTGAAAGGGGTCTAAATGTGGATCTCAATAATACTTATAAGAATGAGGGGTATAATTCTTCATCTACTTCATCGTTCGATCTCAACTTTCCACTGGTACTACTAATTTTAGGAACCATAGTGGGTGAGAGATAGGTGTGTGTGGTATAGCTATTATAAAAATTAGGAATCACATTTCATACCTTAAACCAAATTATTATAATCTATCATTACAAATCTGAACTATGAAGTTAAGAAAAATTTAAAATAAGTCTTAACACTAAACCATGAGAGGTATTTAACTCAAATGGTTAGGAAGAAATAGAATATTGGGAACATTATTATTATAAGTGAATAGATGCGTACATGAGCCTCAGCCCGGTTGGTGAGGACTCTTAAGTGAATCCAGGCGACTCGGGATCAAATCCAGGTGGAGGCACAATTTCCGAGGTACTGTAGCAGGCATTGTAGCAGTACTATAGCAGGTACTATAGCGGGAGTTGTAGCAGGCACTGTTTGGAACTATAGCAGTCAGGAATTTGCCCCCGTTTGGGCCTTAGGGCCATCGATTTAGTCCCCAGGTCCTTTAAGGTCTCCGGGCCACCTTAAGGCCTTCAGGCCACCTTAAGTGCATATGCAAACCAGACAGCCTACAAGGAACAAGCTCTATAGGAGGATGAGCATGGAGCTTTCACCATAACAGAAGCTACATGGATTGCAAGAATGAGAGGGTATGGCACCTGCCATCGGGACAAGCCTATGCATGCATGGGATATCCTAGACGAATAGCCATGCGAAGGTGGAGATCTGATTTCATGATGAAGATGTCGGGAGGAGCAGTTCCAAGTAGTTAGTCTGGGTTGTATGTAATGTTTGAAGCCTTCGGGTAATGAATTATTCTAAGGCCTACGAGCCATGTAATACTTATGCCTATGGGCATTTTAAGGGTTCCACCTCACCCCTTGAAAGGTGGATTATCAAAATCAATAAAAAAATGAAGGCCTTCGGGCCATTTGATGAAGTGAATAGATATGATTGATACTTCATTAGAAAATTAAATCTCGAGTCATCTTACATATACCCTTAGCTAACTTTGCTAGTAATTAATAATTAAAATTGTGAAGAATGAATTTATTTAATGGGGTATAATGTAACAAACCGATATTTCACTATATATTATCCTAAAACAATTATTTGTTTAATAGTGTGTTTTACATGCAACACCAAACTAAAATGAAAACCACAATATATGTTGGTAAAATATAAATATCAAATATGAACATTAAAAGCTAGCCATTGAATTTTCATGAATGAATATGAGTAACAAAAATAATAAATATGTGTATAATTAAAATAAATACTTCTTTTAATACTAATGAAATGCAATTAATATTGCTAAAACTAGTTAGAAAATCATTTTATGCTTAAAAATATATTTTTCTAAAATTGTTGCTTTATTTCAAGAAACTAAGTATTTTATGACTAAATAATAATAAAATATATTGATAATATAAATAATATATTACTAATAAATTAATTATTAATTTGTAGAAAATAAGAATAAATAATAAGTTAACATTTTAAAAAGCTATTTTCCAATTTGAACAGTTTTCTGGTATATTTTGGGATTTTATTTAAATATTGAATTCTAAAATTTTAGAGATTTAATTTTATAAAATGAATAAAATTTTTATATTAATCATAATAATATAATATTAAGATTAATTTTTTTAATTTTTTTGAAACATTTTATTTTAGGTGAATAGTGAAATATATTGTTTTTACTAATATTTCGGCTTTTATGAAATTATTAGTATATAAGTATAAATTTAAAATTTATGAAACCTTTTTATATAAAAAAATATTTGTTTTATGATTATAAATATTTTTTATTTAATTTATAAACTCGTATTTTACATTTATAATTTAAGTTATATTTTTCAAAAAAAATGTTCTTAATACATTATTCATTAAGTTTTTTAAAATTAATTTTTATCACTTTTAAAAATTGAATCAAACAAAATGGATTTAAAATTTGGAATAATTATATCCAAATTATATAATATGGACCATTTTTATTTTTTATCATAAAAGAAAAATTACCAAAGTAAAGACTAGTTATCGTGGTGAAAACTTAAATGATAAAAATGATTAACCTTTGAGATAAAGGGACTAACATGTTTAAAACATGTTTATAATTTAGGAATGGAGATTTTGATCAAACTTATATATTATCCAATCCATTATTTATAAATTTTTTAACCATTTACTTGAGAGTGACTTCCCATTATTGAAAAGTTTTGGGTATTTACAAAAATGTCACTCTTTTTGGATTATAAAAGGGGCACTCCTCTCCTCACTTCCACTCACACCAAAAACCATTAATTTAGGCCCAAAATCTACCCAAACCTGTCCTATGAACTAATATACACCTTAATAAGGTTTTTTTCTTCTAAAATGACCTACCCTAAAAGGTTTAATCCCCTTCAAAAAGAAAATAATCCAAGAATTGAGGTATAAGTTCCTAACCTCTCTTTATTTTTTCTATTTCTTTATGTGCATTTATTCTTCCTAGAATTTAATTTTACCATATTAAAATTATATAAATAGTATAATTAGTATACTGTTATTTTATTATAATTATGGTACAATCATTAACCACCCTCCCCTTTTATATTAAGAAAAACAAAAATGTGAATCGTGTGTTGTACGGACGACCGCCTCCACAATGCAACATGTACCATTTTCCTTCACCACCTTAAAAGGATGGTCCTAATAAGAAATTTAACATATAATTATGATATTTATAAAATATTTTATACTCTAAAATTATATATTATATTATTTCTTTTCCCTATTCTATTAAAAATGAAATCATCATTCGCGTGTATGTTTGGACTACCACCTCTATGGAACGATCAATTTCCATTTTCATTTCATCACTTCCATACATGGATGGTCATGATAATGGTATTAAAGGATAAATATTATGTTTTTTGATATCATTAAGTTTATGTTATTTTAAATTTGATATCTTATTAATGATATGTCAACAAATGATTATTGTAAATTCAATCATTTAAAAAAAGTGTACTTGGGTAAAATTATTAATTCAAATTATGTAATATTTTTATATTTGTTACTTATTCTTAAAAATACAATATAATTATAATATATCACATTAATAAAAAATAAATTATATCATTATAATTCTTGTGTAATGATATTATAATTAAATCACCTCATAATCATCAATAATCACGGTATGTTCATGATTGGGTCAGTTTGACCACCTACTTGAACAGTGCTATAAAATTAGATCATGGATGATTATGAAAAATTAATTAATTTAATAATATGATGTAAATATTTAAATAATTTTTTTTATTTTTTTATGGAAATTATACATCAATATTTAACTTATTAATTAAGAAAACACCCTTCATAGGTTGAAAATCACAAAAAAAATGTTAGTTGTTGATTTCATCTTCTAGGATAAAGACTAAAGTACTCATGAAAAGAGATTTAAACTTCAAAAATCATTATAATCCATCCATTATAGTAGAATAAATGATATTTTAATGGTGAAATTCGAAATAATAACAAATACAGATGCCTCTCCTATGAAAATAGTACAAACGGTCAAAACTATAAACACCTGAGGGGAAAAAAAGAAAAAAATAACTAATATACATATAAATAATGATTATAGATGAAAATTAAAAAAAGTTTTTAATTTTTATATAGTTATGAAATTATTTATTAAGATATTTATGTTTTTTATACAATATCTTATAGTGAATCCAACTAACCATGGGAATAAGGTAAGGATTTCTTTATCTCAAATTTGAATCCCTTAAGACATGTTTAAGCTATACACCATGTTTCATTTTCAATGGTGTAAATACTTCCCTATTTTTATTTTATATCATGATCCTATTATATTTCATTATATTCAATGTTCTATTTAAAGTCATATCTCTCATGGGGTTTTGATTTAAAAGTTACAAAGGTTATGAGGGGTTTTCATAACTCAAATCTCTTATTCGGGACATAATCACTCTTCTTTGACTATTATCTTTAAATATTGATCTATTATAACCTATGATGATGTTATATTATATTTAAACATTTTTTTTTGGGTAAATAATGTTTCACACCAAATTATTTTTCCTTTACTATTCTATTGTTTTGTAAAAATGCATTTTTTAAGAATAATTCTCATTTATTTTAATGGGTTATTATTCCATATCTATGTTTTTACTTACCACCAATGTTCTAATTTACAAAGTTTAAACTCAATTTTTTTATCTCTAATGATACTTTTTTATCCCTTTATTCATTTTAAAACAAAGGTTTCATCATCCTTTTAATTATGTGGGTTTTCAACAATTTTATTTCAAAATGTTCAAAAAAAATTCCATCCTTTTAAAATAAAAAGTTTTATTATCCACTCCACATTTTATTTTGATAAAATTTATTTATTTATAAGAATATTTTATTTTAAACTATTTATAATAATGTTTTCAAAATTCTTCTTTTTCCCTTCACAAAATGATGTTTATACTTTAATGTTTTAAAATGTTTTTAAAAAAAATAGTATTTTCACTCTTGTTTACCCTACGTCATTTATCTTTCATGAAGTGATGTTTTTATCACCCTATATATGTTATTATGATATGATTTCTTCTATAAATTGGAGTTTTGATATCCTATGATTCTTTAAGTTCATGTTATGTGATGTTTTGAAAGGTTTAATAAACCCATTCTTTTTTCATGGGTTTATTAATATATGTTTATGAATGATTTTTAAATAGCTGAAAATTAATTTTTTATTATTCAAACACTTTTAAGGAAAAATTGAGAAACTATTCATTCAACCACAAAAGGATATAACGAAGTTATTAAAGGATATCTTAAGTATACCAGAGTTAATCTCTCTAAACAATTTCTAAGATATAGAGGATACCTGAGTGTTTGGTTTATCCCTTATCTGATCTTCAAGCTCATAGGCCAGCTTATCCCAGGACTGGATGTATTCCTCTAGGATTATCTTCCCATTATTGAAGCCCCCAATGAGAATCAGATCCTATTTATCGATCCAGGTGTATTTTACCTCATTTAGAGGCACCCTCAGGGGTCTTCCCATAATTTTAGCAGCTTCCTCCTCAATGGAATTGAGTAACAGAACCTGTTAGACCACTTCCTCCTCCGAACTCAAAAGCAAGTCCAAGGGTTGTTCGCTCACACCACCTGACTTCCTTTGGGAAATGGACTTGATGTCCATCTTCTTGGAGTTATTATTATTGCAAGATTAAGTTTCCATTGGAGTTGTCAAGAAAGAGTAGTCCTTATATAGTGACCCAAGACTTTTACATATAACATTACATGATTCTAATAATAGTTAATCTTCAGAGTACAAGCCAAGGATCATTAAGTCTAGTGTCTTGGAAGACTAGGTGCATATAACATAAAACATGGGGATAAAAACACTTCTTTATTTAATCTCCATAAAGAGCTCATAACTTCCTTTGAGACCTTACATATTCATAGGGTACCCTAGGGAACACATGAACAATGGGGTGAGCTGAAAATCCCATTAAGGGAATGAACATAAGGATACATCTTAAGAACATGAGTTAGGAGGCATGACATAAAGATGTCCAAAGCATGGAACTTATGAAATCATATTGTATAAGCATGGTTTCATATAAACATGGAATCATATAAATGTGGCAGAAGCATAAAACATTTGTTTAGTACAAGTTAAGGATAACCGCTAATCTCGTTTCCAATTTTAGTATGGGTCAAGGCTAACTGTCAATCCCGTTTCACAACACATCTCATGAGACCTAACTTTACCCAATGCATTAGAGTGTTATCCAGGCGCACCCATCTCAACATTTTCATGAATATTATTTCCACATAAATATTCTTTCCACATAAATATTCTTTCCTCATAAATAATCATACATAATCAAACGTTCATAAACATAAGGATACCCATGGAAATAATTGGGTACCACAATCATGACGTAAAGCATAACCAATGAGTGTATCATGAAAGTATCCATGAAAGAAAGGGATTAGAACATACATGGATTTTAATAAGGTAATATATTCAAATAACATGGTAGGTTATGTCAAACATAAGTGAAAACATATAAATAATGTATTTGAGAAACATTAGCATCAAAACATTTTTGTGCGCTTTTAAGGAAAATACTATAGAGCTTTTAAAATAGAAAAGAGGAAAATCTTTTATACGAAAAAAGAATTAAACCAAGAAAGTTTTAATAATAAAAATAATGATTTTATAAAAACAATGGTGGCTTAAAACATAGGATAAAGTGCAGTTTCAATTGGGTAAAAATTTGGGAAGATCCCCTAAAACGAGTGTGCTTATTGGGAAGTATGGAGGAAGGATTCACTTAAAAGAATGTATATACCTGAAAGATAATGAGATATGGATATTGGAAAATAATTTTGGAGCATATAAAAATAATTTTTAATTTTTACATAAAAATAAAAGACAACTACATTTTGGTAAAAAGAAAGATAGAGCAACCTGAAGGAATAAATGAAGTTCGGGTATAATTCATTACAGTTTATCGGCATGGTATCAGTTGTAACTAAAAGGGCTTGATGAGAGAGAAAATGGTTTTCTCGTCACTTATAAATAAACAGGGAATTATGGGGTAGGTGTATAAACATACCACATAATTTTTTATTACACATAAAAAGGCATATCATAGAGGACAATCTTGATTAAGAGTGAAAAGGGGAGGATTCCTTACCTTAAATCTGTTGGTGTTTTCCTCTTGTTATCAAAGACCTGAATAAAGAAATTAGGCCAATTAATTAATATGTCCAGAACCTCTTATATATGTAATTGATTTATTATAACCCTTCTTAGTTCATTCAAGGACTTCTTGATTAGTTATAAGGCTCAATTTCATTGTTCGGGCTCGTTTGTTTACTTGGTTTTAAAAGATCGATTCACTTATATTCAATTTCAGATAAACCTGAAAGATGGAAGTGGTTGTCCATAAATTAAGTTATATGATATTATTTAACATACACGAGATTAATTGGTTTTAAATTTAATTTGGTTACTTAGATTGAAGTCTAATTATTATATAAAACCATAGTGACAACCGTTTTTGTTAATCGGTGGGTTTGATTACTAAGAACATGTTTTGCTTTATAACTTAATACCATTTGTACAAAAAAGGATTCCAGAACTAAAAATAGGATATATTACATATATAATAATCTAGTTCAACCATAACACAAATGGTTTCATGACCATAATTAAATATTATAATATAAATTGATAAACGGTTGTCCTTGAATGTGCTAAATTAGAACATCTCAAACAGTGCTTTCATTTCTTTCAAATAAAATGTGGGGAAAAGAGATAAGATAATGAAATATCCCATTAGCATGAAAAAATTATATGACATGAATTTTACTGGATTTATTGTACTATTTTGGTAAAGGGAGGTGAGGAAATAAACAAAAAGAAAAGGACTTAAAAGAAATGAAGGAATTAGAAAGAGGAATTTACCTCTTAAGACTTCCTTCTTTGAGAACCTCTTAAGGGGAGAGGTTTTTGTATTTTGAAGAGGCTAGGAGATTTTTGAAGTGAGGGAGGATCTTGGGGAGATATTTGGGCAGAATATTGGCAAGTCACAAGGCTTGATAGGAGTGAAGAGAAGAGGGAGTGAAGGGGGGTTTTATAGTGGATGAGAGGGGGGATTTCTCAATATAAAATTCATTAATTTATTATTTCCCCAAAAGACAAGGAATAGTGAGTATTCCTTGACCAAGAATAGTAATTTTATCATGTGATCCCAAAAAAAGTGGTATTACATGAGCATAACATCATACATGACTCTATAATTAGCTTATTTAGCTTATTTTGTAAATTATGGTATTTCACTATTCATCCAAAATTCAAGTATTTCAGAAAAATCCCAAAAATTCACCCTAACCATTTTTCGATGTGTAGAATCAAAAAATGAAGTCCATTTTTCAAAAATAATTTTCTAAATATGATTATTTTAATATTTAGTTAAAATTATAATTTATTATCAAAAACGAGTTTTAAAACATTCATTTACTCATTCTAAAATATAGGTATATCATACTTTCAACTTGAATATTATTTATATATTATCATAGGTAATGTTACTATTAATTAGGGTATATCACTATTCATAAGAGTATGTTACTATTCATAAGGGTAGGTTACTATTCACCAAAAATTAAGTTTTCCTTATCGGACTCTAAATAACTTACTGATTTCAACCGTGTATGTCGGATTTTTGAAATTCCAAAAACATAAGTGGAAAACTTATGTTTAAAGGTCACTTATCACTTAGTAGTACATTATGTTGTGTTTTCATGTGATTTTATGACATATTTATAAGAAGATAATTTCCATTTAAAAACATTAAGTTGTTATATTCTCCCCCCCCCCCAATGAAATTTCTCCCTCAAAATTTAGTTTTACATTCTAAAATAAAAATTGGTGTGGGTACTTTTCCTTCATTGCTTCCTCCAATTTCCATGTTGCCTCTTCGTACTTATGGTTTCTCCAAAGTACCTTGACCAGATTAGTAGGTCTTGTTGCGTAGAACTTTTTCTCTATGATCCAAGATCTTCACTGGATGCTCCTCGTAAAAGATATCATCCTCCAACTATACCACCTCTGAAGATAGTACATGTTAAGGGTCTGGTATGTACTTCCTTAATAGGGATACATGAAAGACATCATGTACTTTTAACATGGTAGGTGAAAGTGCAAGTCGATAGGCCACAACTCCGACTCGATCAAGGATCTCAAAGGGGTCGATGTACCTAGGACTTAACTTTCCTTTATTTCTAAACCTCATGACCTTATTCCACAGAGATATGCATAGAAATACCATGTATCCAGCTTTGAACTCAAGGTCTCATCGACGGTTATCTGCATAACTCTTATGTCGACTTTGGGATTCCTTGATATGTTGTTGAATGGTTTTCACCTTCTCCACCATTTATTCAACCATTTTAGGTCCTAGCAACTAACTCTCACTGACTTCATCCAAACACGTTGGTTTTCTGCACCTTTTCCCGTAAAGGGATTCATATAGTGCCATTCAGATGCTCGAGTGGAAACAGTTGTTGTAGTAAAATTCAACCAGTGGACGATTTTGGTCCCATCCTTCTTTGAACTCTATAGAACACGCTCTCAACATGTCTTCCAGTATCTAAATAGTTCTCTTATATTAGACATTGGTTTGAGGATGATAGGCCATACTAAAGTTTAGTTCAGTGCTGAGATCATGATGGAGACTTTTCCAGAACTTAGAAGTGAATCTCAGATCATGATCAGATACAATATATAGTGGTACTCCATGTAGACTTAGCACTTCTTTGATGTAAATATGTGTAATTTGATCTAATTATAAGTCCTCTCTAACCATGATAAAGTGAGTTGTCTTTGTAAGATGATCCACAGTGACCCATATAGCATTATTTCCTCTAGATGTCCTTGTAAGTCTAGTAACAAAGTCCATGGTAATGTTCTCCCACTTCCATGCTGGTATAGGTAGTGGTTGCATCATACCCTTATACTTTTGTCTCTCAGTCTTCACTTGCTGACATACCCGGCACTTTGATGTATATTCAGCAATCTCCCTTTTCATATTGTCCCACCAAAAGTTTTCTCGAAGATCTCGATACATCTTTGTGCTCCCTAGGTGGATAGAAAAGGTTGAGCTATGTGCGTCACTC
This sequence comes from Viscum album, assembly GCA_963277665.1. Lineage (NCBI taxonomy): Eukaryota > Viridiplantae > Streptophyta > Magnoliopsida > Santalales > Viscaceae > Viscum > Viscum album. Next base: position 32,532,856 of record OY728133.1, read on the forward strand.
CGAAGATCCTTCTTTATCTCTGGATCGGATGTTATACATAATCGTGTCCCAAATCTTAAAACTCATTCCTCATAAATTTTGAAATTGGAGGATTTCCTATTTTTAACAGATTCCACCCTTTTCAAAAGTTCCACATTTTGAGCATCCTTTATTTTCTCCAAGAGGGATGGTTGGGCAATCATTTGAGAAATGATTGATGATGTTCATCCCTTAATGATTCTCATGTCCATCCTTTGAAAATCTAAGAAGATCGAATACTTTTCAATTCTCATCATTGAAAAAGATGCAGGATCCTTTCTACTTAGAGCATCTGCCACCTTATTTGCCTTACCGGGATGGTAGTGGATTTAGTAGTCATAATCCTTGATGATCTCTATCCATCTTAGCTGGTTCATATTAAGCTCTTTCTATGTGAATATATATTTTATACTCTTGTAGTCAGTATATATCTCACACTTCTCCCCATAGAGATAATGCTACCATATTTTCAATGCAAAGATCACCGCCGCCAACTCCAGATCATGTGTGGGATAGTTTTTCTCATGTATTTTTAGCTTCCTTGAGGCATAGGCTATCACTTTATCATTTTTCATTAGTAAAAAACTTAATCCTTTCTTAGAAGAATCATTATACACCACAAAGAGTTCTCCACTTGAAGGGAGTGTGAGTAATAGAACAGTGATAAGCCTCTTTTTCAACTCCTTGAAACAGTCTTCACATTTCTGTGTCCAGAAAAACTTTACTCCCTTCCGTGTCAGCTTGGTAATTGGGTTTGAAAATCGTGAAAAGTTCTTCACAAATCATCAATAATACCCAGCTAGACCCAAAAAGTTGCGAATATCTGTTATAGAAGTTGTCCTCGGCCACTATTCAATTTCCTTCATCTTAGAAGGGTCTATAGATATTCCTTTTATAGTGATAACATTCCCCAATAATGATACTTCCTCCATCCAGAACTCAAATTTACTGTACTTTGCATACAACTTCTCCCTTCGCAATGTATTTAACATAGTATTCAAATGATCCTCATGTTCCTCCTTTCTCTTGGAGTATATCAGAATATCATCAATAAAGAATACCAAAAAATTGTCAAGGTAATCTCTAAAGACTCTATTCATTAAATCCATGAAAATTTATGGAGAATTACTGATTCCTAAGGGCATCACAATGAACTCATAGTATCCATACCTTGTTCGAAAGGCAATCTTGGGAATATCTTCCTTCCTTACCTTTAGTTGGTGATATCCTGACCGAAGGTCCACCTTAGAGAAATAACTAGCCCCACTAAGTTGATCGAACAAGTCATCTATCAGTGGAAGGGGATACTTATTCTTTATCATGATTTTATTGAGATCATGATAATCAATGCAGAGGTGCATTAATCCATCCTTCTTTTTGATGAAGAGGACTGGTGCACCCCACGGTGAAGCACTTGGGTGTATGAAACTCTTCTCTATATTCTCTTATAACTGCTTCTTCAGCTCTTCCATCTCTACGATGTCCATTCTGTAAGGTTTCTTTGAGATAGGCAGATATCCAGGGATAAGTTCAATTGAGAACTCAACCTCTCGGTCAGGAGGAAGACTAGGAAACTCTTCAAGGAATACATCAATGTAATCCCTCACGATGGCCATGTCTTCAAGCACGATTCTCTCCTTTGTCTCAATTATTTAAGCTAGATATGCTTGCTCACAAGGAAGCAATATCCAAACCTGAGATGAAGATTCTAAAGGGGATTCATCTTCCTTCTTACACTTGTAAAGAATCATAGGATGCTTCAAGATGTGAAAAGTGATCTCCCTTTCCAGATAGTTGATGTTGTCTTTGTTTAAAGATATCCAATCCATGCCCAAGATAGCGTCAAACTCCACTAAAGGAAGTATGACGAGATTTTCTGGGAGGTTCATCCCACAAATGTTAACCGGGGAGGAGTTATAAACCATGTATGAAATAATTTCCCTATTCTCTATTCTCACAGATAACTTTTCTTCTAAATTTTGAGGTGGTGTTTGAATAGTTCTACTAAACTTTCAAGATATGAAAGAATGCGTAGAACCAGAATCAAATGGTATATTTTCTATTCTTGAATGAATAACTAGCGTACTTGTCACCACATCATTGTCCAGATCCACCTCAGCTGCAGTGATAGCATAAGCCCTTCCTTGTTGCCTTGGATGCTGTTGTTGATTGCCTCTGACAACCCTCAGCTTAGGGAAATTGTTCGCATAATTCCCATGCTCCTTCCAGTTGTAACACTACACAGCAGGCTAAGTGTTGACTTGAACCTTCCATTCTTCTTCCGCATTAGTGGGATTCTTCATATCCAGGTGGAAGTTCTTGGCCAGATGACCAAAATTTCTATATTTGAATCAATTATAGGTTCCCTTTAGACAGTTACCAGGATGCTTCTTCCCACGATTTTTGCAAGGGGAAAAGTCAGACTTCTTTCCATCATGGGATTTATTCGATGAACCACCCATGTTGTTGTCCATTTTTCACTTCTGGTCACTGGGCCCACAAGACCAATAAGAGTCTCCAATATCCATTTCAACCTTGAGGTCACAATAGAAAATATACTCATAACTGTTGATGTCTCTATCTAGTTCTCTGTCACCTGTGGACCACCCTCACCCTGAAAAAGTGGTGGGTGTTAAGACTATAACTACCACATTAGATTTTCCATATATGGATCTGTACCTTGTGCACCAATGTCGATTCCCTTCAAGACACGTACCAGACTAGACCAGAGCTGCTTATCGATCCATGGCCCGAACACTGCTAAACCCAACTGCTACCCTGCCTGTATGGGATCCTGAACCTGATCCTATCATTGAGCCTGTACTTGCGGATCCTTCTCTTCCTGCACCAGATCCTGAACCTGATCCTGCATCTGTGGCAATGTATCATCTCCCGCCTAATGCTCCATAGAGACATATAAAAGGAACCCGTTGAATACCATAAATGGTCAGACATCCCACATACATAAAAATACATATATATATATATATATATATATATATAATGCAGATAAGGAAAGCAGTGAAAGGTAGCATATAACTACCACCCTTACTCTCCCCCACCACAACCATGCCCCATGGAATCTTGGCCTCATAGCCTCATTACCCACCCTTAATAGAGCCAAGTATCAAAAGTACTTTGGGCCATGCCCGTCCCGACAACCAACTTTGCCTCAAACTGATGACCTAGTCTCCCAATCCTGGTGATCAAAATCACCTCAATCATAGTACCTGCCTGCTCATACAAGATCCAGACTCAAAATCTTCTGCCATAAGAAATTAAAAACATATATAATAAGCATGGAATAACACATTGAAATAATTATTCAGGTCTATCAGGAATTTAACCTATTCGCATTTTAAAGAATACAAAACATGGAAATTGACATTATTCACATGGTATTATCACATCACAAAGAATAAATGCAGTTATAAAATTAAAATACCCTAAAATGTTCCTATAAAAAGCCATGAAAACAAGCCTTTCCATACCGGGCCAAGGTTCAATTATCCCTTACCGCACTAGGTTAAGGTTCACATATCACAATCAATAACATCACACGCCAAGTGAGCCACCGAGGTGGAAATCATATAAACTGTAATCGAAGAAAAAGAAAACAGCAATTCCCACCCATGGAAACTTGGTCCATCCTGCATACCCAAGGCTGTAGGCACCCAAGCACAAGCAAGAAACTCAGTCCCAGTAACAACCTATTTTCGTGTCCAACACATCCCAAATAGTAAAACCAGCAGAAATAAAAAGAGAATTCTTGATCTCATTAGTAGCTAGCAAAACACTGCTACTAAATCCCTATCAAAAACTCCTCTGATACCACTTAGTAACGACCCAGACCTGAACAGCCACCCAAACAGTGCTAAACGGGTCAGGTGTTACTACCTTAGGCACACCTCCCTGAATGTCAAAGGCTTCTGACTATCAGTGAGGGTCTTATAGGTATAGTGGGGAGGATATACCCTCTCGGAGGATAATGATGGTACTAGTCTGAGTATAATAATAAAGTTGCAGTGGAATAAACGACTCAGCAGACTCGAACCAGACCCGTAGAGCAGAAGCACGATCAATATCAATAAATAGCGGAAACAATAAATATAAACAACAGCGGCGGAAAGTAAACACAAAAACATGCTAATCACTTGTAACTAAAACTGAAAAATAAACATGCATCCAAGGCAGGTTATACATATCCATAGGTAAAAGGGCGCCAATGTCTAACCAACTATAGTTACAAAACAAGTAATCATGGTGATATAGGACAGAAAGTGAAACAAGTAACTCCAGCTAGGAAATACCTCAAGGTCCATACCATCTCCATGCAATAGCTAATGCAGTCCAGCTACTAAAGCTAACCTCTTTCTTGCACGTAAATCCATAAATTCTGCACGGGTCCTAAAAGGCCCGTGCAGGGTGTGAGACTAATCTCAGTAGGATACCACCCAATGGTCCGTACCTAATATAAGTGTTTGAACAGGCATGCATTTATAAAGAAAATAGAAAATTGTAAGATGCACATAACCAAACACAAACTCCACTAGTGCTCAGAAGCCACCACGGAGTGTCACCTGCTTCGACAAACACTGAAATCTCTGTCATGTAACCCGGCACCATGTGCCCCCTGACATCGCGTGTCTCAAGTACCGACGTCCCGAAGGCACACCCAAGAGATAGTAACCCAGAGGAACTGTGATGTCTGTCCTCAAATAAGTAACTGGAGGGACAGTGATGTCTAACCTCAAATAAAGTAACCTGAGGAACGGTGATGTCTGCCCTCAAATAATGTAACCGGAGGGATAGCGACGTCTGCCCTCACAATAATGTAACCGGAGGGATAGCGATGCCTGTTCTCAAATAAAGGAGATCCTCTAACCCCAACCCGATAGCCTCAATGATATCCCCTAAAGGATCCTCACCTCACATGTGGCTTCCTATGGCAAACACCCCCAAACCAAAAGTACCTAAATTGTAACTAACGGGGGCCTCTACCCACACGAGTGGTCAAAACCACCTCATCACGGAGTCTCTCTGTATGTACACTACTCAAAGTTCCAAGTGAGCGGTAATCACCAAAATAGTACCCAAGACACAACATCTCTGACACCTCATACCACTGCGACTATGTCTCTCAAGTCTGATGTGTTGTACCTCTCGTACCCCTCGTGGTTTTATTTTCATGATCACAATCACTCAATTTTTTATCTAATATTGTTTTAAGTGTTTTTGGATGATAGGAATGATTTCAGGTGGCCAAGGAATTGGGCCAAGAAAGAAACAAGGTAAAGTGGACTGAAAATCAGTCCACCGGCCAACCGGTGGCTTCACCACCGGCCGACCGGTGGCACCCAGACAGAAGGCTGAGCCACTACCTCAGCACCGGCCAACCGGTGGCCTCAGCACCGGCCAACCGGTGGCCTCCTCACCGGCCAGCCGGTGGAGCCTGAGCCCGATCCCTCTTCCCTTTTGCAAGCACCGGCCAACCGGTGGCTCTGTACCGGTCAGCCGGTGGAGCCAGTCAAACTAGCCGTTGGGCCTTTGACCAGACCTGTCCACTTGCCCTCCAACGGCTCTGAAGGCCTCTCCAACGGCTCCGAAGACTCCCTAAGGCCATTTGAGGATTCCCCCTCTATAAATAAAGGACTAGGAAGCCCCGGAACTTAGTCGGAACTATTACCAAGCCACGGAAGCCCACGGGACACATTTTGCATCATTTGGCGAACCTCCGGCGAATTCCTCCAAGGAATCCTCAATTGCTCCAACTCATTTCCTCATCCAAGGAGCACCACCAAAGAAGCTTGGGAGCGCTCTTCATCAACTCCATCAACCTTTGGCGCCCAAGACTTCTCTACATTACGGTTTTTTCATTGTTTTATTTATTTTGAGCATCAAATTGGGTTTGTGCCTACAAACCCCCACTTCTTTCATCTTCCTCTCTTTTGGGTTTTCACACCACCTTCAAGGTGTGAAGAGGTTAGTCAAGCCTTTCCTTTTAAAAGGCTTGAGACATAGGTGAGCTAGCCTTCACCTGTAAGAAGGCTAGTGGGTTCTTGCTCAACCATTGAAAGCAAGTGGGTTCTTGCATAACCATTAAAAGCAAGCTGTAATAGGTTCTAGACTAACCTGAAAAGTCTAGTGGGTTTCTTGCTAAAACCATTAAAAAGCAAGCGGTAGTAAATCTCTCAACGGTTGAGTTGGGAGCGGAGACGTAGGCTTGGGTTTAAGCCGAACTCCGTTATCAAGTTGCGTGTCTTGCCTCTTTTATTTCCGCTGCACTTTAACTTTGATTTTAAATTGTTAATTATTTTTTAAAAGGCAATTCACCCCCCTCTTTCCATCACTCCTTTCTTTCTCCGTCCAACATGATGGCCCTGCCATCTAAGTAACCCAGGACATACCCAACCTGATAGTCACACTGCCTCAAACCGACACCCATGACGCCCAATCCCGTAGTCAGAACCACCAAACGTAACCTAGGCCAAGCTCAACCTATGATCAGTATCACACAAGAATATCCGGGTCATTCCCAACACAACCCAAAGTTTCCAGCATATGAAATTCATCAATTACATACATAACACATTTAAAAAAACACATAAACAGGCAAAAAAATATAAATAGTTGAATTGCACTAGCCCAAAAGTTATCAAACAATAGTACTGAGGTATTTAATTCTTCTAACAATTCATATCAAGGTTTAATAAATTAAACTCAACAATTTAATCAAACAAAAACAATTATAACCATTTTGGTATTCCCCGGTCAAAATGCCCCGATAAGCAATGGCCACTCGCCCAACCCCGCTCAAGAAAAATAGGTAACAGGGCATACCTAAAGGCATCTCATAGGTCAAATGATATTTAAATAGAAAATCACAGGTAAAACAGGGTCATGCTCAAAATACCCGAAAATGCGTCAAAGGTCGCACCGCCTAAAAGTTTGCGAAAACAAAAAAGAGGTATGCACTACCTACCAGAGACTCGTAGAACGATACTCCTCCGATAACAGTCTCTAATTAGATCTAAAATGTGGTAGATCTATAAAATAATCAAAACCGCTCAAACCCCTATAACTTGTTCTAGAACAGAAATCAAGAAGAATGGATCAAGAGGAATCAAGGTCTTACTGAGAGGGTTCCAATGGATCAAACGGTGTTTGAATCTAACTTCGGACAAAGAAACGGGAAGTATTTGAAGTCTCAGTTGACTATTAGTGTCTCCCAGACGAAACCCACTACCCCCTGCCTCAAAACGAGGATACTTCCCATTTTAACAAAAAAAATAAACTACATAGTGTGTACATAGGACTACACGCCATGTATCATTTTACTATTCATAAGGCGGCTGATATTTTGTCGAGGACTTGCTGACTGACTACACGGCGTGTACCTATGGTACACGGTGTGTACCTCTTTACCTGGCCGACATCCCCAAAACGCCATGTATATCCACATACATGGCCTCTCTACACAGCATGTACAAATAGTACACAGCGTGTACTTGCTAAAAACATTATACCCCACCAATAGGCCTATACGCCATATATAGCCTTCTCACACGGCAAGGGTACACGACATGTCGAGAAACACTACATGCTATGTAGTAGGAAAATTCCTACATGGTCACCACATGGCATGTACTGGGTGAGAACATGGTCGGTACCTTCCTAACCCTTACACGGTGTGTACTTTAGAGTACACGACATGTAGTCTAGAAATTTCCAGAACTTCCCATATTTTCCCAGTTTTTCTTAGAAACAAGTCAAAAATTCAAACAGGGTTGGGATTTTGACCCTTTCTAAAAACCTGGGTTCTTATAAACCTTGATTTGATTCTCCTATGAATACATTTCTTTTTTTATAATTAAGTTAAACACTTTTTATCTCAACATCGATTGGGTTGAGATTTCAAGTGGGAATCTTGTATTGTTCCAATTGGACAAGAAAAGAATCCTATGTATCTCACACATACATAATATTTTAGTATGTTGATAGCCTTTATTTTCTATTTTTGATACCCAAAAATTGACAACACAATTGTTGTGTCAAGGGGTTGTTCTTTGAGTATAGTTTTAATATGCAAGAGGAAAGTCGAGATCTTGACAACCCTCAACCAAAGGGTTCCATTAAACCATGTGTATTTTTCATAATGATGAACTCACCAAGATTTGTATTGAACTTGTAATGATCTCTTTATCTCATAATTCTAAAACAACACATTTATTTATTAACTATTAAACTCTTTAAATCAAGTTATTTTTCTTAAAACTGTTTTCAAAACCACCCCCTCTTTTGTTCCTTTTCATTAAAAAATCACACTAGAAATCACCAATGCTCCTTGAGAGATGACCTAGGGTCTACCCTATAATATATATCAACCTTAAAATCATAATAAATTTAATTTTTCATGAAAATGTGGACAATAGGTCACACTATGCATCGTATTGAGGTGGGTTTGATTCCTACACATCGTGGATTATTGTCCTAAAATATCAAAACAGTCTGAATGGGTTTGATTGGTTTTGGGTATGTACCTTGTTTTTTTACTAAAATTAATATAAAATTTAAATGACATATTTGGATTTATGCTGGTCACATTTTTTGTTCTATTGAGTTGTGTTTGATTCATATACGTCACAAATGAATCATGGATTATTGTTCTAAAGTATCAAAACAATCTGAATGGGTTTTCTTAGTTTTCAGTATGACAGTTGTGTTTTTTTACTAAAATATAATTTCAAACTAGAAACAAAAATTTTGATTTATACTGGTCACATCGTGCATTGGTTTGAGTTGAGAATTCTTCATAAATGTCACAAAGGATTTATGAATCGCACTTCTAAATTATGAAGACAATCGGAGAGCTTTTTCTTGGTTTTTAGTGAGTGAAAAGTTTTGAGATAAAATTTCAATTTTAAATTGATAATGAACAATTTTAGTCATACTGGTCTCTATGTGAATTGGATTGAGGTGTGGTTTATTTCTACACATAAAAATGACTCATGGATCATTGTCTTAAAGTATCAAAACAATTTGAATGCATTTTCTTGGTTTTCAGTATGTCATTTGATCTTTTTACTTAAATTAATGTCAATTTTAAATAAAAATACATTGGGATTTATACCGGTCACATTGTTCATGGTATTGAGGTTTGGTTGATTCCTACACTTTACAAATGACTCATGGATCATTGTTCTAAGGTATCAAAAAAATCCAAATGTGTTTGTTCAGTTTTCAGAATGTCAGTTATGTTTTTTACTAAAATATCATTTCAAACTGGAAAGATGATTTTTGAGTCATACCAGTCACATCATGCATTGATTTGATGTGATACTACTTCATACATGTCATCAAGGACTTAAGAATCACTTTACTAAATTATGAATATAATCAAAAAGTGTTTTCTTTGTTTTTAGTGAGTTACACATTTTGAACTTAAATGTAAATTTTAAATTGATAGCAGACACTTTTATTCATACCGGTCACACTGTGCATCATATTGAGGTTCAATTGATTCCTACATGTCACAAATGACTCATGTATCATTTTCATAAAGTATAAAAACAATCTGAAAGTCTTTTCTTGGTTTTCAGTATGTCAGTTGTTCTTTTTTACTTTAATTAATGTCAATTTTAAATAAAAAGACACATTTGGATTTATATCGGTTACATCGTGCATTGTATTGAGGTGGGGTTGATTCCTACATGTCCCAAATGACTCATGGATCATTTTTATAAATTATCAAAACAATCCAAATGCGTTTTCTCAGTTTTCAGTATGCCAGTTCTATTTTTTTACTAAAATTAATATAAATTTTAAATAAAAAGATACACTTTGAATCATACTGGTCACACCGTGCATTGTATTGAGGTGAGGTTGATTCTTAGATGTTAAGAATGACTTAAAGATCATTGTATTAAAGTATCAAAACAATCTGAATTAATTTGGTCAATTTTTAGTATGCCAGTTATGTTTTTTATTAAAATATAATTTCTAATTGGAAACACACATTTTGAGTCATATTGGTCGCATCCTCCATCAGTTTGACATTATATTGATTCATACACATCACAAGAAACTTATCATGGAGATTCCTTCAGCCTTCACCATTTCATACCTCCTTAGGCCCCTTTCTTGAGGGGTTGTGGGGTTAAGGGGTTGGTTGTTGTATTCCTTTTCATTAATAAAAATTGAAATGATGATGATAATTGTGATGAATACAATCAGAGCAAGTTTTCTTGGTTTTCAATAAGTGACACATTTTGAGCTAAAATATCAATTTTAAACTGATAACAGACACTTTCAGTCGTATCAGTCACACCGTTCATCGAATTGAGGGTCGTTGATTTCTAAACATCATAAATTACTGATGGATTGTTGTCTTAAAGTATCAAAACAATTCGAATGTATTTTCTCATTTTCCAATATGTCACTTATTATTTTTTCTAGATTTATTTTTAATTTAATATAAAAATATACACTTAAATTCATAACAGTCACACCATGTGTCGGATTTAGGTGTAGTTTATTCTTACACGTCACAAATGAATTTTGGAATGTTGTCCTAAATTATCAAATCAATCCCAATGTGTTTTCTCAATTTTCAGTATGTCACTTGTTATTTTTACTAAAAATACTGACAATTTTAAATAAAAATAGACACTTTGAGTCATAGTGGTCACATATTCATGCTATTTTTGTATATTCTTCCATTAGGTATGTTGCCCATTCATTTCTAAATAAATTTATATCATTTTGTGAATAGGAGTATTTTCGAAAATCATGGTAGTACTAAAAAAATATAAATACACAAAGGATTAATAATTACTTTAAATTAAATAGTAATTATCTTTGAAAACACCTCTTCAGGGATACTGGTTTGTTCATGGAATACAATATCTTTCATAAATTCAAAAACATAATAACCACAATATTTTCTGTTTGTTTTTTTCAGACACTGCGGAAACATTGAGAAAAATAAGTAATGTTTTTATATGTGTTTGGATAGTGAAATATTATTATATATACCTTGATTTGTATCCAGTCGTAGTACTTGTGATGTTCCTTGTCCATTTTCCCTGGCCTCATTCCATAATGTAGATGATATTCACGCACCACCCTATCATAAAAGAATCCTCATTAAAAGGTAATATAAATTACATAACTAGATGTTTAGTTATAAAATATTGGATGTAGTGTATTACAAATTGAAAAACACCATCATGTGTGGTCAGTTTATTGGATATTCATGCATGGAATCCAAGAAATAAATCTTTGGAGTATCCAAATTGACCGCAATGAGCATCCAATACTGCCTAAAAACACAAAAAATAATAAATAATGAAATAAATTAAAATATATTTGATATGATTAAATTTTAGAGTTTTACCCCTGCATCATTGGTATTAAGAAGAGTCACTCATCCAAAAAATTTCTGTTAAATGATTTGAGCAGGCCTACCACTATTTTACCCTCTTTCTGAGATTCTATTTCTTTTTGTTCTATAGAGGTGACATGAGGACTAACGAGTCCAAATTTTTGTTCATTGGGAAATACCTTCAAAAAAATCATATATACACTTTAAAAAAATATGAAATGTATTTATTCAAAATTATCATAGTATATTAGCTTTTGTAAAATCAAATCATGAAAATATACCTCATGTATACATTTACAACTAAGTCTCATAGCCAATCATACTCTACGATTTCACTTAAATTTTCAACACTAATGAAATTTGGATCTTCCCCATTATACATATTTTCATCAAAAATAATTATACGAACCCCACCATCTTTTAACTTCATATTCACATGATTGTACAATGATAATAAATGTGGATATATAATGGGTAGGTTTAAGGTGCTCTTGGTAGATCATTTTGATCGGTTGGTTGATCTTTGAGGTGATTTTGAGTTGTTATTTCTTTTAACCCCCTTCCATGTGTCCGTCTATAATAAAATTCATTGGTTAAGACCTTTTTTAACAAATTTTAAAGTTTTATCTTGAAAACTAAATTTGAAGTGAATACCTCCTTGTTGACATATTTTTTTACAAGTTGTGACAGCCATGTGATAAATGTTCCATGAGCTTGTTTGACCTTATAAATATCTTCATCATCAATTAGAACAAGTAGCTCAGTGCTCATCACATGGGCTATGTTAATCAACACTTTGGAATGACCTTTTGGAAGTGGTCTATTGTATAGCATGTTGTTCTGGATAATGAACCCCATATCCCTCACTACAAGGTGATGGGTGGGTATTGATAGATAAAAATCATAGTCATTCTCATCTTGTACAATATCAGTACAGGAAAGGTATCAATGTCTATCTGATTCACAATTCACAGAAAAAAAAAATTAGAACATTGATTACCTCAACTAAGAAAAGTTTTTTAGGGGAATGGATCACCTCAAAGCTAGTGGGGGTGGGGCGGGATCTTCACACACCGATTGTTATTGAGTTGTTTCTTCTCTTTTCCCCCTCACCATCATATTTTCCATGAACTATCTCTGCAATTTCAAATGTTCTTCAAGGATATTTATTCTTTCTCTCATCATTTTTATTTATTCACTTTGATCCTCATCTTATTTTTTTCTCAAAAAATGTTCGGGTGTCACCCCAAAACCTACACCTCTAACATAGCCATACTTTTCTAGCTGCTTCAAGGCCACTGAAAGTATATATGCATCTGGTTTGGGTGTTACTGATTCCTGTGACTATGTCAGATAGAAAATATAAAAAAATAAGTAATTATTGTTATGTAATATCGATTTAAATAAAAAACAAATATTTATTATTTCATACTTACACTTGTTTCCCACACCTTTTGTGTGTTTTCATCTATTATTATCCCATATTTATTTACACATGCCTCATTCCATAGCACATGGTTTGGGATGGAAGTGAAATTGGATTTGGATTCATCAATATTCATATAAATAGAGGAACATAGTTATGGTGTTTATTATGTAAAATAAAAGTATTGTGCTAGATTTAAAATATGTACCAATATTTTTCAAGTGAAGCATACCCCATTCTTGCTTTACGGTAGGGGTACACTGGTTTCGTTGCTCGTTCCTTATTTTCAACACTCAGTTGTTGTTTCATAAATAAAAAACTATTAATCAAAGTGACGAATACATGTATCATCAAACAACATATTACCAAACATAATGTACTTGAAAATACTACTTTGCATGACATCTAGTAAATGCATCCCATGATCCTTGGGTTATTAGGTGTGCATAAATAGGAGGTTGGTGCGGGTTTATTTTCTCTTCAGCATCTTTAAGATAAAATCTCGTTAAAATTGTGTGAAATCCTCTATGAATCATTCCATGAACCCTTAATACATATTCCTTGTGCGATTCATCCACTATAAATACACTTTACAAGGGATGATAAAGATTAATTCAATGTTTCATTATTTTATTTTTTAGTAAATTAAAGAAATTATATCATAATGTTACTGTAATATCTCCCCACATCAGTGTCTTAAGCCTGGTGAAAACATGCTATCATGATTGTACATCAATCGGCACACATTTCCAAGTGACAATTCCAATGTAAATACTGAACATGGACTTGTTGGGGTTAACATGTTATCCCTTCTTATTCTATCTGATCTTGTATTTAATGCTTTTTTCTTTTTCCTTAAGAATTTTTTTCTAACACCGTCAAACTACAGTGCTACTGTTTTTTCTGCACCGCCAGTATTTCATTGCCTACCATTTCCTCGGTTTCAACATCATCAATATGTTCCTCCAAAATTCTAGAATCGTTATGTGAATATGGTGGTTGTACCTCTGCATTGGGAGAAGTAGTAGCAACAGGTTTAGAAACCTATTGGTCTTATGCACTACGAGCAGCAGTAGGTTGAGAGACATGTTGTGCCTTAGTATTGAGAGTATCATCATGTGAAGAAGTTATTATCTATAGAAGTGGTTTAAAATTTAATGTATATTACATAAAAGTAGTAGATATCATATAATAACATAAGTTAACATGATGTATATTAAAAAATATATAACCTGATTATTGAACTCTCTTTTTTTTACAAGGCGGAAGGGATTTGAATCCTCTATCGACTATCCAAATCCATGCATTGTGGTCTCCTATGACATAAAAATTCCATCAACATTAGGACCACTACGAAATGATTATGATGTTCTAATGAAAGGGTCGTCCTCCATTGAATTTTCATCTAAACCTTCAGTGATTTTGGTCGATAACAGAATAATTGAACACTTTCGGTGTGCGGGATCTGTAACATAAAATATTTGTATTGCCTGTGAGGCCATTATAAATTGTTCTTCTTTGTACCCTTCCTTAATAAAATTAAATTTCATGAATCCCAACTCATCTATTTTAATAGCACTCATGTTATAAACCCACTTTCATTGAAAAATCATCACTTGGAAGTTTGTATAATCCAACTCCCATATTTTTTTGATGATGCCAAAGTATGACATAATCGCATAAATTATATTTTTATCTTTAGCACCAGAAACATGCATCACTTCAGCCACAATTGTAAATCCACTATTCTATATGGTACTGTCTTCATTATTTTCATTATTATAGAATGTATAACCATTAATTACATAAGCATTATAAGATAATACATACACACTTGGTCCTCCAGCTAGCCATCGAAGTCATTCTAAAATTGAGTCTGGATTTTCATATGACTCCTTAAATATATGGTCCTAAAACCATCCTATAAACTATTAATTAGGTGTATATGATATCCATTTTTCATCCCTTGATGGATTCAAATGCCTAAGAATTTATTTTTGGGTTTCAACATATGGGTCAACCTCAAAACTATTATGCAAAAAGTAATGGTGGGTCTGCTCCTGGTCTGTAATATTGATTGTGACAACCTCTCTTCCAGAAATTTTTTCACCCACAATCCACCTAGTGTGACGAGATTTTGGTATACTAATGATTTCCACACCGAACAGGTATTCGGTACATAATTCAATGGCTTCCTCAACAATATATCTCTCTACAATACAACCCTCTAGCTGACTTTTATTTTTGAAATACCATTTCAAAATCTTCATATATTATTCAATGGGGTACATCCATCTATAGTTTATAGGACCACATAGTCGAATATCTCTCACCAAGTGAACCATAAAATGAACCATCATATCAAATAATTCCGGTGGGAATAACATTTCCAATTCACATAATATGATGGCAATTTTTCTTTCCATACTCGGCAATTTTGTTAGTTCTATAACCATTTTTCATATAGATTTGAAGAAAAAATAGATATTTGTTAATATATAATGGACATTCTTGGGAAAAAAATCAATGTAGATCTATAGTAATTAGATCTTGCATCAAAACGTGAAAATCATGTGATTTCAGACCCTTTACCTTTAAATTGGTTATTGACAAGATGTTCTTGATATCCGATGAATACCCCTATGGAACCTTTATGTCATTCCAGAAGTTGAAAAACTTATATCTCTCATACCTGGAAAGAGTGTAATCATATGGAGGAAGAAAAGTTTGTTTTTCACCCTTTAACGGTGCCAACTCTTCTCATATCCCCATGTCAACCATGTCCAACCTAGCCTTAATTCCATCCTTTTTTTCTAGGTTCATTTAGTAATGTGATAATGACACTATCACATACATTTTTTTCAACATGCATAACATCAAGAAAGTGTCTGATGTATAGACAATTCCAGTATAGTAATTCAAAAAAACTTATCTCTTCTTCTAACTAGTTTTCGTAAGGTTTTTCAAAAATGGTTTACCAAAAGTAGTGTCAACATATTTTACTTTCTCAAATAGTTGATCACCTGTTAGTGGAGATGGTATTGTACATTCTTCTAAACTTCTATCAAATGATGTCTTCCAAGATCGGTACTTATTTCATTGGGGTAGAAATTTGTGATGTCCTAGAAACACGGTTTTTTATGAATTTTTCAATTTAATTGACTATGTACCTTATTCGCATACAGGACACCCATGACTTCCTTTAATGCTATATCCTAACATATTTTCCATAAGTAGTAAAGTCATTTATCGTCCCACAAAACATGGATCTCAATGTGAAATCTTCATTTCTATAAGCATCATACAACATAACACCTGAATACTACAATAATTTCAAATCCTTGATCAATGGAGCCAAATAAGCATCAATATCATTACCCGGTTGTTTCAGTCCTGATATAATCATAGATAGAATGTTCTGTTTTCATTTCATGCATAACCACAGTGGGAAGTTATAATTTACTAACATAATTGGCCATGTACTGTGAGTGATACTTTGAAAACCAAATGGATTCACTCCATCTGTCGATAACACAAGACAAAGGTTTCTCGGCTTGTTTCCAAAATTATGATACTCATGATCGATTCTCTTCCACTGAGGAGAGTCTATCGGGTGATATAGTTTCTCATCTTTATTTCTTCTTTCTATGTGCCATGTCAATTTCCCTACGGTCTCATCACTTCCATATAAGCACCTAAACCTTGTAATGATTGGAAAGTACCATACGACTTTCATAGGACCAGATTCATCTCTCTTGTATCGATAAGAACCACACTTTGGGCATTATATAAGTGATTTTTGGTCCTTGATAAATAGTATATAGTTATTCAGGTAGGTTTGTATTCATTCATATATAATACCCATCAAATGTATCATTCTTTTAGCATCATATGTTTAGCTCGAGAGCTCATTATCTTCTAGGATCATGTCATCCAAGAGAGCAAGTAATTCTATAAAACTATAATCACTCCATCCATTTCTTAATTTTATATTATACAGCTTCAGTATGGATGAAAATGTTGTATATTTAGTGAAACCACCATACAAAGGCGTCTTTACACAACTCTTTAACTGCTCAAACAATTTTGGGAAATCATGAAGTTCATCTTCAATTGTCCTTGTCATTTACTCAATACAATATTCATCATCATTCACATCAATAATCACATCCTCAATATGGTCTTCTTCATTTTCCACACTTGTAATCATATCATATGATCCATAAAATGCATTTTTATCCTATCCACTAGCTACATTTACATTTTCCCCTTGTTTATTCCAACATTTATAACTTTGATCTATTCTGTGATAGATCAAGTGTTCTTCCAACTCTTATGGACTAACTTGTCTTGAATAACAATAGGGTAAACATGGACAAAAGATTTAAGAAGGGTCATATGCATGATCTTTTGAAAACTTGATGAACCCTTTGACTCCATCTTCATACTCTCCTATCAAATGATTTGAATCCATATAGTCTTTATTCATATCCATCCTATTTGATTTGGTTACATTTGTATTTAGGAAAATAAATACACAAAATATTGATATAATGTAATGGTTTTCCTAATTCTATAAAAATTTAAACTTAAAATATTATAATAAAACTAAAGTTTAAATGTCCTTTGAAAACAATTTAAAAAATAACACTTCAAATACCATTAAAAAAACCAACCATTTACACAAATTCCTCTTTAAAATAACATGTCCTTTTTAAAATAAATCAATCAGTTCCAAACACTCTTTCACAAAATCACAATTCCTTTTTTTTAATTCAAGAAAAATTTATGACCCAACACTCTTAATCATTTAAAATGATTAAAATAACTCTAATAAACATTTCAAAACACTTGAATCATTTTAAAAGAGACACTTAGGAATTTTCACAAAGACATAGATCCTAATAGAGAAAATTTATAAAAGATACACAGTGAACACCTCGATTCATCTCAAATCAATAATTGTTGTATGATTCCATCACATTATTCCAAAGGTAGGTGTAATAATAATAATTTCCATAATCATTTGATATTGTGCTCCCCGCCATTGGATATCCCTTTTCCATGCTTCCATTGTCTAGTTATATAAATTATCCTTCACCACAACACCAAAGTCGCAACGGATATGTTCCATAGTCAATGACCACACTCACAACTATGAAACACTCATTTTCTAGTTTACTAAAAACACTGCATTATCCCAATAATCCTTGGATCACACCAAATAAATTGATTGTACACCCACAAGAATAATTTATATGTATCTCACATGAAGTACTATTGGTTCCTTCCTTTATAAATGCACATAATAAAATCTATAAGCATGAACCCATTACATAATTAAAAATTTCTCAAGTGTCATTCCTTTCACATATATAATTTCCCTATGCCACTCATCAGTAGAAGAAACAATGTTGTTCTCCCAATCCTTTTAAGTACATCATGTCTCAAGTCAAAATAAGAAAATCACTATGGTACTAAACTAATAGATGGTATGATTTTCCATAGTCTATTTTCTAAAATCTTCGAAAATACTTTACAAATGACATTATAAAGACTAGTTATTCTAAAATTATTAACTAAACTCATATTAGTAACCTCTAGAATCAAATTTATGAGAGTATCATTATAATTCTCAAGAGAATTATTACCTCTCCAAAAATCATTCATGAGGTTAACAACATCAAGTCCCAAAATATTCTAGAACCTTTTAAAGAAAATTCCATAAATAAAAACTAGTTTTGGTACCTTTGATGGATGTATCAATCTAAATGTCATGACCACTTCATAACATTGACTATGAATAGTTAATAATTCGTTCCTATAATTTGTTAAAGTTGTAATAGAATAATAATTTATATATTTAGATATAAAATTATTCTAATAATAAAATATTATTTGATAATCACTTGAATTATATCATTTTTTCCTTTCAAGGGATTCACCATAAAGTGCTTATGGGTGGAAGGATTCATTACATGAGTTGTTATGGTTATTTGAATAGGGTTTATAGAAAGTGTCTCAAATAGATTTGGATAGATATGTCTAACAAAAGATATGTTTCCCTTATAAATTAATTTATCCATTAATAAAAATATCAATGTATTACCCTATGAAGTAATATTGTCATCCAAATAACATAAATTTCATGTGGTGTGCTTATTCCATTTATTTCATGTGTTTATCCTTTATTGCTCATTTTCCTCTGGGGGAAGTATTTTCAAAACCATGAGGTTACTGGAACTATAAGGTAGTGATTTGATGTAGTGAATTAGTTGTAGCTTTACTTCTATGTTATGGTATATCAGGTTTGGAGATTTGTTTCAATTCTAGTATGTTCTATAATTTCTTCTGCTATCTATAAGTTTTGGGGGTTTAATTTATTTTTGGGGGTTTAACATTAGAATTGTTGATTTGTACCAAATCCAACTAGTGGTATCAAATATTTTTCTTATTCTACTATCACTTACCAAAAATTGGTATTAAATCTTGGTTACATTACATATGGTGATTATTTTATCAATACTTGATAGAAATTATTGGTTTCAAGACTACTGGGTTTCCTCTAATGAAGTGGTTTTCTATGATTTAGTGGAACTGAACTAATAAAAAAGTGGTGGTTCTATTGAAATAGGTACGGTTTGGATTGATATTAAATGGTGGAGGATTAAAACTTTGGGGGGAAATGGCCTTCCTACTCTTGGATAGTTCAAAAGTTACATTGATTTTGAATTAGTCAGAAGTAAGGTGTTTGGTAAAAAGGGAAACCATGAGATGAAAGCATTAGAATTTTTTTAAAAGGTGTGTCCAAGAGGGAGAAGGACATGCCTTGATGATGTTGAGCATTAAAGGTGGATGTGTAGTAGAAGGAGGGATAAATAAGTATGATTGGTCGAGGTTTTGGTGAAATAGTGGTTCTCGGTGAGAATGTATGAATGCCTAGAAATTAAAGCGTTTTGTTCCATATCTAGGGAAAGCATATTGATTCCTAGTAAGTGTGGGGATGTAATCCCATACTAGGGAGAGTGGATCAATGTCTAGAAATTACATTTCCTAGGTCCTTCCTAAGTAATTGGGGTTCTCATGATAAATGAAATGGAGAAGATAAAAAACAATCTGAAGTCAATCACATAAAATCTGAATGACATAAAAAACTATTCATATCACCTTTAAACACCCTTCACTGAAACAACCCCTTTTTACCCATGTATAACACATTCTAAAATAAAATCAACTCACTTTATATAACCGTAAAAATCCAAATATAATATAGAAAAAATGTTCCCAAATCAAATACACTGTTTATAAAGTTCCAATCAGGACTTTGAGAATTCATTGATAACCAAAACATGAAATTATTTTTAAGAATTTTCCAAATAGTCCTTAAATATTTCACCCTCGTTGAACACATAAAATCCTTTTATGGAGACCAAACACAATTCAAAACTTAATGAACAACTTCTTTAAATAATAAATGGATTAAATTCCAACATAAATATATCAAACATACATAACGAGGTGTCCGAAAATCATATAAGATGTCATTACATATTACTAAATCAAATTAATATATAAGATCTATAAAATGATAACAAAAGAACACCAAATTTCAATAACAATCAAATCCCCTGCAAAATCCAACCAACATGAAATTCATTTAGTGCGCAAACAAGGACTACCAATTTATTTTCCAAAACCAACCAACATGCAATTCATTTAGTGCGAAAACAAGGACCACCGATAGCCATGATTTTCAGTAGGGAGTTTAGCCTATATAATTCACAACATCACCATCAAACAAAGAGAAAGAGGAGAAAACTCACAGTAGAGGTGTCGTCCAGCGCACGACGAAGGTGCGTTCGTGGTGGAGGAGAGACATGTAGTGGAGGATTCCTCTAGCGGAGGAGAGGCACACGATAGAGGTGTTATGCACGGCAGAGGTGTGGCGCGCGGTGGAGGTGTGACATGTGGTGGAGAGGTGGACGACGGTCTGGTTCGCACACGGCAAAGGTGTGGTTCACGCTGGAGGAGAGGCACACAGCAGAGGTGTGGTTCGTGACAGAGGATAGGTGGTGAGAGAGGAGGAGGAGGAGGTGCAGTGGCAGAGATCGGCTTCTATGAGAGCTTGAGGAGTGCGAGGAAGGAGAAAGTTAGGGTTTTTTTAAACAACTCGGTGATCCTTTTATCAGCGCTAGCTAAAAAGCGCTGATAAAGGGATGTTTTATCAGTGCTGATAAAGATATAATGTTAATAATTTATTTATATTATTATATATATTTATAAAATTATATACATGATAAATATATATTTATATTTATAAATTTATAATTTAAATAATTATAAAATTATAAGAAACATACTTATTATATTTATAATCTTAGAAATATATATAATAAATATATTAATTATATATATTTATAAGATTATAAATGTATATAACTATATTTCTTCTAATTTTATAATTATTTATTTGAATATATATTTATTTATAATTAAAATTATAAATGAATATATATTTATTTATTTAAATAATTATAAAATTATAAAAAATTAATATTTATAATATTTATTAGTTTAATAATATTTATATTTAATATATTTATTATAATTTTATCATTATTTAAATATATCTGTATTTATTTATAACTATAAATATAAATATTTGTATTTATTTTTCAATATTTTTATATATTTATTTATTTATATATAACATTATATATGAAAATAATAAATATATTTTTTATTAATTAATAATTATTTATATAAATATATATTTATTTATATTTATAACTCATAAAAAATTATTTGTTTATTTATATTTATAACTCATAAATAAATATATATTTATTTTTAATTAAAAATTATAATAAATAAATTATTTATAGTTTTAATTATAAATATATATATACATATAATTATAAAATTATAACAAATATATTTATAATTTTATAATTATATATAATTAATATATTTATTATAATTTTTTAATTATTTAAATATATCTGCATTTATTTATAATTATATTTATAACTATTTGTATTTATTTATAGATATTTGTATATAAATAAATATAATTAATATATTTATTATAATTTTTTAATTATTTAAATACATCTATATTTATTTAAGAATTATAATTATAAATATTTGTATTTGTTTATAAATGTTTGTATATTTTTATAAATATATTTATTTAATTATATATTTATAACTTTATAAGTAGTATAATAAATATACTTATTATAATTTTATAATTTTTTACATATATATATTTTTTTATTTATAGTTATAGTTATAACTATAAATAAATATATTTATTAATTTTTGTGTATATTTATAAATATATTTATGTATATATATATTTATTTATAAAATTATAATATATGTATTTATTGTAATCTTATAATTATTTAAATATATATATAGTTATAATTATAATTACAAATAAATATTTTTAAAAAGTAATTATATATAAATAAAATTTAATAATTATAAATATAATAAATATATTTATTCTTTAAATATATTTATTGTAATTTTATAAGTATTGAGAACAAAATATAGTATTATGGGTAACATGAATTAATCATATACACCTAATAAAATATACATAATAAAAAACGATCCATGAATGGACAATATGAATAATAATAAGAGTGTAATGTATAAATGAACATTCATAATGATACATAACATATATGCACGCATGATCAATATATTAATTGACCAAATTCATTTGAAACATATATATATTTAATTATAATCTTATAATTTTTTTAAAACATTATATATATATGAATTATTAAAATATATATATTAATTATAAACATGCATTTTTTATTTAATATATACAAATAAGAATTATTTTTTAATATAAATATAATAATTTTATATAAATTATTATTAAAAACTTTTATCAGTGCTAAGACTAATGTTGATAAATCTACCCTTTATTAGTGCTAAAAAAGCACTGATAAAGGGTAGACCTTTATCAACACTTTTTTTAGCACTGATAAATGGTAGATTTATCAGTGCTTTTAGATAGCATTGATAAGACCCCCCCCCCCCCCATCAGTGATTTCTGCTTAGCGCTGATAAAACGACATGCTTCCCTTGCCCCGTTTTGTGGTAGTGGTTTCATATCACAATAATTGATGTAATGTTCTCTGAATTAGATACAAGAATCTTTGTTCAAAAAAAATTTGTGTGAATGAGATGTGGTAAGATTTTTTCACAAGTTTTTTGTCTGAATGGGATGTGGGAAGATTTGTTCAAGATTTTGTTCTATGAATGAGATATGAGAAACTTTGTTCCCAAGTTTTTTATGTAAATGAGATGTGGGAATATTTGTTCACAAGTTTGTGTAAATATTATGTGGAATGATTTGTTCAAATAATTACCCATGTTTATGGTTCTTCCATGTTTCTAACTTTTTTATCAAGTTATTCCATATTTTTAAGATGCATTTCATTTCCATGAAATGTCATGTTTTCATGATTAAGCCTAATTTTTAAAGTATTATGCAGTTTTATTTCATTCTCACCTTTTATATGATATTTGAGTTGTATTTTGATCCATTTCATATATTTTATGCTTCCTTGATGATGTTTTTATGATGTATGTTTCTCTAACATGTTTTATAATTATCATATA
This sequence comes from Viscum album, assembly GCA_963277665.1. NCBI lineage: Eukaryota > Viridiplantae > Streptophyta > Magnoliopsida > Santalales > Viscaceae > Viscum > Viscum album. Next base: position 32,556,336 of record OY728133.1, read on the forward strand.
AGTTCATTTGATCTTTTATTAGGATATTTATTTCTTATTCATATTTCCTTCATGTTATGATATGGTTTTACCTTATTGAGTGTCTAAGATTAACCTTTTCTTATGTTTCAAATATATAGGTTATGAATATGATTATATCATATGATATTCTAGAAAAGGGACAAGATTCGCTTGATTGTGGAGAAATTTTTACAATTGTAGTAAAATAAGATGTTTATATAGCTAATCTTCAAGAAACTAAAATTTTAGGGCCTTGGGTTATGTGATTGATTGTGAGATGTATTATTTAAATAATAATATTAATTTATTATTTAATTCATGTTTAACGTGGGTCACTATATTCAACTTCAGTCTTAGTGGGATTTTTAATACTTTGATCATCCCCATTTTCTCCTCAGATATGACTTTTAAGGGTTGGAGTTGAGATAACTGGGGTAAGGACTCGACCCTAATTTCCCAGTGTCAGTGCCTTATTTTATTACATTGGAATATAAACAAGGAAGTTGTATCCTGAAAGAACTAATAACTTATTAGCTTTGGAAACAAGTTACATACATAAGTTCAACATTACAACTTGAAAGGAAATACAACATATCAACTTCTTTTGAATCACACATAAACACCTAGATTATCCTTAAAAGTCGTTCATAATTTTCATCTTCACCACCTGTGGAAAAATAAAACATAAGAAATGGGTGGGATCGAATTCTCAGTAAGGGTAAGTATTATAGCATAATTTATCATACACACTAGGCAGGTGAATAGCTAAAAACACATACCTTTAAAAAATTATACTTGAGCATAATATGGCATGAATAAAATATGATTAAATAAGGCCATATAAATTATAATGAGAGAATGAAACATAACCATTGATATTATAATATTCAAATAATGAAATGGTTTTTCAATTTCTAACACCATATGTGGGAAAGCATAATGTCGGACATCTGAAACATATTGTCAAGGCCTCGGCCAAGACATATGAAAATACTAAGGTAAGGCCTCGACCAAAACCCAATTTTGTTTTGTATCATGAGACCAATAGATTCATCGAGGTTCTATAGCGGGCACCACCCATAACTTTATAAGTTCAATTCATTTCTCATATGAAATGGGCTAAACATAAACAACATGATCATATGAAATAACTTTCCCCAAACTGTACACATAAACACTAACCATTCTGAGTAGTATGGTGAATGGTATCAAGATAGAACATCCATAGTCAAAATGATCATAAAACATTTAATACAATATGTTATATGATATAAATAAGATATTAACCTCAATAAGACATAAAATTCAATATAGGTGTTGAATTAAACAAGAATACTCTAATAAAATCATCGAGGAATTTTTAAGAGAAATGCACTTTTACTTTGAAAAGAAGAGTTATTTTGAAAAAATATTTGTATAAAACTAGGAATTAACTAATTTATTTTTTACATGATGAAATGAGTGGTTTTAGAAAAATAATTTTGGCTTAAATAAAATTATACAGTGCACTTGAAAATAGGTAAAAATTGGACAAGTTCACGTGAATCAGGCTTGTTTTTCGAAAAGAATTGAGAAAGATATTTATAAAACATTTAAATTCCCATAAAATAAATATGGATTATGATTGTTAAATATATATATATAACATTCACACCGAACCTATCATGATTATATAAGAATAATTAAGAATTTAATTGGGATTAATTGAGACAAAGAGTATCCCAAAAGTAAATGGAGGTTCGGGTTGGAAACCCTTACCTTATGTCCTATTGTATTCTTCACTTGTCCTTAATGTCATGGATAATCAAATTAAATCCATTAATTAATTAATTAATAACCTTATCTTCATTTATTTGATTCATTATATTTTTATTAATTTCATTTATATTCTTATTGATAAGTTATAAGATTGAATTCCCTCGTTCTAGAGTGTTCATTTTCCTTGATTTCATGATTGATCCGTTTGATTATAAGTAATGGAGTTCATGTGGAATGAATATTATTATAAAAAACTTAACTTAAATATTATTAATTAACATATAGTAGTTTAAATCTTTATATATATCCTTTGGGTTCATGGTATTATAATGAATCGATAGATAAGAAATTTAGTGATAATCATTTAGATTTTTACAATGACTTTTCTTTGATTATTACAAACTAGTTTTGTCATATGTATATATATTGGTTATAGAATATCAAGTAGGTTAAAAAACATATATTATATTCTTTTTCAACCATAAAAATGGTTTCATGACCATCCATGAAGACGATAATAGAAATTGAAAACCCATCATCCTTGATTGCGATAAATTAACACATCTCGGACGGTGTTTTCATTTTTTGTATAAAGGGAGGGGAAAGGAGAGATGATGATGAATTATTACATTATCATAAAAATAATCCAGTATATGTAATTTAATTTATTTATAATAACTTTTTTATGTGGGGTGTTTAGGAGAGAAAAATAAAATAAATGAACTTGAAAGAAAAATAGAAGTTGAGAAATCCCTTACGAAAATTTGGCAGCCTAACGACATCACTTAAAAATTCATAAAATATGTTGATGACATAAAAAAGGATATCTCATAATTTTTAAATAATATGGATATTAAGGGGTATATGTAATGAAATATCCCAACATAATCCAATGGAAATTAAAAATGAATAACACAAAATGAGGGCTTGAAAAGGAGAAGGGTGGTAGATTCCCTTACCTTGAAGAGTAACTCCTAAAACATGAAGGTTGGGACCTTGGGGAATTTAGGAAACCTTGGGAGGACTCCTAAGGAGGTAAAACTACTATATCATCTAGGATGATGAATTTTTAATGAAAGGAATGGAATAATTGTGTGGGTATTTATAGAAAAAGTGAGGGAATTTTTTATTAATTTCTAAGGACACCTTAGTAGTGGTATATGAAAAACCATGGGCTTGCCCATGGTATTTTTCCATGGTATTGGCCACTTAGGACACCTCATATAATATTTTAATGTAAAAAATTCAACCATAATTTTATATTAAATATTACATCATTTTGATGTCATTAAATATACCAAAAACTCAAAATTGTGTTTTTACTATTCACAAAAAACTAAAGTATTTTATTAAATTATCATAAATTTAGAATAACCTAATATCGACATTCTAAATTCAAAAATAAAATTTATTTTATCATAATAATCCTATAAATATAAAAATTTTAACTTTTATCTATGAAAATACTTATTTGTTAAAAATAATAGCGGACATAAAATGCATAGTAAAATGCAGAGTAAAATTTTCGACACTTCAAAAAATAACATTATTTTATCATTTTTAATTAAAGAAGAGTGTTTTGATAAGACTATTTCATTACCATAAACATTAATAAAACCTTAGTTTGATATAATAATTTTAATCTCTCTAAAATGTATAGTTTTTACCTGAAAAATCAATTTATCAAATTCATCATATTTTTAAGAAAAACTAAACTCAAAAGAGAAATGATAGAATAAAAATTTTATGTATACTTTCTTAGGTGAGGTTACTATAACATTGGTCATATACTGTTAATAAGGGTAATTTACTATTCATTAGGGTAAGTTACTACTCACCAAAAATATTATTTGATCCTATCAGACTCTAAATATCTTATTAAACGCAATTATGTATGTCAGTTTTTCAAAATTTAAATCATAGAGGTGGGAAAATTATGTTTAATAGCTAGGTTATAATAAAGTGGTGTTTTGTAGAGACTCAGTGTTTCATGCATTAAATATTATATTTATTTATAAATCCTTGGGGTGTTACATTCTCCCCCCATCACAGAAATCCCATCCTCGAAATTACCATAATATTACCTCATAAAAAGATTTGGGTAGTTCTTCATCATAAGATCCTTAGTCTCCCATGTCGCCTCTTCAATTTTATGATCTTTCCAAAGTACCTTTACTAGTTGAGTCATAAAATTCTTCAAAACCTATTCTTTAGTGTCCATAATCTAGATAGGCTCTTCACAGTAAGATAAGTTGGGTTCCAATTATATACCTCCATAAGTGAGTACATGTGTTGGGTCTGGCATGTGATTTCTCAACAATGAGATGTGGAACACATTGTGTACCTTAGAAAGGCTAGGTGACATTGCCAAATGATAATCCATATCTCCAATTCTCTCCAAAATTTCAAAAGGGTCAATATACCTGGGGCTCAGTTTCCCTTTTTCCAAATATCATAACACCCTTCTATGGAGATACTTTTAAGAAAATGTGATCTCCCACTTGAAATTCCAAATCCTTCCTTCGAATATAAACATAGCTCTTTTTTTTTTGCTTTTGGATTCTTTGATACATGTTTGAATAGTCTTTACCTTTGTTTTTGTTTCCTCCACAAGATATGGGCCCACAAGCTTCCACTCACCAACTTCATCCCAACATGTTTGTGTACGACATCTCTTTCCATACAATGTTTCATATGGTGCCTTTTGAATACTTGAATGGAAACTACTATTGTAGGAAATCTCCACCAAAGGTAAATAATTATCCCACATACCTTGAAAATCAATCGATCACAATCTCAACATGTCTTTTAAAGTTTGGATCGTCCTTTCTGATTGCCCATCGGTTTGAGGGTGATAAGAAATACTCAATCAAAGCTCAGTATCCAAAGATTTTTAAAGAAATTTCCAGAAATTAGATGTGAATTATGTATCAAAATCAAACAAAATTTATAGAGATTCTCCATTAAGTCTCACAACTTCATTGATATAGAGGCGTGCATGGCGCTCCAGTGGAAAACCCTCCCTTATAGCGAGGAAATGTGCAGATTTCGTAAGTCGATATACAATTACCCATATTGCATCATTATTTCTTGGAGTTTTGGGTAATCCAATGATAAAATACATGGTGATGTCATCCCATTTCTATGTATTAATAGGTATATGTTGCATGACTCATCTAGGATGTTGTCGTTTAGCCTTCACTTTTTGACTGACTAAACATCTTGGTACATAATCAACAATTTCCTACTTCATGTTGTCCCACTAGAAATGTTCCTTCAAATATCTATACATTTTAGTTCTACCATGGTGTATAGAAAAATTTTATCTATGTCCATCATCCATTAACTCCCTTCTCAGCTTGGGTATAAAGGGAACACATAGCCTCTTCCCAAATTTCAAAATTCCATCTTCACACATGAATTCATCCAACTTTCCATCATTCGCACCTTTAATTTTCTTTTGAAGATTGTCATCATCAGGCTGATAAGTTTTAATTCTTTCCAATAAAGATGGTTGGGAAACCAATTGAAAAAGTAATGACGTTTAACCTTCTTTTATAATCCTCGTATCCATATTTACTAGATCCATGAATACAGGATCCCTTTCAATCCTTATTTTGTTTAAAACTCCATAATCTTTCCTGCTCAATGAATTGGCTACCTTATTTTCCTTTCTTGGGTGGTAGTGTATGGAACAATCATAATCTTTGAGTAGCTCAAGCCATCTCCTTTTCCTCGTGTTGAGTTCTTTCTGTGAGAAGATATATTTCAAGCTCTTGTGATTAGTATATATCTTTCATCTTTCACCATAGAGATAATGTCTCTAGATCTTCATAGAAAATATTATAGCTGATTACTCAAGATCATGAGTTGGGTAGTTCTGTTCATAAGTTTTTAACTGCCTTGATGCATAGGCAATGACTCTATCATTCTACATAAGAACACAACCAATTCCTTTCATTGATGCATCGCTATAAATCACAAATCCACCATTTCCCAATTGTAGAGTTGATATTTCAACATTAACTAAGATCTTCTTCAATTATTCAAAACATTATTCACATTATTTTTTTCATATAAACTTAACCTCTTTACGGGTAAGATTGGTCAACGGGTTAGATAAACGGGTGATGTTCTGAACGAAATGCCGATAATAATCTACTAAACCAATAAAACTACATACCTTAGTTAAGTTCATTGGATTAGTCCATTCCGGTACAGCCTTTGTCTTCACAGGATCAAATAAGATTCCATCCTTAGGGACAATATGGCCAAGAAAATAAGCCTATTGAATCCAAAATTCATACTTTCTAAACTTCCCATATAATTCATTTATTATAAGAGTATTCATAATAATGCACAAGTAATTCTCATGATCTTCATATATTTTGGAGTACACCAGGATATCATCAATAAATACCACAAAAAAGTCATCAAGATATTCCTTGAAAAATCTATTCATTAGATCCATGAAAATAGAGGGTGCATTAGTCAGTCCAAAAGGCATTATTGTAAACTCATAATGCCTATACCTACTTCAAAATATTGTCTTTGGGATATATTCCTTTCTCACATGAAACTGATGATATCCAGATCGAAGGTCAATCTTTGAAAAATATTTGTATCTATGAATTTGATTAAATAAATCATCAATCTGAGGCAAGGGATACTTGTTCTTTATTGCAATAACATTGATTTCTATATAGTCAATGTAGAGCCTCATGGATCCATCTTTATTCTTGACAAAGAGAATAGGGGATCCCCATGGAGAATTACTAGGTTGGATAAATAATTTATCACTCAATTTATCTAGTTTTTTCTTCAGTTTTAATAATTCCACTATGGACATTCTATAAGGAGTCTTTGATATAGGCCTTGCACGATGAATTAAATCAATAGAAAACTCAAGTTCCCACCCTAGAGGATGTCTAGGTAAATCCTCTATAAATATATCAAAGTATTATTTCACAATAGGTACATCCTCAATTTGAATATTTCTTTCCTCACTCATAGATATTTAGTTCTCATCCTCCCCAATAATTGCATTCAGTAGAGCTACTGGGGGTGGATCTAGATAAAAATCAGATGATGATGTTTCTTCTCTAAAGATAATGGATTCTACACATTCCTCACAAATCATAATTTCTTTCTTCTTGAAATATATTTTTCAATCATATTTTAAAATTTGGTCCATTCTAAGGATTATGTCAAATTTGACCATAGGTATGATAACAAAATCAGAAGATACAACATATTTATATGCCATAATGGTGACTCTCTGACACATCTTTATTGCAATAAGACTTCCCTTAGGGGTTTTGACTGAAAACTCCCTTATTAAGGATAATTGGAAATATCTAATTTTTAAAGAAAACTGGGAAGATATAAAGGAATGTGATGATCCATAATCAAATAAATCATTTTCCAAGTTTGAGGGAATGATCATAGCACCTACCACCATATTTTTAAATACTTCAACTTCAGCAGTTGTGATTGCATAAACTTGGCCTTGATCCCTAGGATTTATTTGTGGAATGTTTCATTAACAATTATGGAAATCATTGTCACAATGTCCCATATCTTTATAATCTTAGCATTTAACATTGGTATCTTCTTTCTTTCCCTTACAATCTCAAGATTAGTGGCCTTTTTCTCCACATTTGTAATAGACTTCTTTTCTTTTTAAGCGGGATATGAGGTGTTTCTTTCCACAAGTATCACATGTTGGAAAACTCCCATTTTTATTCTTACCTTTATCCATTATTTCCTATACTACCCTCCTCTTATCTTGATTTACTTTAAAGTCATAAGACTTATATAATTACTTCTTTGTCTTGATTTCACATGAGACTATAAATTCGTATGATGAGAAAGTCTTGGAAAACCAATTCCCTTTAGAGGAATGTTTTTAAACCATCAAATAATCGATAAATATTTCTCCTTGGATTATGTATGTAGTCCATGGAATGCCTTTATATCCTTGTAAAATTATATTCATACTTTACAATGTTTTCATTCACTTGTTGTTTCAAACTCAAGAACTGTCTCTCCATATCTTCTTGTTGTTCTCGAAGAAAATATTTTTCTAAGAATATTTCCTTAAATTCCCTCCATTACATTTCTTATATTTATTCCTCATCCATTGTGTTTTGAATCAAAGACCATCATTAATCTTCATCTCTCGATAGGCGATAAAATTCCATGGCAACCTTCTCCCTTTTGTAACATCCCAAAGTGAGAAATATATTCTCTAGGGAACATATCCACTACTCAGCTACAAATGGGTTTGTAGTCCCATTGAATGATGGAGGTTGTTGTAGCATAAATCTATCTAAAATTTCACCTCCACATTGTGGTTCAGGATGCTCCATACGGGTAAGGTTATTTTTCATAACCTGAGTCGGTTTTCCCAGTATAGTTATAAGCTTCTTAGCACCAGTCGCAGCTCTAATACCAGCATCATTATCTTGCATAGAAGGAAAATACCTACATGGGATACATGAGTTCATTTAGTTTACATTCCTTCCACTAGGATCCATTTCTAAATAATGGTATACACTAAATTAGGTTATGAATCATAATGTATAATTTCAAACTAGCAAAACACTTAACATAAACTGAAATTTTATGCATGTCTAATCTCATAATCATAAGAATGGTTACTTTGAGGACCTATTTAAATTTAAATCATTCATAATAGTTTATAAATAAAATGTTAATTATCCTAAGAATATCCCCTAGGAGTATCAAACCAGGTGCACAGTAAGGCCCGTTGTCGTGTACCAGGATACCTCGGGTCAAGCCCGAAACTCCTTATCAGAGTTGTTACTCCTAGGTACATTTGTGCCAGAACGACGTCCACTTGTAGTATCCATACAGGGGTTTATTTTCTATAAATATATACATAATCTATTCCTTACCAAAATTATAGGATGTTCTTGTATGTTTATCCTGAAAGGCTATCTTAGGGTTTTGTTCCTAAATCTATGTTTTCTAAATCTAATTTCCAAGTTTTCTACTAAAATTACTTTGATACCAACTATAAGGACCTAAACCTAGCTTCCTAGAGCCAGTGACTTATTTTATTACATTTGAATATAAACAAGTAAGTCATATCCTGAAGTAACGAATAGTTTAGTAGCTTTGGAAATAAGTTATATACATATGTTCAACAATACAACTTGAATGTAAATACAATATATCAGCTTATTTTGAATCACACATAAATACCTAGATTATCCTTGCAAGTCATTTAAAATATTCATCTTCACCACCTGGGGAAAAATAAAACATAATAAATGGTGAGATCGGATGCTCAGTAAGGTTAAGTATTACAGCGGAAGTTATTATAAACACTAGGCATGGAGAATTGATGAAAACACATGCCTTTAAAAAAATTATACTTGAGTATAATATGGAATGAATGAAAGATGATTAAATAAGGCCATATAAATGATCATGAGAGAATGAAACATGAACATTGATATTCTACTAGTAGAATAATCAAATGGTTAATCAATTTTTAACACCATAATGAGATAATTCATAATGGTGGACGTCTGAACCATATTGTCAAGGCTTCTTCCAAGATGTCTAAAAATACTAGGGTAAGGCCTTGGAAAAAACCCAATTCTGTTTTGTCTCATAAGACCTACTGATTCATTGAGGAGATATAGTGGGCCCCACCCATCACTTTTTAAGTCCAATGCATTCCTCATATGAAAGGGGATAAACATAAACAACATGATAATATGAAATAAATTTCCCCAAATTATACACATAAACACTAACCATTCTGAGTAGTATGGTGAATGGTATCAAGATAGCACATCCAAAGTCAAAATGATCATAAATAATTCAATAAAATATGTTAGATTATAGAAAAAATATATTAACCTCAATAATACATAAAATTTAACATAGGTATTGAATTAAACAAGAATACTCTGATAAAATCATCAAGGAATTTTTGGGAGAAATACACTTTTACTTTGAAAAGAATAATTCTTTTGGAAAAATATTTGCATAAAATCAGAAATGAACTAATATAGTTTTTCCATGATGAAATGAGTGGTTTTATAAAAATAATTTTGTCTTAAATCATATTATATAGTACACTTGAAAATAGGTAAGAATTAGAGAATTTCTCGTGAATCAGGTTTGTTTATCAAAAAGAATTGAGAAAGATCTTTATAAAACATTTAACTCCCCATAAAATAAATATGGATTATAATTGGTAAAAATATATATAAAATTAACACAGAACCTATGAGGATTACATAAGAATAATTAAGAATTTAATTGGTATTAAGTTAGAAAAAGAGTATCTTGAAAGTAAATAGAGGTTCGGGTAGGAAAACCTTACCTTATGTCTGAATGTATTCTTCACTTGTCCTTAATGTTATGTATAATAAAATTAAATCAATTAATTAATTAATTCATAACATTATCTACATATATTTTATTCATTATAGTTTTATTAATTTCATTTATGTTCTTATTGATAAGTTGTAATATTGAATTCTTTCATTCTAGAGTGTTTGTTTTCCTTGATTTCATGATCGGTCCACTTGATTATAAGTAATGGAGTTCATGTGGAATGGATATAATTCTACATAACTAAAATTATATATTATTAATTAACATACAGGAGTGTATATTTTTATATATATCCTTTGGTTACATGTTATGTGGATGAATCAATAGATAATACATTTAGTGATAATCGTTTAGATTTTTATGATGGTTTTTCTTTGATTATTACAAACTAGTTTTGCCGTATGTGTATATAATGGTTACAAAAAATAAATTTGGTTATAAAAAATATATTATATTCTTATTAAACCATAAAAATGGTTTCATGACAAGCCATTAATTGGTTAATAGAAATTTAAAACTCGTTGTCCTTGAATGCGATAAATTAACACATCTCAGATGGTGTTTTCATTTTTTGTATAAAAGGAGGGGAAAGGAGAGATGATGATGAATTATTCCATTAGTATAAAAAAATACAGGATATTTAAGTTAGTTTAGTTATCATACATTTTGGATGTGGGGATTTTATGAGAGAAAAATAAAATAAAGGAACTTGAAAGAAAAAGATAAGTTGAGAAATCCCTTACGAAAATTCGGCAGCCTAACGACATCAGTTAAAAAATCATAAAATATGTTGATGAGATAAAAATGGATATATAACAATTTTTACATAATATGGAAAGTAATTTGGATATTTAATTACATATCACAATATAATCCAGTGTAAATTAAGAAGTAATAACATAAAAGGAGTCCTTGAAAAAGAGAAGGGTGGTAGATTCCCTTACCTTGTAGAGTAAATCTAAAAATTAAAGGTTGGGACCTTGGGGGACTGATAACACCTTGGGAGGACTAATAGGGAGGTAAAATGACCATATATGATAGAATGATGAATTTGGAATGAAAATAAAGGAATAAATGGGTGGGTATTTATAGCAAAAGTGAGGGAATTTTTTATTAATTTCTAAGGACACCTCAGCAGTGGTATATGAAAAACAATGGGATTGCACATGGTATTGGAAACTTGGGACACCTAAAATAATATTTTAATGTACACAAGTTGACCATAATTTTAGATTAATTATTACATCATTATGATTTCATTAAGCATACCGAAAACTCAAAACTGTATTTTTATTATTCATGAAAAACTAAAGTATTTTATAAAATTCTCATAAATTCAGCATAACCTAATATTGACATTATGAATTGAAAAATGGAATTTATTTTATCATAATAATTCTATAAATATGAAAATGTTAACTTTTATCTATGAAAATACTTATTTATTAAAAATAATAGTGGACATAAAACGCATAGTAAAATTTTCAACACTTAAAAAAATATTTTATTATTTGTAATTAAAGAAGAGTGTTTTGATAAGACTATTTAATTATTATAAAAATTAATAAAACCTTATTTTGATATAATAATTTAAATCTCTATAAAATGTATAATTTTTACCTAAAAATCAATTTATCAAATTCGTCATATTTTTAAGAAAAACTAAACTCAAAACAGAAATGATGGAATAACAATTTTATTTATACTTTCTTAGGAAATTTTAGTATTCAATTGGTCGTATTACTATTCATAAAGGTAATTTACTATTAAAAAATGTAATTTGATCCTATAAAACTCTAAATATCTTACTGAATGCAATTGTATATGTCAGTTTTTTGAAATTCAAATCACAGAGATGGAAAAATTATGTTTACTGGATAGGTTATAACAAAGTGGTCTTTTATAGAGACTCAGTGTTTCATGCATTAAGTATTAAATTTACTTATAAATCCTTGGGGTATTACCAATGGGACTTCTCTATGTCCATTATACTTCTAGTGGTAGATAATATCTAGATATTTCCTTATCTTCCTTCTAATTACTCTTATGTACCATGAGATTTGAGATAACAGGTTTCTTTGTATTTCCTTTATGGTTTTGAGGCATCTTAATGAGTATGTTTATACTCACCCCTACATAGTCAATATGATCACACATGTTCTTTCTATAAAAATTATACACAGTTTAGGGATGGTCTTGGTGGATGTAGAGCTGGAATGGATTCTTTGAGGTTAGTGTCAGATGATTCTTGATGACACATGGTGGGGCATGATGGTTCGTTATGGTGGAAGTAACCATTGTGGTTATGGAATTATCCAAGAATACATACAGTGAGGAGGATATTTCTAATGTCTTGTGTCTATTAAATTCATAATCTTGATGGATGTACAGTTCCATTAGCATTTGACTATGTAGTTATGTTCTTGTTTTTGATGACTCATGCATGTATTTTATATAGTTTATATATATATGTATATATATTGGTTTTTATGGTTATTTTATGCATTGGAGATATGTGTCTATTACAATTTGATATAGAATAAGGCATCTCACATTGTGTGATATTACTACTTGGTTCTAGTCACCAGCTCTTTGCCTATTGGAGGTAAGCTTGTGGTGGAACACTTTGCTTACCATTATCCTAAGTGAGGCCCCAGTGGTTCGAGTCATGTCAGATATGGAGGATATTCTTTAATAAGTACTTTGACCATCACTTCCATAATTAGTAAAGAGATAAAAATACCCATGAAAAGTAATTACTAGCATTAATAACACTTTTCAATACCCACTGGGGAAGATGCCCTAAGAAGATTAGAATCGGGTTATGTCAACTTAAAACATTTCCCATTAAACAATATTATCCTTTTGATTAGTTAGGAGGCTTATCTATTTATTTATAATGTAATTAAATGAGAAATAATTAGATACACGTGATTTTTCTTAGTGTATCAAATGTGATATACATCAAATAAGTACACATTCAATGATATTTCAGCATAGTAAATTCAATAATTTCACAGATTTATAAATTTAGATCATGTTCATTATCCCTCAAGGTTTACATCCCTCATAATAAGAACACATTTCTCTCACTCACAAGATAATTGAACAAAAAATTACACCTGAATGAATAGATTCAACTTATCAATGGAAAAAATAAGAGTTACACTATTAGAGTAGGTATAGTATGTTGATCCTTTATGTTGTAGTAGATGCAATAATTCATTATGTTTATGAATACCTTTGTCTTATTTTGACACAGTCTATCAGTGGATTCCAAATCTCTCATTTATCTATTATGTATCGAACTAATTCTTCATTATTTATGATCATCAATCAAATTATATATTAAAAATAACCTTTTTATATTTCATAAAATTCATATCTTCAGTATATGTTTTTAAGTAGTCAAATAACCTGAAAAATCATTATTAAAATCTATAAAAAATCATACCATAAATCCTTCACACTTTACTTATTTTAATGAGATACATGTCTTCAAATTCGAAACTAAAATTATTCAAACCTCTACATGGTGTCCTTTATCTATGCCATAGTTCCTTATGTCAATAGTTAACTTTCATAAACATTAATTACATGATCTCTCCCCTATATAATCTTTCATATTTACAAATCTAGGATTTTATATATTCTTCACACCATAATGTGGTCTTCCCATTTCTATGAAATGGTTTATTAATATGATATTTCCATTAGTATACTCTATATAAATTCTCAACTCCCTATGGTATCCCCATTTTACATATGGATTTTGAAAAATATTTTTCTTCATCCTAGAATCAACCATGATGTGTTTTCATTATAAGAGTTATTTCAGAGAGCATATTTGTCTAAGATGTCGATAAAAACATCAACATTCATGATGTGTTTTTTTTCTATCTTCCTTGTTTCATCATTCATCCTCAAACATTGTGGTTATTTGATCATCCAATTTTGGACAAGGATCTTGTAAAAGATCCTCCTCGAAATGATATAAACCATTATGAGGACCTAGATTTATATATATATGTAATTTTCCTTATTAAAAAAAACATGTTTTATATTTAGTCATGTAATATAGTAAAAAACTCATTCACCACATAATAGAAAACAAGAACACTTTATTATAGTAATTTAAAATGTTATATTTAAAGTATAAATATACCTAAAAAATTATAATAATACAATGAGAAAATTAACATAGAAAAATACAAATAACTAGAATAGGGAAATTTGGATCACTATTTTAGTACCCCAGGTTTCAAGTAAGTAACCCTTTATTTTTTATTTTTAAGTATGAAAAGTTTATGAGTGAAGTTTGGGAGAGTTTAGATAACTTTTGAAATGTTTTTTAGGATTTTATAATGGTGCACGATTGGTGAAAAGTTTGTGAAAACCATGCAACACCTACAGGAAATTGTGCACAATGAGATAGGGACTAAAGGGAAGGTACCCGAACAGCGTATGGGTTTTTCAAACCATGAGAAAGCCTAGGAGAAACCATGTTATGTTGGAAAATGGGATTTGGAACAATTTCCACATGGTTTTGAAATCATGCAAGGAAACCATGCGAGTTTTATCTTTGAGGTAATGGATGGTGCATGGTTAGCACACTATTTTCCTAACCATGTGACTAACCATGCACAGGTTAAAATTGAGATCCTAAAATTATGGATCTCACACAATTTTACCTCTAAGGCCCTCGTTTTTCCTCCTATGTGGACCTAACTTGAGATTCTCTCTTCTTAAAGGCTAAGGAAGCTTATCCCATTAATATGGAAGTAATCTGAAGGATTATCTTGGTGATTTGAAGTCATATTATTGTGATAAGTTGTTGTTGTTTGTCGTTCTTAATGGTTTTTCTTGGTTTTCCTTAGATCTACTTATCCTTATCTCTCAATTTCTTAGATCTATGACCTATTTGGATAGATCTAAGATAGTTAATTACAAATATGAGTAGTTTTTGTCTTTCTATTGATAAGGAAAGAGATATAAGGTGGGTTTATGGAAATTCAACCCATTTTCATTGGTGTTTAAGTTACATTCTTCATTTTCGTCATAAAACCTGTGGTAGGTGGATTCACTCGTAACTTCTCTATTTATAACTTGAAGGCGTAATTTCGTTTTTTTGATTTAAATTGGTTGTGGAATTGATGTGAATTTCTTATTGGAAACCTTATTTAGTGACAGGTTATAGAATTGTGGAAATTGGGCATTTTTTTAGAAAATGGAATTGGTAACTTGATTTCAAAATGATTGTTTGTTTTTGTTTCATGGAAAAGTGTTTTAAATAAATGGATGGTTTTATTGAAATGTTTTTTTAAAACATGTTTTCAATAAAATTACAGTTTTATTGAAATGGTTGAAATGTTTTTTTTTAGCATAATGGTTGTGTTTGTTCATGTTCATTCAGGACAGATAAGGGTAAGGATTGTCCCCCATCATTAGTGGGATGCATAAGGGTCAGGTATCTCCCCCGTCAAAATGGTTAAGGGTAATAAGTCTCCCCCATCATATTTGTGATGGATAATGGTCAAGGATTTCCCCCATTAAAATGGAACTGTCATAACAAAGCATGCATGTGTGGATGTGTGGGTTTTTTGGATTGGAATGAGATATTCCAAAAAGAAAATATGAAATTATTTTTGAAGAACTTGTTTGGATTCTTTCCTTTGTAAAATGACTTTTATTGGAAAAATTTTTGATTTGAAAAATGTTTATATTCTGATATAAACTATTTTAGAAATTGTTTTAGATAAATTGGTTTATGTAAATGTGCTAACATGTTCTATCCTAGTGGCATGAGTAGGGGAAGTCATTGGGAAAAATTTTCTGAGTTTCATTACTCACCCCTGCTTTGGAACTTTGGTTCTTTTATAGATGTTGTTTATCGAGACATGGGAAAAGGTAAAGTATCACACTTATCTAGTGGTGCTTCATGATACTTGGAATAGAGTTAGAGTTTGTGTCTTTAGGGTCTTGAGTTTTGATAGTTTTATCTTCCATTGTGTACTTTGATATTGTTGTCTTTCACTTTAGTACTAGGTTTTAGTTTGATTTTAGTATCAATGGTTTTATTTGAGTTTTCTTTCATTGATATCATGCATCATGTAGTGAGTTATTTGGTTATGTCTTGTTTGATTGGTTGTTTTATTCTCAAGGGTAAATTACCCCCCATATATAATGAATCCTTTCATAATTTATTTCAAGTCTTTGTCATCTTGGGGATGTATCTTAAGGCCAAGTAACATCCAACCACCTTCTCAAGATAATGATAAGAAGAGGGATGTTACAATTGGTATTAGTTTTTTTGGTATCAACTTGGTCCTTCCTTTGTAGAACAACTTGTCTAATTATTGGTTGGTCTTTGACTTGGTATTGTTTATCGATCTTGGAGTTGAATTCATTTTGGTATATACCTTGAGTTGGGATCATGGAAAATAGTAGGATTATTGAGACTTGAAATATAGTGAATAAAAATACGTATCTAACCTTTTTATGCTAAAATTAAAGTTACCAAAGAGTTGGGTACATAAGTGTTTTAGAGACACTTATAGGATTTGGAATCTCATTTTTGTGGGTTTAGCTACTAAGATTACTAGGTCGCGCATTCGATGAATGACTTTCCACTAGGATTTCATATTTCATTTTGAGTAATGAATTATTTTTTTGGTGTGAAAATTTGGATTTTTGAAAAATGTTGAATTTTTTTTCAAATGTGATATTTTGAAAAATATCATGGTTACAGTATTTTGAAAATGGATTGATTTTCAAATCAAATAGAGATTTTCAAAAATGACTGAACCTAGAAAATATTGATTTTGGAAATCAATTTTGTGATAGTATGATGTGGCATAATTTGAAATTTTTTAAGCCTTAAGTTAATATAGAGTGAGAATTGTGGAGTTTGTTGTGTTTCTAGATAATAGAACCCAATAGGTGTCATAGGTACCAGTCAGAAGAGGCTATCGAGAATGTGGTTACACCTAAGCCACATGTGAACCAATAGTTGGCCCAAAGCATTGTTCAAGCTTTCCAAACCACTGATTCAGGACTATAACCAGACACTCTTTTTACGATATTTATCACTGATAAAAATACAAGTTGAGGAAGTACGGTTTCCTCCATGAGAGGAGGTGAGAACTCTAGCACTAAGAGAAAGAGGAAGAGGGACACCAATTCTCAAGGTGATGGAACACATCAGAATTAGAAAACAGGAGAAACTAACCTTCCTCCAAGACCTAATATTAAGCTTGGATTTTTTTATTGTGGTTTACTGAGTCACATCAAGTGAAATTCTACTGCACCACCAATATCGTACCAAAATTGCAACAAGATGGGGAATCTTTAGTGCTATTGTCACAGTTCTCTGGGTTGAGTGCTTGGGACACTCCTCATGTGTCATAAGCATCATATGATTTGATGGGATGAGTGAATTAGAACTAATATCATTAAAAAAATAGAGTCATCCATGGTGATTCTAGTAATACCATGACTCCTCAGCAAGGTAAATCTCAACAGGGCAATAAGGAACAAACTATAGTGATGAAGTAATTATACGGAGTTGAGAAGGTTGTGGCAAATAATTAGTCTAGACCATAAACCATGTGAGGTATGATTTATTTCATTCTAACCTTATGAAATTTTTGTTTGATACAAGTGCTTCTCATTGATTTATTACTTCTCACATTGTTGATTTATTGAGTTTAAAAGTTGAGATGATGCATTCTCTGATTAAACTTCAAACTCCTCTTGGTCAAAGAGGTTGTCATGCCTTTTTATATAGAGAATTTTATATAACTATTGATGGATATGAGCTAAAATGGTATTTCCCTATGATTAAGATGGATGTTTTTGAAATAATAATGGGTATGGATTGGTTGACAATGTACAAGGCTCACATCGACTATTATACTAGAAAGGTTAGTTTTACAACTGATAATGGCTTCATGCATCTCTTTTGAGGAGACTGGAATGTAAAATAAAATGAAGTGGGATTTTTTTCACCAGAAGTAGGAACTATTTTATTCTATATAGTGGATTTTACTTGTAATAAATGGAAGAGATCAAGGATGGTAGTTTTCCAGTAGTGGTTAATCATTTTCCTAAAGTTTTTCCCAAGAATTTATCAGGGTTACCACCTATAAGTGAATTACAGTTTATGATTGATATTCTATCATGGAATAGTCATATTTCACTTATGTATTATAAGATGTCACCTAAAAAATTAATGTAATTGAAATTTTAATTAGAAGATATAGAAAGAAAAGGTTTCATTTGGATGAGAATGTCTCTATGGGATGCTCCAATCTTATTTGTCAAAAAAGGTGGATGGAACTCTTTGGTTGTGAGTAAATTATCATAATCTTAACAAAGTTAAAATAAAAGAATTGATATCCACTTCCATGAATTGATGATATTTTTGATTAATTGAGGGTATCTCAGTGGTTCTCTAAAATTGACTTGCGATCAAGATATCACTAATTGTGAGTTTGGAAAAAGGATATTCCAAAAATAGATTTCATAAGTAGATATGGTCATTATGAATATGTGGTAATGCCTTTTTATTTTACGAATTAACCATATATCTTTATATCATTAATGACTTAGATATTTAATGATATATATATTCTTTTGTGGTGGTGTTTGGGGATGAAATATTGGTGTATTCGGGGACAAGGGTTGAGCATGAAAAACACATGGATACAATGTTGGGAATCTTGAGGGATTATCAACTGTATTCCAAATTATCAAAGTTTAATTTTTGGATACAAGAGTTACATTTTCAATGTAATTTTTGAAAAGGGTGTTTCTATGGATCCATAAAATATAGAAGCTATTATATCTTGGAAGCCACCAAAGAATGTCTTCGAGATACAGAGTTTCCTTAGTCTAGATAGTTATTACCAATGCTTTGTTTGTGACTTATCATGATTATATTTTCGTATGAAACCTTTTACAAAGAAGAATAATCTATTCCAATGGGAAAAGGAATGACAAAAATCTTTTCAAGAGCTAAAGTTTCGGCTTACATAATCACTAATCTTGATTTTTTTAGAATTAGGACAAGGGTAAATGGTGTATTGTGATGCTTTGGGATCTGGGTTGGGATGTGTTCTCATGAAAGTAAATTATGTTGTTTCTTGTGGATAAAGGTAGTTGTGATATAATGAGAAGAACTACCCAACACATGATTTGTAGTTAACTTTCATAGTCCATGCTTTGAAGACATGACATCATTATCTCTTTGGTGAGAAATTTATTGTGTTTATGGATCATAAAAGCTTGGAACATATTTTATCAAAATGGGATTTGAATCTGAGACAAAATAAATGGATGGAGTATCTCCAAATATTTGACTTCGACTTGATTAATACATCAGGTAAAGGAAATTCGGTGGAAGATTCATTAAGTAGAAATTTATATTCTCAGTTAGAAAAATAATCTTTAGATGAGTGGTAGTTGATGTTGGTCCTATCTGATATACACTTGGAATGTGATGACTAAGGAGAAGTTGCGATATTCTTTCTGGATTTTTTTGTTCCTGATTTGGTAATGAAGGTTAAATAGGTTCATACATCTGATACGGAATTCATGTCTATGAGGTAAAAACTAAATGTTGGGGAGACCATTGAGGGCTGGAATCTGAATGGGAGTTTAGTGTTGTAATTCAGAAATCAGATGGTCGTACCTATGGCTTGTCAAGAAAAACTTCTTCATACTTACCACCATTCATGATGGTTTGTTCATCCTAGAATATAGAATATGTATAAATAATTTAAATCACATTTTTAGTGGGTTTGTATGAAGATAAAGGTGGTGGAGTTTGTTTTGAAATGATTAACTTGTCAGCAAGTTAAGTTAGAGCATTATCAACCAGCATGTATGTTTCATTATTTACCAATTCTTATTATAAATGGGAGAATATAGCCATGTATTTTATAGTTGGTCATATAATAATGGTTTTAAAACATGATTTCATATGGTTGGTAATAGATCAGCTCACAAAGTTAACTCATTTCATCCCTATTCATGAATCTCATATTATGGATGACTTGTCAAAGATCAATATACGAGAAGTGGTAAAGAGGCATGTTGTGCCACTTTCAATAGTATTAAAAAGATATCTGAGGTTTATGTTTCATTTTTGTAAATCCTTATAGAAATACCTTGGGACTCAATTGATAATGAGTATGACATATCATCCTCAGATGTATAGACAATACAAATGGATGATACAAATACTATAATACATGCTATGGGATTGTGTAATGGATTTTAGTGAATCATGGGAATAGCATGTGCCTTTGGTGGAGTTCTCATATAACAATAATTATCAGGCCCTAATACAAATGGCTCTGTTTGAAGCATCGTATGGTCATCCTTGTCATTATTCACTTTTTTGGGTGGAAATAAGTGAAACTTCACTGGTTGGGATGAGCCTTGTCCAATAAACAATGGAGAAGATTCAGTTGATTAGAAAATGGATGGTGATGGATTAGAGTCATCATAAATCTTATGTAGATGATCATTGATGGTCATTATCATTCACAATGAGTGATCATATGTTCTTTAATATCTCTCCAAGGCTTAGAAATCAAAATTTTGGGAATAAGGGAAAGTTATCACCTTGATACATAGGCCCTTTTGAGATACTGGAATGGGTTGGTGAGGTAAGACATCATTTTTCATTTCCAAAACGGTTTAGTGTGGTGCATAATGTGTTTCATGAAACTCAGTTGAAAAAGTATCATCTAGATCCTGACCATGTGATTCGATGGGATCAGATTGACCTAGAGTTGGATGCTTCATTAGTGAACATAAAAATGTATATTGTGGATAGGAAAGAGAAAGTCTTGTGTGGAAAAAGAATCAGTATAGTGAAGGTTTTGTGGCAACATGGTCAGATTTAGGAAGAGACTTGAGAATGCAAGAAGGAAATGAAGGAGGAATGGCCATAACTCTTTCATAACAATGATAGTTTTCTAATTTTAGGGGACGAAAAGTCCAAAGTTATGGAGAATGTATCACCCCTAGTTTCAATTAATTAACCCTTTATTTTTTTTCTTTTTAAGTATGTAAATTTTATGGGTGAAGTTTGGGAGAGTTTGGAGAAATTTTGAAATGTTTTTGGGGCTTTTCTAAGGGTTCACAGTTGGAGCACAGTTTGTAAAAACTATGAATCACCTACATAAAACCATGAATTGTGAGACATTGGATAAAGGGAAGGTGAACAGGTGGTGCATGGGTTGTACAAACCGTGTAGAAGCCTAGGAGAAAATGTGCTATGTTGGACAGTGGGATTTATCATGATTGGCGTATGGTTTGGAAATTTTGAAAGACAAACATGCAAGGTTCATCTTTAAATTAGTGGTTTGGGCATGGTTATTTCACACCTAACCATGTGAATAATCGTACACGTGTTAAAAGGGAGATCCTAAAATTGTGGATCTCACACATTTTGACCTCTAAGGCCCTCTTTTTTCCACCTATATGGTCCTAACTTAATATTATTTCTTTTCAAAGGCTAAGGAATCTTATACCATTGATCTAGATGTGATCCTAAGGCTTCTCTTGTTGATTTGAAGCTGAATTCTTATGGTAAGTGATCGTTCTTGGTCGTTCTTAGTGGTTCTTCTTGGTTTTCCTTAGATCTACTTCTCCCTCCCTCTCGGTTTCTTAGATCTATGTTGAATGTGGATAGATCTAATATAGTTGATTCCAAATATGATTAGTTTTGTTCTTTTTATTGATATAGGTAGAGATATAAGGTGTTTTTTAGAGATTAAACCCATTTTCATTGGCATTTAAGTTTCATTCTTCACTGTTGTCATAAAACCTGAGGTAGGTGGCTTTACTCTCGACTCCTCTATTTATAACTCGAAATCTTGATTCAAATTGTTTGTTTTGATTGAAATTGTTTGTGGAATTTATTTTAATTTCATGTTGGAAACCCTCTTTAGTGATGGGTTAGAGAATTGTGGAAATTGGGAATTTTTTTAGAAAATGGAATTGGTAACTTGATTTTAAAATGATGATTTCAAAATGATTGTTCGGTTTTATTTCATGGAAAAAAATCAATAAAAGGTTGGTTTTATTTAAATAGTTTGTTTAAAAAATCAATAAAAGTACACTTTTATAGAAATGGTTGAAATGGTCATTTTGGAATTTGGTTTTGGCATAATGGTTGTGTGTGTTCATGTGAATTTGGGATGGATAAGGGTAAGGAGTCTCCCCAATCATTAGTGGGATGGATAAGGGTCAATTATCTCCCCTATCAAAATGGTTAAGGTTAAGAAGTCTCCCCATCATATTTGGTATGGATAAGGTTTAGGGATTTCCCCCGTTAAAATGGAATTGTCATAATGAATCATGCATGTGTGGATGTATGGGTTTTTGGATTGGAATGAGATATTCCAAAAGGAAAATATGAAATAGTTTTGAAGAACTTGTTTGGTTGATTTCCTTGGTAGAATGAATTTTGTTGGAAAATTTTTTGATGTGATAATTGTTTAAATTATGATATAAACTATTTTAGAAATTGTTTTATATAATATATTTTATGTAAATGCGCTAACATTTTCTATACTAGTGGTGTGAGTAGGGAATTCGTTGAGGAAAATCTACTAAGTTTCATTACTCACCCATGCTTTGGAACTTTGGTAGTTTTATAGATGTTGTTTATCGGGACATGGGAAAAGGTGAAGTATCATACTTATCTAGTGGTGCTTCATGATACTTGGCATGGATTTGGAGTTGGATCTTGGAGTTTGTGTCTTTAGAGTATTTATTTTTTATATTTTTATCTTCCTTAATGTACTTTGATATTATTTTCTTCTACTATAGTACTTGGTTTTAGTTTGGTTTTAATATCAATGGTTTGATTTGAGTTGTCTTTCATTGATATCATGTATCATGTAGTGGGTTATTTGGTTATGTCTTGTTTGGTTGGTTTTTTTATTTTCAAGGGAAAATTTCCCCCCACATATAATGATGCCCTTTGGCATTTATTTCCAACCTTTGGAATCTTGGGGATGTCACTTAAGGCTATGTAATGTCATACCACCTTCTCAAGCCAATGAGAATAAGAGGGACGTTGCAACTATAGTCTCCTAGAATAATCACACTTGCAAAAAATATTATAAAATAGAAACAAAATATCAGTAATACAATGACCATTTTTTAAAATAAAGAATATAGAACCTTGAGAGGAATTGATCTTAATGATGAATAAAATAAATGGGTGGTATTTATAGGAATTAGAAAGCATATATGACCATTGGAAATAAGACTGTTAGAATAGTAACATGGTCATTATGAATAGTAATATGACCATTGGAATAGTAAAATAATATTTAGGTATTTTAAGTAATAAAAATAGAAGGAATTTATATTATAATAAAATTAAATAAAATTATTAAATATGATAAAAGAAATATCTGAAACAAAGAATAATTGTGTTTTTAGAAAAACATGTGTGTCTTATTTTAGTTAATATAAATTTTTATAATAAATTTAAAATTTTAAAATAAAATTTTTTTCATAAAATATTCTAAAAAACACTATTTATTTTTTAATAAAAATAGAATATTTTTTTGAAATCATAAGTAATTTTTCTAAGGGTTAGAAATTTGATTGTGTCATAAAAATTTGGTATTTTTAAGTAAATAAAAATTAAATTAAAATATTAAATTTCCCATATTTAAAACTTATTTTGATAAAATTCATGTAATTTTTTGGATTTAGCACATCAAAATTTAGTTAGATTTATTTTTTTATATATTTCATAAATAACAAAATACATAGGTGAATAGTAAAATGTCATATAAGTATCAAATTTTGTAATAGAGTATATGAAAAAATTTCTTAGGTTTATAGAAGTTAGATGAATATTTTAATACCCCTTTTACTATGAAATAAAAAATTCCATACTATTCAATCACATTTTTATCACTATTTGAAGATATGATCTTTTGTCTTAATTTTTTTTCTAAAACTCCCCTCTCCTCCCCTTATAAATACCACCTTCCTCCAACCATTTCACTTCACATTCAAAACACATTTCCTTGTAAAATATATACTAAAATATCTCCCCAAAACTCTTATTCATGTCTTATAGGTTCTTATATCATAAAAAATACCACCCTTTGAAGGAATAATCCAATTAGCCAAGGAGTTGTCTCAATGAGTAAGGTATGAAATTCGCATCACTCTTTTCATTTTTATTCCTTTAAATATCCTTATTCCTTATCCAAATATATTCCATTAATTTTTATATAATGAAATTAGTAACATAAATTTACTAAAATGTTATTATATTAATTAAATAACCATTATTCACCTTCCTCTCATTTATTCTAAAATGGAAATGTCACCCATGTTATGGTCTATTCACCGCCTCTATAGAAAAATTATTTCATTTTTATAATCACCTTCATGTATGGTTATAATAATCATTTTATAGTTCAATATGATTACAATAATTATATTTTATTCCATTAAATATTCTATAATGGTTAAATAAACATAAATATTAAACTTAACTAATTAAGTTCAATATGATCATAAAATCACCTAAATAAACTAACTGTTAATCAATAACTGGTATACTCTATGAACAATGATTATATTTGCATAATATTTGATATTTATAACCTTTATCCTTATATAAAAATATTAAATCCATATTATTTCACTTCAGGACTTATGGATCCATTTTATAAGAACATCTATAATTACCAAGAAACTGATGCAACCATGGAACCATGAAGCAAACATCACTGAGAAGATGAACATGAACATAATGTCTTAATAAAATTATCATGAAGGATTATAAAATAATAATAATAAATATAATATACATGGAAAATTTTCAAAATTAATTATTTAATAAACTTAATTTTATTATTCAAGAAGTTATATGCACACACAAAGCGAGTCAGAACATGGGGTAAGTGAACTTTTTAACCACCCTCTTTTATTTTGGGCTATGCTTTCTCTATCTCTACATCACTTTATCTATATAATATTCTCATGTACTTATTATAAATTATGAAAATATGTCTCTTACATATATACCTAGTTTATTTTCCCTGTATTTTTAGGGTTTATACATGCTTTTTAAGTTCCCTTCTCAATTCCTTCTTTTAAGAAAACCTGATTGAAGTGAACTTCTATATCTCTTATTTTATTTCATGTATCTCTCCATTAAATGTTTTAATATTCTATTTTTTCTAAAAATATTCATATTTTTATGTAAAATTATTCAATTTAATCCTTATTTTTTGGAAAAATAATGTGTGTTTCCTTATTTAAAGATTATTTACCCATTTCTTAAATCATCCTTTAAGAGGTTCATTTCTATGCTTACTTATCCAATAATTTTATATGAATTTATTTATTTGAACTTAATTTTTAATACATCTTAAGAGATTTAATTATTTCAACTCTTGGAAATATTTATAATATATCCTTTGGTTATGTTTGATACAATATTATGTTACCCATTTCCTTTTTGTGGGTTTTTCTTATGCACGTGCCATATGTCTAATTTCCTTATATAGAACACATATAAATTTACATATTATGATTTGATGGGTTGGAATATAATTATACATACCCCCAATGCATTGGGTAATGTTTTCATCTCATGATAACTTTTTCATGGTGTATGGAAAGTTATCCTATCATATTATGTTATATTGTCATGGTAGTGAGCCTTGACTTATTCTTATGATGTTAGGTTTTATGTTGTGTCCACTTTATCGTGATTCTATGATCTATTGATATAATATTATTTATTCCATGCTTATATGTGATTATATATATGATACTCCTATTTTATGATATCATGTTATTCCTCTTGACACATATGTTATACTTCATAGTCATGTCTATTCCTTTATTGGGATTTATAACTCACCCATTTATTTATGTCTGTCCCCAGGGTATACTATAAATTAATAGTCATTAAAAGGTATTTAAGATCATATTATAGAAATTGAAATAAAATGTTTTATTTTATGTTTAAGTTGATGTAGAATTTATCTAATCTCCCAAATATAACAGAACTCTAGATTTATAGGTTTTGTTTTATATATTTTTATATTAAAAACATATAATAAAATTTGTGTAAGACTTGGGTTGTTATAACCATGGTCTTGGTCACTCATATTGTTAAATATTAGTAATACCAAAATATTTTATAAAACCATGGACATTTCTTTTTCTATATTATATCCATTTTCTAAAACCACGAGGCATATTTCATGACTTGGTTTGATACACCATGAGGTGGTTTTTGGATCTATCGCCAAATATCTTCTAACATCCTATAAACTTCCTAAAACTCCTCCAAATATTAATAAATTTTAATATGGGACATCTCTTCATCATTTTACCTCCTTTTTAAGTAAACATAACCCAAAAATACAAACATATATTTTTTTTAATAGATTCCATCTATTAAAAATTGAGTTATTCTAAGAAATTTATAGAAAATTTCATAAAACAGATTAATAGTCTGATGTGGATTGGATCCATCATAAATTTCTAAAAAATAATGGAATATAATATAGAGTTATGGTTTGGGAATACACACACACACACACCCGTGTGATAACAATGACCCTGATGACACTGAAGACACTGCTAATTTGGAAAACCTCAAAAACCCCTTAAAACTCTACAAAATATTATTAGACCATGAGAAATTATTAATTGTAAGGGAGAGGTGAAATATTTTTTTTATTTTCCATAATTATTCAACTCAATGCATGATTCCTTTATATTTCACAACTATGGATATATGTTCTATATCTTTACCTTGTGATGGAATGGGAGGACGTCGAGGTGTATAGTTATTTATATTTTATAAAAATAACCAAAATAAATCATGGGATATCAGGAAAAAAATTGAGAGTAAAATATATTTATCTCATTTGAGTTTTTTGGTAATAGATAAAGGTATAGGATGATACATTTTATCACAAGCTTTATATGAGATGAAAAAGTCTTGAGTATTTTACATAAGTTGAATTCTAATTCTATTTG
This sequence comes from Viscum album, assembly GCA_963277665.1. NCBI lineage: Eukaryota > Viridiplantae > Streptophyta > Magnoliopsida > Santalales > Viscaceae > Viscum > Viscum album. The sequence goes on from OY728133.1 coordinate 32,583,525, forward strand.
GCCTTCTTACACTTGGCTTCATCCAAATACCCTTCCTTAGCATCAATATAGATTTCCTTACCCCTTTTGGGGCCATATCCCGATGCCCATCAATGAAATAGAACTAAGTTGGGTGTGTCATTTTCCATCACTATAGTGGAAACATTATTAGGAGAATGACCCTTCAAGCCTTCATTACACTTGACTAGCACCACCAAATTTCTAAATTCTAAGCTTGGGATGGAAGAAAAAATAATCAGTTCAGGAGAGTTCTAACTAACATATGCATTCCCATTATCTACTTTTTAAGTCTCTTCATTTTTAAACTACTTCAATAATGAACCAAAAGGCACTTATGTAGTCTCTTTTACTTGAAGCATGAAAACTAGATTAGCTTAAGACAAATTAATCCTTATCAAAATGAAAGTACCAATATCATCATTTTGAGCATCATCAATTTCTTTATATGTAACTGTAGTATAAGGTTGATTCAGGATAGAATCCCATTTATAGGTTTTAATTTGATGATATATTCTATATGATGACCTTGAAATTATTTATGACTAAATTAAGAAATTTTATATTCAAAATATAATAATTACTTCAATTAATACTTGTAATGCCCTAGAATTTTAGAATATATTCCTCTTTAATGAATTTGATGTATTTGATAAGTTTCAATACACATAATACTAAACTTAGGTGAATAGTGATTTTTTATGATATAAAGTGAAATATTAAAATATAATTAAATTAAACATAATTAGTAAAATTAATTAACTAATTATAATAAGTATTACTTTAATTATTCTAGGTTAAATAGAAATGTTTTTCTTACAAACATTTTTTTATTATATATATTTATTTAAAATCTAATTAAACTTATTTAGATTATTAAAATTATAGAAAATTATTTTTTATACATGTATAAAAAATAATAATCATTCATACATTGAATATGAAATTATTAGAAATAAATATAAAATCATTAACTAAAAAGAGTTATTTTTTAGAAAACTGTTTTTTATGTGTGCAATGTATTTTATCTTAATAAATTAAATTAATAACTATTGATGAAGGATTTTAATTAAATATATAGGTAATATATTAAAATAATAAAATTTACATTCATATAATTATTTTTATGATGAAAGGATTGATAAAAAATTATGTTTAAAAATATATTCTTTCTAAAAATGATTTTTATGCGTTTTATGCATGGATAATAGAATTAATTTCCCCCACATCAAGGAATTGAATATTATAAAATTGATTACAAATTTTTAATCATCATAATTAATATTAGGTAATAAGTTCAACTTAATTTTATCCATAATGAATAGTTAGCATGGTAAAAATCATGTCACTGCAGTAAGGACTAAAAGGGTTAAAGGGGGTAAACCTAAGTGTTAAGGCCACGAGTGTCTCTAAAAATTTTATAAGTTTTATTTTTTATGTGTATTTAGAACATAAATTATATTATATTGGATTTTTTTTCACTTTACCATGAAAATGAATTTATATTATTTTAAAAGTTAAGGGTGTTTACAAAATGATCTTACTCTCCTCACGTATAAAATGGATCCTCCTCTTCTCACTTTTCCACACCACTTGAGCCCCTTAGATCAAAAAATATCTACTCAAATACCTTAAAAACATCATTATCTATGATTTAGAGGTTATGTTCTTCCCAAAAGACCCATCCAGAAATCCTTTTGGTGTTTTCAAAGGATATTATCCAAGGAATAGGTATATGTTCTTACCGAACTTTTTCAAGTTTCTTTCTTCTTAAACATCCTCTAAATCTTTCATAATCATATTAACATAATGAAATAAGTATATTTACTCTAACAAGATATTTTTATGTTACTGGTATAACTATTTTCAATCCCACTTCTATCTAATGGAAAATTAAAATATAGCTCTTGTGTACGTATGGACTACTGTCTCCATATAACGATGTATTTTATTTTTCATCACCACCTATGAAAGCTAGTTATATGGATTTATTTAATGAATATAAAATATATTTATAACATACTTATTATTATATAAAGATAAATTATTATTTATCTCCCTTTTTTCTATTCATTAAAAAATGAAAGCAACACTCGTACATACGTGCAGACTATCGCCTCCATGAAGTGATATAATTCATTTTTCATCCCCACCCTATATAGTTGGTTATAAAAGTGTATATAATTAATAAATATGATTTTTATGACATGGTTGAGATTTTAGATATGATGAAAAAATGACCAAGGTGCAAGGAATAGAACTGTTGGACTAAAACATACATGAAAATAGAATAGTTTGCACCTAAATATTGATTTCAATAAAGAATTGTTAATAAATGGGTAATTAGAAATTATAAGGGAATGATATATAGTAATATGAGAATGAATATGGTTCTGGTATACATGTATAATAAATTTAAATTTATTATACAAGATGTTTGAACATGTACAAAGAAAGTTGGTACTATAGGTAAGGGTTTCCTTATCTCAATTTCCACTACTTCAAAACAGGTCTTTAATAGTGTTCACATTTATCAGCACTAGAAAAAAGATCTTATAAATGTTCCCTTTATCAGAGCTTTTCTTTAGCACTGAAAAATGTCACCCTTTATCAATGCTTTATTTTTAGTGTTGATAAAGGGTACCCTTATCAACCCTTTATTTTTAGTGATGATAAAGGGTATCTTTTTATCAGCACTTTTTTAGTGCTAATAAAAGTCCTGAATAAAATGAAATAATTAAACAAATAAAAATTAAAAATGGTAGATTTAAAAAAATATTAAAAAAAATATTAATTAAATAATTATTTATAAAAATGAATAAATTTAATATACATATATATATTATAAATATTAATAAATAGTTTTTATTAAATATATAAATATATAAAATGAGTAAAATGAAATAATTATATAAATAAAAATTAAAAATGAGTAAATTAATAAAAAATTATAAACATTTTATTAATTAAATAATTATTGATAAAAATGAATAAATTTAATGTACATACACATAGATTATAAATATTAATAAATAGTACATATTAAATATAGATATATAAAATAAATAAATTTTAATAACTAAACAAAAGAATTAAAAATTAATAAATTCTAATAATTAAACAAAAAAATTAAAAATAAATAAATTACAAAATTATTAAAAAAATATTAATGAAATAATTATTAATAAAAATGAATAAGTTTAATATATATATATATATTAATTATAAATAGTAATAAATAATATATATTAAATATAAATATATAAAATGAATAAAATGTAATAATTAAAAACATGCTAATGTCTTATTCAAATTTAATGGTTTGTATACATAATTATTCATTAATACATTTAATATAGAAATATATTCATATATATTTCTATATACATATATATATATATCACTGTATATAATATTTCCTAAAATATGATTTATATAATAAAAAATATTTATTCTCGCATTAAATAAGACATATATTTAGTCATTTATAATTAAAAATCAATACTAATTATAAATATTGAATAATAGCATCGATTAATAATTGAATGTCATTTTATTTTTCAATTTAAATTATATCAAACGTGTGTTACATTAATTTCACATATATATACATAATTAATTCATTTTTATATACATTTCACACACACAAATATTTAAATAATTAATGAAATCTTATATAGAAACACATACATCTAGTATTTTTGTAATTTATTCAAATTTTAGTATTAATTTTATAATTTCATTATAATATGATATATTTTTTATTTTTTTAATCAGTAAGTTTTATTTATTTATTTTTAATAGTATTACACATGTTTATTAAATGTTTTTACTTTCTTATAATAAATTTTAGAGGCTTAAAATGAGAATAAATCTAATTTTAAGCATAAAATACTCTAATATTTTTAAAAGGTAGTTTACCACCTTTTGATGGAGAAACCCTTTTAAATATAGTTTTTTCACTTTTATATGTTCTATTTGAAAAAATAAACTTCTTCTTTAGAAGTGGGACATCAAAATTCACTTTGGTTGAATTTTTGGTTTTTTTTTATATAATTCATTTTTTAATGAATAGTAAAAAATACTACATTTTCATCTAATTTAATTATGTAGTTATATTATCCTCTTAGTTGGTTTTAAAGTATAATTAAACAAATTTTTTGTCATTTAATCCAATTTTTGTCATTGAAAGTATTTTCACTTTGAAATTAGATATAAACGCATGTCAATCTTTTGATGGGTTTTGCTTTTAAAAAAACTCGTTTTATCATTTTGATAATGGGGATTAATTTTAAAATAATTACTTCAACTTTTGTGATTTGAATTTGAAAAAATGGATTCCATATTTTGAATCAAAAGATTCAAATTATGTAAATATGGCCTTTTTAGTTTTTGTACATTATGAATAGTAACTTTAGTAATTATTTTAATTGCCACAATTAAGGGTAAATCGGATAATTAAAGGTAAAAATAATATTATAATAATATAAAACTACTCTAATACTTGTCCTAATTTAATTATATGAGTGCATCCCAAATATTAAAATCATTGGTTCTATTTTAGGACCACTTGGAGCAACTTGGATGTGATTATGACACTTATAAACATTTTATTTAAAATAAATACCAAGATGTCATAATCATGTCTCTCATAACTAAAAAAAATTATATGCGGTAAAAAATTGATCTATTAAACTATAAATATTCATTAGAAAGATAAAAATATTACCTATATCATGAAAATTTATTTATAATTTTTAGGAAATAAATAATTAAATTAAATTGTGACACAAGATGATGTAGTAATTTCTTAATTAATGAAAGAATCAGATAAATGATATTATAAATATTAAAATAAATATTATCTAACATAATTTATGTCATCCACTAAATTTATGAATAATTTTGACATGATTTTTATATTTTAAAGGATTTTTTTCAAACTTATATTCCTGTTATGGTATTTTTAAAATTTAATTGATGAATAGTGACAAAATTGACACTATTGGTATTTTAAAAAATAAAATATTTTATTAAATGATATAAAATTTATAAAAATATAATATTAATTAAAATGGTTATTATAAGTCTAAATATTTTATAAATGGAACTTTTTGGGGTTTTTTGACATTTTATGGTAATTAAATTAACTCACAAAGTGTGCATAACAGAATATCATGGTGAGATTAAAAAGGGTAAAATAATGGTTAAACTAAAAATATAAGAATTAGAAAATATTAAAAACTAGTATAATATTAATTTTATAATTTTTATTCGATCCAAAATCATCTTATTTTATGGATAAATAATTTTGGGACTATTTGTAATATAAATTGAATTTATATTAATTTAATATTTTTAGAGTTTTTAAGGGTGCCCCTCCCCTCTCCTATAAAAAGGTACACACTCTTATCTAATACTCAAACTTACAAAGCCTTTTTGTTTGGAAAATATCTACCAAAACCTCTACCTATAATCCATACCCATGTTCTTGAGGCCTTATTTTAGGCATAATGCCCTTCTTAAAGGTGTTAATGTGTTCTTCAAAGGTGATCAACCGAAGAAGAGGTGTTATTTTTTTTAAATGTTTCTGTTTTATTTCTTCTTCCACTTCCTATAAATCTTCTTCTTCTAACATAAAATAATAAATCTAGTATCATAAATATATTAATATTTTATTATGTTAATATCATCACCTAAATACATTACCAATTTCATCAAATGGGAAATGAACATTTCGTTTGTGTATACGGCGGACTACCGCCTCGCGAACCGATATAGTTCATTTTTCAGTACCATATATCAAGAATGGTTATAATTATTGAATAAATATTTATATATTATATTAATTACATATTTATAATTTTAAAATAATAATATTTTAATTATGATCTTACCTTCCATACACATAAAAATGATAGTGTCATTCGTGCGTACGTGTGAACTATCACCTCCACAAAGCGATTTGAATCGTTTTTATTCACCACATCACTTGTATGATATATATTAGTACATTTAAATTATTATTATTATTATTTTAATAATATTATGATCATTTTGTAAAGTTAAAATAAAAATTACCTTATTTCCATATTGATAAATGTAAAATGGAAATGTTACTCATTCATACGCACGACCTACCATCTCCATGATTATAAACGTTGTTCGTTTTTCATATAATAAATTAATGGTTTGATTTTAAAATTATAATTGATGTATAAAAATGATTATTATGTTATGAATTTTATTCTGGATATGATGGATTTATAACCACATGGACTATTGACATCAAAACCATGTTCATTTTCGACTCAAGTACCGAATATCAACAAAACATCCAATATGAACTTAAATAATTATTTATTTTTTATAATATGGTAATAAGAGATATAAAAGAAATAATAAACTTGAAAAGGGTTCTCAAGCAAGTATAAATTAATCTAATTTTATTATTCAGGAATATAAAGATTTTACGTGATGATTCAGACTCACAGTAAGGGACTTCATCTCAATCTCCTTTCATTGAGGCATATTTTGATAATATACACCAATTTCTTTTATACGGTATATAATTAATGTCTTTGAATTTTAATTTCATTAAAAGACTTTCTAAAGAAATATTTTTCTATGAATCATTTTAATAAATGATAAAAGTAATGTTTTTTTAACTTACGCGGCGATAATGACTTTTCTACCACCATGACCATTATTTGATATTTGGATCCCTCTATAAGACTTAATGTTTTTGAAAGGAAAATAAATACCATATTCCATTTTTTGGTATTTTGGTATTAAAAATGGTTTTGATAATGGATTTATTTTATCAATATCTAGAAATGGTGTTTTGTGATTGCAATGTGGAAATGTTATTTTTCCTTTATGCTTGTTAATGTGTTATGATTATGTTATGGTTCTTGGGAATTGCTTATCTATATGGGTGGTTCCATGATAAAACGCGGGTGGGTGATCCCATGATATCTCTTAAATACATTAGGTAATGAGACAGAGTTAAATTTTTGGGTTTCTCTTAAGAGATTTATGGAATATATTGTGATGGGTATTCCAAACGTAACTATGAAGGTTACTCCCTATGTAGTTGTGAAATCTATAATGTAAGTATGATATGGATTCCACAAGTTACCTTTATGATTTATGATTGCAAATAAATTTTTCATGAATCTTATTAATTCCTGAGGTGTGTTAAAGAGCTTATGTTTTATGGGTGAAAAGTATGATTTCATGGGATTGTAAGTATTAATGGACTAACATTTTCTTTCCTTATCTTATTTACCTTACTAAGCTTTTTGTGCTCATCCCTGGTTTTTGAAAAAAAATTCACATGGTATAAGTATGGGTAAAAGAAAGGAAGAAGTCAAGATGAATGTTATGAATATTTTTATCAAGAAAAAGAAATCATGTTTTATTTTAAAGAGTTTCATTTTGTGAAAAAAAATAGTTATTAAAAGAGTCTACTTTGTAATATTTGAGTTGTTATGTAATAGTTATGGACTAATTCTCTAAAACTCTATACCTGAAAATATACTCAATTTGAATTCTTTATTTAACTCATGATTATGAAATTTTTATGGTTGGGGCCTTATAGTTGGTATCAGAGGTCGGTTTAGAAAAATTTAGGGATTAAGAGTTTTGGTTAAACATATGGTAACAATATATGTCTATTAGTTTGGTTAAATCCTTATTATATAACTTTTTTAGGTCAAGGTAAGTTAGTAACAAATGGAAGGAGGGGGATATCAATCAACATTCTTATCTTATCCTGATGACTTGCTTGCAATAATTATTACAAAGTCATGTCTAGATGATTCTCAAACATTTTCTAACATAAAACTCACTTGCAAGTAGTTGTTTGAGATATCAAACACCTCCACTATACCTCAATACCATCGTGGGTCATGGGTTGTTTTTTATAAAATATTATTTTCTCAATATTCTCATATTTCCAAAAAAGGTAAATATTATTAAATAATTTTTAGATATTTTACTTTATCAAAATATTATGGTGTATATTATAATTTTGAAAGAGCTACTAAAGAAGGAGACCCTTGCGCAACCTATTTATATTTTCTTTTAAAATTTAATCTTTCAGCACAAACTTATGGTATTTTAAAAGGATCATTGATTGAAATTTTCAAATAAAACTCGATTTGAATGTTTTATAAAGATAAAATTTTATCAGATGTTTTGAAATTATATGTCATACATGATTATTTTCCAAAACTATTTCTCTATGAACACCCATACGACCCAAGTTTTACGAGGTGTATTTAGACAAAGGAATAAAGTTATTTTGAAGAATATCTAAATCATTATTGCAATGCATGGACCTTCTATATACACGAACAAAATGATGAAGAACCCAAGTGGACACCATGATCAAGTTATGATGTTCTTTGTTTTGGGAATAGTTTTATTAAATCATTTGGAGGTGAAAAAAAATATGTCAATATATATAAGACTTCATGAATTAATATGTTGACATTATTATGAGTTGGTATGAAAATGAGAGGTATAAGACAACCTTTAAGGTTAAAATATTTTATGGTTATTTTTTAGGATTTTATCTCATATTGGGAGTATTTTATAAGAATGATATAGCTTTAAAAAATTGACAACCCGCAAGATGGGTGAAAACCATCCATTTCTGGTAAGGCCATGGGGATTGAACCCACAATAGAAGGGAGACAAGGGTTCATCGCCTACCACTGGACTACGTGAAGTACCTAGTTATTATGACTTAATTTTTATTAATTCAGTGAGTTGATGGAATAAGAATAAGTTGATTTTGGTAACTTATGTTTTATCAAATGGATATCCTTGGTATTGGAAAATGATTTTGAGATTAAGAAATTAATGTTATTTTAGAAGACGTTCACTATTTTGGGAACCCTATATGCTTAAGGAAAATAGAATACTATGGGATTTTATTTGAGAAGTAATTGTTTAACTATAATTTGGAAGAATCTATGTTTTTATTGTGGAATTACAGTGATTCATGTTATTTATGGAAATAATTAACCTATCATGGAGAACATGTGATTAGGATAATTACCTTTTAGTATGAGACATTAAGAGTGACTGAAGTTATTTGGAGATAAATGTTAAAATTTGTCTTAGAAGACTATGTGATCAAATCCTTATGAATGTTGGGTTTCAATATTATTTTGGAATATTTTAAATAATTTTAAGGAAATTTATTTGGTGAACGGTCTATGTTGGACTTTGGGTATTACTTTTGAATTTTGGAGATAAAAAAGTAGTCATTTTTTTTAAGTTTATTATATTTGGGGAATTATATTATTTATATCCTAAATTTTTGGTTTTTGTTAATGTTTCAAGACAAGATGAGTGGATAGTTAATATGTTTTGGATTCTGTAATTCTCTATAAGTTGATTCTAGTGCTTCATGCAGAAAAAAATCATCATAAATACTCATCATTTAGAGAAAAAGATGAGTTTATGGTGGAATTTGATTAAAGGATGAAACTCTACTTGTCAAGTAAGTGTATTTCCTTATGTTCTTATTATAAGTAGTAAAATAATTCCTCAAATCAATGAAAAGAATATTAAAACAAAAATGTTTTCCATTTACTTTTCTTACCATGAAATCAAAGACCGTTTAACCAATCACAAATTTATGGTTTTTTTATTTTTAACTTTCTCCTGATCATGTTTTTTATCATTTTCCATTATAACATGATGGTTAGTTTTTCTTCCACATCAATGTTTTCCTACATGTAACCATAATATTTGTTATCTCATGTGACCTTTTTACTTCACTTTCTTTTTTTTAAGTGGATGTTCTATTGACTCCTTTCCAATGTGGGATTTCAATGAAGTAATTTTTAAAAGTTAAACCTTATTTACTGAGACCAAATTTAAAATTTTGATGACGCAATTTCCAAAAGGGGGAAGGATGTAACATCCCAAGTAATTATAAAACAAGACTTTTTTATATTTATTAATATTTATGAATTAGATAGTAATTTTACCTTAACAAGGATGCTATGTCTGATAGTATACTCGATAAAAAATAATGAGTTTCTCTGAAATATTATGTTTCACACAAGATTAAGATATACTGAAAAATAATACATTATTAATAATATTACTTTAAAAGGTAGTTATCACATAACTGTTGTCTTGGTGGGAATGAGAAGAACTAACTATATTATATTTACACATATTTATTAAATGTTTTTAATTTCTTATAATAAATTTTAGAGGCTTAAAATGAGAATAAATCCAATTTTAAGCATAAAATACTCTAACATTTTTAAAAGGTAGTTTTACCGCCTTTTGATGGTAAACCCTTTTTAAATATAGTTTTTATCACTTTTATATGTTCTATTTGACAAAATATACTTTTTATTTAGAATCAGGACATCAAAATTCACTTTGGTTTAATTTTTGAAATTTTTCTGATAAAATTCATTTTTTAATGAATAGTGAAAAAAATACTGCATTTTCATCTAATTTAATTATATAGTTAGATAATATTTTTAATTGGTTTTAAAGTATAACTAAATTATTTTTATCATTTAATACAATTTTGGTCATTTTAAGTAATTTCACTTTGAAATTATATATAAACTCATGTCAATCTTTTAATGGTTTTTACTTTAAAAAAACATGTTTTCTCATTTTGACAATAAGGATTAATTTTAAATTAATTATTAAAAATTCTATGTTTTGAATTTGGAAAAATGGATTCCATATTTATAATTATAAGGTCCAAATTATTTAAATATGTTTTTTTTATTTTTTGGACATTATGAATAGTAACTTTAGTAATTATTTTAATTACCACAGTTAAGGGTAAATCAGGTAATTAAGGATAAAAATAATATTATAATAATATAAAAATACCCTAACACTTATTCTAATTTAATTTTATGAGTTTATCCTGACCATGATCATACTTGAGAAGATTTTAGGACCACTTGGAGCCACTTGGATGTGATTATGACACTTATAAACATTTTATTTAAAATAAAGACCAAAATGTCATATTCATGTCTCTAATAACTAAAACAATTTTACTATGGGGTTATAAAAGTGATATATTTAACTATAAATATTAATTAGAAATATAAAAATATTACCTACATCATGGTAATTTATTTATAATTTTTAGAAAATAAATAATTAAATTAAATGGCATCACAATGATGATGCAGTAATTTCTTAATTAATGAAATAATCAAATAAATGATATTATAAATATTAAAATAAATTTTATCTGACATAATTTATGCCATCCATGAATTTTTTGGATAATTTTAACATGTTTTTTATGATTTAAAAGAGTTTTTTTAACTTATATTCTTGTTATGGTATTTTAAAATTCAACTAATGAATAGTGTCAAAATTGGCACTATTGGTATTTTAAAATATAAAATATTTTATTAAATGATATTAAATTCATAAAAATATAATATTTTTTAAAATGGTTAGTATAAGTACAAATATGTCATAAATGGCACTTTTTGGGTCGTTTGATATGTTATGGTAATTACATTAATCCACAAAGTGTAAATAACAAAAAATCACAGCAAGGTTAAAAAGGGTAAAATAAGGGTTAAACCAAAACAATAAGGATTAAAAAATATTAAAAACTTGTATAATTTTAATTTTATGATGGTTATTCGATCCAAAATAATATTATCTTTAAAATAAATAATCTTGGGACCATTTGGAACTGAAATTGGATTTATATTAATTTAATATTTTAAGAGTTTCCAAGGGTGCTCCTCCCCTCTCTTATAAAAAGGTACCCACTCTTCTCTTATACTCACACTTCTAAAACCTTTTTGTTCGACCAATATCTAGAAAAAATAATTCCTATAATCCATCTCCATGTTCTTGAGGCCTTATTTTAGGTATAACACCCTTCTTAGCAGTGTTAAGGTGTTCTTCAAAGGTGATCAACTGAAGAAGATGTGTAGTTTTTTAAGTGTTTTTGTTTTATTTCTTCTTCCACTTCCTCTAAATCTTATTCTTCTAAAATGAAATAATAAATAAATTATAATCAATATAATTAGATTTTATTATGTTAATATCATCACCTAAATACATCACCAATTTCATCAAATGGGAAATGAACATTTTGTTCGTGTGTACGGTGGACTACCGTGTCACGAACCGATATAGTTCATTTTTCATTACCGTCTATCAAGACTGGTTATAATGATGGAATAAATGTTTATATATGATATTAATTACATATTTATAATTTTAAAAGAATAATATTTCAATTGTTATCTTACCTTCCATGCACATAAAAATGATAATTTCGTTCGTGTGTACGTGTGAACTATCACCTCCACACAGTAATGTGAATCATTTTTATTCACCACATCACTTGTATGATATATATATATAAGTATATTCAAATGATTATTATGATTTTAATAATATTATGATCATTATTTAAATTTAAAATAATAATTACCTCATTTCCATAATGATAAATGAAAAATAGAAATGTTACTCATGCGTACGTACGGCCTACCATCTCCATGATTATAATGTTGTTCATTTTTCATACCATAAATGAATGGTTTGATTTAAAAAGTATAATTTATGTATAAAAGTGATTATTATTTCATGAATTTTATTCTAGAGATGATGGAATTATGACTACAAGGACTAGTGGCATCAAAACCATGTTCATTTTTTACTCAAGTACCAAATATCGACAAAACATTCGATATGAACTTAAATAATTGTGTAATTTTTATAACATGGTAATAAGTGATATAAAAGAAATATTAAGATTTAAAAATTTTATTAATAAATTATAAATTAACCTAAGTTTGATATTTAGGAATATAGATATTGTACGTGATGATTCAGGCTCGCGGTAAGGGACTTCATCTCAATCTCCTTCCATTAAGGCATGTTTTGATAATATACACCACCTTCATTTATACAATGTATAATTAACCCCTTTGACTTTTAATTTCATTCAAATTTTTTTGAAAGGAATATTTTCCTATGAATCATTTTACTAAATGACAAAAGGAATGTTTTTTAACGTACTGGGTGATAATGAATTTTCCGCCATTGCCACCATTATTTAATATTTGGATTCCTCTATAAGTCTTAATGTTTTTTAAAGGAAAATAAATACCATATTCCATTTTTTTGTATTTTGGTATTGAAAACGGTTTTCAGAATGGATTTATTTTATCAATATCTTGAAATTATGTTTTGTGATTACAATGTGGAAATGTTATTTTACCTTTATGCTTGTTAATGTGTTATGATTATGTTATGGTTCTTGGGTATTGCTTATGTATACCGGTGGTTCCATGACAAAATGAGGGTGGGTGAGACCATGATATCTCTCCAATGCATTGGGTAATTAGACTGAGTTAACTGGTTGGGTTTATCTTAATAGATTTATGGAATACACTCTGATGGGTATTCCAAATTTAACCATAAAGGTTACTTCCTATGTAGTTGTGAAAGCTAAAATGTAAGTATGATATGGATATCGCAAGTTACCTTTATGATTTATGATTGATAAGTATTTTTTTCATGAATCTTATGACTTCATGAGGTATATTAAAGAGATTATGTTTTATGGGTGAAAAGTATGATTTCATGGGATTATAAGTATTAATGTACTAATGTTTTCTTTCCTTGTCTTATTTCCATTACTGAGATTTTTGTGCTCATCCCTAATTTTTGAAATGTTTTTCATAGGGTATATGGATGGGTAAAATAAATGAAGAAGTCAATATGAATTTTATGAAGATTTTTATCAAGAAAAATAAATCATATTTTATTTTAAAGAGTTTCATTTTGTAAAAAAATGGATACAGAGTAGAAGAATCTAATTTGTAATATTTGAGTTGTTATGTAGTAGTTATGGCCTAATTCTCTAAAACTATAAACCTAAAATATCCTCAATGTAAATTCTTGATTTAACTCAATATTATGAAATGTTTAAGGTTGGGGCCTTATAATTACATGTGGATAAAGTGATGGGGAAACAGAATGTCAGATCAAGAAAATCTAGTGAATCAAACAAGAAATCAAAAGGACCTTCTAGGAGTAACTTCTCCACACCAGTTCTAAATAAATATTTATTATCATTAAAAAATCATGTAGATACCACTTTTAAAGATGAAAATATGACTTTCATTCTATATTAATAAGAAATATTTGGAACTTTTGTTACAGATGTAGTTAGTCTCAAGAGTATAATTGGGATTTTTATGTTTTAATTGATGGGAGCCTTAGTTGTGAATACAAATATAAGGTTCATTTTCATAATATTTCTATACAATTAGTGATATAATATGTTCATTGATTTTAATAACTATTCATATTTTCTACAGGAATTTATATTACTACTATATAAATGGAAAATCGTATGAAACATGATTTGGATTCATTAATCCTTATATCATTTCTACTAAAAAATTGGATAAGGAATAAATTGATAAGATGAATGGTGAGTTATATGGTGGATTTTAGAGAAAAAAAGTAGACGATGGACTCTTTTTTATACCTACAATGTAGGTTTATAACTATATAATCTAATCACATAAAATATATTTTTATTTTTTCATTGCTTTTTTTTTGTTTTTTTAGAAAGCACTGGATGCTGATCATGCTCAATCTGGATACCCCAAATATTATTTTTTAGATCCAATACATAGATATCTAACAAAACGACCACACATAATGTGTATTTTAAATTTATAATACAATTAAATCAACATTTAATAGATAAACTATGAATTATATGTTTTGGTCTATGTTTTAACAATAATTTGTTATGATAATGTGATCTCTAAATATAATATAAATCATGGCATGAGGTTGGTGAATGAATATAAAATGCATATGGATTAATTAAAATGTAAATAGATTAAGGTATATATATAAATATTTAACTATCAAAACTTATTTCAAAATAATTTACTTATTTTGATGAATGTTTCTGTAGTGTCTAATGTAAGATAACAGAAATGATTGTGGATATTATGTTTGAAAATTTATGAGAGAGATCATAAACCATGAAAATATCACCATCCCCAAAGATGTAATTTCCAAAGGTAATTACAATTTCATTAAAAATAGTTCTTAATAATTTTTTTCTATATTTTCTCAACACTACCAAGATTATCAACAACCTTCTTACTCAAAAGAAGAAGTAAATTTGTTTAGAGATGAGTGTCCAGCATACATGGTGTTGAAATGTTTTCCGAAAACAAATTTAGGTAATTACTTGCTATGTTTGTGGTCTATTATAGGCTATGACCTTAGAAATATATTTGGGGTGTGAATAATTTGTATCAAAATGGTTATATATTATTTTTGATATGTTTCTCAAGGAGAAGTATAATGGATGAAATCAATTTGTTTCGAAATGAGAAGAAAACATGGTGTCAGAATGTATACAGGAATCATGAAGAGGTGAATTCTTACTACTTATTTAGTTAGTTTTCTCATCATTTTATCTACTTTTTTTAGTTAATTTCCTTATCATTTTTAGAATAAAATTAGACTAATTCCCTCTATAGGGTTTGATAATGGGTGGTGGTAAATGATAGAACAAAAGAACAATACAGTCATTTCACTTTGGTGTGTGGTGGAATTATTTGGGCTATTCAGTCATCAATTAGATGCATGATATAATATCAGAAATTTTTGTGAAATCCATACAAGTAACACATCAAGTTTACATTATTGAAATGGACTGACTAAAATTGATTCTTTTTAATTCACATAATGTGAAATTAAATCATCCCATCATTATATCATAGATAATATCACAATAATTACATGATTATAGTTGTTTAACCTATCCTTATTATGCATATAGATACCTGTTCATTGGATCACCATCAAAAAATGTGTCCACTAGTTTGTCACTAATATGCATGTGCACATTCATTATGTAAAATTATTCATGCTCACAATCTCATTAATAAAAAATTCATCATCATTCTCAATAAAAAAATACATGATAATAGGGATGTTCACATTTTTATGAGAAAATAATGATAATGTTATGTTAGAGTTTATCATCAATTAGAATATTGAAAAGGATATACTAATCTATAGTGCAATATAGAAATACATAATATATGCTCTAGATTTTAGTGTCATTTGGATTATATAGAGTGTTATACTCATGTTTAATACTTTCAAAAAGGGGTAAACAATTTATAATGGAGTTTAGTGTATTTTGAAAATATATAATGGGTCATACTAAAGTCTTTTCCATAAAATAATTTAAATGGTTTATCATAGATTTTTTACTCTCTATAATGGTGAAAGGGAAAGATAGATTTTATTATGGTCTATAAAAAACTCAAATTTAAATATTTATTTTAGTTTAATCAATGAATGCTAATAGGTTTACACTAATGGTCAGTGTTTTCTAAGAATAAATAAATGGATACAAAAATGTTTAGTATAATACAGGAATATATAATGTGTTATTCTAGTTTAATGTAGAAAATAATAAGGAAAATGTTTATATATGAGTTTTATACCAACCCAAAAGGATAAAAGTTTTTATGGGAATTTTGTGTAATATGTGAATTTTATTTTATTGTAAAGTGGTTAAATATATCATGTTGTTCTGACTGAGCTTATAAAATATTTTCTTTTAGGGTCAAGTAATATTAACTGAATTCCTTTTATTTTAGTTTTATATGAACAAGAATAATTATATTATAGTTTAATGATATATAACTAAAAAATTCTTTTTAGTTGATTTTATCATCATTTTATCTACTTTTTTAGTTAATTTCATCGTCATTTTTATCTAATAATTATTTTTTAATTTTCATAAATATTATAAAGAAATGACTTTTTCAAAAAGGATGATTCACTCCTATAATATTATCATGCACTCAACAAATATTTTGCGCTCATGAAAATGTGAATTTCTACTACTTATTCAGTTAATTTTGTAACCATTTTATCTATTATTTTTAAGTTAATTTCCTTATAATTTTATCTAATAGTTATTTATTTTTTCCATGGATATTTTGGGAAGTCATGTTTTTTCTACAACCATCTGCAGCAAGCCATAAAAGAGAGAGCATGCTACTTTTGGATGAGGTGTTTCAGGTAGCAGGGGTTTCCTCTTCCGTCTAAATGAAACATTTCTTTCTTTTTTATCTTGGTGAAAATAGTGGAAATAAAAACACACATCACATACTCAATTAGTTGCACCTCAATATGATACATAGTGTTCTCGGTATGACTCGAACTATATGTTTTTAGTTTATAATTTTCATTTTAGTTCAAAACACACATCACATACTCAAAACTAAGCAAACACATTCTTCCAGATCCAAACTGCATTCACCTATATCTATATTTTATCAAAGAAATTTATTGATTTAAAATACAACTTGGTTGGTTTGTTATTTTCAAATATTTCAAAAACTTCTTCTCTTTCATGGGATTTCCAATCTTGACGTTTTCATAGTAAAATCATTGTCTATAGAAGTAAGTAATTAATGGTATCCTATCCAGAAAAATAGAATAGCTTACATTCATTAAATATCTCATCAAGATTCATCCCATTCTCCTTATTCCCTCCATGTTATTCAATTTCTTGTGCATTGAAATTCATAAGTATACCCATTATTTTATATGGATTTCCTTTACCTATCTTCATTGCCTCTTATTTTTTATGGATGATACCTTTGATCAAGGAACTGATTTGATAGTGGATTTCATAATACCTCTTATTTTTTTCTATAGGCACAAACCTTCATATGATTTTATTAGTTTTAGGCTATTATGTAGATGATAATCGATGAATTTTTTAGGTAAAAGATACTAATTTTAATACTCAAGGGGTTAATACAGTTCCTTACATGCAATGTGGTAACAAGACTGAAATGATTTCCTCTATCCAAGAATACAATTCGAGTGGGAATCTTTCAATAACATGGTAGTTATTACCATAATTCAATCCCAAATTAGGCACATAATAATGAGTAAAAAGAAAGAAATATATAGACATGAAGACCTCATCGATCAAACGCTTCATTGTGAGGGTTAAAAGCGGAAATATGAAACAAGAATCACAAGGGATCAATATTGGAAGTAATGGTTATTCATGATATATTCAATTAATATTTATGGGACTTACTATGTATTTAATAGTTATTCTAATCATAAGATCTCAATATTGGTATTAATAGTTATTATAAACACTCAAAGTGTGTGTTTCCAATTTAAAATGAAATTTTAGTAAAAAGGATAAGTGATATACTCAAAAACTATAAAACGCATTCAGATTGTTTTGATACTTTATGAAAATGATTTATAAGTCATTTTTAATATGTAGGAATCAACCACACCTCAATCTAATTCACATTGTGATCAGTATAACTCCAAGTGTGTCTTTTTATTTAAATTTGACATTAATTTTAGTAAAAATGACAAGTGACATACTTAAAACTAAGAAAATGCATTCAGATTATTTTTAAACTTTAGGAAAATAATCCATAAGTCATTTTTGATGTATATTAATCATCTATACCTCAATAAGAAACACAGTTTTTCTGGTATGACTCCAAGTGTGTTTTTTATTTAAAAATGACATTAATTTTAGGAAAAAAGACAAGTGACAAACTCAAAACTGAAAGAACACATTTGTATTGTTTTGATAATTTAATAAAATTATCCATAAGTCATTATTGACATTTATGAACCATTTATACCAAAATCAGATACATGGTATTCCTAGTATGACTCCAACTGTCTTTTATTTATAATTGAAATTAATTTTTAGTAAAAAAGACAAGTGACATACTCAAAACCAAGAAAACACATTCAGATTGTTTTGAGACATTATTAAAATGATCTATAAGTCCTTTTTATGTTTAGGAATTTTCCACACTGCAATCTGATGTACGATGTTCCCATTATAACTCAAAGTGTTTGTTATCAATTTAAAACTAACATTTCAGTTCAAAAAGTGTTTCACTCATTCAAAACTGAGAAAACACACTCATATTATCTATATAATTTAATAAAATGATTCATTATTAATTTTTTATGTATAATAATCAATCTCAAATCAAAATAACACATGGTGTATCCAAGTATGATTCAAAGTGTGTGTTTCCAGTTTAAAATGATATTTTAGTAAAAAGGAAAATTTACATTATCAAACCCCATTAAATAAATTAATATTATTTAGATACTTTATGAAAACAATCCATGAGTCATTATTGACATGTAAGAATAAATTTTACCTCAATCTGATGCATGGTGTGACTGGTATGACTCCAAGTGTATCTTTTTTATTTAAAATTGGCATTAATTTTAGTAAAAAGAACAATTGACATACTCAAAACTGATAAAATTCATTCATATTATTTTTATACTTTAGGTAAATGATACATAAGTTATTTTTTATGTGTATAAATAATCCACACATCAATAGGACACACAATGTGATCATTATGTCTCCAAGTGTGTCTTTTTATTTAAAATTGACATTAATTTTTGTAAAAAACACAAGTGACATAATCAAAACTTATAAAATGCATTCATATTTTATTGATACTTTAGTAAAATGATCCATAAGTAATTTTCTGATGTGTATGAATCATCTTCACCTTAATATGATCCACAATGTGCCCAATATGACTCCAAGTGTGTCTTTTTATTTAAAATTGACATTAATTTTAGTAAAAAAGAGAGGTGACATAATTAAAATTAAGAAAACACATTTATATTGTTTTTATACTTTAGGAAAACAATCCAAAAGTCCTTTGTGATGTATATGAATCATCTGCACCTCAATCTAATACACGGTGTTCCTAGTATGACTCAAAGTGTCCATTAACAGTTTAAAATTGACATTTTAGTTCAAAATGTGTGTCACCCACTAAAAATAGATAAAACACACTCATATTGTATTTATAATTTAGGAAAATGATTCAAAATTCATTTTTGACATGTATGAATTAGTCTCACATCAAACTGACATACGATGTGACCATTTTGACTCAAAGTGTGTGTTTCCAGTTTAAAATGACATTTTAGTAAAAAACAAAAGTGACATACTCAAAACTAAGAAAACACATTACGATTATTTTTATACTTTATTAAAATGTTCCATAAATCATTTTAGGTGTGTAGGAATTAGCCTAAACTCAATCTAATACATGGTGTGACTGGTAAGACTCCAAGTGTGAATTTTTATTTAAAATTGATAATAATGTTAATAAAAAAGACAAGTGACATACTCCAAGATGAGAAATCACATTTAGACTATTTTGATTCTTTATCAAAATGATTAAAAAGGCATTTTTTACATATATGAATCATTCTCACCTCAATCTGATGCACGGTTCGACCGGTATGACTCCAAGTACATTTTTTTATTTAAAATTGACATTAATTTTAGTAAAAAATACAAGTGGCATACTCAAAACCTAGAAAACACATTCATATTACTTTTATACTCTAGGAAAAATCCACAATTTATTTTTTATGTATATTAATCATCATCACCTCAATCCAATGCATGATGTGACCATTATGACTCCAAGTGTTTATTTTTATTTAAAATTGAAATTAATTTTAGTAAAAAAGATAACTGACATACTCAAACTGATCAAACGCATTAAAATTGTTTTGATACTTTAGTAAAATTATAAATAAGTCATTTATGACATTTATTAATCAATAACACATCAATCTAATACATGATGTTCCTGGTATGACTCAAAGTGTTTATTATCAGTTTAAAATTGACATTTTAGTTTAAAAATTATCACTCTTTGAAAATTGAGAAAACACACTAAGGTTGTCTTTATAATTTATTAAAATGATTCATAAGTCATTTTTGACATGTGAGAATAAATATCACATCAAATCGATGCACTATGTGATCGGTATAACTCAAATTTCATGTTTCTAGTTTAAAATGATATTTTAGTAAAAAAGAAAAGTGACATAATCAAAACCAATAAAACACATTTGGATTGTTTTGATACTTTATAAAAACAATCCATAAGTCATTTTTGACATTTATAAATCATCCTCACCTCAATAATATGCATGGTGTGATCGTTATGACTCCAAGTGAATGTTTTTATTTAAAATTTACATTAATCTTAGTAAAAAAGACAAGTGACATACTCAAAATTGATAAAATGCATTCGGATTATTTTGATACTTTAGTATAATGATCTACAACTCATTTTTGATATTTATAAATCAACATCACCTCAATCCAATGCATGTTGTGACTGATATGACTCCAAGTATGTCTTTTTATTTAAAATTGACATTAATTTTAGTAAAAAAGACAGCAGACATACTCAAAAACTGAGAAAATGCTTTTGGGTTATTCTGATACTTTAGTAAAAAGATCCATAAGTCATTTTTTATGTTTATTAATCATCCTCACCCCAATATGATACATTATGTTCCCATTATTAATCAAAGTTTCTATTATCAATTTAAAATTGACATTTTAGTTCAAAAGGTGTCACTCACTTAAAACCAATAAAACAAGTTTAGATTGTCTTGATAATTTAGGAAAATGATTCATAAGTCATTTTTAATGTGTAGAAATCAGTCTCATGTTAAACTGACATGCGATGTAACCGATATGACTCAAAGTGAGTGTTTCTAGTTTAAAATTACATTTTAGTAAAAAACACAAGTGACATACTCAAAATCAAGAAAATGCATTCGGATTGTTTTGATATTGTAGGAAAATTATCCATAATTCATTTGGTACATGTATAAATTATCCAAAACCCAATTTGACACATGGTTTGACCGGTATGACTCCAAGTACATTTTTTCAATATGTAAGTGTCATTATATTTTAAAGTGTGCATCACATCACCAAAATTGAGCAAACACTATCAGATTTTTTTCTCACCATTTTATCTATTATTACTTAATTAATTTCCATATCATTTTTATCTTATAATTATTTATTTAATTTTCATATAGATAATGTTTGAATACTAACAAGAAATGGGGTGACGTGTAAGAATAAACCACAACTCAATTTGATACACAGTGTTCCTGGTATGACTCAAAGTTTAGTTTTAAAATTTTAGTTTAAAATTGAAAATTTCTATATAATTTATTTATTTATAGTATTATTAAAATAAGAATTATTTTATTATATATGTTCATTATTTTTCTTGAGCTAGGATAATTTGTTCAGCAATATCATGAGTGGGGGTCAGGGGCCAAAGACAAGGGAACATTGATGTTTTTTAATGTATGTGATAATTTATAATTACTCATGTAATTTTATTACCCAATTTTTGAAATGTTGATAATATAGTGTTTTTTTCGTGTATTTTTGTTGTAAAATTTATTTCATTTATAATATTTATTGTACATGTCTGCTATTTCTAGTGATATCTATATTGTATTTGTGTTGTTTTTAGTGATACAGTGTGTTGTAAATATAGAATCACACTACATTATGCCCCTTTATCAGTGATAAATAAAATAACTAATAAATTCTTGGGTCTTTTAATCATGCTCTGGTAGTTAGTGCTTTTTTAGCGGTAACAAAGCCCAATTTTAGTGTTGTTAAGGGGATGTTTTGTAGTAGTGTTCCCTTCATTGAGATATGTGATATATTCATCACCTTCTTTCTTTTGTGTGGTGTATATACTACCTATAAATTTATTTTTTTATTTTTTTCATGAAAGTTTTATAAATTTAAACATCCATCCAAGTTTCTTTTTTTCTTGAGGCTTTGATTCAAATATTACCAAAATTGTAAGGGTTTATGTTTCAATATCACTTTTAATTGGGATTGTTTATGGTTGAATTTCCTTTGGGGGAATTATATACTCTTTACCTCCTAAACCCTATTTATCTTCTTCACCTCTAGTTATTTATGATATTTTCAAGTATTAGTACCATTTTCCCTCTCTTTGGTACTCAAAAATACCGAAAAAATATTTTTAATAAAAATTCAACCTTATATCTCATTTTTTGTCAAGAATCTTTCTTCCCAAAGTCCATTTTCTTAAAATTGTTTTATTTAATTTTTTTTACCTATAATTAAATTTTTAATAAATGTATTTTCTATTTCCTTTTAATTTTATTACAAATGATTAAAAGGAATCTTTTCAAATTTTTTCTATACGAATCACTTTTTACTTTTTTAATTAACTGTGAAAAGAATTTTTTCTTTTAACATATAAGGTATGAAAATATTTTCTTTTTTTCATGTAATTTATTTATCATTTAAATTCATTTACAATTTTATGTGTTTTTCAAAAGAAAATCTTATTCCCATTTTTCTTGGAATTTTTAGTTTTTAAAGGTTACCAAAAGAAATAGATAGATTTTCCTCTTGTTTTTCGATACATATTTTTAATGATTTTATAAATTTTATTTTCATGGATGTTAGCGTCATTTAATAAATCTTATGATTCACTGGGGATATGCTCTAATGATACTATCCACATTATTTCTCTAAATTTCTTACGATAATTTTTTGAGGAAATTATCATGAAACTTGTTTCCTTTCATGGGTTAATCATGAATTTCTAGAATTATGATGTTTTAAGGAAGTTATCATGATATTTGTTTCTTTCCCATGAGTTAATTAATCTTTGAAGTAATAATGAATATTTCTTATTCTTATGGAAGATATATGAATAGTTATTATTATGTGATGGGTGGGTCTGTTATATCGCTCCAATGCATTGGGTAATGTTTTATATCTTATGAGCTAAAGAGGGTACATGGGTGTTTAGCCCAAGCCTAAAGATACATGGACAATTATCCCAAACCCAATAAAGTACACTGGTGGTTAGCCCAAGCCTACTATGTGATGAATTTCCTGGTGGTTATCCTTGACATGTGATCTCTATGCTTATTTTTATGGCACATTCTTATGTCATATTCTTATGACAATGTTATGATTTTATGGTTCAAGGTTGTTTGATGTTAAATAGTCTTATGAATCATGTCTTATGTTATACCAATGATTTATTCCAAGACTCATTATTTGATATTTATGTCTTTGGGTATGACCTTTATGTACCATGATTATGTTCTTATACCCTTATGATCATATTATTCTCACTTACGACCATCGATTGATACCCCCCATGTTTACCCTTACTAAGAACCTGATCTCACCCATTCTTATGTTCTATTTTACCCAAGTTATGATGAAGGGTATTAATTAATATGAATCTAGAAGGTTACCATATATGAAGAATGTTCATGGTAGATGTTTAAGTTTTTTTATAAATAAGTTGATTATGTATCTAGTCTCTAAAGAAACTAAACCTCTATAGTTATAGGGTTGTATTATTATGAGATGTATTGAATATTCATCTAAAAAGATGTGATGTTTATTTATGAAATTCTTGGTTCACCTTAGTACTCACCTATGATATCAATCCAAATAAACTATGGAGGGGGATTCTAAGTGACCAACTCAACACATATTAAAGAAACTAAGGTTTACTTCATTATCTATGTGTGACTATTAGAACAAAAGAATAAACTGATGGATTTACCTAATATCTTCATGATTGAACGTCCACTTGAATAGGTGGAAATAAAAATATTTCAAGAGATGAGAAAGCATGGACCATAACACCACAAAGTCATATTTATTCTCTAGTTGAATTAGAATGTGTCTTTTATTCAAGAGACTAACTGTAGTGAATCTTTTTTCCTTATAAAACTTAGGATTATATTAAGGATTGTTTTTGAAGACAGACGCTAAGACAATGTGTGATTATGAGGCCTCGAGATCCAAGTATTGATATTATAAAAATATTAAATATATTAATATCACAAACTCATAGTTTTATTGAAATAGTGTAATAAATATCAAATGGTGTCTTAGAACAGAAATATGATACTACGTTTGATTTTGGAATGTGGGGTTTACCCTAGGTATGACCTAAGGTTGGTTGGTGTCGAACATCTGGTTGAGGTAGTCATTGGCAGGTGTGTTTAATTAAAATAAATTATTTATTTATTTATTTTTACTAAATTTCCTAACCTAGAGAAACCTCTATAAGTACCCACTTATAATGATTCTCCCAGGTTAGGTTCATAAACCTTGGGAAGATTGAGAGGAGCTCTGGCCATTCTTTATTAGAGGATCATATCGAAGGACAACAGGTGATCAAATCATAGTGAATTGAGTGGCATAAAACATGGTAGGACTTATACTTTTTACACATTATTCACCGATGATCAATTCAAATCAATGTAGTGGTTTATTTATTTTTGATTAAATTTTTAAAGCATGGATTTGAACTGATTTCTGTGATCTATGATTGTTCGTTCTTCCCATACACCCAGTATCTGAGTTAAATTGTTTAATTAAATTTATTCTTGTCATGTAATAATATCATCCTAGATATCATTTTCATATGATCATTGTTTGAGATATAATGATGGTTATACTTTTGTTCTTGTGTTTTTCCCCTTCATGTTCTTCATGTTCTTCATCATTGGACCATGGGATCATGATTTAACTTTTTCAGGGCAGGTTCAAGCATGATTGAACCCCCAGATTCATGGTTTTTGTGTTAACAAGGAACAAATTGGTGTTTTTTGGATGGATCAAGATGGATTACAGGTGATACATTGTGGATCTAGGATACACAAGTGACGACGGGCGATGAGAGGTGCACGGGATGCCCGGTAGTTTCAAGCGGATGATTGGATTCTGTTTTCCAGTCACTGAAGGCCAGGAAATGATGGTCAAAGACATTTTACTTTAATCTCATGTGATCAAATTTAAAGACTCGTGAAGATGATCTTGGATCTAGAAACCATATGAAGAACTGAGTTTTTTATGAAAAACTTGACTACACTGTGTGTAGTATGATGAAAACATGTTGTGAAATCACCTATGGTAATAGATCTTGGGTTTTGGACATAGTTAAGGATTACATGATGTGTGTCTAGGCCCACACATCATGTGAAACTTCCTAGTAATTCAATATGTATTCCATCTAGTGCATTTCTAGGACCCCATGTGGGATGACATGTCATGTACTTCGGGAGTACATAAGCACGAGTTGGCACTCGGGAATGGCCAGGTACACAAGCATAGCTAAAGCACACGGGAAGGACCTGAGTGGTTGAGACATTCCATTTATGACTCATACATTCCATGTAGTATGACATGTATTCCCAAGACATGTCTAGAGGAGAACATGGCTAGGCGATGAGTTGGGGTCAAACGTCGTTTGGACCCCCATACACACCGTGTATTCCCTACTTCAACTTCTCTCTCTTGTATATCCTTCTTCAGGGCTCAAATTGTGTCTCTTAAGTATCTTATCCTGGGTGTTTTTTCATGTAGAACAAAATTGTGGACTTCACTATTGAATAAAAGATACAATGTGTGGTATTACAATCATGACTCTTCTTCAGGTGACACTTGAAAATTGCATTGATTAGGGCAGGATCATCAGAGAGATGTTGGGGTTGGAACTCCTTTGTCGCACTAGGGATAAGGTCCCCTATACTCTTTATATAGATAGAGATATTACTCACCTACAGTGGGAGTGATTACTCTATCTACAGAGTGGTACTCTCCCATCTTCGAACTTCGGAAGCATGTGGATCCTCCATGGGAGTTGTGGAGCCCTCATCTACGGAGCACATTAGCGGGGAACAAACCCATCCACATAGATTCTGGTGAGGTTTCATTTGATATTGGGCATCGGTGATAGAATTTTGGAGCTTTAGGAAGACTCATCAACTTTGGATGGGTTGTGAGATAGAGATCCTCTTTATCTCTCATTTGGGATTCCTTATGAGTATATATATATGTTGGGTTTTGTTTCCCTATTGATTTGGGTTGAGATGAAATTTTTTTGTATCTCTCTATTTCTCTCTTTATTGTTTTTGAGGAATCCCACTAGGTAAGTATATACTCAACCCTGCATGGGATTTTCCCAAACTTGTCATGTCTTATGCAGATAATGGATAGATCAGAAGTGAATTTGGTGGAGCTTAGGGATACTTGGGTGCATTGACCACATATGGAGGTTGGGACTTGGAGATCAAGATTCGGGCTCTCTCATTTTTAATTTATTCAAGTTGTTTTTAGTTTGGGACTTTATTTCTAGTTGGAAATGTATTTTTCCCCTTTCTTTTCCACTTTGTCTTATATTTTGGAACTCTGTTCTATTCCCTAGAGTTTATTACATTCATAGTTTTCTCTATATGTTATATTATTTATTATATTCCTCTACACTATTTCATGGAGATGGTTGGGTCTGTTCATGTAGGTACATTAAGAAAATGACTCTAATTTCATTTATTCCTTCTTGGCATTTGTTTCTAGACACTAGACTATTGAAGGTAGGCTTGGGGTTTTGATGAGTTGGCCTTCTATCATCCAGGTCAGCCCGTGTGGGTTGGGTCATCACATAGTGGTATTAGAGTAGTTCATTTCTTTGGATGGTGTTTGGAGTTTTCCCTTATGAGGAATTTTTTAGGACTTAGGGAAATTATTTCAAAGTGTCTCAAGTGCGGCTTTCAGGCCAGGGAACCCAGTGCTGGTGTGGCGGCCGACATATCCACACATCAGGAATCTGAATACCTACTTGTCAACTTGGCATACTGATACATTGGTTGTAGGAAAAAATGGTATATGCATCATATAGGATAGAGTCCTTTGACATTCCTTCTTGATTCAACTCCCCATGTATATATGATCATCTAAACAGGGTATGTCTTGATTACTTTCATGATTCTTCTACAAAGATAGCAATCCAGGTTACCGATTCAGGGTCATGATGACAATCCAATGAGTGATGAGGCCTCCATTAAAGGGTCATCTCAAGAGGTGTTTCCTCCAGTCGGGAAGAGATAAGTACCCCCACCTATGGAGAAATAGTTAGTACCAGCAGTTCAAGCTAATGATGTGTGTAGGCTTAGTGCAATCCATGAGTTCCAGTGTTAGAGACTGTTGAAGTTCCTTGTTGATCTTGATCCCTAGGCAATGGAGGATTTTCTTGAGTTAGTGATCCAATTATTTATGCTAGTTTAGACCCTGACTTATCAGATGGTTGTGCTATCAACTAGTATTTTCTATAGAACATCAAGGAGATGGTGGAGTCTGGTCATGCAAACTCATGACGAGATGACACTCTCATGGTTCGACTTCCAGAAGTTGTTTCATGAGTATTATTACCCCTTATTCTTAGTTTTTGTTCATATATAAGATCTTATTGAGCTAAAACATGGTAGTATGATACTTACTGAGTATACTAAAAGGTTCACCAACCATACGTGGTACTCCATTGATATGGTACAAGATTTATTATTTCGGGCAAGGAAGTTTGATCAGGGTCTCCTCTGAGATATTTGAGCCAGTGTGGTCGCCTTATGACTACCCACTTATGCTGGAGTGTTTTATTGGGCTCTAGTGACTGAGATCTTCCTTAAAGAGTTATTTCGAGCAGTTGGATCCAGTGGTGGGAACCATGTAGTTGATTCATCTGTAGCAAGTATTAGGCATCAAATGTCAAGTTTTTGACAGAGGAGGCATTATTATTCTCAGAATCAGATGCATGGATATATGAATCAGGTATTAAATAGAGGATTAGTCAACCTATAGAGGATTTATGTTATGCTTAAAATGGGAAAGGTTTCTTGGCTTTTGATTTCCCAACCCCTCATGCTTAGTAGGACAGGCAGACTGTAGATGGACCTATATGGTAGAGGTAGTATTGTGGTCAAGAATCTCCTAGACATGTCCAGGGAATCCCTTAGGGATGCAGTGTTGGAAGAGGGTAAATAACTGGTCTATAAATAGGGGTAGTTAGTGGAGGAAGACTCTAAGATATACTACCACCACTGGCACCAGGTGGTCCAAATCAGGGTCATGGAGCTGGTAGTAAGGGTCGTGGGCAGTTTCATACCATGGAGGGCTATGACCAAGCTATACATTAGATGATCTAAGTTACAATTTGAGTTTATTATACTCTTTTATCAATACTAGTAGACATAGGTGTAAGTCATTCCTTCATCTATTTATTCCTAGTGCAAGGGTTAGAGCTTCAAGTTGAGACTTTAGGCTAGCAGCTATGTCTGTAGGTTCCTACATGGAGTGATTCTTTGATATCACATATCTTCTAGCAGTGAAAGATATCTATCAGTGGATAGAGTTTATTTTGGGACCTCTTGGTCATCACAATCATACCTTACGACTTTATCTTGGGTATATATTATTTTTTCATAGTTCAAGACCATATTGAATGTCATCACAAATGATTCATATTCAAAGGGATAGATGGGAATAGATTCTCCTTTTTGGTTGAGAGATATCTCATTTCGAATTTAGTGGGTCTTTAGGGTAGTAAGTTGTAACCCATCACCCATAATTTGGCAAGTTTATCCCTTGGCATAGTAGACTCTTTATGTATCTAGATTCCTTTGGTAGTGCAGTAATTTATGGATGTATTCCTCAAGTATTTTTTGGGACTACCACCACAAAGGGAGATAGACTTATGAATTTATTTTAACCTCAATACCATGATGATATCCTTTATGTAATATCGGATGGCCCATATCGAGATCCAAGGTGCATTTGGAGGACCTTCAAGAGAAGGGATTTATCAGACCCAGTGTGTCCCCCTAGGAATCTATTATTTTATTTGTGAAAAAGGTGGATGGGATCTTGAGGATTTGTATTGATTATCATCACTTGAACCATGTGGTTATAAAGAAAAATTACCCCTTGTAGAGTATTGAAAACTACTTTGAGCAGTTGTGAGGCCTGAGTTGGTTCTCAAAAATCGATCTCAAGTACAACTACTGCCAGTAGAGGTTCTATAAGGTTGATATTACAAATATAAAATTCTGATGTTGTTATGAACACTATGAGTTCTTGGTGATGCCTTTCTGTATGAAAAATTCCCCCACTATGTTTATGGATTTTATGAACCGGATCTTACAACCATACTTGGACCGATTTGTGGTTTTCTTCATTGATGACATACTCATTTACTCTGTGTTAGAGGAGGAATATGAAGATCGCCTAAGGGTGGTTCTAGACTTAATCTGAGAGAATCACCTATATGGTAAGACCTTGAAGTGTCATTTTTGGATCCACGAGGTTCACTTTCTGGGGCATGTCATTTCTGAACACAGTTTATCTGTGGACACATAAAATATTGATGCAGTGCTTTCTTAGGAACCACTCAAGGGTGTGATAGAGGTTTGGAGATTTCTTGGATTTTAAAGGTACTAAAAAAGGTTCATGTCTAGATTTTATAGATAAAAAGACCCTTTGACTTCCCTAACATAGATAGATCATTCTTTTACTAAGACTGAGAAGTTTTAGAGATCCTTTGAGGAATTGAGGTTGAGGCAAACTAGTGCTCCAATGTTGAGACTACCAAAGGAGGTCTTTGAGTATGTAGTGTTTTCTGATGACTCTAGAGATGGGCTCAGCTACATATCGATGCAGAGGTAGGTGGTTATTGCATATGGTTCAAGGAAGTTGAGACCCCATGATCAGAACTACGTGACTTGTGACCTAGATTTGGTAGCGGTAATATTTTCTCTGAAGATGTGGAGGCACTATCTTCCTGGAGAGAACTTTTTATTTACTCATGCCACTAGATTATCAGGTATATCTTTACTCAGAGAGATATTAACCTAATATAGAGTCACTAGTTGAATTTCCTATAGTAATATAACTTTGATATAGTCTATATTCCTAGGAAGGGAAACATGATGGTATATTCCATTAGCAGGAAGTCCCATTCTTGCTTGATATAGGAGGCATCTGAACAATTTTTTTCTTTACAGATAAAATTGTTGGAGGATAGGGGTTGATTTTATTAATAGTTTCATGACTTTTTATATACTACCTTTACTTATTTTATAGGAAATGTGCATAATTTTTCTGAAATGTTAATGTTTTAATACTAAGTATAATTTTTGAGCATTTTTAGAAGTAGTCTAATTGATTCAGTTTACTATTTTATTTATAAATATCACCATACTGATCCTAATTTTTTGGTTCCTATTTTTTATAATTCCTTATTCAATTTTTCACATATCATTAGAAGGAATCATTAGCCCATTCTGCCATTTGAATAGTCATATAGACCACACAAGAAGACCCACAGAATATGTGAAGAAACTGGCTCATCCATGAAGATTTAATTGATGGACTCCATCAGGAAGACCAAATTCCTTTATTCTCCTCCAAAGTTCTGGGAGAAATTTAAAGAGTCTTGTATAAAAAATTCAAGTCCCAAATCCAAATAAAAGGGGCCCAAATGATTCATTTAAATTCAGACCACTATTCTGGACGGGAAATAAAATCAGTATAGTATTCATGATATATCTCATGATTTAATCATCCAATCAAGATGATATTTTTCAGTGTGAAATAGGAGCTATATACGGATGACTTTGTTGAAGAAATTATTTGGATTTGAAGGTATCTTCCTATTGATAAATCCATTCACATTTTGGCCTTTTAAAAAGTATGGAGTAAAATGGACAGATTTACATTGTTTAATAAACCGGACATAACTTTGGTTACTTAAGTC
This sequence comes from Viscum album, assembly GCA_963277665.1. Classification (NCBI taxonomy): domain Eukaryota; kingdom Viridiplantae; phylum Streptophyta; class Magnoliopsida; order Santalales; family Viscaceae; genus Viscum; species Viscum album. The sequence goes on from OY728133.1 coordinate 32,615,096, forward strand.
CAATGGCTGCAATAATTTCAAAGTAGACAGAGGATATATTTATATACAACTTTTAATAATATTATATCTTGAGATTAGGCTGTATATATTATCAAAATGGCAATGCAAGTGGAGGGACAGACCAGGAATGAAAACAGTCCACTTCCTTGGGCTATAAATACATCCCCCTCCTCTCCTCCAAGGGGGTTGGAATTTTAGAAGATAGGATCACATATTGGCACGACAAAAGCCTTGAAAAGGGATTGGTAGGACTTTTAATACTCAATTTTTCACTTTAGATACCCTTCCTCCTCTTTTTGTTTCCTTTTACTTTTGTGTTGTTCTTCGTTTGTAATCTTGTAAGTCTTGGTTTTTGAAATTCTGTTTTAATGAAAGTTTCTTCTTCAATATCTATTATTCTCATCCACCTTCTATAGTTTAATATTAATTTTCTTAAAATAGTTTAAATCAAGTTAAAACCACTTCCCTTCTTTTTCTTCCTCGTTCAATTGAAAGTCTGTTTTTAATTCTCATTATCGTTTGTGTGCGTGTTCGACGCACCACTCTTTTTATTATCCCTTTCTTTTTTTTCTCTTATTAATTTATCATCATAATAATTATAACCAAATTATTAATAATTAAAATGCCTGATTAAATCTCTCTTTGGGGTGAGTTATAATTTGGGAATGTTAAGTGATTGAGAGCATTAGCTCGATGGATATTCTTTAAATTAACATTGTGTATGTTGGACTTAACATGTCATGGATTAAGGAAATATTTTGTTTAAAGTGTGGTTTCCATGGATTATTGGAACCTTAAATACACTACCATCAACAATATCTGATTAATATTAAAACCCTAAGATAATTTAATTCTTGTATTAAAGCCTTAACACTTAGTAATTCCAATCAACATTATCTTGTGAAGTGGGTGTTAATTTAAATACAATATAAAGCAAAGCTCAAGGATATCATAAGCTTAACTTCCTAATAATGAACTCACCCCAATCTTTATAAATTTTTTAAAACAATATATATCAATCAATCATTTCATAAGCTCTGTAAACAAACCCCCCAATCAAAATACAATTAACTAAAAACAACTGACTATTAAAAGGTATCATCGCCGAGGATTCGACCCGAGTGCTGCTATACACATTAGCAGAGCATTGGAACCTTGACCGGTCGATAGGAAACAATCGACCACACTTTAAAATGGTTTTGTTTCCAGGGATGGTGAAATTAAATAGTCTTTAGTTTCTGGTTATTGTAAAAAAAATTAAAAAAAAAATTGAAAAAAAAACACAAAGAAAACCCCGCCTTCCTGTTTCTTATAAAATATTTCTGAATGTCTCATAGCCTCCCAAACAATCCCTTTAATTTTTTTGACCCTAAAATTGAGCGAACACTTCTCCAACTTAGGAGTAACATAAGAGATAATCAAATAATTCCAGAACCAGTCCTTGTCCAACCAGTTGAATTAGATGTGGACAATCCTAGGGAATAAACACTTAAAGAACTTGCTTCCCCTGATATGAATTACCAACCTCTTGGTATTCAATATCCAAACATAGAGGTTGACTTCGAACTCAAATCGGGTTTGATTCATCTTCTTCCTCATTTCCATGGGCTAGCTAGTGAGGATCTGCATCTCCACCATAAAGATTTCCAAGTGGTGTGCTCTACCATGAAGCCTCAAGGGGTTTCTAAGGAACAAATAAAATTTCAAGCATTCCCTTTATCCCTAGCTGACTCCGCCAAGTCATGGCTCTACTACCTTCCTCCTGGTTCCATAACCACATGGAATGACATGAAGCAACTCTTCTTAGAGAAATTATTTCCTACTTCTCGCACTGCTTCTATCCAAAATAAAATAAGTGGTATTCTTCAATTCCCAAGTGAATCACTCCATGAGTACTGGGAGAGGTTCAAAAAACTTGTTGCAACCTGCCCACACCACCAAATACCTGATCAACTCTTGATCCAAGACTTCTATGAGGGGTTATTGGTGATGGAGAGAATGCTCATTGATACCTCAAGTGGTGGTGATCTTGTTGATAAAACTCCAGCAGCTGTAAGAGATCTTATAAGAAACATGGCTGAAAACACACAACAATTCCATACTCGAGCACATGATCAAGTAAAAAAATTCCAAGACAATCAATCCATAGATCTGAACAAGACGACTGAGTGTATGAGTGAACTTATAGGTCTTGTGTGACAACTAGTTTTGGCATCCAAAGCCCCAACATCATCTTATCCACAATCTATGTTTCCTGGACCTGTCAAAAACTGTGGAATCTGCAACTCATCATCTCATTCAACATACACATGTCCCCAACTTCAAGAGAATCAATCTAATTCATTTGGACCAATGGATCTCAATGCAGCATATGCTCAGTGAAACCCCAACCCTCAATAATCGGGTCAGTTTGTTAGAAACTTCAACCAACCCCATTTAGATCCCTTCTCTTCTAAATATAACCCTAACTTGAGATATGGGAATACCATTTTCCATCCCACTCAATACCCTCATCAAAACCCAAACCAATTCCAATATGGTCAAGGTGTTGGTAACTTCCAACAACCTTACCCTTTTGTTCCTCAACAACAAAGGAACAATCCTCCTCCTGGATTCCACTATCCTAGTGAGCCTTCCCAATTCCAAAACCAATACAATCACTTTCCCAAGAACCAAAATCAAGGTAATCCCAATTCAGGACAAGCCTCTTCTTCCAAGCAACCATGGGAAAGTGCAGTGGAAGATCTTACCTCATTCACCCATTCCATCCTCAAAAACATTGAAACCCAAATTGGTAAACTTGCATCCCACGTAATCCATCAACAAAAATAAAATTCTTCCCAACTCCCAGCTCAACCATTACCCAACCCCAAGGGTGATGTAATTGCAATTTCACTTATATCGGGAAAGCAAATTGTTATGCCTCAAGATAAGTCCTCCAACCCTCCTTTAAATGTTGACATAGAAAATGAAAAGAAAAAAACTTGAAAAGTAATCTGAATCCATTCCCTCACCTCCTTCCATTCCACTTAGGAACCCAATTCCTTTTGCTCAATCCATTTCTAATCCAAAGAAGTCATTTGAACCTGAACTTGAAATGCTTGGCATGTTTATATGTGTTGAATTCAACATTACCCTCTTAGATTCCATTAAAAAAATTCTTAAGTATGCCAAGTTTCTCAAGGATTTGTGTACCCATAAGAGGAAACGTAGGACCTTTGAAAATTTTTCCACCCAATAGTCCATTCCCATAAAGTGAAAAGATCTAGGGACCTTTATGGTTCCATGCCAAATTAAAAGTTCCAACTTTGATGATGCACTCATGGACCTAGGATCCTTAATTAATGTCATGCCCAAATCCATCTTCTCCAACCTTGGTCTAGGTCCCTTACATCCAATGGGTGTTGTCATTTAATTGGCCAATCAAAGCACAGCCAGTCCTGAGGGTATAATTGAGGATGTCCATGTTCGTGTCAATGATCTTATCTTCCCTGTTGATTTATATGTCCTTAACATGGAAGGTGAGACGAACTCTTCTCGTCTCCCCTAATTCTAGAAAGATCGTTCCCCATGACTGCTAGAACTAAGATTGATGTCCATTCAGGCATCTTATCTATGGAATTTGATGACCAACTGGTCAAGTTCAACATTTTCCAAGACATGCGATACACATATGAGGATCGCTCTACATTCTCAATCCATGCTTCTGAGTACACTTCTAATAGTCAATTGAACCCCAATACATCATGTTCTTCATGTTCAAATGATAAAGGATCTTGTGAAATCTGCACCATGATTAACCAAGGCATAAATGGTGAAGTTGATGTGGACCTCTCATTAATAGACTCCACAAATCTAGTGGAACTTGAAAACTATCTTGAATCCCACATCAACTTTGATCTCTACTACTCCACCTTGGACAGTATTAAGGAAAATTAATCTGAAGCAACTGTATTCCCTTCCTCCATTCCTGAGTTATCTAACCCACAAATGAAAGATGAGACTGATCTGAAACCTCTTCCTGAATACCTGAAATATGAATTCTTTTTCCATGATCACTCTTATCCTATCATTATCTCTTATTCACTTACCAAAACTGAGGATTCCAAACATGTTCAAGTGTTAGAGGAAAACAAAAAGGCCTTAGGTTGGACCCTAGATGACATACCAAGAATCAACCCTGCTCTTTGCATGCATCACATCCATCTTTAGGAATCATCCAAACCAATTAGACAACCACAAAGAAGACTCAATCCACTCATACTTGAGGTAGTTAGGGAAGATATAACCAAGATTCTTCAAGCTAGTATTACCTACCTAATTTCTGATAGTGAATGGGTTATTCCAATTCAAGTTATACCTAAGAAAGGTGGGATAACTGTTGTCACAAATGAACATGGGGAGGTAATCACAACTCGAGGGAAGAAAAAATGGCATGTGTGCATTGACTATCAAAAATTGAATGTTAAAATAAGAAAATATCACTACCCTATTACATTCCTTGATCAAATGCTAGAACGATTATTCGGAAAGTCACACTATTGCTTTCTTGATGGATACATCGACTACTTCCAAATCCCAATCGCACCTCAAGACCAAGAAAACACTACTTTAACTTGCCCCTTTGAAACATATGCATATAGGAGAATGCCTTTTGTACTTTGCAATGATCCTACAACAGTACAAAGGTGTATGATGAGTATCTTTTCTGAATTCATTGAACACTTCATGGAATTCTTCATGGATGACTTTACCATTTATGGTGATTCATTTGAATCTTGCTTAAATTCACTCTCTCTAGTCCTTCAAAAGTGTTTCAAGTGTAACCTTGTATTAAATTTTTAAAAATGTAACTTCATGGTTCCAAATGGGATTGTTCTAGGGAACATAATTTCAAAATATGGTATTGAAGTAGATCCTACAAAAATTGAAGTGATCCAGTCACTTTCTAAACCCACTACTATTCGAGACATCCGTTAATTCCTTGGTCATGCTAGTTTCTATTGACGATTCATCCATAACTTCGGTAGTATTTCCATCCCACTCACTCAATTTCTCCAAAATGATGTCACTTTCCATTTCGATGAGGTTTTCAAGAGAGCCTTCATTGAACTCAAAACTGCTCTTACATCTGCCCCAATAATCCAACCCCCAGATTGGTCCTTACCCTTTGAGTTGATGTGTGATGCTTCTGATAGAGTTTTTGGGGATGTTCTTGGTCAAAAAATAGAAAAAATTCCTCATGTCATCTATTGTGCCTCAAAAACATTAGATGAAACTCAATCTCACTACAATGTGACTGAAAAGGAACTTTTAGCAGTTTTTTTTTCCTTAGATAAATTCTGGCCCTATCTCTTAGGTGAAAAAATCATCATCTTCACATACCATTATTCTATTGAGTTATTAATCAAGAAAAGTGATTCCAAACCAAGGATAATAAGATGGATCCTAATTCTACAACAGTTTGACCTTGAAATCATAGATAGACCCAAAAAATAAAACCCTGTGGCTGATCACTTGAGTAGAATTTGTAATTCTTCTCATTCTAAAATAATTGATCCAGAATTTCTAACTAAGCACCTTTCATATCTCACTCCAAAAATACCATGGTATGACCCAATTGTAAATTACTTGGTTTCTGGTGTTTTTCCTAAAAAATTTCAAATGAACAAAAACTGAATTTGAAAAGTGATTCAAAATACTATTTTTGGGAAGAAAATAAACTTTGGAAAACTGGGACTGACATGGTAATAAAGAGATGTGTCGATGAAAATGAACATTCTTCCATCTGAGAATTCCATCACTCAATGCTTGGTGGTGGCCAATTTGGACCACAAAGGACCTCTCGAAAGGTCCTAGACTCTGGATTCTTCTGGCCTTCACTCTTCAAGGACTCACATGAGTTCTGTAAATCATGTCCCACTTGCCAAATGTTTAGCACAATTTCAAAGAGAAATGAAATGCCTCAAGTGCCTTTAATTTTTTGTGAGATCTTTGATGTTTTGGGCATTGATTTCATGGGACCATTCCCCATTCCAATGGATTCTCATACATTCTTCTTGTGGTTGATTATGTTTCTAGGTGGGTCGAGGACAAACCCACTAGAAAGGATGATTCACATACTATTAGTGAGTTCCTAAAGACACACATCTTCCACCAGTTTGGCACACCACGTTCCTTGATAAGTGACTTAGGAACCCATTTTTGTAATAGAACCATGGAATATCTTTTAAAAAAGAATGGTTTTATACATAAAACTTCAACTAGATATCACCCCCAAACAAATGGCATGGCTAAAATTTTAAATAGAGAAGTGGAAAGAGTGCTTGAGAGAATTTTAAATCCCACTAGAAAAGACTGTCCTGAAAGACTTGGTAAAGCACTTTGGGCTTATCGAACTGCCTATAAAACACCCATTGGGATGTCTCCTTTTAGGCTAGTTTTTGGTAAAGCATGTCATTTACCAGTTGAAATCCAACATAATTCTTTTTGGGCTATGAAAACCTGTAATTTTGATTGTGAAAAATTTGGTGAAGAAATATTGTTGCAATTGGCTGAACCGGAGGAGCTTCGACTTGAATCCTATGATAATTCCAATCTATACAAAGAAAAGGATAAGGTACTCCATGAAAAACACATCATGAGAAAGGTATTACATGAAGGTGAAAAGGTAATGATTTTCAATTCTCGATTTTGACTTCACCCTGGTAAGCTTAATTCTCTTTGGGAAGGTCCTTTTATTATTTCTCATGTTTACCCATTTGGTGCAGTGAAAGTCCATGACCCGTTTTCCAAAAGGACATTCACAGTTAATGGACATCGGTCAAAGCATCACCATGAGAGGACACACAATCTTGGAACCAAATCAACTTCCATCAGATCCCAAACTTCTACAGTTGACCCACCACTGGATGGAGATGACAACCCACCAAATCCAAACCAGGGGGCACCTCTTTCCCTTTAACTCCTCCTCCTCTCTCTCTCTTCTTCCTCCCTAATTCTCATTTTGTTTTTTTACCACTTTACTCATCACATTTTTATTTACTCTTTCTCTTTTTTGTGGGTGTGTAATTTAAAAACACAAAAAAAAACCTAAAAATTTAAAAAAATGAACAAACAAGAGTCATACTTACTCACCTTCCAATTTTCAAATTTTTTTCAACCATTTTTGGGAGTCAAAAGACATGGTTTCATCTCAAAAAAATTTTGGTTTCTTCATAACTTTGGATAAATAATATTGTGTCAAAACCAACAAATTTTGAATGCTTACTTTTTGATTTGGAAACTGATTTTACCCAACCATGAGGAATAAAATTAGCTTTCATGATAAGGCCACCAATGGCCATATTTTCAAAATGAGTGTTTTTTTCACCCCCATTTGTGAATCTTGAGTCTGTGGACCTTTAAGATGAATTTCTTACTTTAGTGTGCATTAATATGATAGAGACATTTTTCGAACCACATGAGAATTATAATAGCCAAATAGCCTCTCATTAACCATACATTAATCCTCCTTTTGAAATATCCTTCGAGCCTATGAAAACCTTTTCTTTGGTATCCAAATTACAATCCCAATACCTTATCCCACCCAATATCAACATGGATTTTCATTGCATAATTTTTTGAAATTTATGTGTGGGGGGAATGGATTTCATTGTTTGGGTTCCCTTATATTGATTTTCAATGAGTTATTATCTTCTTGAGGGAAAACATCCATTTTAGTGTGGGGGATATTTTTTCCTTCAGTGGGGTTTGGGAATTTATATATTCTTATGACATATTGTTCAAATTTTTATGATAAGTGTTCAAAAAAAATTAATTAAAAAAATTAAAAAAAAACTCAAAAAAAATAAAAAAAAATGGATTGTGTCTTGGGTAGGTAAAAAATCACTATTTATTTTGATATTGTTATAACCATTACAATTAGTTTCATGAGAAGATCAATCATGGGTTGGGATATGAGTTTGAGATCTATTTTAAGTTCAACTTTCGAAAAAAAAAATAATTAAAAAAATGAAAAAAAACTCAAAAAATTAAAAAAAAAGGGTTGTGTCTTGGGTAGGTCAAAAATCACTATTTATCATCCTTTGATATTGTTATAAATATTACAATTAGTGTTGTGAGGAGATAAATCATGGTTTCGGATATGAGTGTGCGATATGTTTCAAGTTCAACTTTTGAAAAAAAAGAGAAAAAAGAAAAAAAAGAACACTTGCATTATATTCTTATGTCATTGGGAGAAGTTTTTTGTTTTGTAAATATTCCATATTTTCATTCCCTTCATATTTCCTTCCACTTTTGTGTCTTATTTCACGTTTTCATTCCCTTGTAAATATGTGTTTCCATTTCCTTTCATGTATCATTTCAAAAAAAATGTGAATTACTTTTTCTATGTTGGTGTTTGATCCCTCTTCTTCTCTCCCTTGAACATTATATTCCTACCATCCCATAGCCACAGAAAAACACCTTCAAAAGACCTATTTATTCTTGTGCACTTTGGATAGGAAGTGTAAGATTATGGATCTTTCAAACTCTAAGATTTTCACTTTTGGTTGGTGAATGAGTGAAGCTCCATAAATTAATTTTATCATCTTGAGAGGAGTAAGTTTTGTGTGTCACCATTTTCCATTTCTAAATTCGAGCATGAAAAAAATGAACTGTTTTTTGAACATTTTTTCTGTAACAAATTTTGGTGAAATTAAATATGGATTAGTGATATTGTCTAAACCTCCCTGATTGGGGAAAAAAATTTAATATTTGATGGTGAGTGAAAATGATTTTTGTCATGTTTTTATATTTTTTGCACATGAGGACATGCACAAGACTAAGTGTGGGGGATTTGATTTTATTAATAGTTTCATGACTTATTATATAATCCCTTAACTGATTTTATATGAAATATGCATAATTTGTGTGAAATATTAATGTTTTAATACTAAGTATAATTTTTGAGCATTTTTAGAAGTAGTCTGATTGAGTCAGTTTAATATTTTATTTATAACTCTCACCCTACTTATCCAAATTGTGTGATTCTTTTTTTAGGATTTATTATTCAATTTCCCACATATAATTAGAAGGAATCATTGGCCCATTATGCCATTTTAATGGTCATATAGACCACACAAGAAGACCCACAAAATCTGTGAAGAAATTGGCTCATCCATGAAGATATAATTTATGGGCTCCATCAGGAAGTCCAAATTCTTTTATTATACTCCAAAGTTCAGGGTACAATGTAAAGATTCTTGGATAAAATTTCAAGGCCCAACTCCAAATACAATGGGCCCAACTGATTCATTTAAATTCATCCCACCATTCTGGCTGGGAAATAAAATCAGTATAGTATTCATGACATATCTAATGATGTAATCATCAAATCAAGTTGAGATTTTGAATTGTGAAATAGGAGATATATGAGGCAGCCTTTTTTGAAGAAATTATTCGGATTTGAAGGCATCTTACAATTGATAAACCCATTCACATTTTATCCTTCTAAAAAGTATGGAGTGAAATGGAAAGATTTACATTGTTTAATAAACCGGCCATAACATTGGCTTCTTAAGTCCAATGGCCGCCAAATTTTCAGAGTAGATAGAGGATATATTTATCTAAAATTTGTAAGAATATAATATCTTGATATTTGGCTATATAAATTATCAAAATGGCTATGCAAGTGGAGGGACGGATTGGGAATGAAAACAGTCCACTTCCTTGGGCTATAAATACATCCCCCTCCTTTCCTTCAAGGGGGTAGGAATTTCAGAAGAGAGGAACAAATATTGTAACAAAAAAAGACTTTAAAAGGTCTTGGTAGGAACTTCCATACTCAATTTTTCACTTTATATACCCTTCCTCCTCTCTTTGTTTCCTTTTACTTTTGTGTTGTTCTTCATTTGTAATCTTGTAAGTCTTGGTTTTTGTAATTCTGTTTTAATAAAAGTTTCTTCTTAAATATATCTTATTCTAATCTACATTATTTATTTTAATAATAATGTTCTTAAAATAGTTTAAATAAAGTTAAAACATCTTCCCTTCTTTTGCTTCCTCATTCAATCGAAAGTCTATTTTTAATTCTCATTATTGTTTGTGTGTGTGTTCGACGCACCACTCTTTTTATTATCCCTTTATTTTTTTCTCTTACTAATTTACCATCATAATCATTATAACTAGATTATTAATCATTATAATGGATGGGTAAATCTCTCATTTTTGTGATTTATAATTTTGGGATGTTAAATGATTGAGAGCATTAGCTCGATGGATATTCTTTAAATTAACGTTGTGTATGTTGGACTTAACATGTCATGGATTAATGACATATTTTGTTTAACGTGTGGTTTCCATGGATTATCAGAACCATAAATTCACTACCATGAACAAGCTCTGATTAATATTAGAACCCTAAGATAAGTTAAGTCTTGGATTAAAGCCTTAACACTAAGGAATTCCAATCAACATTATCTTGTGAAGTGGGTGTTAATTTAAATGCAATATAAAGCAAAGCTCAAGGATATCACAAGATTAACTCCCTAATAATTAACTCACCTCAATCTTTATCAATTTTTTAAATCAATATATATCAATCAATCATTTCATAATCTCTGCAAACAAACCCCCCAATCATAATACAATTAACTAAAAAACTAACTATTAAAAGGTATCATCGCCGAGGATTCGACCCGAGTGATACTATACACATTAGCAGAGCACTGGAACCTTGACTGGTCGATAGGAGACAATCATCCGCACTTTCAGGGGTGAATATTTTCTTCATTTGATGGTGTTAACTCCTATACTCATTTAGCATGTGAGGGAGGCTTAGTTGGGATACATCGACTGTGACATTCTATATGGACAGATATCCTCATGGGATCAACCAAATAGATTCTCTGAAGGAGGAGTGCACATCATTCTTTTCTGGGGATGAATGATGGTTCTGATCATGATGCGATAAAAGGTGATGATAGAGCTTCATACATATCCTTTATCTATATATCCCGGAGTAGAGAAGATGTACAAGGACCTTTGGTGGAAATTTTGGTGGTCTGGTATAAGGCAGAGTGTCACTGAATTTGTCTCTCAATGTCTCTCATATATCAGTAGGTGAAGGTTGAGCACTAGGTTTTGGTAGGTTTGATTTAACCACTTGATATCCTGAAGTGGAAATGGGATAGCATATTTATGGACTTTTTATAGGGATTCTATGGATATCAATAGTCCACGATTCCATCTGGGTGACAATTGACCAACTTACCAAGTCGGCACACTTCCTTGTGATCTGGGAGTAGAGTTCAGTAGAGAGTTTGGGGAAGTTGTATGTGTGGGAGATCATCTGACTCCATAGGGTACCCTTGATGATTGTCTCTGACCGTGATGTGTGATTTAATTCATGGTTGTGTAGAGCCTTTCATGAGGCATTTGGGACCCATTTGAGGTTTATTATAGTGTTTCCCCCTATAAGGATGGGAAAACCAAAAACCAAGTAGACTATCTAAGTGTTAGAGGATATGATGAGAGCTTGTGTATTGGACTTCGGCCAGAGCTAAGAGGATCACTTACCATTATTATATTTTTCTTATAATAATATCTATCACTCTACTATGGGTAAATTGCCTTGAAATTCCCTATATGGGAGACCCTTCATGTCACCCTTATGTTGTTTTAATATTGGAGATACATCTCTAGTTGGGGAAGAGATGGTGGAGGTGACAATAGAAAAGGTTTAGGTGATTCATGATTGAATGAGGATAGCTCAGAGTGGATAGAAATATTATACAGATCGATGTCATAGGACCTTGTATTTTGAATATGGATACCATGTTTTACTAAGATTCTCCCCATAATAAGGATTATGGAGGTTCAATTGGGGGGCAAGCTATCTCTAGGGTTCATCGGACCATTTGAGATCCCACAAAGGATTGGCGAGGTTGCTTACCACCTAGACTTACCCCCATAGTTGGAGTGGGTGAATGATGTCTTACATATGTTGAAATTGAGTAGATACATGCATGATAAGATGTACATTATTGATTGGGGTGATCTGGACATCAAGGATGGAACCACCTTCATGGAGTACCAGGTGGCGATCAAGGACTGGCATGAGAGGATCCTATGAGGAAGGAACATTACCTTTGTTCATGTGTTATGGAAGCACGGGAGCATGTAAGAGAGCTCTTGGGAGCGAGAGAGATAGATTTGGGGTCATTATCCTCACCTTTTTATTTATCTTGTGATTTTAAGGGTTAAAATCCTTGAAGAATGGGAGAATGTAGTGACTCTGTTTTTCCGTGTAAGAATTTGGATTATATTTTTTGAATCCAGGAACTAATACGGTGTGAGATTCTGAGGCCTAGAGATATCGATATTGATATTATAAAAATATTAAATATATTAATGTCATGCATGAATAGTTTTACTGAAATAGTGGAATAAATCTCAAATAGAGTATCAAAATAGAAATCTGATACTACGGCATATTCTGGGATGCGGGGTTTACCCTAGGTGCGATCTAAGGTTGGTCAACATCAAATGTCTGGTCAAGATATCCATTGGTGGGTGCATTTAATTAAAATTAATAATTTAATTATTTATTCTATTAAATGAAAAAAAACTAGAGAAAACTCTATAAGTACTATCTTATAATGATTCTATAGGTTTAGTTGCATAAACCCTGGGAGGATTGAGAGGATCTATAATCGTTCTTTATTGGAAAATCATATTAGATGATGATGGGTAATCAGATCAAGGTAGATCAAGAGGAAATGAATGCAGTGGGAATTCTATTTAATTGGAGAATTCATTATTCACCAATGATCGATCCAAATTGAGGTAGGAATCATCAATTGTGGTTTAAACATTTTTATTAAATTATTAAATCATGTATTTGATCGACTTTATTTGATATACAATTACTCATTCTTTGCATGAGCCCAGTACCCGAATTAAATTTTTTAATTCAATTCATTATTTTTATGAAATGATCTCACCCTGGATATCTTGTTTATATGATTATTTGAAGAGATCACTTGGATAATGATGGTTAAACCTTTTTTCTTATGCTTTTCCCCCCACCTGTTCTTCCTCATTGGACCATGGGGTCATAATTTGACTTTGTCAGTGCGGGTTCAAGAGCAATAAAACCCCCAGACTCAGGGTGGTTGTGTGAATGATGAACAGATTGGTATTTTTTTGGATGGATCAGGATATATTATAGGAAATACTTCATTTATTTATGATCCAAGAGCGATGATGGGATACAGGAGGTGCACGAGACATGCAGTGTCTTTGAGTAGATGATCATATTCCATTTTTCCTACAACTGAAGACCAGGAAATGATGGATAGAGACATTTTCCTTTGATCTTGGGTGATTAAATAGTGAGATTCACAGTGACATGCGTAGATCTGGAAATCAAGTGAAGAAATGAGTTTTCTGTAGAAAACTTTACTACACGGCATGTAGTATGATAAACACATGTCGTGTAGTCTTCCTTATTTGTGGTGATAGGGTTTTAGGTAGAGTTAAGGATCACACATAGTGTGGATGGGCCCACACATTGTGTGACCCTACTCAAGAATCCAAGTTGTGATCCAACTGGCACATGCCCAGGACCCCATGTGAGATGAAACGTCATGTACTCCAGGAGTACATGGGCATATACCAACACCCAATCATAGATAGGAACACGGGCACGTCCTAAAGTACACAGGCATCACCCGAATCACATGGGCAGGCCATGAGTGGCTGAGGCATGTCGTGTAAGACTCATACATCTCATGTAGTATGGTATGGCATCTCAAGCCATGTTCATAGGATAACATGACCAAGCAATGAGGCAGGGTCACATGCCATGTGGACACCCATACACATCATGTATTCCCTATTTCAACTTCTTCCTCTTGCATCTCCTTATTCGAGACTCAAATTTTGGACTGTGAGTAGCCAATATTGAGCATTTTTTCACATAGAATGTGATGGTATACTTCATTGTGACATACGAGATAAAATGTGATTTTTTCTAAGTGTTATTCTTATTTAGGTGATTCTTATTGATTAAAGTGGTCAGGGAAGGATCATTGGATATATTTTAGGGTTGGAACTCCCATGTCACATCAGGTCACAGGACCTCCATACTCTTTATATAGATAGAGATGGTAATACCATACACTAGGCATGGGTCCTCTATCTATGGAGTGGTACTCCCCCATATTTGAGCTCCAACGGCATGTGGGTCCTCCACGGGATTTGTGGCTCCCTCGACTATGGAGCACAATAGAGAGGAGAGGGCCCCTTCAAATAGATTCTGATGAGGTTGCATTTGATGATGGGCATTGGTGAAGGAATTTTGGATTTGTAGAAAGACTCATCAAATTTGGATGGTCTGTGAGATAGAGATCCCATTTACCTCTCATTTGGGTTTCATTATGAGTATATATATGTGTTGGGTTTCATTTCCCTGTTTCTTTGGGTTGAGATTACCTTTTTTTATATCTCTCTATTGCTTCCTTTATGATTTTCAGAAATTCTTACTGGGTATGTATATACTCACCCCTTCATGGGAATTTCCCGCACATGTTGTGTCTTATGCAGATGATGGATAGATCAGTGGTGACTTTGGTGGAGCTTAGGGATACTTGGGTGCATTAACCACATATGGTGGTCGGGACTTGTAGATCAGGAGATGGGCTCTCCCAATTTTCATTTATTCCAATTATTGTCAGTTTGGTACTTTATTTCTAGTTGGGCATGTATTTTTTCCCTTTATTGTTCCCTTTGGTTTATATCGTGCTACTCTATTGTATTCCCTAAAGTTTATTGCATGCATGGTTTTCTCTAAATGTTATAGTCTTTATTATATTCCTCTACATTGTTGCATGGAGACAGTTGGGTGCATTTGTATAGGTACATTAAGAAAATGCCTCTCATTTCATTTATTCCTTCTTAGAGATTGTTTCTTGCCCCTAGCCAATTGGAGGCGGGATTAGGGTTGTGAATGCTTAGCCTTTCTCTAGCCAGATGGTCCCCAAAGGGTTGGCTCCTCACACTAACCACCACTCAATGTTGTAGTCTCTAATCTCGATTGACATGTTTTTAAAAATCAAGAACCAAGAATCAATAGTGTTCGAAATGAGTAATAAGTGTGCAATCAAAAAAATGCCTCAAAGAACTCTAATGGGGAAATATCCATCATTTACTCTATAAATTAACCTATAAGATTTTAGATCCATTTGGATTGACTAGAAGTCTGATGGAACACCAAATATGTAACTAAAAATATATAGGAAGATGGGTGAGCATGTTTCCCCTCCCTCATTGATAGGGGAGGGGCCATGAACGTTTCTATCATCCATGGTTACTATCATGCCATATACATTAATTTCGATGTAACATTCCAATACACTTCAAGGTATGCCTCATAATTTGGTTTTTGGTTTTCGGTCTTTTATACAGAAACTGGAATGTTTGTTGTCTGTGGGGAGATTACACGTTGTGTAAAGGCATTACACATCGTGTAATGTTCACTGGGCAGAAGACATGAAACTAGTGCACAACATGAAATGATTACATGTCATGTACAATTTACATGAAATAAAATATAAAATAAATAAGATTTTCATAAAAACGTGATGTAGTTTTTGGTGTAAAAAACCTTTGAGGATTTCACGTAGTGTAATGGGAATACACAATGTTTAAATCTCTAGCCTATAGGTTTTAGCTGCGGGTTGGTTGATTTGTTTTTCATTCCACCTGTAGCCTTACCCCTCTTAACCCATATCTATCATTATGATATTTTGGAGATCTTTAATCACTATGGATCATCTATTTGAAGATTGAACATCATGTTAGTTGTGGTGTGTCTCTTCGAGTAAGCAGTCTTCATATCTCTTTTATTCTCTATTTACTTCCTCCTTTGAGTTTGATAAATCATTTTGGGATTGATGTATCTAAACTATAGTTGTTGAATTTTGATTCCAGGTTTTGTACCTTGATCTTTCATTCCTTTCTCCTTCATTAGTGAGTCCCGTTGTGGGTGTTGTTATCTGTGATTAAAGATAGGTGGTTCCATTTGAGTTGTGTAATATAATTAAACCTTGATTTGATTTACTTGATTTGAATTTATTTCAATTGATTTATGAAAACATGATTCGATATGAATTGGAATTATAATTTGAAATAGCATGTAATATTTTTTAAAAACCCATAATTCCAAAGGAATTGGAATTTGGGTTGTAATTTGAAGTTGATGTAATTGATGAATCGGTTTGAGAATTGTTTTGAGAAAAAGGGCTTAAATTGAATTGATGAAAACCTATGATTGGTTTTGTTTTGAAAAGGAATGAATTTATAAAAAAACCCAAGTTTTGGTTTTGAAATTGAATAAGAAATTTTAAAAGGAAAATTCAAATGAATTGTGAATGATGATTGATTTGAAATGAAATGATTATCCCTTTTTCTATTAATTTATTAAGCGCATGAGATCCTAGGTAGTTAGTGGTTTATTTAGGATAAGAATTCTAAGATGGTAATTCCCTAGAAATGGATTGATGATGAAAACTCTAAAAAAATGTATATAGGAAAATCTTATCCCTGATGCGATATTTATGAGTCCTATTCGACCTATGCCTGAGGTATGTGTGTACACATATTTCCATGATCATAGATATGATATTATGAAGATCCTATAACTAGAAATTATCATACTATATGGAAGATAACAATGGTTCTTATTGTGATTGTTTTAATTATAAATTCCATTGATTGTGAAACTTATTTACTCATGCCTATTAAGTTATATAAATGATTTTATATAAAGTGTTTATTAATCCATGTTTGAAATTTTTTCCAACTTTTGAAAAGAATCATGTTTTTTTTAATATTAAAATTATGTATTGTTTTATGCCTTATTTTATATAAATTAAAAGAATGATTTGGTTTATTATTATAGAAAATTTTTATGTAACTTGGTGAGACCCTACTGGTATTTTAATCTCATAACTTACCTTTTCCTTTGGGTGTTTTTATATTTCCTTTTACCACGTCCGAGTAAAGAGAAAGAGCCTCTTGGTGGAGTTGGTTGTTCCTGATCCTTTGGGCTTGGAGTGATGTGTCCTTTGGGACATCGAGTTTATATTGGATGCTTTTGAGTACTTTGATGATCAACTGTTTTGGGTTTTTGGTATACCTATTTGGTTTTTTGTACTATCTCCCTTTGGAGTTTTGATCATACTAATATGTATATTTATCTTCCATTGTTTTTGTGGAAAATTTGTTCCCTATTTTATCTTGTATGATTATAGGTGTTATTTTTTAATTTGTGGGGATCAGGAAGACCATTCAAGTAATGTAAGTGTCGGATCGAGTATTAGGGTACCAGGGTATCCAGGTTGATTCATGAAAAAGTGGTAACAAAAGTGCATGTTAAGAATATTTTCTTGATGTCAGTATGTGGTTTGGGATATCTTGTCAGCACTTAGGGGTAATTACGAGTGATTTCTTGGCCAGCTCTCATCGTAATGAGCCTTAAGTCACTATGGGTGGTTTTGGAAAGGTTTCTTGAAAAATAATTATAGTATTTTCCCTAATTTTGATTTTCATAGGTTTAAATCCAAATATTTTTTTCTTATCTGATGGGATTAATATCACGAACCACCTTCTTCAAGATGAGGGAAGAGACAAAAAAGTGTCATGTCCTTCCTTCTTGAAGATGAAGGAGAGATAATGACCCTCGAGTCCCATCTTCAATAGAACCCAGAGTGGAAACTAGCACCAAGGGTATAGAATCTCACACAAAATAAAAGGCATTACCCTTTTTAATGAAAATAGAATTGGGAGATAAGATAGTAAAAATACCAATCAATCACAAAAAAATTATATAAAAGAAACCAAAATCCATCCCACGCATGATTTAAATGTAAACTGCAAAAAAAGTACAACAAAAGAACCAAATAAAGTACCAAAAGAAAGAAACTATGTAGCAGAATAGCAACTATCCCAACACCCAATCTAGTAAAGTCCAACATTGTCCTCAAGGTTCTTCTGGAAACCTGAAAATAGTTTTACAAACATAGGGTGAGTATACAAGTATACCTAGTAGGAAAACTAAAGCCACATGTGCACAAGTGGGGGAACATACTAATGCCCATTTGAGAAAATAGCAGAACCTCAAAGCACCTACCAAGGAGTACTAACCAACCGAATATCACCAAGTCACACTCACCAAATAACGCAAGTTAGGTAAAGTAGTAGTATATGCACATCAACATTTGGGTACCCCGCAGAACTTTCCCACTGGTTGGATGCTCATTCCTAATAGATAACATCTTGATGCTACCAATATTCCAAAATGAAGTCCCACTGCCATAACCTACCCACACACACCTCAGCATCAGTCACACCGCACATCTCGCTCGCAAACACCTGGGCCACAACAACCACTCCTCTCACCCGAAGACACATGGGCCTCATCCCAAAGACACTTGGGAAAACAAACATATCCTGAAGGATATTGTACTATGGTAAACCTCAAGCCATTATAGCCTTCCTAGGTATGCTCAAGCGATAAGAACCCGGAAGAGGGTGCAAGGAAGAAATTCAATACCAACCATTCGTCCTCTCACCAGAATGTTGGGAAAGACACCCACCCCAATGAATTGGGGGTGTTCGACACATGGTGATTAACAAGTTTGGGGTGTGTATAGAAAACACAAGGAAATAAAATTTATAAATATAAGTAAAAAAACACTCAACCCAACCTAAGTGTCCCAAAACAAACAACCAACCCGCACAAAACCATATTTTTTGCTACCCCTAAATGCACAATCACACCAACAGCCAGTGCCAAAGCATAAACCCAACCCCTTTTTCATTAAAACATTTTCCATTTATTTATTAAGGGTTTAATTCAATTTATTCCAGCACTACCCAGGGAATCTACCAAGAACAACATTTACAATAGTTCTCAGAAGTCGAAGAGCCTGATTAATTAAACACACAGCGACCAACCCACCTCATTCTTCAGTGCTGCCAACATTGAAAAAGGGAAGGGGGACCAAGGTAACGCATTTCCATTTTAATACCAATTCATAAAAACAATATAGAGAAACCAAATTGCAGTCCCACTACACCCCCCCCCCACCTATACACCTGTCCAAATACAATTCTTCAAAGTTATACCGCACAATTATTCCCTGGAAACCAAACCCCGGCAGCCCCACTGCACAACAACACCACACCCAACACACCTATTAACATGAAGTTATGACACAAACCAAACCTATATCCCCACTTCCCAAACATTTCCCAGATGCAATCCCACTACATAACCATATTACAGTCCCACTGCCCAACGTCGCTCAACGGTCACAACACAAACAAAGGAAGCCCCACTGCCTACAAGTCCATCCATTCCACAATCAATTAGTCTCTCAACATGAGATTCCAACACACCACCCGTGTCGAGATAGTTTTTGTGATGTTTCTTAGTTTCTTTCTTTTGGTACTTTATTTAGTTCTTTTTTTGTACTTTTGTCATATTTTACATTTAAATCATGCATGGGATGGATTTTGGTTTCTTTTATATAAATGTTTGGTGATTGTTTGTGATTCTTACCATCTTATCTACTAATCATGTTTTCATTAAAAAGGATAATTCCTTCCATTTTTTGTGAGATTATATACCCTAGGTGCTATTCTCCACTCTGGGGCCTATTGAAGGCGGGACTCGGGGGTCATTATCTCTCCTTCATATTGAAGAAGGAAGGGTGTGAAACTTTGTTATCCCTTACCTTATCTTTAAGAAGGAAGGTTGTGATATAATGGTATCATAGAAGAGTTCATTGAGAGATAGGATGGAGTTCAGGGATAGGCATAGTGAGAATTTCATGGGATGGTAGGGAAACTATGTTAGGTGATCTTGGTGCATGAGATAGGCCAGGGAAGACCGGCTAGGACATAGGATTTTAAGGCCCCCCGTGATCTGATTCAAGGGCTCTAAGCTTACCAAATGACCAATTGAGGCTACATTGATTGTATGGTAGAGACCCTAGGAAAGGTACATGCATCATGGTGACTTGTGTTCTTGTGTGTATTGGGTGTTCTAGGATTTTAATTTAAATAAAAAGTTAAAATAAATCTTAAAAAAAATTTATATACTACCCATGCTTAGAAGTTCCTTTTTTATCCTTTTCAACTATGGCACCTAGACATTACCCACGTGTGGTACAAGCAGTTGAGTCCCAGCAAGCTAACCCAGTTGATCAGCGTAGGGCCGATCAAGAGGGGGAAGATGACTTGTGGAAAAAGACCCTTTGTTCTTTCCAGTGGAAGACCCTGGGGAAGTACAAAGGTAGCATTTTAGACTCAGAGATAGAGGGTTGTCTTGAGGATCTGACAATCACCTTTACCTTGATATGTGCTCCAAGGGAGTAATGGGTTCCTATGGCAGTGAACTAGATGCAATTAGTGGCCCATCATTGGTGGACGCTTTACCTCAGGGATAGGAATGACATCAATGTCTCATGGGTTGACTTTGAGAAGGAGTTTCGGGCAGAGTTCCTTTCCTTGATGATGAAGGCTTAAAAGAGGCAGGAGCTACTCTCCCTCTAGCAAGGGAGTATGTCGGTAAGGGAACTGGGGATCAAGTTCAAGGATCTCTTAGGCTTTGCATCGAATCTATTTTCAGATGAGGAGTCGCAGGCGAGATGCTTGAAGGAGGTACTCTGACCTTATCTTCAGTATATTGTCACTCCCTTTACCCTACCAACATAATTAGAAGTTCATAAGAAGGCTAAATTAGTGGATATGATTCACTCGTAGGGAGGTGTTCCACAAGAGGGGATCCAGCCGAGTTCATTAAAGGGGAAGGCAATTAGCAACAAGTCTCTGGCATCAGGGCCTTCTAGGTTTCGGCCAGTGGGAAGTAGGACTTAGCAGTTCTAGTCCTGATCTCCCAGTCCTCACCCTTTCCACATGGGCCCGAGACTGAGGTGCTTTGTCTGTGGAGGTCATTGAAATATTTGTAACTAGTTCCCAGTTCGAGGGAAGTACGGTGGGGGTGCACAGGTTTAGTGCCCACATCAGCAGTAGCAGTTGTCGGTCAGGCCTTTCCAGCAGCAGGGGTAGCGGGATCCCACTCCACCAAAGGTAGATGATGTTGGGAGAGGCTGACCTCAAGGTGCTCCTTAGGGACCCTGGTCAGGGCATTGTTGAGGAGTCAATCGACAGCATAGGGGTAGAAGAGATGGGTGTGGGTAGTTGCATACTGCCGAAGCAGTAGTTCCAACAGGGCCAGAGGTTGTTCGGGGTATGATCAGTTTGTTTAGTACTCTTGCATGTGCTTTGTTTGATTTAGAAGATTCAAACTCCTTTATTGCACCCAGTCTAGATCATTCCTTGGGACTAGACATAGAGAGACTTTCCATGCCCCTAGTTTCGAGTACTCCAGTTTTAGGTCAGACCAGTTTGTTTGGTGTTTGTCGTGGATGTGGACTGATGTTGGGGCCACATCAGCCCAGTGGGGATTTTTGTCTTCTACAGATACAGCTGTAATATGTCATCCTAGGCATTGACTAGTTGTTTTCTATGCACGTTGTTATCAACTGCTTCTGGAAGAGAGTCGTATTTTTAGATATGGATGGCATGCATGTAGTTTTCATTGGTGAGTGGAGTTGTTAGGTGGGAAGTCGGTGTGTGGATCTTCTTCTCTCCTTATCGGTTGAGCTATAAGTAAGACTAGCAGACATAGAGATGGTGGAGGTTCCAGGGGTTGTCAGATAGTTCATGGATGTCTTCCCAAAGGAGGTTGTGGTTCTACCCCCTGGACGTGATGTTGAGTTCAGAATAGACTTGCAACATGGGGCTTGTCTAATTTCAATGTCTCCCTATCGGATGGTTCCTTCCAAGTTGTGAGAGTTGAAGATTCAGGTTGACGACCTAATAAAAAAGGGTTTTATCTGGCCGAGTGTGTCACCGTGGGTGATCCAATATTTTTTTCAAAGAAGGTGGATGGTGGTATAAGGCTATGCATAGACTACCGGAGACTGAATCAGGTAACGGTCAATAACGGTTACCCTCTTTTGAGAATAGACAATCTTTTCGACTAGCTGAGGGAAGCAGGTTGGTTCTCCAAGATCAATCTATAGTGTGGATATCACCAGTTGAGGGTGAAGGAGGTTGACATCTCGAAGACAGCTTTCAGGTGTAGGTATGGGCACTTAGAGTTTGTGTTCATGCCCTTCGATGTTATGAATGCACCAGTTGTGTTCATGGGGCTCATGAACTTTGTCTTTCACAAGTTCCTGGACCGATTCATCATCGTGTTCATCGACAACATCCTGATCTACTCAAGGTCATAGAAGGAGCATGCAGAGCATTTGAGGACTGTCTTAGAGGTCCTCCAGCACCACCATATCTATGGGAAGTTGTCTAAATTCAAGTTCTGGACGTGAGAGGTGCTCTTCCTTGGACATGCGGTGTCACATAAAGGGATAGTATTGGACCCATGAAAGGTCGAGGTGGTTGTTTCTTGGGAAGCACCCAAGAATGTGGTAGAGGTTCGCAGCTTCCTAAGTCTAGTAGGCTATTACTGGAGATTCATACTAGACTTATCTCGAGTTGTGACTCTGTTGACAGCTTTGACCAGAAAAGACAAGGCCTTCATGTAGAGTGAGCAGTGTCAGGATGCTTTCAGATACCTGAAGGGGAAGTTGTTCAATGCTCCAATGATTAGGTTTCCAGAGGAGGGAGCGATGTTCGAGGTGTTCTGCAACGTTTCTACTGTGCTGATGCAGTAGTGGGGAGTGATCTCTTATGGGTCTAGGTATTTACATCTACATGAACATAACTATTCCACCCATGATCTGGAGCTTGCAGTGATTATATTCGTGCTAAAGTTGTGGTGAAATTAACTCATCAAGGAGCGCTTTGTGGTCTTTATGGATCACAAGAACTTGAGTTATATCATTTCCCAATGAGACATGAACTTTCAGTAGTGAAGGTGGATATAGTTTCTCTAGGACTATGACTTCGATATCTCTTACACCCCATGAAAGGGGAACATTGTGGTCGATGCCTTAATAAGTAAGTCGTAGAATGAGGTAGTTCAAGAATCCATGGATGCTTGAAAGGCAATGGAGGAGTTTTCTTTTTTTTAATCTGGATGCAAGAGTGAATGGAAGCAGAGGCTATCTATTTTATATGATAGTGAAATATTCATTAGTGCAGTAGGTGGAGGAGTCTTAGTGGGGAGACTCAAAGACTGAAGTGATGTGTGATTGTGTTATCCATGGTGATTCTCTATAGGGATAGTCGGAGGATAGTCAAAATCGGATTTTGTTCTATGGGAAGTTGTTTATCCTAGTGGAAATGCGTGAGGGAATTCTCCCTGAGTTCCATAGCTCACCCCTGGAAGTGCATCCAGTAGTTTCTAAAATGTATTGAGGCTTGATGGAACATTTTTGGTGGCCCAAGGTGAAGCAGACATTGGTGGAGTTTGTGGCAAGGTGCCTAGTGTGTCAGTAGGTGAAGGTTGAGCACCATATTCCTGGAAATCTATTGTAGTCCTTAGACATTATCAAATGAAAATGGGATGATATATCGATGGATATTTTCACAAAACTACTCATGAATTAGGGAGGATATTATTCCCTTTGAGTAGTAGTGGATCGGTTAACAAAATCATATCACTTTCTAGAAATCAAGGAGTCGAGCGCAGTGGATTATTTAGCACAAAGGTATGTGGATGAGGTTGTGCAGTTGGATGGAGTCCCAAGATACATCATCTTGAATCAGGATGCATCGTTTACCTCACGAGTCTGGAGGGGACTATAGAATTCTTTTGGCACCCAGTTACGCCTTAGCACTGCTTTCCACCCTCAAACGGATGGGAAGATAGAGCGGACCATCCATACTTTAGAAGATATGATGCGGGCATGTGTTTTGGACTTCAGGGGACTGTGGGTATGATATTTTACTCTGGTAGAGTTTTCTTATAATAATATCTATCACTATACCATTTTCTTGTCACCATTTGAGGCTTTTTACAGAAGGTCGTGTCGTTCTCCCTTATGCTGGATGGAGGTTGGGGAAGCATCCCTTGTTGGACCGAGGTAATTCAAAGCATAACAGAGAAGGTTTAGCTTGTGTGTGAGAGGATGAAGGTGGATCAGGACTGACAGAAGTCGTATGTTGATCAAAGGAGGAGGCCCTTGGAGTTCGAGTTTGGGGACCACGTGTTCTTGAAGGTTTCCCCTTGGCGTGGGCAGTGGAGGTTCGGTAAGGGAAGCAAGCTTTCTCCTAGGTTCATCAGACCTTTCGAGGTGTTGGGATGAGTTGGTGAGGTAGAATATCAGCTAGTATTTCCACCATAGTTGGAAAGGATCCACAATTTCTTTCATGTCTCTTAGCTCTGTCGGTATCTACACGATGACTCCCACATCATTGATTGGGGAGATTTGGATATCAAGGATGACGTGACATTTATGGAGTGACTAGTAAGAATTGAGGATCATGAGAAGAAGGTGCTCTATGGATGGACCATTCCTTTGGTCTGTGTGTTATGGAGGCATGGTGGCCTCGAGGATAGTACTTGGGAGTGTGAGGAAATGCCCAGTACCCAGATCTATTCTATGTTTTGTTTCTATGTTTTACTTTTGTGCTTTGTTTTATGATGTAATGCTTGACCTTGTTCATTATATAATGAGTTGTTTCCCTATTCTCTGAATGTATGTGAAAATTCTTGATTGTGGGTATGGGAGGACCAAATCCATAATCTAGATGCATTAATATTGATTTGATTAAACCCATGCGGGCGAGTCAGTGCTTCCCAAAGCGGATAGTATCCTGATATGGAAGAAGGAGCTCCCAAATCCATGTGTTGGGATAATGTGACATTTGGTGTGTGTGGTTATTTGGGGGAGGGGACCTTAGTGTTTATACAGTTGTTCAAGAGATAAATTTTAAGGATGTGTCCTTGGATGTTAGGGTTTTCGCTCCATTTTTCAAACAACTCAAGGTGGTTCATCTTTGAGATATATCTTATAGGGTGGTTGTTCGGACCCCTATTTCTGTGTTAGTTTTGAATTCTCGAGGATGAGAATAGTTTTAGAGGTATCTTATGTAATGACCCGGATTTCCCTAGGCCATTCCTTTGTGAAAAAATAGTGTTTGGGGTGTTCTAGGGGCTGTCAGTGACTCATTCTGAGAGTTAGCCAAAAATATAGTTTGAATCATTGGCATTGGTGAGTCAGAGGCATCAGCATCCATGAGTTAAAGGCATCGGCATTGGTAATTCTAGGTTGTTGGTTTGGGTGATTCAAGGTCATCGGTGTCGTTGATTTGAGGGCATCAATGTCAGCGAGTTAGAGCGTCGATGCTAGGGTGTCGATGCCAGGGCATCGGTGCCAGGGCGTCGATGCCAGGGCATCTGTGCCAGGGCATCTGTGCTAGGGCATTGGTTCTAGGGAATCGGTGAGTCAGGGTGTCGGTGAGTTGGGGAGTCTGTGATTTGTTGCATCGGTAGCTCACCCATCGGTGGCTCAGCATTGGTGACTCACCCATCGGTGACTCATTTCTAGTTTTTCCAGTTTTTCCCAGTTTCCCAGTTTCTCCCCTATTATGTTTTATTTAACGTAAACTGAGTTTAAATCCTTATTTGGGAATTTTTAAGGTAATTTTAAAGTTTATTAAGTATATATTTAATATCCTAACACTCTGAGGACTTTTAGATACTCAAACTGCGTTAACTTGACCATGATCCCACATTAATGACTTTTGAAACCGCTCCTCCTTCAATATAGGATCTGGCTCTTCAAAGTTACGATCTTCCCTTCCCAATGTTTTTTTGTTCCCTCTTGGTGTTATTAAACCCTTCCTCTCTAGATGATTTGTTCACCTATAATAAATCCCCTCCTGCTCATTTTTCTTGGATTTATTTCCTATTACTCGCGTGATCCCCTATTTTTAGTGCAAGGAGGAGTTTTGGTCTCCAGTTGTTCCAAGTAAGGATTTCTTATTCCTCTCTTTAATTTTGCATCATGAGGGGTGGGTGTAATAATGATTCCTTGTGAATAACATGTGAATACTTCTCTTAAAACGAGTAGTAAAAAAGAAGGGAATGTGATCAAAATATAACAAGGGTCAATGAAATAATGGTTAGGGAGTGGTTTGATGTTGATCACCTATTTTATTTGTTATCCTTGTTGATGATGTGATATGTTTTGGCTATAAGGCCTTTTAAAAATCATGGCTATTGGTTTTCTTTGCTTGCGCACTGGTCATGTTTTGTTTTGTTTTTTTTGTGATATTTCGTTAAATGGATGTAACATGAAATATGTTTAATCACATATACTTGGTTAAATGAAATGGATGCCCCAGGATGAAAACCCTTGGGTGATCACCCCTATTTATCAAAGTGGATTTGAAGAGCAGTGGTTGCCAAATCTAAATACATATTGTTTGATAGGTGTGGTTGTGTGCTGTGTTCTGTCAGGTTTTGTGACTTTGTGTGGGTTGTGTGGTGCTGTTGTTGGGAGCACAATTATGGTTATAGGGGTAGACAAGAGAGTTGGTTCTATGAGAAGGGTGTGGTATATGGGTGCAATAGGGTTATGGTTTAACGATAGTTACTATGGGATTTGTGTGTTGGGTGGTATGGGTGGTGTGTTATAATCCCAGGTTGAGAGACTGATTGATTATGGAATGGATAGACTTGTAGGTAGTGTGACTGGCTTTGTTTTTTTTTTGTGACTGTCGAGCAACATTGAGTAGTGGGACTACAATACGGTTATACAGTGGGACTACATCTGGGAAATGTTTGGGTAGCGAGGTTGCAGGTTTGGGTTGTGTCATAACTTCATGTTAATAGGTGTGCCAGGTGTGGTGTTGTTATGCAGTGGGGCTATTGAGGTTTGGTTTCTAGGGAATAATTGTGTAGTATAACTTTGAAGAATGACAGTTGGAAGTGGTTGGATGAGTGTCTAGGGAAAAGGGGTTGTTCAGTGGGACTGCAAGTTGGTTGTTCTCTATTGTTTTTATGAATGGGTGTTAAAATGTAAATGGTTTACCTTGGTACCTCTTCCCTTGTTCGATGTTGGTAGTACCGAAGAATGAGGTGGGTTGGTTGTTGTGTGTTTAGTTAATCAGGCTCTTCGACTTCTAAGAACGGTTTCAGATGTTGTGGTTGGTAGTTTTCCAGGATAGTGCTAGAATAAATTTAAGTAAACCCTTAATAAATAAATGGAAAATGTTTTAATGAAAATGGGTTTGGGTTTATGCTTTGGCAGTGGTTGTTGGTATGGTTGTTCATTTAGGGGTAGCAACAAATATGGTTATGTGCGGTTTGGTTGTTTGTTTTGGGACCCATAGGTTGGGTTGAGTGTTTGTTT
The DNA here is from genome assembly GCA_963277665.1 of Viscum album. NCBI lineage: Eukaryota > Viridiplantae > Streptophyta > Magnoliopsida > Santalales > Viscaceae > Viscum > Viscum album. Next base: position 32,642,476 of record OY728133.1, read on the forward strand.
AATTATATGTATAAATTATAGTTCCTTGTGTTTTCTATACACACCCCACCCTTGTTTATCACCATGTGTTGAACACCCCCAATTCATGGGGGAGGGTGTCTTTTTTCCAATATCCCTATGGGAGGATGGATGGTTGGTTACTAACTTTCTTCCTCGCACCCTCTTCTAGGTTCTTACTGCTCGAGCATACCCAAGCAGGCTATAATGGCTTGAGGCTTACCATAGTCCAAGATCCTTCAGGCTAGGTTTATTTTCTCAAGTGTCTTCGGATGAGGCCCAGGTGTCTTCGGGCGAGAGGAGTGGTTGTTGTGGCCCATGTGTCTGTTGGGGAGATACATAGTGTGGTTGAGGCCTAAGTGTGTGCCAAAAGGTTGTGGTAGTGGGACTGCGTTTTGGAAGAGTGGTAGCATGAATATGTTAGTCGTTAAGAATGAGAAGAAAGCCAGTGGGAAAGTGGTGTGGGGTACCCAAATGTCAATGTGCTTATACTACTACATTACTTGACTTGCGTTATTTAGTGAGTGTTCCTAGGTGAGGTTGGGCTGGTTAGTACTCCTTGGTAGGTGCTTTGAGGTTCTGTTATTTCCTCATAGGGGCATTAGTATGTTCCCCCATTTTTCAATGGGTGGATTTAGTTTTCCTACTAGTTATACTTGTATACTCACCCTACATTTTTAAAACTATTTTCAAGTTTCTAGGAGGACCTTAGGGATCATGCTAGACTTTACTAGCTCAGGTGTCGGGATAGTTGTTATGTTGCTGCTTAGTTTCTTTCTTTTGGTACTTGCTTTGGTTATTTTGTTGTAATTTTGTCACAATTTACATTTAAATCATGCATGGTGTGGATTTTGGTTTCTTTTATATAAATGTTTGGTGATTGTTTGGGATTTTTATCATCTTATCTCCTGATCCTATTTTCATTAAAAAGGGTAATGTCTTCCATTTTGTGTTATATTTTATACCCTTGGTGATAGTATCCACTCCAGGGCCTATTGAAGGAGGGACTCGGGGGTCATTATCTCTCCTTTATCTTGAAGAAGGAAAGGTGTGGAAATTTATTGTCCCTTCCCTCATCTTGAAGAAGGTGGGTTTTGATGATTAATTTCCCTATTACTCTTGTTTGAGTATTGATCTGGTAACTTTCTGATGTCTTCAATGTTGTTTACTGATGTTGTATAGAATCATTCCTCTGAGAAGATGTGTGAATAAGATCTAGGAGGAATATGTTGATGAACCACAATGAGCGAATACTCCCATGTACTAGAATCTTAATGAGATTCTCGTGCATGTTGTCCAAGATCTAGGATAGGCACCTGCAATCATTTCCATTCAGGATCCATATGTGGAACCTCATAGGGATGAGTCTCAGAATCATGCTCAGGAGTTCCTTCACCAGAAACCATCTTCTTTCCACAGCTATAATAATCCTCAAGAAGATAAGTATTGGTTAAGGAAGATTGAGTTTTTATTTGAGTTCTTAGAAATGCCTGATTTAATCAAGGTGAAATGTGCCACTTTCAAGATGGAATGACCTAGAAGGAGATGGTGGGACTTGATGGTGATGGTGAAGAAGCATGAGGGTATAAAGTGGAAGAAATTCAAGGTTCTTTTCACTAACTAGTTCTTTCCAGAGTCTATAGTACTAGTTAAGGCTATGGATTTTTTCAAACTCAGGTGGACTGACAGGACTATGATGGAGTATGAGAACTGATTATCCAATCTTATGCATTTTTCACCTAATATTGTATCAAATGAGAAGATGAATACTTGAAATTTTGATATGGGACTTCAATCTGATAATCATTATTAGGTTTTATTATTGAATTTTTCCTCTTATACTAATGTTCTAGATAGGGTGTTTATGGTTGAGCTAGACCTGGATGGTAATTCAAGGTTGATGGGAGTTTCTTTTTCTCCCAGTGGCAGTTCTATGAGTTCCCATAAAGGGAAGAGGAAGCATGGTGAGTCTTGTGGTGGATCTCAATAGCAGGGTTTTTCTATACCTCATTTAGTACCTAGTAGAGGCCCCTTGACTTGCTTCCAATGTGGCATTCCTGTGAAATAAAAATAGGTTTTCACTAAGGAACCCAAGATATGTGGTTCCTGTGATCATTCGGGACACTTTCAAAAAAAATTATATATTTTCTTCCCCATGTAGTGGAACAGGCTCATAAGAACCAAAAAGTATTATGGTTCAATCAAATGCTTCAAAATATAAGGGGTTTTATCCAAAGGAATCTAAAAAGAAGCTTCTCCATGCAGTGGAAAAGTCTCTAGAGGAAGTTGATATAGGTCCAATAACTGTGAGAGGTTCCATCACTATAGCTTCATCTTTAGTAACTACTTTATTTGATAGTGGTTCATCTCACTCATTTATATAAACTCATATTATGAACATGTTAAATCTTCCTACATATATTTTGTCGTATGTGAGGGATATTACTACACCCCTGGGAATGAAGAGATAACAAGGTCTCTATTATCCTGCTTGTGTTTTTTATTTATCAAAAATTGAGCTTGCATGGGATTTTCTGGTTCTCGACATGAAACCTCTTGATGTCATTTTTGAGATGGATTGGCTCATTACTAATAAATCCCAAATTGATTTTTATCTTCAAAATTCCTCTTTTACTACACCTGATGGGGTGTTCCATATCTTTTAGATAGAATGGGACCTGAGGTCAACCTAAGTCATACCCTGTTATCCATAGTTGGGGAAAGTAATATCAGTGTTCGCTTTTGATATGGAGTGAGAATCTTTGAGCGATGATCTCCCTCTAGTTTTTGTCAAGTTTCCCAACATTTTTTCGTCTAATTTCTCTAGTTTTCCACCGATAAGGGAGGTTTATTTTTCTATTAATTTATTGTCAAGTACTCAATCTGTGTCTATTCCTTATTACTACATGGAAATAACTAAAATAAAAGAGTTAAATACTCGGTTGGATGATCTTTTAGAGAAATCATTTATATGCCTGAGTGTTCCACCTTGGGTGGTGCTTGTTCTCTTTGCTAAGAAAACTAATAGAACACTTCACCTATGTATTGATTACCAAAAACTCAATATAGTTATGGTAAATAAAAATTATTTGTTATCATGTATTGATGATCTATTTTACCAGTTGAAAGAGTAGAATTGGTTCTTGAAGATTGATCTTTGATCTAGTTATCATCACTTGAGAATAAAAGAATTAGACATTCATAAAACCTCCTTTCGAAGAAGGTATGGCCATTATGAGTATATTTTCATTCCATTTGGTCTAACCAATGATCCTATAGTCTTTATGGATTTTATGAACAGGATATTCAATGAGTATATCGATACATTCATGGTTGTCTTTGTGGATGAAATCCTGGTTTATTCTAGGTCTAAGGAGGATCATGTGCGTCATCTGAGAGTAGTTTTGGAGTTCTTGAGAAATCACTGACTTTATAAAAAACTATCAAAATATAATTTCTAGATTCGAGAAGTGAATTTCTTGGGACACATAGTGTCTGAACATGGTATCTCAATTGATCATGAGAAGGTGAAAGAAGTTATAACATAGTATAAACAGCATAATGTTTTTGAGATTCGGATATTCTTGGGTTTAGTGGGGTATTATCACCGGTTTGTAAATTATTTTTCAAAGATGGATTCTCCGACGACCACTCTCACTCATAAGTGGTTATATTTTTTTTGGGATGATAAATTTCAGAGTTATTTTGTTGAGAAGAAACATATTTTGACTTATATGTCGGTGTTGACTCTTTAAGAGGCTATTCATGGCTATGTGGTCTTTTGTGATGCGTCATTTTTGGGTTTGGGTTGTGTTATTATGCAGGGTGATCACGTGGTATCCTATGGATCTCAGCAGCTTAGGTCACATGAGAATATTTATCCAACCCAAGACCTTGAACTTGCAGTTGTGATTCATGCACTTAAGATTTGGTAGTATTACCTTTTCAGAGAAAGGTTTACCATGTATTCTAACCACAAGATCTTGAGTTATATCTTCTCTCAAAAATATTTGAATCTCTGCCATAGGTGTTGAGTGAAGTACCTGTAATCCTTTGATTTCGACATCACCTATACCCCTAGGAAAAGAAATTTCATTTCTAATTCTTTAAGCATAAAACTTCTAACCCATGTCATGAAAGAATCGTCAGAAGAGTAGAACTTGATGGATCTTTTTTCATAGTTTCATATAGGAGTTTGGAAAATATAGGTTGAAGTTATCTTTTCTAGTGTTCAGTTGACCTCCACTCTTCTCAAGATGATTCTTCAGGAACAATATCTTGATGATGAGTTTCGATCATTAGAGACTTTCTTTATGGTGTGAAGACCATTATTGAGTGATTGTTCTCCATAGAGTTTATTCTATGTTTTAGAATCATTTTCCCATGTTGTTGCATGTGATGAAATTTTTGATGGTGGGTTTTCATAATTCCCAGTGGACTATGCACCCAGGAACCACAAATATGTTCTATGACATGCAACATCAGTTTTGGTGGTTGGGTATGAAATTAGGCATTGCTGATTTTGTATCTTGTTATACTTTCCAACAAGTCAAGACCAAGAATCAGAAGCATTTGATTTTTCTTCATCCACTTCTAGTGCTGAGTTGAAAGTGGGATAATATTTCTATTCACTTTTTGTTTGGGATTCCACATACCCAGATAAAAAAGAATGTGATGTGGGTTTTGATCAATAGGTTGATCAAATCAGATCGCTTTATACCCATTTGTGATACAACCAAAGTTGAGTATATGGGAAATATCTATATGGGATATATTGTTCATTTTCATATAGTTCCATCTGATATAGTCTTTGATAGGGATCCCCATTTTACTTCTCATGTTCAGAGATGCCTTCAGGAGGCCCTGGGATCTAAGATTCATTTGATTATGGAATACCATCTACAGATGGATGGCCAGTCATAGAGGGCTATATAGATTCTTGAGGACATACTTCATGCTTGCGTCCTCATTTTTTGTGGGCCTTGAGATGACCATTTGGTACTGGTTGGGTTTTCTTATAAAAATAGTTATCATTTCATGGTCAGATTAGATCCTTTTGAGGCCTTGTATGGAAGGTCGTGTAAATATCTATTGTGTTGGTCGAAGATCAGTGAAAGTTCCTTGGTTGGACCAAGTTTTCTTCATGAGATGATAGTGAATATTTAGTTTATTATTAATAGAATGTTGACAGCATAGAGATGGTATAAATCTTATGATAATCATCATTGTAGATCGTTGGGTTTTTTAGTTGGTAATTAGGTGTTCTTGAAAGATTCACCTCATTTAGGTCATCAAAATCTTGGGAGGAAAGGTAAGCTTGCTCCTCATTTTTTGGGACCTTTTGAGGTTGTTAAAAAAGTGGGGAAAGTAGATTTTCATTTATCAATTCCTTCATAGTTGACATTGATACATAATGTGTTCCATGTATTGTAGCTTAGGAAGTATTTTCTGATCCATCTCATATTTTGGGCCGAAGTGATCTTGATGTTGAGCCTGATTTATCCATGACTGAGCATCTAATCAAGATTTTTGATTCTGAGAAAAAGGTACTTCAAGTTAGGATGATATATTTGGTCTATGTGCTATGGAAGAATAGTTCTGATTATCATGAGACATGGGAGTGTGAGGCACTGATGAGAGAGAGGTGGCCTCATCTCTTTGAGGTGGAAATTTCTTGATAGACTTTCTTGGGATATAAAGTTTTTATGGTAGAGAGGTTGTAACGTTCCATTATTCTTTAAGGTATGTCTCATCCTTTGGTTTTTGGTTTTTAGGATTTTGTATAGAAACTAGCTTGTTTGATGTTTGTTAGGTGATTACATGTCGTGTAAAGGCATTACACATCGTGTAATGTTCATTAGGAAGAATATGTGAAACTGGTGAACAAAATGAAATGATTTCACACTATGTACAGTTTACATGATGTGAAATGTAAAAAATTGGATTTTTATAAAAAGGTGATTCATTCTTCGATGTAAACAGCCTTTGAGGATTTCACATAGTGTAATGGAAATACCTGATGTGTAAATCTCATGGAATGTAGGTTTTAGGTGCAGGTCGGATTATTTTTTTTCATTCCACTTGCAGCCTTACCCCTCTCGACCCAGATCCATCCCTATGAAATTTTTGAGATCTCCAGTCCCTCCAGATCATATGTTCGGTGATTGATGTCATGTTGGTTGTGGTGCATCTCTCTGGGTAATTGTTCTTCCTGTCTCTTTTATTCTCTCTTTCCTTCCTTATTAGATTTTGATTGATCATCTTATGATTTATGGATCTAAACTTCGTGTTGTTGAATGTTGATTCTAGGTTGTGTTCCTAGATCTTTTGTGCCTTCATCCTTCATTGGCAAGTCCCATTGCAGATTTTGTTTTTCGTGATTATTGTTAGGTGGTTCTATTTGAGTTGTTCCATATAATTAAACCTTGATTTTATTAATTTGATTTGAATTGATTTCAATTGATTTATGAAAACCTGATTTTAGATTAATTGGAATCGTAATTTGTAATGGCATGGAATTTTGGGAAAAACCCCCAATCCCAAAGGAATTAGAATTTAGGGATTAATTTTAAATTGATGGAATTGATGAATCGATTTGATAATTGTTTTGAGAAAAATAGATTAAATTGAATTAATGAAAAACTGTGATTGGTTTTGTTTTGAAATGCATGAATTGATAAAAAAACTCATTCTTTTTTTAAATTGAATTAGAATTTTGAAAATGAAGATTGGGAAATTGAATTGTGAATGATGATTGATTTGAAATGAAATGATTTTCCCTTTTTCTATATATTGATTAAGAATATGTGATCCTAGGTAGTCAGTGGGTTATTTGGGATAATAATGCCAGGATGGTAATTCTCAAGAAATGGATTAATGATTATAACTCTGACAAAAATATAGCTTGGAAGATCTTATCCCTGATGGGATATTGATGAGTCCTATTCAGCCTGAGCCTGAGGGACATGTGTACAATATTTCCAAGATCACTAGTATGAGAGTGTGAGGATCCTATAACTAGAAACTATCATATCACAGGGCAGATGACTATGGTGTTTATTGTTACTATTTTTTATTATAAATTTAATTGATTGTGAAACCATTTTACTCATGCCTATTGAGTTATATAAATTGTTTTGTATAAAGTTTTTATTAAGCCATGTTTGAAATATTTCCCTTATTTTAAAAAGAATCATGTTTTGTTTTAAATATGAAAATGATGTATTATTCCATAACTTGTTTTATATAAATTGAAAGCATAATTTGGTTTATTATTATGGCATCTTTTTATGAAACAATTGGTGAGACCCTACTAGGATTTTTAGTTCACATCCTACCTTTTCCTTAGAACATTTATAGATTTCCTTCTACTAGGTCTAAGCAAAGGGAAAGAACCTCTTAGGGTAGGTGGATGTTATTGATCCTTTGGGATTGTAGTGATGTGTCCTTCGGGTTTTCAGGTTTATATTGGCTTATTTTGAGTACTTTGATGATTTAATATTTTGGGTTTTTGGGTTTTTGAGCATAATGATATCTATCTTTATCTTCCATTATTTTTTTGGAAAATTCATTCCCTCTTTTATCTTGTATGATGTTAAGTGCTAGTCGTTAACCCATGGGTATCGGGAATTCCCTTCGGGCCATGTCAATGTCATCTCGGTTATCAAGGTATTCGAGACGGTTCATGACATTCTATCCTAGATGTTATGTTTTCTACCGTTTTTGAATCAATATCCTAATAATTGGTATGGTTCTCTTTATGGTTATCTAAATGTTCATCCCTAATTTATTCATCTATGGGTAGGATTTTATTGAGGAAAATTGGGAGATTTAACTTAGATTTTTTAGGAATATCATAATGAGGTTCATGGTCATTTTTTGGTGTTCTTTATATATAGATTCATTGTTGAGTTTAGTGAAATTGATTGTCCCTCATGTTTAGGTAATTATGGGATGTGAATAATTTAATTAAGATATAGGGTTTGAAGAAACAAATTTCAAGTCATACATGAGATGTTTGTGACATCAAGAATAAATCATAAAGTGAATATTGGGAATTATTCTAGTGATTTAAATATTTTTCAGCTTATGTGGAGAGGATTTATCTAATAAGTTAACTTAATAAATAATTGAATTTTTTTTATTTTTTGGTGAGAATATTTATAATAATTCTCTTTTACATAAATGATTATCTAATATAGAATTATCATATGATAATTATTTAATTAAAATATATATTTACATGGGTCAAACCTTTGATTTCACTTATGTCATGATGGGCGATTTTATTGGTTAATATCATGATATAATATATTTCATGATTTTTTGGATTTAAATGAATAATAACAATTATTATAATATGTAGAAATGATCAAATCCATTACCCGAGGATCTCCATGTAAGAAAACTGAAAACTAAATATATAAACAGAAATGAAGAACACTGAAAAAACATGTATCATTAACCGAAGAAGCTAATGAAACATGTTTATCTTCATATGATGAGTTTGATAAAGATCATGTGGTAGAAAACAAAATATTTTTTCCTCATACCAAAATCTGACTAAATCATTTTGACATTCGAAACAAGATTTTTTTTCCACCATGATGTGTTAGAGTCTCTTGTTACAAAGGAGGAAAAATGAAGTGTGATTCGAGTTAAGGGAGTTTTGACTGAACAAGAAGCACACACAATGTGACATTGCATGGAAATGGGATTTATAAATCCCTCAAGGAGGCTCCTTGATAGTACAAGCATTAACTCATGTGTTTATAATGCATGAGTTAATGCATTGGCCATCCATGCATCATATACATGAATGTAGTAAACTCCATTCATGTTACAACTCTTGAAACAGATCTTTAATGGTATCTTAGGTGGTGAGTTAATCATCTATCCATCCAATACTTCCATCATAGGTAGTATAGAATAATATACCCCATTATTCATGAAAATCATAGTTTTTATGCAAACCATAAAATATATATATATCATATATATACATAAGGATATAAGGAATATATCTTATTAAATCTCCCACTTGTACTAAAGCCTAAAAAAATTTGTTTCGTTCCACCTTATATTGTATTATATAAAATAAATTATGAAACCATATCCAAAACACCTTTTGGATGTCTTTAAAAATGGTTTTGGAAAGCTATCATTAACTTTACCTTATATCACATCTTATTTAATACCTTGTAAAGACCCATCTGAAACACTTTTGGATTAACTCTAAAACACTTTTAGAGAAACTCTTTGAGTCAAATTTGATCATAATTCACTTAACCACAAAGTGTGACCCCACAACCCTTTATATCATTGATAACAAATATGAATCTTAGGATTCATAAATTTAAGAAAAGAATAGCCTCTAGAAAATCATCAATATACTCAATCTGTAAAGTGATATAGAATAAACTCTATCAAACACATGTATCTCTATACTTGGGCCCACCAGTATGCATCATATATAAACGTGTATTCTCATATTTATCCCTTTTTATAACACATCGAGTGACCATGGTATATGGAGCATGTCAATATCATAAAGGCTACTCATTTGTTCTTGATTATCATAGCATAGATTAACTTAATCGATGAATGTATCCCATGTCATTCATACTCATGGATAAAAAAAAATTACATGTACCTTATCCAAATAGATATATAATATCTAGGTGCGGCTTAACACTCCCACAATCTATCTCAATTGAGGGCCCATATGTTATACTCATCATATGATAGGACAAATTTCATTTTGGTTAAGCTCCAACCAACGACATGATCAGCAACATACCCATCCATCCCTTGATTAGCTAAGTCAATGTATAGACATGCATGGTATCAAAGTATGAAAGTTTTTATGCTAGGTATCTCGCTAACCTTAGGTGGTGGGGATTCAAATATGTTCCATGTGCCCCAAGTATACCAAATATATCCATATGACACTTCATGTGGTATATGAAAATTCCCAGTTAGGATAATTGTATCACTGAGAGGGGGAGAGGGTGAATCAATGATACTTTTTCTTTTTATATTTTCTTGAAATTGAAACAACCTTCGCCTCCTATAAAATATTTATTTCCGTACTGAAAACAAAACAAACACACATCTATAAGAACATAAGTATTTACAAGGTTCACTATTCAATAAGAATATCTATGTCATTAGTATGGTATGGAAATGATACAATACCACACAATACACTAGAAATAAATCCTTAGATTAAAATGAGTAGGATATGCTCTTTCACTCGTGTAGTACTTTGAAGACAATCCAATAGTATGTGTGAACCCTCTTAGCACAAATAGGGTAATGAAAATTTTATGTAACAACTCATGTTATCTATGCTTCTTTTCAATTTCAAAAATGTATTCAATTGAAAATACTTCTTCAATTTCTTACCCAAAAGATGGTAAGAACTTCTTGGACTTTGTTAAGGAAAAATCAATCTAATTTTTCCAGTCCATTTTTTCCAGTCAGATTCCTCTGAGTATGATTCTCCTTAATACGATTCTTCTCGATACGATTCTATCAGCCCGATTCTTCTGAGTCTGAATCTTCCTAATACGATTGCTCAATCTGAAAAGATATAGTACTGGCTGAGTATGACTGAGAAAATTCAAAACTTTTTCCTCAATCAGGAAATCCCAATACAGAAATCCCTAATCTGATTAATCCATATTGATACGATGATCATCCAAATATAAATAAATATCAAAATATAGTAATCAGTTGAGTATGATAATCACTGAATATGATGATTAGATGAATACAATTTTGTGATCTTGTCTCTTCTCTTTCACTTCAATATGTCAAAAAAAATTCAACAAAAGTGAATACGAAAACTTCTTCTTCTCTCTAAAAACAAACTCGGAGCTTCTCTCTCTTCTATAATGAATATTACTTTAGTCAGAAAAAGTAAAAATTACACTTCACCTTTTATAGGTGACCCATGAATGTTTTGTCAGGAACCCCAAAATATTTCCCAGTCAATAAAATTCACTCAAATCTTGATTTCCCCTAAAATCTCAGGTGAATTTTGACTTTGTCAACTCTTCTCGAAGCTGCTCGATTCTTCTACAATCTTCATCAAACTCCATATCTTCTTCATATCAATCCAAAAAACATTGTATCAATTGAATGTAAATGTATGAATAAATGGATATCATTCTGATTTTTGAATACGATACTCTATATCAATTGAATACAATCATTCTTTTGAATGTCAAGCTCCCCCTTGACAGCACATTCAGTAAAGTCCTTCATATCTTCTCTCAAATCACTTCTATTTCTTAACTTCTTATCTTGATCCACATGAAAAATTCATTTGAAAAGAAAAAAAAGTAATTCAACTCTTAACCCACTTGATGAAGATATTTGGAAACAAATCATAGTTCATCTATCTATTCCTTCAGCAAATTATTCAACCATCTCAAATGGTTGACTATATTATTGATCAGTATTTTTCATTATGATTTTCATTGGACTTTTCTCAATTTCTTTTCCATAAGTCTCTATTGAAAAACATTCTTTCTGAGTACGATGAAATGTCAAATATGATGGACCGATGTCAATTTCTTTCATCTTCATCAACCAACCTTCTTTCCAACTCATCCTAAGTATTGTTGTCCATATTACAATCTTTTTGAGTACGATTGGCCTAGATATGATCATCCTGGGTACTATTGTCCTGGATATGATCATCCTAATAAAAATCATCCTGGATATGATCATCACCATCCTTCTTCTTCTTTTCCACCTTGATATGATTAAACTAGGTATGATTCCTTTTGAATCAGCAACATCTCTTTCTTCTCTTCCACCTAGATATGATAAATCTGGGTAAGATTTGGAATACCTCTTTTCCTTTCTTTCCAGGTTCAATCAATCTAAAAACAATTGGTCACATCTCTTTCACTCCCCCTTATTTCATCAATCTTGAATCATAAGTTTCACAACTTACTTATGATTTATGAGAATTAAAAATCAAAAAAGTATCATCACAATTAATTAATCATATTTATGCAGACTCTGATTCTTCATAAAAACAATCACTTCTTCATATAGAATTCAAAGTGAATCTGATGGAAGTTTAATTCCAGAAATATGTATTCTTAATGCGACTGATCCTTTCATTCTGAACTAAGTGTGAATCTGATTGCGATCAATTCCTCACTATGATCTTCTCCAATTCTGGACCCATAGTGAGTCCAATTATTTTGAAAGCGTGAGTCTGATTCTTTTTTAAAACAATGATAAATACGATTTCCATGCATCATATTTCTCAACATACTTTCTTTCTTCAACATACTGATCGATTGACAACAAATAAAACCAAAACACAACTTGGTCCTAACAATCTCCCCCTTTGTATTTGTTGTCAATACCCACTTCAACTATTTCAACCACTTGAAAACAATAAGCGGTATTGTTTTTCTTTTCTTACTTTTTATTCTCTCCATTTCTTTCTTGCTCCCCCTATTTCTTTTAACTCTACCCCTTTCTCTTATCTCCCCCCCTTATTGAAAATCAAATTCAAAGGGACCATAAAGATAATTTTCTCACCAATGATCTCATTTCCATGGGTTGTAACTTTTTTTCAACATAGGTATCACGTGATTTTTTTAACAAATAAACTTCAACTAAATAGATCTAAGTCTTCGTGGCCAAACTCAGTGTAGAAAACAAGAGTGTATAATCAAGGTGATCAATGTTGTCCATAACAAAACTTTCATGTAATACCCTTTTCATGATTCATTCAATAGTATCTTTATTGGGGTAGTCCTTGAAAGAATTTATTTTATGATAAAAGTAACCTACACCCATCTCAACAAACAAATCAGAAAGTTCAGGTGAGTGAAAACAAAACTTTTTCAAAAACACATATTTTTCATAACCTCGTTACTTTCTTTTGCAATAATAATAAGAGACTCATCAATTATAGTTTCTTTATTTTCACTCCTTCAATTAATTACAAGTTATCACAAGTATATAAAGATTTTAGGATTAAGGAGAACCTTGATTGTTCCTTAGAAACAACAATCAGACTGAGAGTCCTCTCTCAGTCTTAACTTCCTCTTCTTTTTCTTGAATTTTTCATTGGACATGATTTATTTTTTTTGTTCATCCTTCTTAGGTTTTATAACAACTTTATTCTTATCTATATAATCTTATGATGAGGATGTTGACTTTTCTTCATCTTCATAAACATCTTTGTAATAATCAATTTTTAATATTTTTCCCATGTCTGTCTTTTCTTCTAGAAATATAGTTGAACGCCTTTTGATATCAAGCCTCAATTTCTCATATCCACAATCTATTGATACCTTTTTTTCAAAATTTCTTATATATTCAGAAGTTTTCTTCTTCCTCTCTTCTTTTAATGATTTTTGTGCTTCCTCTAATTTTTTAGCTAAGTCGATGTGTTCTGGCCAGATAACTAAGCACCCTTTCTTTTCAGACTCAGTAGATCTTTTTTTCTTAACTTTCAAAACATCTGACTTATGAGACTTGTTTAGAAACATTTTTTATACCTGTAACAAAATAATACATCCTTTAACAAGATGTCCAGGTTGCTCACATCTTTCACAAATAGATTCCAAAGTTTGGAACCTATTTTTATCTTTCACAACAACCTTCTCAGGTTTCTTCAAAACAACCTTTTCAGAATTATTTCTTTGAGGATATTTAATCCCCCTCAAATGTTTCCTTTAATAACCTATGGAATAATAGTAATGTTTTTAGTTGAACCAGCACATATTTTTTGTATGTCTGAATTCACCACAATACCATCAATAACCATAGAATGAGTATTTTCCTCTAAAACTTCCATATTGATTACAACTATGAATACATTTCTCAGCCACCTTATTCTCTTTCTTTTCTGAGCCACTAACCTCTCTGTTATCAATAAGAGTCTTTCTTTTATTTTTAGCTTTATCAGCACCAAAAGTATAGGAAACTTTTTCAGATCCAGATAAAACATTTCAGGACTTAATGTTCTTTGAGACTTCTGAATTTCCAACTTTGTTGGTTTTGGCTACATACATGACTTTCCCAACTTTAGTTTTTTCAGATACAATTTCATCTTTATTTTAAACCCTTAAAGATAACTTTTGTTGAGACTTATCATATTTCTCATTACGGTAACTTCCACTAACTTCAGTAATAGAGTTTTTGAAACTTGTACCTTTATCTTCAACTTTAGAATGTTTTTGTTGAACAAGTTCCAACTCTTCTTATTTTGTTTTCAACTTCACTTTCATATGATCATTACGATTCTTTTCTTCTTTGAGTGATTTCTTCAAATCATTAATTTCTTTCTCTAGCTTCACTTTCTTATCAGAAAAAAATACTTTGTATCATGTTGAGGAACATTCATCTTCCAAATTTTTGTTTTACTTTTCAAGCCTTCTGATCTTTCTCAAACATTCTTTCAACTCTTCTTTCAAATGAATTTCAAGTTCAGTTTCTTCTTCATCAGAGTTGTTGCTTCTAAATTATTCATCATTAATTTTTTCAATAAAATTATTTTCACCAATATACTAAATAGATTTTTCAGATTCATCTTCACTTTCTTCTTTTCCAGAGAAACTAATTTTATTGCTTGAAGAACTTTCCTCATTAAATATTGAAATGAACGTGTTCTATTCAATATCATTTGTAGCATTCTCACTATCATCATCCTTAGCCAAAAAGATTATCCTTTTATATTTTGAGAATTTCTTATCTTCCCTCTTGGAATAGAATTTTTCTTTATCACCCTTTTTCTTCCAAGATCTTCTTGGTCTTCTTTCTTCTTCTTTACTTTCTTCTTCATCACTTTATTCTTCATTACCTCTTTGAGGAAAATTGAAAAAAAATGACCAAAATATCCACATCCAAAACATTTTAAGGGATTTTTCCCTTTTTACCTTACTGAACCTCTTTTCACATTTTTAGAAAACAAGAATAAAATATCATTAAGATTTTTACATACCTCATTTTCGGAATCATAATCTCTAACTTATTCTTCTTCAAGAATATTCTTTTTTTTTAAGCCTTGAAAGATATTTCTCTATCAATTTTAGTTTTTCCTTTCATAGAATTATCCCTTATCATTTCATAATTAATGAGAGTACTACACAAATCATCTATAGAAAATATTTCTGGATCTCTATCTTACAACAAAGAAATCATGGCATCAAACTTATCAGGAATAATTCTCAAGATCTTTTCAACAATAGTAGAATCTTCTAACTTTTCACCAATAAATTTGATAGTGCTCAAAATGTTATTTACCCTGGTAAATAAGTCATCAAAAAAATCATGCTCACCCATCTTGAGGCCTTTATACTTCAATATCCATATTTTCAACTTTTTATTCTTCACTTTTGTATTGCCTTCATAAATGTTATTCAGCTTATCCCATATTCTTTTGGTAGTGGGAATTCCTTTTACTCTCAAAAACTCACTTTCAAAAAGTTATGAGAGTAAATCATTCTTAGCTCTTCCATCGTTCTCGAGATTCTTCTTTTCAACAAATGTAAGAGGAGATTTATAATCAATAGGAGGAAACTCATCTATTGCAGCTTCAAGAACATCATATCCAATAGACATAAGGTAAGGAAACAATCTATATTTACAAATATAATAATTATTTTAATCAAAAATCATAATACGTTTAATGTTAACACAATTTAAATTCTTCGTCAACAAAGAAAAAATAAAGGGAACCTACCCTCTAATACCACTTGAAAATTCCCAATCAGGATAATTGTATCACTAAGAGTGGGAGGGGTTGAATCAGTGATAATTTTTATTTTTATGTTTCCTTGCAATTGAAACAACATTCGCCTCCTGTTAAAGATTTATTTCCCAGCTGAAAACAAAATGAACGCACATCCACAGGAACATAAGTATTTACAAGGTTCATAGTTCAGTAAGAATAGTTGCGTCCTTGGTATAGTATGGAAATGATCCAATACCACACAATCCACTATAAAAAATCATTGGATTATAAAAATGAGGATATTCCCTTTCACTTGTGTAGTACTTTGAAGACAATCCAAAAGTACTTATGCACCCTATTAGCATAAATAGGGTAATAAAAATTTTATGTAAAAACTCATGTTACCTATGATTCTTTTCAATTTCACAAATGTATTCAATTGGAAATACTTCTTAAATTTCTTACCCATAAGATGGTAAGAAATTTTTGGACTTTTTTAAGGAAAAATCAGTCTGATTTTCCCAGTCCGATTCCTCCGAGTACAATTCTCCTTGATATGATTCTTCTCAGTATGATTCTCTTAGCCCAATTCTTCTGAGTCTGATTCTTCCTAGTATGATTTCTCAATATGAAAAGATATAGCACTGACTGAGTATGATTGAGATAATTCCTATCTTTTTCCTCAGTCCAGAAATCCCAATACAGAAGTCCCCAATCTGATTAATCCATCCCGATATGATGATCAGTCGAATACAATTAAAGAGAAGAATATGGTGATCAGCTAAGTACGATAATCACTGAATATGATGATCAGTTGAATAAAATGTTGTGATCTTGTATCTTCTATTTCACTTCAATCTATCAAAACTTTTTCAACAAAAGTGAATACGGAAACTTCTTCTTCTCTCTAAAAACAAACACGAAGATTCTCTCTCTTCTGTGATGAACAGTACTTCAGTTAGAAAAAGTTCAAAGTACACTTTTCATTTTATAGGTGACCCATGAATTTTTTGGTGAGAATCACAAAATATTTCCCACTCAATCAAATTCACTCAAATCTTGATTTCCCCTAAAATATCAGGTGAATTTTGAATTCGTCAACTCTTCTCAAAGCTTCTTGATTCTTATACAATCTTCATCAAACTTTATCTCTTATTTATATCAATTTGATTTATTCAAACAAAACTTTGTATCAATTGAATGTAACTTTATGAATAAATGGATACCATTCTGATTGTTGAATACGATGCTCTATATCAATAGAATGCAATCATTATTTTGAATGTCAATCTCTCCTTTGACAACACATTCAACGAACTCCTTCATCTCTACTCTTTAATCACTTCTATTTCTTCACTTATTCTCTTGATCCACATGAAAAATTCATTTGAAAATAAAACAAAGTAATTCAACACTTGACCCACTTGATGAAGACATTTGGAAACAAATCAGAGTTCATCTATCTCTTCCTTCAAAAAATAATTCTACCATCTCAAATGGTTGACTAAATTGTTGATCAGTCTTTATCATTATGATTTTTATCAGCTTCTACTCAATTCATTTTTCATCAGTCTCTATTGAAAAACATTCTGCCTAAGTATGATGAAATGTTGAATATGATGGATCTATGTCAACAGCTTTCATCTTCAACAACTATCCTTCTTCCCAACTTAGCCTAAGTACGATTGTACATATTACAATCTTTCTGAGTACAATTTTCCTGGATATGATCATCCTGGGTACGATTGTACTGGATATGATCATCCTAATAATGATCATCTTGGATACAATCATCATCATCCTTCTTCTTTTCCACCCAGATATGATTAAACTGGGTATGATTCCTTTTCTATTAGTAGCATCTCTTTTTTCTCTTCCACCTAGATACGATAAATCTGGGTTCTATTTGGAACACCTATTTTCTTTTATTTCCAGGTCTGATCAATCTGAAAACAATTGGTCGCATCTATTTCACTCCTCATTTCTTTCATCAAGATTGAAACATAAGTTTCACAACTTAATTATGATTTATGATAATTAAATATCAACAAAGAATCATCACAATTGATTAATCGTAGTCATGTAGACTCTAATTCTTCATCAAAATAATCTCTTCTTCATATCTAATTCAGAGTGAATCTGATGTCCATTTACTTCTAGAAAGATACATTCTTAATACGATTGATCCTTTCATTATGGACTTGGTGGGAATCTGATTATGATCAATTCCTCACAATGATCTTCTCCCATTCTGGACCCATGGTGAGTTCGATTATTTTGAAAGTGCGAGTCCAATTCTTTTGAAAACAATGATCAATATTATTTCCATCCATAATCTTTATTAGCATACTTTCTTTCTTCAACATACTGATCGATTGACAACAAATAAAACCAAAACACAACTTGGGCCTAACAATATACTTCATGGGTTATCCATCTCACATAAAGAATATTATTCTTTTCTCTAGGCCTCATGAGCATATTATGTATCTCCATACAAGAATCTTACTCACACTAACCTTAAAATTTAATCATAACCCAAAATAATCCATGAAGAACATTGTTTAGTGATAACTCAAAGTCATACTTTGAGAGGTCAATTATCATTACACTTCATGAAATGTATATCTATATATACATTTATTTAACCATCATGAAATAATGATAAAGTAGAGATTTCCTCTTATTGTGATACATTTTTAATATTCTTAAAACTCTTTTAAGAATATTTAACAAACCCAACATAAGCACATGTCTATCATATCATATATGATAATCTTCCATATCAGTCTTATGTATATTTCACTTTCATGGGTTTTATTAACTCATTACATCATATATAATTCCTGACATGTCTCTATGTGACCATCTAATAAAACTATCCCACTAACTCTTTAGCAAGAAACATCTATGAAATAACCAAGTTTGGATAATTGTGAGACTTAGGAATCATATTCCTAATTGTTCAACTTTTTGAACATATTCAAACACCTTAACTTCATAACATCAAATGTTATGATGTTAACTTCTATTTTCTACTTAAAACTCTTTCTGAGTCCATCATCATCATCCTTGGAACCCTATATTTTCCTTGAAATAATGTAACTAATTACATTATTGTTTACCATCACTCCTAAACTCTTAGGATAAAGTGACAACCACTTTAATATGGTAACTAAATGTAACTCTTACATTTCTCTTTACCATCATACCCTAAACTCTTTTAGGATATTAAGTATAATTAACTATGTAATTTTATTGGTATAATCCTTCAAGAAATAAAGATATTCACTTTTCTTAATAACTAAATGTAGCACTTTACATTTTTTTATTTATCATCATATATCTAAGTACTTTAGGGTATTAAGTGAAAATGATTTGATTTTAGACTGGTATAATCTTTAATTTGTTAAATTTGAACTTCTATAAGTCCAAACATACTCCCACTAGACTCTTAGATGCTATATTCTTTTCATAATATCTTGTTAAGATGCACAAACCCTTTTATGTTATGAAATAACATCTATTTCCTTTCAGTGTGAACTTTTAAAAAATAAGCTATTATTTACATATCACAAATGGTATTCTATGTGTTTGGAACATTTTTCCATTTTGAAAAGACGAATTTATTAAAATATACCACCAATGGGGATAATAAACACATTCCCTTATAATTTAACACACCTGGATATAAACATTTTTATTTTGGATAAAACTTTTTTATCCAGTTATTCTTATCAAAACATGTTATAGAATCCTAATGAATCATAAAACATATATATGAAATTAATCATCTCATGTTTTTAATAACAACTATTTTTTAACTAAAAAATTATCTTATCATATAAGATATATAAGATATAGATACACATCCTTTAAATACATTCATCTGAGATTGAAACATTCCTTTATATTCAAATACATTGATGTAGAAACCCTTTTCTTCATCACTTGAATATAAACAACAAGATCTATCAATTCTTCCATTGATTTTTAACTCTTGTATATTTACAACACTATAAAATATATATTTGGTATCATATACCTTTAAAAATCAAATAATTGGTTTTTATAACATCCATACATAACATAGGCATTCCATGGAGTGACCTAAAATCCTTCAGGTATCTTGGATAATCTAATCATATTTAATTATTAATTTTTCTTCCTAATAACCCTAGGTTTCAATGCTCTTGATCGGATTCTTGATGAAACATTATTGGCCACTTTAAAAAAAATATTCTTATAGTTTGAACTTTTACCCAATAGAATTTTCTACACAAAAATAGGTTCTAGACATCATATTTCTAGTTCATTAATCCTAAACATTTTAGAATATCTAGTAAACTTTATTCGAATTCAATAATATTTTTAGAACATTTCTATAAATGATTAAGGGGTGAATTCATTAACCAGAAAAATCCATTTTAAGTATCCTTAATGCATGTGATAGAATTAAACAAATTATAAACTTTTTGTATCATAAAACCCATATCATTTCATTTAAACAAACATTGTTTACATACTCTACTCCAGAGAAAAATGAGAAAAATACACATCTTATAACATATTCAAATAAGCTTGAAGTATCCAAGTCTTCAATGTAGTAACTCATTTGCTCTATCACTTAGACACCAACTTCAAGCTTGATTATTCATTTATTTCTTTTTCTTCTTCTTATATTGTCCAATGTATTTAAAACACTTGTAAAAGATATAGTTGGTATCGTATACCATTCAAAGGAAATAAAATAGATTAATAACATTTATACCCGGTATGGACCTTCTACTATGATTTTTGCAACCTTTCAAGTAATATGAACAATTTCTTTGCCAATGGACAACATTTCCACAATAATAAAATTGTCCTTCATTCTTCTTTCTTAGATTGATAGGTGATAAGGACTCTCCATGAACTCTTTTCTTCTCTTTTGGCCAAAACCTTTACCCTTCTCCTTTTGTACCATTAGTATGGTACTCGGTCCTCCCATGTCCTACTCATCAATCCTCAACATACTGAAGAGATCAAGAAAATTTTTACAAAATACATTCATATTATAATTAATAACAAATTGTTGGAACCTTTCTAGTAGTGACTACATAATGAAATATATGGAAAGTTCAAGATTAAGGGGTGAACATGGCCCCTCCAAATCATTAACATACCCAATTATATTGATTACATGGGTGGATTCTAAAGTTATTTCTATCAAATTGAATTGTAAAAGATATTTAGACACTTTATATTGTCCATTCCTTGCTTTCTTGTGATAAATCCTTTTTAGGTTTACTATCATACGATAAGAATCTAAGGTCTCATGTTGTTTCTCTATGTTAGACTCCATGGAAACTATCATGAAAGTGGATACTTCTTTTGCATATTTTTCATTCTTTTCATAAGCATATAAATATTTTTGTTAAGATCCTTCACTAGTTGGTTTCATAGGAAGGGGTTGTTCTAATGCATTGTATTTTTCTTCTTTTTTATGAAAAATTCTCAAATTACAATACCAATTTAGAAAATTGCTATCATTTGTTTTCTCCTTGTACAAGATTGATCTCAAAGTCAAGCTTGATGATGTTGATTCCATTATCTACAAAAAAAGGTTTTATCAAATGTGTATCATGTTTTATAACCATTTAATAAGGACTCTTACTAAATTGGCTCCCGCTAAAATGATAACCCCTTTTAAAATCCATCACACCCATTAGTGGACTAAGATCCATATTTCACTAAGTAAATGATCCCGCTTTGGAATGAAACTCACTACTTAGTTATTTAGGTAGGGAATCATCCCAATCATATCATATAGTAATTTTGGATAGTTAAGTGGGTAACTCTTTTCCCAATCCATCATATGGATAAAACTCAACTCTATTCCTCTAGTATCTCAACCCTTGGGGTATCCCAGTAAAGTGTAACACAAAGAAGACATCAAAAACAAGCTAACATAAGACAATATAGGGGTGCCCTATATTGGAATGAAACTACCCAACAAGACAATCCAAAGTCACTTTTTTCTTACCTTGCATAAGATAATCCAGGGGCACCACGCTTTGGCGTGCAACTACCCAGTTCGATGACCGAGGTCTTGAAAAGTGACACTTTGGAAGGAATCTAACACTTGGTATTTAAAGGGGATTTTATCTCACAATCTTATTGCATGTTATTCTATTTTGTATGAATTCTACTAATAATTTATTTTTGAATCATATTATCTACACCAAACCAATATGTTCAAACCATATTGATGTGTAACTCTTTACACAATCCATAAGTTTTTGTTACTCACCCAAAAATAGAAGCCAAGTATATCCATAAATTTCTGAATGCATCATATGCATAAGGTATAAAAACTCTTCATGTAAAGGTATAGAGTTATATGAAATTGATAATATCCATATGAGTAATCCTGGAGAAAACAAATAGTCAACCCCATTAACTTTCCTAGACAAGGCATAGGCCTCTAGGCAAGTAGGTAGTCTGACCCCAAGTCCCTCTCCCCAAGAAAAATTTTCTCAAAAGATAATTTAATTCATAATAAATCTAACACCTAACATGCATAAAATATATTCAACAACTACCTTAAAGATCATAACACAAATAAAAAACTGAAGTCAAGGTAGATAAAAAAACTAAATTCATTAACATACTTAGCATGTAACTACTTAGATACATGTATGATAATATCTAGAAGCAGTTTAACATATTAAACTTAAGAATACATGTTTATAATATAAACATTTTATATACTTGAATAAAATAGGGAATGAATTTAAATAAATGAACAATTCAAGTATTTTAACATGAGATAACCATTTATAATCAATTCACATATAAAGAAAAGTATAACATTTTATAATTATGCTTATCATTATATAAATTCCATAAATATGAACATAAACAATTTATATTCATTCCAATATGAAATACTTCATATTCTTCAATATATGGCATTTTAAACTTTAAATAAATGATATTTTATGAATTATAAACAATTTATAATCTAATTTCTATTATGTGAACATTTTACATAATCTAATATCATATACTTAACATTATTTAAACCATAATCACATCAATCATAAAAACCCTTTTGATGTGTTTTAAATAATGTCCAAATAAGGCTCCTTTAATTTGAATGATTCAAATTAATTAATCATGAATAATTTAAAATATAAAAGTTTTATATTTTTTCCATATTTTGTAATTTATAAACACTTTATAAATTGTTATTATGATTTCTAAATATACACTTTTTTATTGTAGATCATAAGACATGCCATGTAATTTTTTTAAAGGGAATTTTAAATATTAACATTTAATATTTAATAATAAATATTTTATAAACATTTGTTAATTAATTACAAACCATTTTATAATTAATTAAATAACTAATTAAATATTTATTAATTAATAAATATCCCCAAAATATATTTAATTATATTTATAAACAATCTATAAATTATAAGAAAACTTTATAAAATATAAAATTTTAAAAAAAAATGGTTACCCTTATACAACCAGGGTTACCTATGAAAGGGTAAATCTTGTTACCCTTATGTCACCCAGAAACATAAAGGTAACACAATGCTTACCTTTACATAACCCAATTGTGTAAAGGTAACATGGAACTTACCTTTATAGCTCAACTACATAAAGGTAATCCATAGGTTAGCTTTACGTATCCCAAGTGCGTAAGGGTAACGTCTCAATTACCTTTACAGAGCTGAGTTGTGTAATGGTAACATTCTTTAAGAAAACCCAAAAATGATGCTTTATTTTCATTTTTATCTTCATTTCATGCAAATTTTTATAAATATAACGCATAGGAAGGATTTAATTCCATTTTTGGTATTTAAACGAATCTAATAATGATTATTAGAATATAAAAAAGCAATCAAATCACTTGTTCAGGGATCTCCATGCAAGAAAAATGAAAATTACATATGAAAACAGAAATGAAGAACACTGATAACCCATATAATATTCACCAAAGAAGCTACTGCAACATATTTATATTCATCTAATGAGTTTGATGAAGATCATAAAGTGGAAAACAAAATCTTCCCACCTCCAAAGGTTTCCACAGGCCGACTGAATCATTTAAAAGTTTGAAATGGGATTTTTTTTCCACCATGATGTGCTAGTGTCACTTGATGCAAAGGAGGGAAAACTAAGAGAGCTTAGGGTTAAGGGAGTTTCAAATGAGAAAGAATCACACACAACATGACATCGCATAGTAGTGGGCTTTAAAAATCCCTCAAAGAGGCTCCTCGGTGGTGCATGCATTAACTCATGCATTTATAATGCATGGGTTAATGCATTAGCCATTCATGCATCATATGAATGAATGCGGAAAACTCCCTTCATGTTATAACTCTTGTGAAAAAACTTTAATGATAGATTAGGTGGTGAGTTAATTGGTTCTCCAGCCAATACTTCCATCATAGGCAGTATAGAATAATATACCTCATTATGCATGAAAATCACAATTTGTATGTAAACCATAAAATATATATATCATATATATCCTTCTAAGATTTGTAATATTGCATGAAAATTTGTAACACCCCAAGTTTTTTCAAAACAATAAATGAAATGCATGAAACTTTGTTTTAAGTAGATATTTATAACTAGCCTTTAAACATAATTTTGCAGCTTCTATATTTTGAATTTTGAAAAACAGTCATCTACAAATGTGTTCAGTAAGTTATTTGGAGTCTGATAGAACCAGCTTGTTTTCTTAGTGAATAGTAACATACCCTTTGGAATAGTAATATGACCCTAATGAATAGTAAATTGTATTATTATTTTATTTTTTTAAGGATTTAAGATAATGACGTATTGGTTAATTTTTCAAAGTGATATAAAAGCAGTTATTGTCACAACCCCCTCCCCACAAAGTGTACCCCTCCTGGGCAGGCAATGTGAGAAGAGAGATAATGACCCCTGAGTCCCACCTCTTTTAGGCCCTGGGTTGGCGACTAGCACCAAGGGTATAGTAAACACACAAATGGGAGGTATTACCCTCTAAGATAACACATGCGAAAGAGAGAGCTAAGATAGACACCAACCAACTCCAACTCATACAACAATATAAAAGAAACCCCAAGTACACATATGTAATGTCATGCAAAACAACTACAACTAAAAAGGGGAAAAACTACAAGTACCCAAAAGAAAGTAAAAACAACAGCAGCCACAATCCCGAACAGCTCCTGCAACCCCACGCTAGTAGAAACCAGCTTGATCTCCAACCTACTCCAAGTGACATGAAAAGCAGTTTATATATACATAGGGTGAGTATAATGGTATACTCAAAAGGATCATCCCCGAAGCCTCTTGTGAAAAAGTAAAGAAAGCATGCTAAAGCACAGTGAACAACAAGTGGAACTAACTCATCACCTAAACAGGTATACTAAGTTCTCAGCCTCACCATGTCTACTCTCACCAAGTATCACATACAAGAGTATATAATATAATAAATAATATCAAGGGTACCCCACTACTACTTCCCCACTAGTTTGCTGCTTTTCCCCAACGTCGTACGTCCTAAGCATCTCTCTCCAAAAAGGCTTGCTCTCAGACACCTGGGCGAAGCACCACAACATGCACCTTGTGCAACAAAACCACCACGCCCACGTAATCAAAGTAACCAGGTAGTTTTGGGGAGCCACCACAACTCACATAACGTGTATCATACATCGAGCATTATACCTCAAGCCATTACAGCTCATACACCGAGTAAGTATCCTCAAGCCATCACAGCCTATACATGTTACACCTATAGTAGTCCATAGGAAACTATATCCAGAATATATGGGTAAAACTAACCACTTTGTCTACCAGCACAAGTAACCACATATATGGGTAAAACTAACCACTTTGTCTACCAGCACAAGTAACTACCAAGAGAAGAGAGTGGGGCCAAAGGGAGTAGTCAGCCATCTATCCTCCCACCGGAATGTTGGGGAAAACACCCCCCAGGGCTCAGAATCCCTAGGGTGTCGGTTTCCATAACTGACAGGGTGGAGTATCATATAGAAACACAATAAGTATAGAATATACTATATCTCACAACCTCGTTATGGGCATAACCTAGTATTAGACTCAACTGCAGCTAACGCCTCTCGAACTCCCGACTGCCACTTCTAAGACTAGGTATCCTATAAGAACACAACCATTTAAAGTGATTTAATACCTTACTTTATTCCCTTTTATCATTTTCACTTTACTTTAATTAATTCTTTAAACATTAATTAAACATTAATAATTTCCACATTATATTTCATTAGCATCACACCCAAAGTTCACTGTTCCTTTAAATTTTCAACCTCGGCATTGCATCCCAGCAAGCTCCAACCCCATGGGTTAACATCATTTATTCAATCATTTATTAACAACATTATTACTTTTCCATATTCCCAGGCATTCTAGAAAAACATTTTAAGCTACTAAACACAAGGTGTCTCAACACGGTGAGTAGATAAACTACCCATCGAGTCTTTTCTGTCTATAGGAAGAGCGTAGACCCATCCTCCCTCAGGAAGCTAAACACAAAAAGCACGTGGCATACCTCGTGCGCCTTCGCCCCTTTTGGAAGGAGGGTAAGCAAGACCAGCTGCCTTGAGAATTGGGGAAAGTAAAGTATATAAACAACCAACAAGAATCATCAAGCATCCAAAAATTCACATCCAACCCACTTCATCATCTCTCGTGTCCTCCCCGACACCCACATGTATAAACTGATGCATCTCACCACTCTAGGCATCAACCGCTGCCACAACCAATGGTCCTCTCTGCCCCCACATATCACAACAGTCATCCACGCTCACATCACAACACAAGCAGCAGGAAAACAACATTATATCAACTGGGCTCTTGTCCCTTAAACAAGGCATTCTGCCTTCATACATAATGAGCTCTCACAGCTCCAAGCATAAGGCTCTTGGCCTTTACAAACAAGAGGGTAACTTAGAACCCTACGAGGCATTATCTTTTTATCAAACAACCATTTATTTAATCCATCTGGAATTAACTAATTTATTATTTGTAGGTTCCAACTATGGGTAACCTAAACAGAAAGTTATCATAGCTATCAAAAATTGATTAAACATGCTTACAGTATCAATTTGATTAACATCAAATTACAACAACAACAACCAAATTCATTTACATGCCTCTTTATCTTTATCCAAACAATTATCAATTAATTCTGACTTTACGTTCTTTACCTATTTCTATCAAGAATGAAAAGACAAACAAATCAAGCATAGATATCACACTATCTAGCAAAACAAGTGATAATAACATACGATCGATGTCAATTTATTTATCCAGTTCAAATATTTATTATATCAATTCCATTGTGATCCATTGGGCTAAAACATACTAACTCTACAGTTTCATGTAAAAGAAAAGATAAGCAATGAATCCCCTACCTCAAAAGGTTCTCAACGTTCTTTATATGAGAACGATCCATACAACGGATCACGATCGCCTCCTCCTGTGACAACTGCATCCACCCAAGGATGTCACGGCACGATCGCACCATACAAACCCAAGAAACTCCATTAGAAGCATGGAGATCACATGCCATAATATGGCAAGGAGAAACAGGAGAATATGAACCCAAAAGAATAACAATAAATCATACCTTATATCGAAGATTGATGGATACTGCTTGGTTGCACGAAAACAGGGGTGCACTTGCAGTAAGAAGAATGTCGAGGGAAACCAATCCACGGGGAAAAGTTTGATCTCAGGACTCCTATGGGAAGGAAGTAAAGGTTCGAGCATCTCACACCAGAGAACAAGGATGAAGAGTAAGGGAGGAAGATATATTGTCCCTTTAGAAGATTTAACGGAGTAGCAGTTTAAGATACAATGGATTTCCCATTAAAAGAAGATTGCATTAAACCACGTGGTTTGACCAAGTAAATGCATCCTAGGCCTTAGTAAAATTAATATAGGAGTTATGGGATTTGATTCATCCTTAAATACCTTAAAATAAGGCCTTAAATGCGTTTTACGTCAAAGAAAACATTAAATTTGTGAAATTGGAAAAATCTAGAAATTTGGAAAAGGAAATATGAAATAGTTCTGGAAACACTGTTCATGAGATAGTAACTGTGAGACAGTAACTATGAGACAGTAATTGTGAGATAGTAACTGTGAGATAGTAACTGTGAGACACCGTGACACTGTTCATAAAACTGGAAACACTGTTCACAAAACTAAAAAATTGGAAAAGTGTTGAGGATGAGTCACTTTGACCTCCCAAAACACCTCAACTACCATATTTCAGCAGGGGAATGGACCAGAGTGGTCTGGTCCATTACATCAGATACCTCTCAAAACATTCTCATCC
The DNA here is from genome assembly GCA_963277665.1 of Viscum album. Lineage (NCBI taxonomy): Eukaryota > Viridiplantae > Streptophyta > Magnoliopsida > Santalales > Viscaceae > Viscum > Viscum album. The sequence continues at coordinate 32,670,561 of OY728133.1, forward strand.
TCAAGAATCCAAAACCAACCCAAAAGGGAACATAAAAGGGGTTTGAACAACCACTCATCAAGATACCTCTCAAAAGAGAGCAATCCATAAGAAGAAAAAAAGGAAACCCATCTTATAAACATGAAAGGTCTATAACCACAAAGCAAACACGGTTACATGAAAATAGTTAAACATTAAAAAACTTGAGGTACTGAGCACGTATCTGTGACTCACGTTCCTAGGTACTCTCCTCCATGCCACTATGTCGCCACAAGACACAAACCAAGGGGATAAAATGCTTGTGCAACACCTTCTCTTTGCGGTCTTAGATCTCCACAGGTCACTCCTCGAAGGTCAAATCATCATCAACATCGATCTCTCCCCAATTGATTATGTGAGAGACATCATGAAGATAACGACGGAGCTGTGACACATGAAAAACATCGTGTATTCATCCCATCTGCAGGGGAAGTGATACTCGATATGCCACAACTCCAACACAAGCTAACACCTTAAAAGGCCCAACAAACTGGGGAGAAATATTACTCCCATGACCAAACATTCACTGCCCATGACTGGGATTCACCTACAGAAACATGTGATCCCAAACATAAAACTCTAAGGGTCTCCTCCTTTGATCGGAATATGATTTCTGACGATCATGTGTTGCCTTCATCCTCTCACGAATCACCTGAACCATCTATGTCGTACTCTGCACTAGTTCTGGTCCAAGAATCGCTGACTCTATGACCCCAGTCCAGCATAATAGAGAACGGCAAGATCGGCCATACAAGGCTTCAAACGGCGCCATACCGATGGTGGAGTGAAAACTATAGGTGTAAGCGAACTCCATCAAGGGTGAGTACCTCATCCACGAACCTCCAAAATCTAGGAGACAGGAGCGTAACATGTCTTCAAGAGTTTGGATAGTCTGTTATGTCTGATCGTCCGTCTGTGGATGAAAAGTAGTGCTAAGGCATAGCTAAGAACCAAAAGCATGCTGGAGACCTCTCCACACCCTGGAGGTAAAATGAGGATCTCGATCAGAAATGATTTTCCTTGGGACTCCATGAAGTCTCACCACCTCCTCCAGATACCACCTCGACAAAACTTCCACTGAGCTTGACTACTTGATCGCTATGAAGTGGGATGATTTTGTTAAATGATCCACTACCACCCAAATAGTGTCATGTCCTCCCTGATCTCAAGGTAAACTAGTAACAAATTCCATTGATATGTCCTCCGACTTCCACTGAGGAATATCTAATGGATGGAGAAAACCACTAGGGACATGGTGCTCAACCTTCACCTTCTGAAAGACCAAACATCGAGACACAAACTCTGCAACTGCACGCTTCATCCCAGGCCACCAAAATTGACTCCTCAAGCCTCGGTACATCTTTGTCATGCCAGGATACACCACTAAAGGAGAACTATGGAATTCTATGAGAACCATCTCACACATCACCAAAGGAACAAAAATCCTTCCATGATAAAACACCCTGTATTGTTCATCCTCAGACCAACCATCAGGGGCCTCACCACAAACAAATCAGTATCTCCAGACCTCCACCTCTAGATCCCCCAACTGGGACTCTTTCACTTGTTGCACCAGAGATGACTGCACCATCATCTGAAAAAAAGACAACCTCTACCCCCAACTTCTCCCATATAGAGATGTAATGCTGAAATTTATTCCATTACTCTCTAGGAATCACTAGATTCATGAACTACATCACTACGTGACTTCTGACTCAGCACATCAACTACAACATTTCCCTTCCCAATTGTATACAAGATTTTGAAGTCGTATTCCTATAAGAACTCCACCCACCGACGTTGTCGCAAGTTTAAGTCATGCTGGGAGAAAACATACCTCAGGCTCTTATGATCGGTGAAAACCACAAAGCGCTCACCAATGAGGTAATGTCTCCACAACTTCAGATAAAACACTACTTCCACCAACTCAAGATCATGGGTGGAATAATTATGTTCATGGGGACGTAACTGCCAAGACCCATAAGAAATGACTGATCTCTATAGCATCAAAACACAGACTAACCCCAGATTTGAAGCATCGCGGAAAACATCAAACTAAACTCCCTCTACTGGAAGACAAAGAATTGAATCACTTACCAACTTCTCCTTCAGATACTCGAAAATTTCTTGTCACTGATCAGTCCACACGAATGCCTGATCCTTCCTAGTCAATGTTGTTAGAGGAGTTTCAACCCAAGATAAATCAGCTACGAACCTCCTGTAGTAGCCAGCGAGACCAAGGAAACTTCGCACCTCTGCCACTGTCTTGGGGGCTGTCCAAGACATAACTTCTTTTATCTTTGATGGATCTATAGATACTCCCTACTGGGACACAATATGCCCCAAGAAACGGACTTCTCGAGCTCAAAACTCACACTTCGACAACTTCCCATATAGTTGTTGTTGACAAAGAACTCCCAAAATGGCATGTAGATTCTCCTCATGCTTCTCCTCAGATGTGGATTACACAAGGATGTCGTTGATGAAAACCACCACGAACTTATCTAGGAACTCACAGAACACAGCGCTCATCAATCCCATGAACACAGTCAAAGCATTCGTCACACCGAATGGCATTACAACGAACTCGTAATGCCTATGACAACAACAAAAAGCAGTCTTCGGGGTATCATCATCCTTCACACACATCTGATGATATCCCGACTTCAAGTCTATTTTTGAGAACCAACTTGCACCCTTCAGTTGATCGAATAAATCATCAATCCATGGAAGAGAATAGCGATTCTTCACTATCACTTTGTTTATGCGACGATAATCGATACACAACCGCAAACTATTGTCAGCCTTCTTCACGAACAAGACCAGTGCACCCCATGGTGACACACTCGGCTGAAAAAAACCGCACTGTAACAGACCATCAATCTGTATATGTAGCTCTCGTAACTCATAAGGGGTTATCCTATATGGAGACATAGAAATAGGAGACGCTCCTAGTTATAGCTCGATCCCAAACTCGATCTCTCGTCGAGGGAGTAATGATATAACCTCTTCTGGAAAAACATCAGGGTACTCTTCTATGACCCTAGGAAATTCCAACTATTGAACCTCTGAAGAACTCAACATTAGCTTAGCCATAATGGATGATAAGGATGGAACACACCTCTGACCCATCTGAGTGTCTCACTCGCCAACAAACACCGCTGGCTCTCCATCAGTATTGAAGAATACCACCTGCCTCCTAAAGCAATCCATGATAGCCTACATCGAATACAGCCAATCCATGTCAAGTATGACATCATATGGTTGTATCTGTAAACAAAGTAAATATCTCCAAGATCGGTGTTGCCCCATCACTAGCTCACAGTCTCTAAATACTTCAAACAAGTCAGCTCGACCTCCAACTAGCGTAGTCAACGCTAAGGGCACCGGAATCCTCTCTACCTCAAGTCCCAAAGCATGGACAAGGGTGGGTGATATGAAGGAGTGTATCGCTCCTGAATCAAAAAAGGCGTACACTAAGGTAGAAAACAAGCAAAGGGTACCTCGTGCGACGTATGGCTCGCCTGGAGCTAGAAACGCTAGAGCATGAAGCTAACCACGTCCTCCTCCACAACCTCTCTGACCCTAATGACAACCACCACCGCATCCATGCTCTACTCTCTGAGGACGGGGAGCATCACGGGGTTTTCCTATGCTTTCACCATCTACCATCTGCTGATCCAAAGCTGGTACAACCTACTATTGCTGCCTCGAATGGAACTGCCTCAATGGAGGAACCTGGAATAGAACACCTGGTGCACGATGACTACTCTAAAAGGTTGGGAACTCTCATTACTGATGACCTCAACCACCATAGGAAAAAAGTGCATAATCCCTTAGAATAGGCCTGAGAGATGCCACCCCCAGAGAAACGAGATCCTGAGGGCTGGGACCTACCCCCAGCTGAACGGAAACTCTTCTGCCCTAAAAACCGGGAACCCTAGACCACGGATCTACTTCGTGAGGAATCATGAAAACTCCCCTCTCGTGATGGTCTGGATCTATCCAATGTCCTCTTAACAACCTCTGCCCTTTCCAATACCTCAAGATATGTCTTCAGTATAAACGGGGTGACCTGGCATTGGATCTCTAGATGCAAAGCCTCCTTAAAATGCCTCATCTTGTCCTCCTCATCTAGAAATAGGTCTGAAGCATATCTTAAAAGGTTCCTGAAATGGATTCCAAACTCTCATGCACTAGAGATCCCTTGTCGAAGGGTAAGAATCTCCTGGAGACTGGATGCCTTCGCGGTCGAAGAAAGAAACTCGAATCTAAACTTGTCTCGAAACTCCTCCAATGAGATCGTCGACTCCTCGCGATCCCTGAGGAACAAGAACCAGCACTACCTCGCTGCTCCATGCAGCATCATAACATCCAAAGACACCCAGTGCTCCTTCTGAGCATGTATCAAACTGAAGCCTATCTCGACCTCCTCCAACTAGTCTTCCGTGACCGCATCTGAATCGAAGCCCTCTTCTTCTTCAGACTCTGGCGCTGGAACTCTCGGAGTGTCCTCCTCCAAGTTTCATCATCGTCAACCTCTACCCTATGGCGATCTATTGGCACAGCCTGATGGACATCTTCTGTGCAAACCTAATGAGGACATCGACCTGGGTTCATACCTGCAAAATAACAAATAGTTAGAGCTCCAAAACCTGGAATATGGAAGACTCAACATTAATTAATTAATTGTTTTCTTTTATTCATTTTAGGTTAACCAATCCCAAGGTTTACCCATTTAAACACAGGCACAAAGAAGAATGACGCATGATCCTTTCCTAGGTCTCTACCATGTAACTAGTATCACCTAGTTTAGTAGTCATTGTAAACTTAAAGGTTCGTGCATCAGATCACAGGGGGGACTAAACTCCTATGTCTCAGCCGATCTCTAGTGTTTACATCACTTACTAAACTTGACTGACACAGTTTCCCTACCAACACATGCAACCTCACCTGTGCCTAACACCAAACTCCATCATATCCCTCAACCTCCCTTTGATACCACTCTACCACAACCCCCTCCTCACAAAGTGTACCCCTCCTGGGCTGACAATGTGATAAGGGAGATAATGATCCATGAGTCATGCCTCCAGTAGGCCCCGGGTTGGAAACTAGCACCGAGGGTATAGTAAATACACAAATGGGAGGCATTACCCTCTAAGAGAACACATGTGAAAGAGAGAGATAATAAAGACACCAACCAACTCCAACTCAACCAAAAATATAAAATAAATCCCAAGTACACATATGTAATGTCATGAAAAACAACTACAACTGAAAAGGGGAAAACTGCAAGTACCCAAAAGAAAGTAAAAAACAGCAGAAACCACAAGCTCGAACAGCTCCTGCAACCCCAAGCTAGTAGAAACCAGTTTGATCTCCAAACAGCTCCAAGTGACCCGAAAAATAGTTTATATATACAAAGGGTGAGTATAACAGTATACTCAGTAGGATCCTCCCCAAATCCTCTTGTGAAAAAGTAAAGAAAGCATGGTAAAGCACATTGAACAATAAGTGGAACTAACTCATCACCTAAACAGGTATACTAAGTTCCCAGCCTCACCATGGCTACTCTCACCAAGTATCGCATACAAGAGTATATAATATAATAAATAATATCAAGGGTACTCCTCTACTACTTCCCCACTGGTTTTCCTCTTTTCCCCAACGTCGCACGTCCTAAGCATCTCTCTCCAAAAAGACTTGCACGCGGACACCTGAGCGAAGCACCACAACATGCACCTCGTGCAAAAAAACCACCACCTCCACGTAATCAAACTAACCAGGTAGTTTCCGGAAGCCACCACAGCTCGCATAATGTGTATCATACGTCAAGCATTATACCTCAAGCCATTACAGGCCATACACCGAGTAAGGATCCTCAAGCCATCACAGCCTATACATGTTACACATATAGTAGTCCATAGGAAACTATATCCAAAATATGTGTGTGTGAATAACCACAAGCCATTACAACCCTCTACACACATATATGGGTAAAACTAACCATTGTGCCTATCTGCACGAGTAACTACCAAGAGAAGAGAGCGGGGCCAAAGGGGGTAGTCAACTATCCATCCTCCCACCGAAATGTTGGGGAAAACACCCCCCAGGGCTCATAATCCCTGAGGTGTCAGTTACCCAAACTGATAGGGTGGAGTAGCGTATAGAGACACAAAAGGTATAGAATATACTATATCTCACAACCACGTTATGGGCATAACCAAGTCTTAGACTCAACTGCAGATAATGTCTCTCGGACTCCTGGTTTCCACTTCTAAGACTAGGTATCCTATAAGCACACAACCATTTAAAGAGATTTAATACCTTACTTCATTCCCTTTTATCAGTTTCACTTTATGTTAATTAATTCTTTAAACATTAATTAACCATTAATAATTTCCACATTATATTTCATTAGCATCACACCCAAATTTCACTATTTCTTTAAATTTGCAACCTCAGCATTGCGTCCCAACAAGCTCCAACCCCATGGGTTAACATCGTTTATTCAATAATTTATTAACAACATTATTACTTTCTCATATTTTGAGGCATTCTAGAAAAAACATTCTAAGCTACTAAACACAAGGGGGTTCAACATGGTGAGTAGATGAACTACCCGTCGAGTCTTTGCCGCCTATAGCAAGAGTGTAGACCCATCCTCCCTCAAGAAGCTAAACACGAAAAGCATGTGGCATACCTCGTGCGTCTTCACCCCTTTTGGAAGAAGGGAAAGCAAGACCAGTTGCCTTGAGCAGTGTGGAAAGTAAAGTATATAAACAACCAATAAGAATCATAAAGCATCCAAATATTCACATCCAACTCACTTCATCATCTCTCGTGTCCTCCTCGATACCCACATGCATAAACTGATGCATCTCGCCACTCTAGGCATCAACTGCTGCCACAACCAATGGGCCTCCCTTCCCCCACATATCACAACAGCCATCTAGGCTCACATCACAACACAAACAGCAGGAAAAAAACATTATATCAACTTGGATCTTGGCCCATAAACAAGGCATTCTGCCTTCATACATAATGAGCTCTCACAACTCCAAGCATAAGGCTCTTGGTCTTTACAAACAAGAGGGTAACTCAGAACCCTATGAGACATTATCTTTTTATCAAATAGCCATTTATTTAATCCATTTAGAATTAACTGATTTATTATTTGTAGGTTCCAACTATGGGTAATCTAAATAGCAAGCTATCATAGCTATCAAAAATTGATTAAACATTCTTACAACATCAATTTTATTAATATCAAATTACAACAACAACAACCAGATTCATTTACATGCCTCTTTATCTTTATCCAAACAATTATCAATTAATTACGGCTTTATGTTATTTACCAATTTCTATCAAGAACGAAAAGATAAACAAAGTAGGCATAGATATCACACTATCTATCAAAACAATAAGTAATAACGTACGATCGATATCAATTTATTTATCTGATTCAAATATTTATTATGTCAATTCCATTATGATCCATTGGGATAAAACATGCTAACTCTATAGTTGCATGTAAAATAAAAGAGAAGCAATGAATCCCCTACCTCAAAAGGTTCTCAATGTTCTTTATACGAAAACGATCCACACAACGGATCACGATCGCCTCCACCCGTGACAACTGCATCCACCCAAGGATGTCGTGGAACGACCGCACCAACCAAACCCAAGAAACTCTATTAGAAGCATGGAGATCACATTCCATAATATGGCAAGGAGAAATAGGAGAAGATAAACCCAAAAGAATGATGATAAATCATACCTTATATCGAAGATTGATGGATACTGCTTGGTTGCACCAAAACAGGGGTGCACTTGCCGCAAGAAGAATATCGAGGGAAACCAATCCATGAGGAAAAGTTTGATCGTACGACTCCTACGAGAAGGAAGTAAAGGTTCGAGCGTCTTTCACCATAGAACAAGGAGGAAGAATAAAAGAGGAAGATATCTTATCCCTTTAGAATATTTAAAGGGGTAGCAGTTTAACATACAGTGGATTTTCCATTAAAAGCAGATCACATTAAACCACGTGGTTTGACCAAGTAAATGCATCTCGGGCCTTAGGAAAATTACTATAGGAGTTATGGGATTTAATTCAGCCTTAAATCCCTTAAAACAAGGCCTTAAATGCGTTTTACATCAAAGAAAATGTTAAATTGGTGAAACTAGAAAAATATGGAAATTTGGAAAAGGAAATATGAAATAGTTCTGGAAACACTATTCATGAGATAGTAACTCTGAGGCAGTAACTCTGAGATAGTAACTCTGAGACAGTAACTGTGAGACAGTAACTGTGAAACAGAAACTGTGAGAGAGTAACTGTGAGATAGTAACTGTGAGAGAGTAACTGTGAGAGAGTAACTCTGAGACAGTAACTGTGAGACAGTAACTGTGAGACAGTAACTGTGAGACAGTAACTCTGAGACAGTAACTCTGAGACAGTAACTCTGAGACAGTAACTCTGAGACAGTAACTCTAAGACAGTAACTGTCAGACAGTAACTCTGAGACAGTGACTCTGAGACAGTGACTCTGAGACAGTGACTGTGAGACAGTAACTATGAGATAGTAACTGTGAGATAGTAACTGTGAGACAGTAACCGTGAGTCACTGTGACATTGTTCATAAAACTAGAAACATTGTTCATAGAATTAAAAAATTGGCAAAGTGTTGGGGATGAGTCACCTTGACCTCCTAGAACACGTCAACCACCATATTTTAGCAAGGGAATGGACCAGAGTGGTCTGAGCCATTATAGTTATAGTTTTAAAATCATTAATTTTTGAATTAAGTATGATTTTATTTAAAAATTAAATTAATAATATTTAAAAAATTATTTTCAAAAAATGGAGTTCATTTTTGAATTCTAAATGTTGACAAATGGTAAAGGTAATTTTTTGGTTTTTTCTGAAACAGTTGATTTTTCAATGAATAGTAAAAATATAGTTTTGAGTTTCGGTGTGTTAATAACATCATTAATGATGTAATAATGATGTAATAAAAAATGGAGTTCATTTTTGAATTCTACACGTCGAAAAATGGTAAGGGTAATTTTTTGGGATTTTTCTCAAACAGTTGATTTTTCAATGAATAGTAAAAAAGCAATTTTGAGTTTCGGTGTGTTAATGACATCATTAATGATATAATAATGATGTAATAAATATGGTAGACTTTTTTATAGTAAATTAATATGTGAGGTGTCCCAAGTGACTAATACCATGGGCAAATACGATGGGAAAGCATCTGGTTTTTCAAATACCACTAATGAGGAGTCCCTTGGAAATTATTAAAAAATTGTCTCGCTTTTGCTATAAATATCAACCCATTCCTTCATTAACTTCATTCAAAATTCCTCGTAAACAAATTTCTGGCCTCCTTACCTCCCTATTAGTCCTCCCAAGTCTTCCTCAAGCCCCCAAGGTCCCAACCTTCAAGTTCTAAGAGTTACTCTTTAAGGTAAGAAATTTCTCAACTTCTTTCTTTTTCCATTCAAGTTCTCTTTTATGGGGTATAGAATTAAAAAATCCATACAATGTTCTTCTTTTCATCTTATTCTTGCTCTATTCTGTTTTATGATTTATTTCTGGATGTGTGACCCTTTTCCCTTCTCTTTTTAATGTTTTCTAAAACCATGTTGCATAGCCGTTAGGCTGCCGAATTTTCGTAAGGGATTTCTCAACTATTATTTTATTTTGAGTTATTTTCTTTACTTATTATTTCCTCATCTCCTCTTAACCAAGAGGCATGAAAGATCCATAAATCATGTATATTCTGGATTTTCTCATGTTCATGGAAAATCCATCATTGTTATTCTTCTCCTCTCCCACTTATTCAAAGAATAAAAACATTGTCTGTGATGTGTCAAATTACCGACATCGTGGATGATGTGATTTCAATTTACATTAATTCTTTCAAGTCTGGTCATGAAGCCATTTTTATAGTTGAACCAGGTTATAATATATTTATTATGTCTCATCCATGGTTCTGTAATTATTTTTTACACGTGGTTTTAATTTATAAAACAAAATGAGATCATTTTTATCAAAGAACCACTAAAATGATCTAAACGAACATGATTAATGTTTTAACTTATGAATAATCCTGATATCAAACTTCAAAATGATAAAGGATATAATTTATGGTACTAAAAATATGTAAATTACATTCCATTCCAATTCTGGAGTTTCACTTCCAATCGATAAAAATATCAATCTAAAACCAATCATGGAAAATCGTGTAAAGAAACGCACACAAAACAATGCAAGGAACAAAATAATAACAATTAAAGGGTGAAATTATGTAATGAAATGATCATATAAGATATTATAAAGATGTATATGTTTCTACAAGATATTAATAACACTTTTAACCATTATACAGGAGGTTTAAAAAAGTTTGAAGTAAGACAAACCCGAGGTAAGGGAATTCTTAACCCAATTTCCATTCTTTGGGTTAACCTTCTTCTTTATTCATTATATGGTATTAAGATTATTGGTGTGATGAATTTTTTGTATATTTTATGTTTCACTATTTCTATTTACGTTGTATACACATATCCATTCAATTCTAATAATTCTCACTCTAATTATATTTTAAAAGACTTTCCTTTTAAAATCCTTTTAAAACTCTCTTTAATAAATTTCAAAATGATTGTTTTTTTATGTGTATGGCATGAGTAGTTTCTCCTAATTTCAAGATAATTGATTACCATGATAAGTTCCTTGGAAATTATTTATGTTGGTTTGATCCCATTATAGCTCACGATATGTCATTTTGAGCCCCTTTATAGCTCAAGATATGTTGGGTTGAGCCCATTGTAGCTCAATATATGACGGGTGATCCCCATTATAGATCTTCAATGCATTGGGTACTCTGGAGATGGAAGTTGACCAAAAGGTTATTCCATGTGTAAGGGTGAATGTGAGATTGATATGGTAAATATGTCCTAAGGCAACAACATGAGTATTCTATGCATTTGAGTTTTTATGATATGCATTTTATTGGTTTTTATGTTATCACATGACTAACACTTTCTATCTTCATATCCCTTACTGAGTTTTATACTCATCCCATGTTTTTAAAATGTTTTTCACGGGATATAAGGATGGGTAAGAGAAAGAAGGGATTCATGATGTTTGATATGGAGTGTTGTCAAAGAAATCATGCTTTATGTTTTAATGTTTTATATTTTGAAAAAAAATGGAAACTATTTTTAGTAGTATCCTCTTGTATGATTGCGGTATGTTATGTATGTAAGGTATCTTAATTCTCTAAAACTATAAACTCAAAAAGATCTTCAATGTGTAATAATGTATGATCTTTTCTAAAATTCAAGATCAAGTAACGTTTTAAGGTCGGGACCTTATACAATTGATTTAATTTAAAGAAATAAATTCATTTCGTTTGGTTATGGTTGAACAAGATGGAAATCTCAGGACATGGTTGGGATCTTATGATGTGGATATAAGGGTTTGTGAGGTACAAGTGATTAATATGTAATGAAAAATCTAACATAATTACTATGACCATGAGGGAGGAGAGGTTTTTGTAAAAGATTAATTATATTATTTCTTGGGGTGGGGTCCTTGTAATTAATGATTTATTATATTCATCCCAGATGAGTGGTCCCTGCAATAAATGGATTATATCATTATATCGGATATAGGTACTTAACCTTCATGATTTATTATATTTATCTAATATTAGAGAGCTTCGTTACTGATGGATTATATCCTTGTTTGGGGCATGGGTCCACAGAATTGATGGATTTATACTCAAGGAAAAGGATCCTCCCAATACATTACTATCATTAACTGGGATAAGGTTCTTCATAACTAAACATCATTAATATATGGTATTCAACTTCTCTTCAAGGACCGACAACATGAGGTGAATTGACATAAGGAGTCACGGTGTTTCCTAAGGGGAACCATGGTTTTTTTTATTACTTATTATTACATTTGTTATTATAAATGCTTGGTAGAATTAATCATCTATGAGATTTTTTCTGATATTATACATGTTTGGAATGATGGACCATTTGTGTGTTTCCATAAGTTACTCACCCTTGCATGTACACAGTTTTCATGCACATGTATATGATATTCTACATGATATAGATGAGGGAAAACTCCTTTAATGGATGAATATAAAGAATAAATAGTTGGATCAATCATAAAAATGGTGATTGAAAAGATACATCCTATATTCCTTTTATTGTGATTACTTTTCAAGAGTTTTTATTATTTATCATCTCTACATGCCTCATGTTTTCATTTGATTATTTTAGTTTTTCTCTATATGAAAATACTATGACATGCCTTCTATTTACAATATGTTTTAGCTTTATATTTTATATGTGATTCCATGGTTATATCCACTAAAGGTTGGTTTCATATGTTCTAACATGTATACAATTCATACATTTTATTATTTCCCTTAAGTCATACATTTTCAAATATTATAAATTCTCACATAGGGAATATTTTCTTTTTCTACCACCTTATAACACCCTAGAATGTTAAATGGTTAGAAGGTTAAATTCATTTTTCATACTCTTTGAAAATTCAGTACATAAAAAATGTTTAGAAGATCCAAAAATAATATCATCAACATAGATTTTTACTATCAAAACATCTTTAGAAATTCTTTTAATAAAAAGAGTTGGATCATCAATCCCTTTAGTAAAACCTTTTGAAATAAGAAAATTACTAAGTCTATCATACCAAGCTCATGGAGCTTTTTTTAAACCATATAAAGCTTTAGACAGCTTGAAAACTTGATTTGGAAAATGAGGATTAATAAATCTAGGCGTTTGTTCAACAAAAACATCTTCAATTATAAAACCTTTTAGAAAATCACTTTTAACATCCATTTGATAAAACTTGAAATTCAAATGAGCAGCATAGGCAAGTAGGATCCTTATAGCTTCTAATCTAGATACAGGGGAAAAGTTTTCCTTAATGTCTATTCCTTCCTCTTGACTATACCCTTGTGCAACTAATCTATCTTTGTTTCTAACTATATTTCCAGACTCATCAACTTTATTTCTAAAACCCCATTTAGTGCCTATGGTCAAAGTGTCCTCAGGTCTGTCAACTAATTCCCAGATTTTGTTTCTTTCAAATTGATTTAATTCTTCTTGCATAGCCATTACCCAAAATTTATCATTGATTACATCATTGGCATTTTTAGGTTCTAACTATGAAAGAAAGCCTTGATGTTCAACCTGGTTTCTTAGAGAAGCTCTAGTCTGTGTCCCTCTATCAAGATTACCAACAACAGCATCTAAAGGATGATTCTTTAGAATTCTAGTTGATCTAGTAAAAGGGGGACTAGAAATTTCAGGTTCATCTATAGGTTCTAGTTCAACAGAAGTAGGTTCTGGAAAGTTTCCAGAACTAGATGTCTTTACAACAGGTTCATTGATTTTATCATTAAGGTCCAAAACAGACAAGTCTTCTTCAAGATTTTTAATGGAATATTTGGGTTCATGTGGATCAGTTTCATCAAACTTGATGTGAACAGATTCTTCCACACATTTGGTTCTTTTATTAAAGACTCTATAGGCTTTCCTAGTTAAAGAATAACCAAGAAAAATTCCTTCATTTATCTTGGATGCAAATTTGTCTAGATTATCCTTTGTATTGAGAATAAAGACTTTGAAACCAAAAACTCTGAATTAATTAACCTTAGGTTTCCTATTATTCCACAATTCATAAGGGGTCTTCTTAAGAAGAGGTCTGATCAAGACTCTATTAATAATATAACAAGTTATGTTCACAGCTTCAACCCAAAAGTAAATTGGCAGGTCATACTCATTAAGCATAGTTCTTTCAATCTCTTGAAGGGTTCTGTTTCTTCTTTCTACTACACCATTCTGCTGAGGTGTTCTGGGGGCAGTAAAGTTATGATTATAGCCATTGTGTGAGGAATAAGATTCAAACTCATGATTTTCAAACTCACGGCCATGATCACTTCTCAGGGTCTTAATCTTAAGTCCACTAAGTTTTTCTACAGACTTGGAATACTTAATAAATTAAGAACAAGCTTCACTTTTGTGAGCTAAAAAGTATACCCAAGTATATCTAGAATAGTCATCTACTATGACATAGACATAGTGCTTCTCATTTAAACTAGAAACTCTAGAGGGTCCAAAAAAATCCATGTGAACCAACTCGATAGGTTGAGAAGTTGAAACTTCTTTCTTTGATTTAAAAGAAACTTTATGTTGCTTTCCCTTTTGACATGGATTACAAACTTTATCAGCTGGGAATTTAAGTTTAGGTAAGTCTTGAACTAATTTTTTCCTAGTCAGTTTTCTAAGTGAATAAATATTGCAATGTCCTAATCTTCTGTGCCATAGCCAAGACTCTTTATGAAAAGTATTTAAGAAAGTAATGTTCTGTTTAGCCAAATAATTTAAATCAACAACATAAACATTTTCATTTCTAAAAGTAGAAAATACTAGAAGATTTTTAGAACTAAAAACATTACAAGAGTCATTTTCAAATTTAACATTGAAACCATCATCACACAACTGAGAAATACTTAACAGGTTATATTTAAGTCCATCAACAAATAAAACTTTGGAAATTAAAACTAAATCAGTGTTACCAATCTGGCCTAGGCCGATGATTTTTCATTTAGAGTTATCACCAAAGGTGACATGGCCTCCATCAACTTTGATTAAAATCTTGAAGCATGAGTAATCTCCAGTCATGTGACTTGAAAATCCACTGTCCAAGTACCATAACTTCTTATGGGAACTTTTCAAGAAGGTTTCCAACAAAACAGGTTTAAACAGAAAATGATTTTGGTACCCAGATTTTCTTGGGTCCAGACAGGTTAGCAAGAAAAACTTTAGGTACCCAGATTTGTCTTATGGGTCTCAAATAGTTTACATAATTAATAGATTTTGAAAGATAAACTTTATTTGATCTATAACCATTTGAATAACTAGTTGAAGCATGTGAATTTCCAGAACTAGAACTAGCAGCATTCTGTCCAGATTTAGGAATAAATCTAGTTTTAGTAATCTGTCTCTTTCCAGGCTGATAGCCTATACCAGTGGTATATTTTGATGCCACTTTTTTTCCTAACATTTTTGTAAGTGTATCTTTTCCATTTGTGAATTTTTCTAAGTCCTTCCTTAATTGCTCATTGGACAATTTCAGTTTAGTATTTTCCTTAAGTAATTGATCATTCTTTTCCTTTTCTATATCAAGTGCAGATTTAACAGAGCTGGTCAAAGCATGCTATTTTTTCAAGGTCTTATACTTGTACTTAAGCTCATTACAGGTTTCTTCTAGCATATTACAGTATTCAAATAACTCTTCACTAGATATATTTTCAGATTCAGAATCAGAATCAACTCCAGAATAATATAAATTTAAAGCAGGAGTATCCAATGTTACCTCAGATGGGTTTGTCATAAAACACATGTTAGCTTTTTGAGATTTTTCATCCTGAGAGGAATCAGAATCACTTGAACTGTCTTCTGAAGCACTCCAAGTTGCTTTCATAGCTTTCTTATACTTATTTTCCTTGTAGTCATATTTCTTCTTGAACTTTAATTTTGGATAGTCTGCTTTTACATGTCCTTTCCTTTTGCACTCATAGCAGACAATATCATCACTTTTATCAGGATTTTTCCAGTCCTTCTTCCAATGAACTTTATTGTCATACTTTCCTTTATAATTTTATTTTCTGAAGAATTTCTTCTTCTTATAGAACTTCTTGAATCTCTTGGCTATTTGAGCCATCTCAGCATCACTGTCAGAATCTGAACCTTCACTTGTTGAGCTTTCAGTAGGTATGTGAACTTTATCCTTATCCTTGCTCTTTGAGGCAGTAGACTTAAATGCTATCGACTTCCTTTTTGGTTCATCATCTTCTTCCTTGTTTACCTTCAGTTCTTATTCATACATCATAAGATTACCAATTAATTACTTAACAGGTAGTCAAATTATATCACACGATTCTCTTATTGAAATAGATGTGCCTCTCCATCTTTCTGGGAGACATCATAGTATTCTCATAATCTGCTCCTTTGCAGGAACAGCTTTTCCAAATGAGCTCATAGTGTTGACGATCTCATTGAACCTAAGATACATGTCAGAAATGGGTTCATGAGGCTTCATTTTAAAATTATCATACTTAATAGTATAGGTATTCAATCCCATTTCCTTAACATTGGTTGTTCTTCATGGGAAATAGAAAAAGTGTCCCAGATTTCATAAGCAGTTTTACAATCAGATGTGTGATTAAATTCTTCGTCCCCTAAAGCATAGTATAAAGCATTCATTATTTTATAGTTATTATTGTAGGCCGTTTTAGTAGGTTCATCCCAAGTGGTTCTTTCAGTTTCTGGAATTTTATATTGACTCTCTATAGTAGTCCAGATATCAAATGTCATACTTTCCAAATGAATCTTCATTTTCAGTTTCCACTGGGCATAATTTGTACCATTAAAGAACAGTGGCATGTTGGTAGAAGCACCTTCTAGTCTATTATCCATAATCAGATTTTAGAAAATATATTTAAAGAGATAAAATTTAGAACTAACAGAAATTTAAGATCTTTAAGATGCAACTAAAATCACAGTTGAAAAACAGAGTATTTGGAAATCCTTTATAAATAACAACCCTCTGATACCAAATGTTGGTCGGAGGGGGTGAATTGAGTTCCAATTAAAAATTTATGTTAAAAATATTTCTATTAAAATCCCCCAATTAAAAACTAAGTTAAACTGTAGTGAATTTGTAAAACTGTAAGGGTTCAATTAGGTTCTCAAAAGATTGATTAGGTCTTAGTTAATTTAATCAGATGATTAAATTAGCTTTTGAAACTAACCTATTGATTTACAATAGTTAAAAACACTTGCTAGATTAACTATCAAAGTAACTTTAAAACAATTTTATATTTTAAAGTAATTAGCAGCGGAATATTCAATATAGGTTAAAACCAAAATAAGTAAGCACAGTAGTTTTAAAACAAGAGGTTCAGTCTCAAGCTGAGACTTATTCCTCTCAAACAATTTATATAAATTTTGATCCACACCCTGGATCGGGGTAAACAACAGTACAGAGACTATCCAGGTAATAAGACCTCTACCACAGTTCTTCGTGGGAAAAAAAACAACAACACACTGACTGTCTAGGTCCTACTTGACCTCTACCACTATCCATAGTGGGATACAAGAGAGTTATAAAAGGTTTGTGTGCGGATTTAGAAATCCTCCAGTTTAGCATAGGAGACAGTGTGTGTATAAAATATACAGAGTATGCACACTGCTCAAAATGTAAATAAAAGAGTCACTAAGAGAGTAGATATGAGTTTTAGAATGCTCTAGTGATTTGAAGTGCAGCTCTGGACTCCTTTAATTGATCAGGAATGCTTCTAAGTCCTTCTCTGGTTTTTTTCTGAAAAACAGAGGGTTGTTTTCTTCAAGTTTAGTTTGATCGGCTTGAATTTATGAAGAGATCGTTGTAGTTCTCCTTGGATAAGGTGCAGCTTGTGTTCTATTCTAGAATGAATGGCTTTGTGTATGTCCAGTGTTCTTCCAGTATGGATGTAGCCTTTCTTTTCTGTGTGTATGCACCACTTTTCAGCACTCTTTAGCCCTTATTTTCGCACTTCTTTTGCACGGCTTTTGTCCTTCCTTTTATAGCTTTCAGCTCCGGTAATGGGAATGATTACCTTTTTATAGGTATGAGGTATGGTTCCCTGACATGCCAACAACTATCATTAAATAACATTAATTGCATTAAAATCATCAAATATGACCGTTGCTAAATAAACAAATAGAAATATAGTTTAGGGAAACAGTGACTGGTTTTCAATCGGTAGCTCCTTATAACAGTGAGCTTGTATCGGTGGTTGTTACTCCTTGTAACGGTAGCTCCTTGTATCAGTGAACTTCTATCGGTAGAATTGACTTGCGGTGAGCTTCTTTATATCGGTGAACTTCATAGCGGTAGACTTTCTTATACCGGTAGACTTACTCTAACGGTAGCTCTGGTGTAACAGTAGCTCGTATCGGTAGACTTTTGTATCGGTAGCCTGTTCATATCGGTAGCTCTGTTCTGTACCAGTGATTAAGTGCATATCGGTGGACTTATTCACACCGGTCGACTTGTTCTATCGATAACTCTGCTTCTATCGGTAGCTGTCTATATCGGTGGATGTTGTATTGGTGGACTTCATACCAGTAGCTCATCTGTATCGGTAGACTAGATCTATCAGTGACATGTGCTTACCGGTGGACTTATACATACCCGTAGCTCTGTATATCGATGACCTTTGCTTATCGGTGACTTAACACTTATCTGTTCTATGCAAAACATATCCAGATTGAGTTAGAATTATGTCAATGTATGATTAATCATAGATAAGCATTGATTGACATATTCCAACGATTATTTTGATATTCAGCATATATATATAATTATAAGCACACATCAAGATTATCAAAGCATATTAAAGCATGATTGGAATTATCAAAACAGGTGAGGTCAAAAATCTCCCCCTTTTTGATAATCACAACTCATGGTATTATAAACTAACAAAATCAATAATGTATCATAGAGTTATAGACCAAAAGTTTCAAAAATAAAATAGAAAGGTATCGGAGGAAAAAACAAAATAATGTATCAGAGAGTTATAGCATGAAGTTTATATATTCATATTTTTCCCTTTTATATTCTCCCTTTTATATACATATTATCCCCCTCTGTGATTAGAAAAAAGGAAGGGTGAAAAGAATGTATCAGAGGAAATGAGAAATAGAGAAAAGAAAACAAGACCAAAGATATATGTTGTGGGACAAAGAGTACAAGTGAAATACAAAAGTAATACAAAGGAAATAAAAATGATTCCTATCAAAGGTCCTAGCTAGCAATCAGTACACCTCCTGAATGTCCACGTGGGATTTCACTTTTGGATCTGAGGTAGACTCAGACAGTGGGGAGTCAGTGGGAGGCTTAGGAACACCAGAAATGATCAGAGGAGGCTTAGCTACTGAAACTATTCATGGCCTGTACTGTGTAGCTTTCTGAGTGATCATAGGAGTAAGGCTGCGGATGGCTTGGGCTGGAGTCATCTGATCAGGAGAAGTAGTAGAGGTAGATGCAGGTAAAGCTAGAGGTACAATCACTGGACAAGCATCAACATGAAAGAAATACAACAAGAGATTTCTGAAATCCATAATGATTC
This sequence comes from Viscum album, assembly GCA_963277665.1. Taxonomy (NCBI): domain Eukaryota; kingdom Viridiplantae; phylum Streptophyta; class Magnoliopsida; order Santalales; family Viscaceae; genus Viscum; species Viscum album. Next base: position 32,689,814 of record OY728133.1, read on the forward strand.
CTCCTACCCACTCCATAGCAGACAAAAAGTCATCTTTGTTTTCCAAAAACTTATCCAAGGTTGGAGTTAGCTCCCTGATTTTTCTTACTTGTTCCCTGAAGTCTTGATTGACTGGTGGTAGCTTCATGTTTTCTAACATAAGATTGAAATGATTATTGAGCTGATGCTTGGTGTAAACCCTTTGGAAATAATAATCCACTTTGTCCTTGACTTCCTTTTGAGAAGCAGTAGCCTCCTTCATAAAACTCTAAACGATTTGACCAATATCCCTAGTGGTAGGCACCACTTGACTTAGGGTAGATGAGTCCACAGAGCCACTGGTTAAAGCTGAACCAAGCTCCTCCTTCATCAAAGCTCTAATCTGATCCAAATCTATTGAAGGTTTGGAAGTAAGAGAACCAATAAAAAAGCCATAGTTTCCTTGAAACTCTTAGTTAGGCCACTGATAAGATTCTTTACAAGAGAATCCTGAGTACTGACATGATTCTCCACTGACTTCTTAAAGCCATCAAAAATTGAAACCATCTGGCTCAGAACACTTTTTACATAGGCAAAATCCTTATCTGCTTGAGATTTAGAACTCATATAGAATTCCAGAGATACAACTGATTTCTTTAGAAATTTAACATCCTCTCCCAAGCTAGACATCTGATTCTGGCAAGCTGTGATTCCATCCACCATCTCAACCACAGAGGTTGACACACAACACCCAAGAGAGAGTTCAAAAGATCTTTCCAAGCTGCTCAGATCCTCAAAAAAACAATTCTTTATCTCAACAACAAAATCATTTAAAAACTCTTTCATTTCAGCCTTCAAAGATTCCAAATCATCCCTGGTGATTATATTAGTAGGCACAACAACATGATCTCTTTCAGATACTATACTGGCTACAGAGTCATTCATAACAGTCTGAATAGATGACACCAGTGAAGCTTCCATTCTCCTTACTTCTTCCACAAAACTAGCTTTAAGATCAGACTTTAACTTATCCATATCATGTTTTCTTACCACATCTCCAGGTAATAACTCAGAGAGAATGTCATAATTGACTTTTGGTCTCCGAAGGGATGCCTCATTATCTGAATCAGAGTAATCTAATCCACAAACCATAAAACCTAGGTCTTCTGCCCAGTCGTCAATATCATTTTCCACTGAAATAGTGCCAAGCCTAGTTTGATGCTCCCCCTCAATTGGTGCATTCTCCTGTACAGCGATAGCACCCCCAATTGCTTGGTCTTCCTCATCAGAATCCTTCATAACCATCTCCAATTCCGCAACAGCAGAAGGATCCTCTAGAATAGGTACAGTTCTATCAACTTCAACAAATTCCTCAACAGGCATTAAGGAGTGTCCAATCAGTGGACTAAGTCTCAAGATGACAGAAACAGATGATTCGCTTGCATGAACTTATTCTTCATTCTCTCGAGCATCCTCTTCCTGATCTGATCTCTGCTGAACTTCCTTTTCTTGTGACATAATTTCAGGAGTTGGGCTAGGAGGCAAGTCTGGATCTCCTCCATCTGCTGCAGAGGAATCCTCCTCTTTTGATTCATCACTATATTGTGGCTCCTCCTCATCAGGTCCTAGACCTGGATCCCTCACATCCTTAGGCCTAGAAGGATGATCCACAGGATTAAACTTATCATATAACTTCTTATCATCAGTAACCCACTCGCTTTTCCATGGATTCCAATTAATCTTCATGTACTTACATACTATGCTTGTGATACAGAAGTTGTTCTTTACCACCACTGTCTCATCCTGAGACTCAGCTACTCCCTTTACTTTAATCATAATCGAAATCAACTTAGCAAAGAATAAGGCATTGGTTTTTGACTTTGGCCTGGTCATATCCTCAATCTGAACCATTAACAGCCTGCACAAATTTATCTTAACACCATGTCTTAACAGATGCATCAAGTAAATATCCTGGTATTTAAGATTTTCAAAATCCCCTCTCCTTGGAATTAAAACATGCTGAATGAACTTAAACAGCAGCCGTTTCTCTCCATTCATTTCTGCATCCACTGCTTTTCTAGGAGTTCCATCTCCTGTTAGCTCTTCTAAAGCAGTTTCATACTTAAATATATTACTAATAGGAGGTACTGATTTCGAGAAATATCCAAAAACACCTTCGTGTGGAACCTTCAGGCATTCAGCCCACTCAATAGAAGAAAAATCTATCTCCTTTCCATTCACAAAAGATACCATCCTATTCTTGACTTATGATTTCTCAAACTGAACATACTCATAGAAATATTTTACCAGCTTCGTATAGTAGGGGTCATTGTTGTTCGAGAATCATTATATCCATTTCTGATCTTCCAGAACTTCTAGAACTAATGATTCACTTAACATTATCCATTCCGCGCATAGCTCCCTTTTAACTACTATCTCCCTTTGAACAAGATGCGGATTTTCTAGTTTCTTCACTTCACTTCCACTTCTAGACTTGCCTTTGAGTCTCTTAGCACCCGGTTCATCTTCCTTTCCATTGATTGAAGGTCTCTTTACTCTTTCCATTGAATCGTGAGGCTTAGGGTTCTAAGGTTTGAGAGAGGTTTGAAGGTAAGGGGCTTGAGGTGGATCGATAGAGGTTAAGACTTGTGTTTTATCATTTAGGAATCGTAAAATATATAATTAAAATATAATAAGTAAAACATTGAAAATAGATTCTGGCGGCTAAAGATTAAAAATATTGAAAACAGCGCGACCCATCAGTAATACGTACCAATGAGAATTCCTAACAATGAGGTTTATCTATTAGTGAGGTCCACTAACGGTGAGGTCCATACCAGTGAGGTATAACAGTGAGGTCCATACCAGTGAGGTATAATAGTGAGGTTTCTAATAATGAGGTTTCTAACGGTGAGGTTTCTAACGGTGAGGTTTCTAATGGTGAGGTTTCTAACGGTGATCTATCATTCCTAAATCATGTCTAATGTAACTTAGCCTATCCAAACTTAAAGGTTTGGTGAAAATGTTGGATAATTGATGTTCAGTACCTATAAATTCAAGATTAATATCACCTTTTTGGTAATGATCTCTTAAAAAGTGGTTCCTTACATCAATGTGTTTGGTCCTAGAGTGAGATACTGGGTTCTATAAAATGTTAATTGCACTAGTGTTATCGCGGTTAATAGATACATGTCTAAATTGATATCCATGGTCCAAAAGAGTGTGTTTCATCCACAGAATTTGTACACAGCAACTACCAGCAGCTATATACTTTGCTTCAGCAGTAGACAATGCAATAGAATTCTGCTTCTTACTACACCAAGATATTAAGGATTTTCCCAATAAATGACATGTTCCAGATGTGGTTTTTATGTCTAACTTGCAACCAGCAAAGTCAGCATCTGAATAACTCATTAATTCAAAAGATTTTCCTTTTGGATAAAACAAACCTAAATTTTCAGTATGTTTAAGATATTTGAAAATTCTTTTGACAGCAAGCAAATGGGATTCTTTTGGATTAGCTTGAAATCTTGCACACATGCACACACTAAACATAATATCTGGTCAACTAGCAGTAAGGTAAAGTAAGATTCCAATCATACCTCTGTAGTTGGTTTGATCCACTGGTTTTCCAGTTTCATCAGCATCCAACTTACAAACAGTACTCATAGGTGTATCACTTTCCTTAATACTATCCAAACCAAAATATTTTAAAAGATCCTTTGTATATTTACTTTGATTCAAAATAATACCATTTTTATTTTGAAAAACTTGAAATCCAAGAAAATATTTGAGTTCTCCCATTAAACTCATTTCAAATTCATTTTACATACTCTTTGAAAAGTCAGTACATAAAGAATTTTTAGAAGATCCAAAAATAATATCATCAACATAGATTTTTACTATCAAAACATCTTTAGAAATTATTTTAATAAAAATATTTGGGTCAGCAATCCCTTTAGTAAAACCTTTTGAAATAAGAAAATTACTCATTTTATCATACCAAGCTCGTGGAGCTTGTTTTAAACCTTATAAAGCTTTAGATAGCTTGAAAACTCAATTTGGAAAATGAGGATTAGTAAATCCAGGCGGTTGTTCAACAAAAACATATTCAATTATAAAACCATTTAGAAAATCACTTTTAACATCCATTTGATATAACTTGAAATTCAGATGAGCAGCATAGGCAAGTAGGATCCTTATAGCTTCTAATCTAGCTACAGGGGAAAAGGTTTCCTCGTAGTCTATTCCTTCCTCTTGAATATACCCTTGTGCAACTAACCTAGCTTTGTTTCTAACTATATTTCCAGACTCATCAACTTTATTTCTAAAAACTCATTTAGTGCCTATGGTCAAAGTGTCCTTAGGTATGTCAACTAATTCCCAGACTTTGTTTCTTTAAAATTGATTTAATTCTTCTTGCATAGCCATTACCCAAAATTCATCATTGATTGCATCATTGACATTTTTAGGTTCTAACTGTGAAAGAAAGGCTTGATGTTCAATCTGATTTCTTAGAGAAGCTCTAGTCTTTGTCCCTCTATCAAGATTACCAACAACAGCATCTAAAGGATGATTCTTTAGAATTTTAGTTGATCTAGTAAAATTGGGACTAGAAATTTCAGGTTCATCTGTAGGTTCTGGTTCAACAGAAGCAGGTTCTGGAAAGTTTCCAGAACTGGATATCTTTACAACAGGTTCATTGATTTTATCATTAAGGTCCAGAACAGACAAGTCTTCTTCAAGATTTTCAATGGAAGATTTGGGTTCATGTGGATCAATTTCATCAAACTTGATGTGAACAGATTCTTCCACGCATTTGGTTCTTTTATTAAAGACTCTATAGGCTTCGCTAGTTAAAGAATAACCAAGAAAAATTCCTTCATCACTCTTGGATGAAAATTTGTCTAGATTATCCTTTGTATTGAGAATAAAGACTTTGCAACCAAAAACTCTAAAGTAATTAACCTTAGGTTTCTTATTATTCCACAATTCATAAGGGGTCTTCTTAAGAACTGGTCTGATCAAGACTCTATTAATAATATAACAAGTTGTGTTCACAACTTCAGCCCAAAAGTAAATTGGCAGGTCATACTCATTAAGCATATTTCTTGCAATCTCTTGAAGGGTGCTGTTTCTTCTTTCTACTACACCATTCTGCTGAGGAGTTCTAGGGGAAGAAATGTTATGATTATAGCCATTGTGTGAGAAATAAGATTCAAACTAATGATTTTCAAACTCACGACTATGATCACTTCTCAGGGTCTTAATCTTAAGTCCACTAAGGTTTTCTACAGACTTGAAATACTTAATAAAGTAAGAACAAGCTTCACTTTTGTGAGCTAAAAAGTATACCCAAGTATATCTAGAATAGTCATCTACTATGACATAGACATAGTGCTTCCCATTTAAACTAGAAACTCTAGAGGGTCCAAACAAATCCATGTGAACCAACTCGAGAGGTTGAGAAGTTGAAACTTCTTTCTTTGATTTAAAAGAAAATTTATGTTGCTTTCCCTTTTAACAGGGATTACAAACTTTATCAGCTAGAAATTTAATTTTAGGTAGGTCTCTAACTAAGTTTTTTCTAGTCAGTTTTCTAAGTGAATAAATGTTGCAATGTCCTAATCTTATGTGTCATAGCCAAGACTCTTTATGAAAAGCATTTAAGCAAGTAATGTTCTGTTTAGCCAAATAATTCAAATCAACAGCATAAACATTTTCATTTCTCAAAGCAGAAAATACTAGAACATTTTTAGAATTAAAAACATTACAAGAGTCATCTTAAAATTTTACATTGAAACCATCATCACACAACTGATAAATACTTAACAGATTATATTTAAGTCCATAAACAAATAAAACTTTGGAAATTAAAACTGAATCAGTGTTACCAATCTGGCCTAGGATGATGATTTTTCCTTTAGAGTTATCACCAAAGGTGACATGGCCTCCATCAACTTTGATTAAACTCTTGAATCACGAGTAATCTCCAGTCATATTCCTTGAACATCCACTATCCAAGTACCATACCTTCTTATGGGAACTTTTCAAGCAGGTTTCCTACAAAACAGGTATAAACAGAAAATGATTTTGGTACCCATATTTTCTTGGGTCCAGAAAGGTTAGCAAGCAAAACTTTAGGTACCCAGATTTGTCTTATGGGTCTCAAATATTTTACAAAATTAATAAATTTTGAAAGATAAACTTTATTTGATCTATAACCATATGACTAACTAGTTGAATCATCTGAATTTCCAGAACTAGAACTAGCAGCATTCTGTCCAGATTTAGGAATAAATCTAGTTTTAGTAATCTGTCTCTTTCCAGGCTGATAGCCTATACCAGTGGTATATTTTTATGCCACTTGTTTTCCTAAAATTTGTGTAAGTGTATCTTTTCCATTTGTGAATTTTTCTAAGTCCTTCCTTAATTTCTCATTGGACAATTTCAGTTCAATATTTTCCTTAAGTAATTGAGCATTCTTTTCCTTTTCTATATCAAGGGCAGATTTAACAGAGCTAGTCAAAGCATGCTGTTTTTTTCAAGGTCTTATACTTTTCCTTAAGGTCATTATAGGTTTCTTCTAGCATATTACAGTATTCAAATAACTCTTCACTAGATATATTTTCAGATTCAGAATCAGAATCAACTCCAGAATAATATGAATTTAAAGAAGGAGTATCCAATGTCACCTCAGATGTGTTTGTCATAAAACACATGTTAGCTTTTTTAGATTTTTCATCCTGAGAGGAATCAGAATCACTTGAACTGTCTTCTGAAGCACTCCAAGTTGCTTTCATAGCTTTCTTATACTTATTGTCCTTGTAGTCATATTTCTTCTTGAAATTTAATTTTGGACAGTCTTCTTTTACATGTCCTTTCCTTTTGCACTCATAGCATACAATGTCATCACTTTTATTAGGCTTTTTCCAGTCCTTCTTCCAATAACCTTTATTGTCATACTTTCCTTTATAATTCGATTTTCTGAAGAATTTCTTCTTCTATATAACTTCTTGAATCTCTTGGCTATTTGAGTCATCTCAGCATCACTGTCAGAATCTAAACCTTCACTTGTTGAGCTTTCAGTAGGTATGTGAACTTTCTCCTTATCCTTGCTTTTTGAGGCAGTAGACTTAAATGCTACCGACTTCCTTTTTGGTTCATCATCTTCTTCCTTGTTTACCTTCAGTTCTTCTTCATACATCATAAGCTTACCAATTAATTCCTTAATAGGTAGTGAACTTATATCACATGATTCTCTTATTGAAATAGATATGTCTCTCCATCTTTCTGGCAGACATCATAGTATTCTCATAATCTGCTCCTTTACAGGAACAGCTTTTCCAAGGGATCTCACAGTGTTGATGATCTCATTGAACCAGAGATACATGTTAGAAATGGGTTCATCAGGATTCATTTTAAAATTATCATACTTAATAGTATAGGTATTCAATCTCATTTCCTTAACATTGGTTGTTCCTTCATGGGAAATAGCCAAAGTGTCTCGGATTTCATAAGCAGTTTTACAAGCAGATATGCGATTAAATTATCCGTACCCTAAAGCACAGTATAAAGAATTAATTTCTTTATAGTTATTATTGTAGGCAGTTTTAGTAGATTCATCCCAAGTGGTTCTTTCAGTTTCTGGAATTTTATATTGAGTCTTTATAGCAGTCCATATATCAAATCTCATACTTTCCAAATGAATTTTCATTTTCAGTTTCCACTGGGTATAATTTGTACCATTAAAGAACGGTGGCATATTGGTAGCATCACCTTCTAGTTTATTATCCATAATCAGATTTTAGAAAATATATTTAAAGAGATAAAATTTAGAACTAACAGGATTTTAAGATCTTTAAGATGCAACTAAAATCATAGTTGAAAAACAGAGTATTTGGAAATCCTTTATAAATAACAACCCTCTAATACCAAATGTTGGTCGGAGTGGATACTCAAGAGGGGGGTGAATTGAGTTCCAATTAAAAATTTCTGTTAAAAATATTTCTATTAAAATCTCCCAATTAAAAACTAAGTTAAACTGTAGTGAATTTGTAAAACTGTAAGGGTTAAATTGGGTTCTCAAAAGATTGATTAGGTCTCAGTTAATTTAATTAGAAGATTAAATTAGCTTTTGAAACTAACCTACTAATTTACAATATTTACAAACACTTGCTAGATTAACTATCAAAGTAATTTTAAAACAATTTTATATTTCAAAGTAATTAGCAGCGGAATATTCAATATAGGTTAAAACCAAAATAAGTAAGCACATCAGTTTTAAAACAAGAGGTTCAGTCTCAAGCTGAGACTTAGTACTCTCAAACAATTTATATAAATTTTGATCCACACCCTGGATCGGGGTAAACAACAGTACAGAGACTGTCCAGGTACTAAGACCTCTACCACAGTTCTTTGTTGGAAAACAAAACAATAGCACACTGATTTTCCAGGTCCTACTTGACCTCTACCACTATTCATAGTGGGATACAAGAGAGTTATAGAAGGTTTGTGTGCGGATTTAGAAATCCTCCAGTTTAGCACAGGAGACAGCGTGTGTATAAAATATACAGAGTATGCACACTGCTCAAAATGTAAATAAAAGAATCACTGAGAGAGTAGATGTGAGTTTTAGAATGCTCTAGTGATTTGAAGTGCAGCTCTGGACTCCTTTGATTGATCAGGAATTCTTTTGAGTCCTTCTCTGGTTTTTTTCTGAAAAACAGAGGGTCGTTTTCTTCAAGTTCAGTTTGATCAGCTTGAATGTATGAAGAGCTCGTTGTAGTTATCCTTGGCTAAGGTGCAGCTTGTGTTCTCTTCTAGAATGAATGGCTTCATGTATGTCCAGTGTTCTTCCAGTATGGATGTAGCCTTTCTTTTCTGTGTGTGTGCACCACTTTTCAGCACTCTTTAGCCCTTATTTTCGCACTTCCTTTGCAAGGATTTTGTCCTTCCTTTTATAGCTTTCAGCTCCGGTAATGGGAATGATTACCTTTTTATAGGTACGAGGTACAGTTCCCTGACATGCCAACAACTATCATTAAATAACATTAATTTCATTAAAATCGTCAAATATGATCATTGCTAAATAAACAAATAGAAATATAGTTTAGGGATATAGTGACTGGTTTTCAATTGGTAGCTCCTTATAACAGTGAGCTTGTATCAGTGGCTGTTACTCCTTGTAATGGTAGCTCCTTGTATAAGTGAACTGCTATCGGTAGATTTGACTTGCGGTGAACTTCTTTATATCAGTGAACTTCATAGCGGTAGACTTGCTTATATCGGTAGACTTACTCTAACGATAGCTCTGGTGTAACGGTAGCTCGTATCAGTAGAGTTTTGTATCGGTAGCCTGTGCATACTGGTAGCTCCATTCTGTACCAGTGATTAAGTGAATATCGGTGGACTTATACACACCGGTCGACTTGTTCTATCGGTAGCTCTGCTTCTATCGGCAGCTATCTGTATCGGTGGATGTTGTATTGGTGGACTTCATACCAGTAGCTCATCTGTATCGGTAGACTAGATCTATCAGTGACATGTTCTTACCAGTGGACTTATACATACTGGTAGCTCTGTATATCAGTGACCTCTACTTATCGGTGACTTAACACTTATCTGTTCTATGCAAAACATATCCAGATTGAGTTAGAATTATGTCAAAGTATGATTAATCATAGATAAGCATTGATTGACATATTCCAATGATTATTTAGATATTCAGTATTTATATATATAACTATAATCACACGTCAATATTATCAAAACATATTAAAGCATGATTGGGATTATCAAAATAGGTGAGGTCAACAGTAATTTTTTGGGATTTTTCTGAAACAGTTGATTTTTCAATGAATAGTAAAAATACAGTTTTGAGTTTCGGTGTGTTAATGACATCATTAATGATATAATAATGATGTAATAAATATGGTCGACTTTTGTACAGTAAATTAATATGTTAGGTGTCCCAAGTGACTAATACCATGGGAAAATACGATGGGTAACCCCGTGGTTTTTCAAATACCACTAATGAGGAGTCCCTTGAAAATTATTAAAAAATTATCTCACTTTTTCTATAAATATCAACCCATTCCTTCATTAAATTCATTCCAAATTCCTCATCAGCAAAGTTCTGGCCTCCTTAACTCCCTAGTAGTCCTCACAAGGCTTCCTCAAGCCCCCAAGGTCCCAACCTTCAAGTTCTAAGAGTTACTCTTTAAGGTAAGAAATTTATCTATTTCTTTCTTTTTCCATTCAAGTTCTCTTTTTATGTGGTATAGAATTCAAAAATCCATACAATGTTCTTCTTTTCATCTTATTCTTGCTCTATTCTATTTTATGATTCATTTCTGGATGGGTGACCCTTGTCCCTTCTCTTTTTAATGTTTTCTAAAACCATGTTGCATAACTGTTAGGTTGCCGAATTTTTGTAAGGGATTTCTCAACTATTCTTTTATTTTGAGTTCTTTTCTTTTCTTATTATTTCCTCATCTCCTCTTAACCAAGAGGCATGAAAGCTCCATAAATCATGTATATTCTGGATGTTCTCATGTTCATGGAAAATCCATCATCGTTATTCTTCTCCTCTCCCACTTATTCAAAGAATAAAAATATTGTCCGTGATGTGTCGAATTACTGACATCGTGGACGATGTGATTTCAATTTACATTAATTCTTTCAAGTCTAGTCATGAAGCCATTTTTATAGTTGAACCAGGTTATAATATATTTATTATTTCTCATCCATGGTTCTGTAATTCTTTTGTACACATGGTTTTAATTTATAAAACAAAATGAGATCATTTTTATCAAAGAACCACTAAAATGATCTAAACGAACATGATTAATGTTTTAACATATGAATCATCCTCATATCAAACTTCAAAATGATAAATGATATAAGTTATGGTACTGAAAATATGTAAATATCATTCCATTCCAATTCTGGAGTTTCACTTCCAATCGACAAAAATACCAATCATAAACCAATCATGGAAAATCATGTAAAGAAACGCACCCAAAACAATGCAAGGAACAAAATACTAACAATTAAAGGGTGAAATGATGTAATGAAATGATCATATAAGATATTATAAAGATGGATATGTTTATGTAAGATATTAATAACACTTTTAACCATTATACAGGAGGTTTAAACAAGTTTGAAGTAAGACAAACCTGAGGTAAGGGAATTCTTAACCCAATTTCCATTCTTTGGGTTAACCTTCTTCTTTATTCATTATATGGTATTAAGATTATTGGTGTGATGAATTTTTTGTATATTTTATGTTTCACTATTTCTATTTACATTTTATACACATATCCATTCAATTCTAATAATTCTCACTCTAATTATATTTTAAAGGACTTTCCTTTTAAAATCCTTTTAAAACTCTCTTTAATAAATTTCAAAAGGATTGTTTTTTTATGTGTATGGTATGAGTAGTTTATCCTAATTTCAAGATAATTGATTACCATGATAAGTTCCTTGGAAATTATTTATGTTGGGTTGATCCCATTATAGCTCAAGATATGTTGGGTTGAGCCCCTTTATAGCTCAAGATATGTTGGGTTGAGCCCATTGTAGCTCAATATATGACGGGTGAGCCCCATTATAGATCTCCAATGCATTGGGTACTCTGGAGATGGAAGTTGACCAAAAGGTTATTCCATGTGTAAGGGTGAATGTAAGATTGATATGGTAAATATTTCCTAAGGAAACAACATGAGTATTCTATGCATTTGAGTTTTTATGATATGGGTTTTATTGGTTTTTATGTTATCACATGACTAACACTTTCTATATTCATATCCCTTACTGAGTTTTATACTCATCCCATGTTTTTAAAATGTTTTTCACAGGATATAAGGATGGGTAATAGAAAGAAGGGATTCATGATGTTTGATATTGAGTGTTGTCAAAGAAATCATGCTTTATGTTTTAATGTTTTATATTTTGAAAAAAATGGAAACTATTTTTAGTAGTATCCTCTTGTATGATTGTGGTATGTTATGTATGTAAGGTATCTTAATTCTCTAAAACTCTAAACTCAAAAAGATCTTCAATGTGTAATAGTGTATGATCTTGTCTAAAATTCAAGATTAAGTAACGTTTTAAGGTCGGGTCCTTATACAATTGATTTAATTTAAAGAAATAAATTCATTTCGTTTGGTTATGGTTGAACAAGATGGCAATCTCAGGACATGGTTGAGATCTTATGATGTGGATATAAGGGTTTGTGAGGTACAAGTGATTAATATGTAATGACAACTATAACATAATTACTATGACCGTGAGGGGGGAGAGGTTTTTGTAAAAGATTAATTATATTATTTCTTGGGGTGGGGTCCTTACAATTAATGATTTATTTTATTCATCCCAGATGAGTGGTCCCTGCAATAAATGGATTATATCATTATATAGGATAGAGGTACTTAACCTTCATGATTTATTATATTTATCTAATATTAGAGAGCTTCGTGACCGATGGATTATATCCTTGTTTGGGGCATGGGTCCTCACAATTGATGGATTTCTACTCAAGGAAAAGGATCCTCCCAATACATTACTATCATTAACTGGGATAAGGTTATTCATAACTAAACATCATTAATATAAGGTATTCAACTTCTCTTCAAGGACCGACAACATGAGGTGAATTGACATAAGGAGTCACGGTGTTTCCTAAGGGGAACCATGGTTTTTTTATTACTTATTATTACATTTGTTATTATAAATGCTTGGTAGAATTAACCATCTATGAGATTTTTTCTGATATTATACATGTTTGGCATGATGGACCATCTGTGTGTTTCCATAAGTTACTCACCCTTGCATGTATACAGTTTTCATGTACATGTATATGATATTCTACATGATATAGATGAGGAAAAACTCCTTTAATGGATGAAGATAAAGAATAAATAGTTGGATCAATCATAAAAATGGCGATTGAGATGATACATCCTAGATTCCTTTTATTGTGATTACTTTTCAAGAGTTTTTATTATTTATCATCCCTACATGCCTCATGTTTTCATTTGATCATTTTGGTTTTTCTCTATATGAAAATACTATGACATGCCTTCTATTTACAATATGTTTTAGCTTTATATTTTATATGTGATTCCATGGTTATGTCCACTAAAGTTTGGTTTCATATGTTCTAACATGTATGCAATTCATACATTTTCTTATTTCCCGTAAGTCATACATTTGATTCAAATATTATAAATTCTCGCATATGGAATATTTTCTTTGTCTACCACCTTATAACACCCTAGAATGTTAAATGGTTAAAAGGTTAAATGTTACTACCCATATTAACATGGTGTGTCTTTCTTTTCGAGAGCCTACATGATTAGAACTCCATAGTTGATGAGGTTTGGCATGAAGTAGTGATCAGGATGAGAGACCTCCTAAGAAGTTTTCCTGAGTGTGTGCGAGTGAGGACAATGCACACTGGAAAGAACATGTGTTGGTCTGTGGGGATAGTCATTAGTTTGATGAACTGTTTGGACAATTGGGTGGGCCCCAGGTAAAGGATCGCATGTCTGTGGGGAAACTGTGGTGCCTGATGGGCCAGGAACCGACAGCCATGTTAATGTGGGGTGTTTATAATGTCAGTGAGGTCCAGTTGTTACATTGGTAACAAAAGGAGGTTCTCAGCCAGAAGTGTAGTGGCACTGCCTGAGCTGAGATGTAGGATCCACAACGAGGATGTTATGATCTAAAGGGGAGGTGAATGTAACACTCCAAAATTTTAAAGGGTTAAAAGACTAAATGTTACTATACATGTCAATAAGATGCACATTTCTTTTCGGGAGCCTATCTGATTAGAACTCCACAGAGGTTTGTCTTGAAGTAGTGATCAAGATGGGTAACCTCCTAAAAAGTTTCACTGGGTGTGTGCAAATGAGGACAAAATACACTGGAAAGAACATGTATTGGTATGTGGGGATAGTCATTAGTCTGATGATCCGTTCGGACAAGTGGATGGGCCCAAAGTAGGGGACCGCGTGTCTGCGGGACAACTGTCGGTGCCTGACGGAATAGGAACTGACAGTCATGTTAACGTGGAGTGTTTGTACTGTCAACAGGGCTCATATGTTACACACATTTTGGAATGGCCAAACTTCCATATACTTCATTTAAAATTTTTGGTATATTTCTTAATCAAAGTTTTGGTTCAAGAGTTAGAATAGAGCACGAAGCAAGAGGGTAGTGTTGCCATATGGTCTTTTAAGTTCCCTTGGTGATCGCCATCAACCTCTGGTATTCTAGTGAATGCTCTTAATGACATATGATAACCAAGCTTGGGGAGTGGGGTGTTCCTAGGTTGGGTCATTACAAGTCATCCTTCAGTAGTCTAACTAGTTGTGCAAGCCTCCTTCAGAGTACTTATCCAATGGTACACTCTATCTAATATTGAATTATACTTGTTGGGAATCTTCATTAGTTATATTATCTATTTTTTGTATCATCAATTTTCTATGAATACACTTTCTAAACATATTTAATAGGTTTCATTCCTAACTTGTCGTTGGCGTCCTCTTACACTCATAATATTACCACATTTTTTACCTTTCTATATTTTTTATGCTTCCATACCACCCCAGTAAGAAACTCCAATAAATTTCTAACTTAACTACCCTATTTTTGAATGATTTTCTCATTTTTGTGGATAATTTGCACCTATTATAAAAGGAATTGATTTTGGGGATGATTCACCAGAAATGCAATGAAAAAAAGAGTGTTAGATCTAAATGGGAGGGAAACATAGACAATATTGTAAGAAAAGTAAAAAAAATAAAAAATAAACATATTTATTCTTCTTTGTAGCGTTTCTTTATTGTAACTCAAAACAATTTAGAGAAATTTTCTCTCATAATTTTTTAATATAATTGGTTTTACATTAATTACTCACCTCTAAACCATTTCCTTTACTTTTATTTACATTTTTATTAATCTTAATGCAATATCATTTCACTCATATGTCACCTTCAAACATTTATTAATCAAATAGGATAGAGGTTTAGTATTGGTGAGTTATAAATCGTTGGGGGTTTGTATATTATCATCCATCACTTGTTATTATGTTAATATCATTTGGAGTCTATTGAGCATTTCAAGGATTATTGATATACTTGGATGATATAGTAAATTATAGATTATTGGATTCTTAAGTGGTTATATTTGATGATGAGTACAAGCTCGCAGACTTAGCTTATAAATAAATGAACCTCTAAAAAATGTTTCTAGTTTTCAGATTAATACAGCTCAAACAATAATTTAACCCAATAATATTGACTCCATAATTTTTTGGGGTCCAATCATGTTTGTTTAATATTGGTATCTCCCTATAAGAGCGCATGATCAATTGTTTACTAGCTATAATTGGATTAGATATTTTTTAATTAAAAGCAAATAAAAAATTGGTTGTGATTCATCAACTAACAATAAGATAGGTAGAAAAATAAATGAAAATCGACATCAGAGTAAAGGAATTGACAAGTCTATTGAAACGAGTTTTTAATATGATTGAAAAAAATGAAATGGAAAATAAATATCTATCAATTAATAATGCGGAAAACGCAAAACAACTACTACTAAATTCCAAGTTCACCAGTTGGTAATTTTCCCAATACCAAGAAATAAAATTCTATGTTTTCTATGAAAATCATTAACATGAGGATCAAGGAAATCAAATTGAAACATAACCATGAAATCAATTAATAAATAAAAAACAAAACAAATTCAATCATAATCTCACAGTTGAATTTGAGTGCAAGTTTAAACTTGACGCAATTAAATTTTGATTAAAAAGCAACGATAGAGAATTTTTTAGAAATTTTCAATGCTTGATCCGCTAAATCTTGTCTCTCTAATTACAGAACGATAATACTCTAGATTTCTCTAATCCCTTAGGGTTGGATCTTTTGGTTCATAATTTTGATCTTCTGATTTCTCCATGGTTGCTTCTTCATTTCCCACTTCCACTATTACTATCTTTGTTCCTCCTATAACTCTTTACCAACTCTTAAGAACCTTGTTTTAAATTTGGGAATATTCTAGATTCTTATTTTTATTTTTACCCTTAAAATTAATGAAATTTTGGTCGGAGCCTTAATTTTTTTCTTAATTCTCATTGACCGTATTCTCCATGGATTCATATCGTCTGCAATTAAAGCGAGTAGCCGGAAAGTCCAATTGACATCTTGGACAATATTACCCTCAACTATCCTTTCATCATTTTTATATAAACTAAAATAAATATTATATATATACACACACACACACACATGCAGACATATATATATAATATACATAATTTAAAATGAAAACATCCAAAATTCCAAAGAAATTCCTGAATGAAGATTCATTTACACACACACACACACACACATATATATATATATATAAAGTTAAGGTCGAAACCTCGGTTTATTTGGAAAAGGAGCTACAGTACAAAGAAAATCATGCAACATGCGATACAGGGATGAACTCGGCAAGACTCAAACTCGAGACCTCGCCGAGACAAAGATGTGTTTTTACACAAACATAGTTAACATTACAAAGAATATTTATTCATGTTTATGAGTGACAATTTTTAATTGAAATTTAATTTTTGATGAAAATTCTCAATTACTATTAAAATTTTCTACTCAAAATTTAAGTTTAAAGAGAAACTTCCAAAATTTTGATTGAACTTTTCAATAAAATTTCACAGCGAAAGTTTTCAATTACTGTTATAAATTTTGATAAGAAACATAATTTTCAATAAGAACTAAAATTCCAAGAAATTTTTTTAATGAAAATGCAAGCTAAAAACTTTAAATTATTAGTGGAAAATAATACATACAAACAAAAATATTGTATAAAATTACATCAAAAATTTGTAGTAGAGTTATACTAGAAATTTGCAATGCAAACTAAAAATTACACACATGGCAGCGCACACATACAAATATAAGCATGGACTATAATATTATATTGTAAATTTACGGTACAAATTGACACTAAATTTTAAATACATACATACATAAAAATATTTTAAAACAAATAAACAATGTAAATTTGCATTGGAAATTTGCAACGTGATTTTATATTGGAGATTTACGGTGCAAATTTACACTAAAAATTTAAAGTGAAAGTTTATAGTGCATATTTCCACACACCATTTATATTATGTAAAAGAAATTACACTTACACCAATATAAATATAAACTGAATACATTATTTATACACACAAACTAACATAAATATATACTAAATATATTACACTGTATATTTCAAGTGTAAATTTACACTAAATTTATAGTGCATTCATCCATACATGCAAATATATTAATACAAATAAGCAATGTAAATTTAATTGAAAATTTACGGTGCAAATTTACACTGAAAATTTAGTTAAAAGTTTATAATGCATATTTCTACACCAATTATATTATGTAAAAACATTTACACCTACACTAATATAAATATAAATATATAATGAATATATTTATTTATATACACATGTGCACACGTATACTAAATATATATTGAGTCACAATTGAGTGGTACTTACCGCTAGCCTCCACATCCAAACAATAGGGGCTCAATTCCTAGCAACCCCTACAGGAGATTTATAGACGGTGACGCGGGCAGTGACGCGGGCGGTGACGCGGGCGGTGATGCGGGCTAACACAGGCTGGTTGATGCAGACAAGTTGGCGAAGCACTCTTTGTAATAAAGTGGTTAGTTCCCTGAAGAGCTATGACTTGTCCTTTCAACCTACATGTGTATGTGTGTTTCTTTGTATTGTGCCCCCAGTAATCTATCTACTATACATCCATCCACACGTACATGAGTCTCAGCCTAGTTGGTGAGGACTCCTTAAGTGCATCCAGGAGACTTGTGATCAAATCTAGGCGGAGGCTAATTTCCGGTACTGTAGCAGTACTGTAGTATGCGCTTTAGCAGGAACTGTGTGGTACTGTAGCAGGTACTATAGCGGGAACTGTAGCAGGCACTGTTTGGCACTGGTGCAGCCGGGAATATTCCCCCGTTTGGGCCTTCGGGCCACTGATTTGGTCCCCGGGTCCTTTAAGGCCTTCGGGCCACCCAGGCCTTCGGGTCAGTAAGGTCTTCGGGTCACCTCAAGGCCTTCGAGCCACCTTAAGTGCAGATGCAAACCAGATAACCTACAGGGAACAAGCTTCAGAAGGAGGATGAGCAAGGAGCTTTTACCATAGCAGAAGCTAAATGGATTGCAAGTATGAGAGGGTATGACACCTGTCATCGGGACAAGCCTGTGCATGCACGGGAAATCCTAGTCGAACAGTCATGCGAAGGTGGAGAGCTGATTTCACGATGAAGATGCTGGGGAGGAGCAGTTCCAAGTAGTTAGTCTGGGTTGTATGTAATGCTTGAAGCCTATGGGCATTGGATTCCTCTAAGGCCTACGGGTCATGTAATACTTACGGCTACGGGCCTTGTAAGGGTTCCACCTCACCCCTTGAAAAGTGGATTATCAAAAAATCAATAAAAAATGAAGGTATTCGGGCCATTGGAGTATACATCCATCCACACATATATGTATATATACAAATATAGAGTAATTTTCAAGTGAAAATTTTAGATAAATACATGTAAATTTGATCTAAAATTTTCAACTAATAAAAATAGAAACTTAAAAATTTTCAATACAAATTTACACTGCAAAATTTGAATGTATACATACATAGATACATATATGTATATTCACAAATATAAATATACAATGAGACTCTCTGATGCAAATTTATAATAAAAATTTTCAATGGATACATACATAAATACATTTAAATTTGCAATAGAATTTTGCATCGTAAATTTATACCGTTGATTCCCACAGAAAATTTACATTAAAACTTTTTACATTGGAAATTTGCTTTGTAATTTCACACCAAAAATTTACATTGAAAATTTTTACAATGGAAAATTAAACTAAAATTTTTCAATGCATATTTAGCACACAACATATATACTATTTATATGCATACGCGTGAAAAATTTAGTCAAATTTTAATTTACAATGGAAATTTCATAACGAAAACCACAAAACACTAATTTTACATTGAAATTTTAGCATGGATTTACACTGAAAATTCTCATTACAAATGGGCCCTCCATATGATTCATTCTTAATAACTTTTATGAACATTTTTTTAAGTGAGGGATTTTGTTTTTATTTCATCTAAAATGTCATTTTTACACATCACAAATCATTTTAACATTCATTAAATTTTATCATGAATAAATGAATTTATAATATGTATCTAAAATGAGTTATTTTTATGTATAATAAGATATATAGAACATAAATTTTTTATTTTTTATTCAAAATTAATTTTAAAATGAAAAAACAAGGTGAAAATTGTATGTTATCGATGAAAACTATCAAAATAAAATAAACATACAAAAAAACATACAAACATGCATATATGGTGTTTAAATTATATATTTAAAAAATATACATTATTTATTTATTTATTAATATAAAGGCAAATACATACATACATATGTATATAATACTTAAATTTTCTATTTATAAATATACATTATTTATTTATTTATTTATTTATTTATATATATACACATTTTTTTAATTTGACATCGAAATTTTTCATTTTAATACATAATATTTTTTAAAATCTAATAAAATAGCGATCACTTTGAACAAGATGTGGTCACATCTTAAAATAAGATAAGAGTATGATGATGGAATGAAAGTTAAAATAATATAAGAGTATTTTAGGTTAATCCATCCAAATTTATTTTTAAATCTCCTTAATATATGGACGACATGTTGAATTGATTGGGTCGTTGAAGTTTGTTTTTGTTGGATGCTATTTTTTTGTGCAGGATGTGGATAGAAGATGCTTTATTTTTGGAAAAAGAACGCTGCAAGAAAACCTTAAAGATTCCCCACAAATAACTCGATAAGAAAAATTAGTGAATAAAGTAAAATACTAAATTAGTTTTATATTCTTGAAGAGGAAAGTGATCATCCTTTTAATGAATTTTGCGATAGAGACAAGAAAATCCTACAATACTAATCAATTTATTTTAGTAGAGGAATAATCTAGATATGAAAAATCTTGTGGATGTTTCTTATCATGGAAAGCAGTAATGAAGGCATTTGGATCTTGGACAACATGCATTTAACTCACTTGACACAGAATAACAACTTGAATTTGAAGAACAAGGTGGATGGAATGGTAGGTTTGGGAAAACAAAGATCTCTCAAAATCGAATTCTATGGAAAGACAGTGATTTGTGAAAAAGATAAGCCAAAGGCAGACGTATTTCTTGGGGAAGGACTAAGGCACAATCTTCTTAGTGCGAGAGTGAACTTTGTGACCCGAGTCATGTTATTTACTTCACCAAGAAGACCTGCGATATCAGAGGAAGATACGGGGTTTCAGCAATGAATGGTAAAAGAAAAACTGGTAATTCACTACATTTTTCACAAGAGAATGAGAATATATTGTGGCATCGAAGACTTGTCCACATAAATGAACATCACATGTAGAAAAATTTAAAGTGTAGGGCTAAAAAACATGCACCTGCCTTGAAGAGAGACCGTAATAATACCTTCAATAAGAAGATATTATAACAAATACTTAAAAACAATGAACAAAGGAAATGGAGATACTAAAATTAGTGCATATTAATGTTTGTAGACCAATAAATCCAAAGTCGACTGGTAGTGAAAGGTGCTATGTGATTCTCATTTATGATTTCAGTAGAATAAGATGTATAATTCCTATATGATGTTGGATTGGTGTAACCTGATCCGTTCTGAACGATGATAGGGCCGAATCGTTCTGATCCATACTACGCACTAGGGCACAACTCTGCGGGTCAAACTCCACGATGAGCTCGTTGGGGGTTGCAGAGGGCAACGCGCCCCTGCTCCAGGGGTCCGGGGGCCGAAGGTTCCCAACCCAAATTTTGAAGCACTGTAGCAACTCTGACCAACTATAGCAAAGCTAACCAGCCGACACCGACAAGGCACTGTAGTAGTGCGAACTTTGGAACAACTACTATAACAACTCGAACTTTGGAGACCGCAATACTGAAGCTCCGCGGACTTCTAACCGGCAGCCACTGTAGTACCTTGGACTTGAGTGGTCGCAGCATTGTAGCGATGTGTACTTCTAGCCACCTTTCAGTATAGCACAATGGACTTTTTGTGCGGTTGGTGGAATAGTGTTTCATCTTCTTTATTAACCAATTTCGGGATAGGGTTTCTGTGTGTATGAAACTTTGAGATCTCCCTGTATTTTGTACTCCCGAAACTAGTGATTTTTATGCCTCTCCATGGACGTAAATATCATTTCCCAAACCACGTAAATCTATGTGTCCTGTGTGATTCTTTCTTCTGTCTTTTCTTAATCTGCAAACATATTCTGTCATTGCGACTCTCGGCGTTTCCGCATCATATGACATAATTCTTAAGTACTTGAATATGGTAAAAGTTGAAAAAAAGATTGGATGAAAAATATTATGAAAAAAAAATCATTACTTCAAGATCTAATAATAGATCAAAATTCAAAAATCATGAAGTGGAGAATTATCTGGAGAAACATGGAATACTACATCAAGTCTGAGCATTGGGAACTCTTCAAAACAATGGTCTTGTAGAAAGAACAATTTTTTTTATCAACAACATTTCTAGAATGATATTAATTGTAATAAGTATTTCGTAACATTTTAAAAAAAAAGTCGCGGTAGCTATATATATATAATTAAGCATTGTTGAGCCCCAGAAAAGAATTGAAACCTTATGAATTGTAGTTTTAAGAGAATCCTGGACTATTACTTTATAATATTTAAGATGAAATTTTATATCCTCAATAAGAAAAGTAAAGCCTATTGATGTTAATAAAAAACATGGAAAGATAGGTGAAAACAATGATTTCACTGTCGTTACATGTAAAAAAACAAGAGTGATTAAATCTTTAAAAAAGATGAAGAAGGTGACAATTGTCCTAAAAGGATGATTTAGAGGCTAATTCAGAGGCCAGTGAGAGATGAATGACGTACCGTGTCCAAATATCCTAGAAAATCATATGAGTATTGAGGTACAAGAAGAAAATATTGTGAGTGAAAAAACCTCATTCAAACAAGAAAAATGAAGACCATGCAACGCAAAACCATGTTATCACTTTTTTGGAACCCAAGGATTTTGAAGAGTCGATCAAAGAGGAAAGATGGTTCAATACAATGAATGAAGAGCTTAACTCAATGGAAAAGAATAAAACATGAGATTATATCTAGACCATCAAGACTGAATATCATTTGAACTAAATAGCTTTAGAAAGATAAACTCAATAATGATTGTGAAGAGGTTTAGAACAAAAAAATGCTTGTTTGCAAATGGTATTCACAAAAGGTACATACGTTGATATCTTTTCCCCTGTTGTGAGGTTGGATGTGATTAGGCTATTTATAGAAACTTCTGATCAAAGGGCCTTCAAAATTTTCAAATAAATGTTAAATCAACTTTACTAAATGACTTGTTTAAAGCTGAAGTCTATACAGAACTGCCATATGGTTTTGATCATGATGGAAATATAATTTGTAACCACGGGAACTTTATGGATTGAAACAAGCCCCAAGGGCGTTATACTTTGGGCTGGATATGATTTTGAAAAATTGGGATTCAAACAAGGAAGACTTTATCATAATATATTAAGTGAAAAGAATCTATGAAAAGAGAATATTGTTGCTAGTGTATGTGGGTGAAATTATATTTGGAGTATCGAAGGATGAAATTTCAAGAAATTAGATGAAATTGTGAAGATTATGTTTGTGATGTCATTAATCGGTGAACTCGCATTTTTTATTGGATTATAGGTTATAAAATCTAATGGAAGAGCTTTTATTTCCAAACATGAAAATTCTAAGGAGGTGAGATTTATGATGGAAGACAACAATTTAGCTTTTGCACCCGATTGCAACTGAGGCTAGAAAAACAGTGAACATCATTGAATATAGGAAAATCATTGGAAGTCTACTTGATGAAAATATGATCAAATATATTATGATCCATATTTATTGATTTAAGGTATCAAAGTGATCCAAATGAAAGTCATTTCTTGTGGCCAAACATGTACTTTGATTCATCTAAGGTACAATGGACAATGGATTGTACGATGCTACAAGCAATGAAAAAAAATGGTGGCATTTTCCAATATGGATCGGTCTTCAATAGCGGATGACTGATAAAATATATTAGGAGGTGCACTTTATATAGATAGTAAGCTCATATCTTGGTTAATCAAGAAGAAATATAGCATCTCATTGAGAAAAATAGAAGTGCATAACATCCACTCAAGCATGTACTCGATTAATTTCGATGAAGAAATAATTAGATGTGTGTGAAAATGTTTTCATTCATATCTAAATTTTGTGTGATAATAGTAGTGATATAAATCTTACCAATAATGTAGTTCATCACTCAACGGCAGAGCATATATATAAAATATCACTTCATCAAGAACAACAGGAGAAAATATATTGTAAAATTAGAATATGTACCCATGGAAGATCAAGTTGCAGATGTAATGATGAACTCCTTAGGCGTGTCTTTGAGATACATACATAGGTTGAATCCTGGAGTTAACACCCCTCCTTCAATTTAAGTAGTGGAGAATATCACATCTCCTTTTGTACTTATTTCAATAATTGTTGAGTGTTACAGGATGGTTCATCGCTAGGTTTATTATCAAAAGGGAAGACATTGAAGAGGAAAGGAATTTGTGACTTGAATGAAAGGGAAGTTGAGTTTGTTACTGTTAAAAGATTTGTTGAGTGAGTTTGTTGCCACCAAGATTACAATATTTAGGAATCACCCTGATAGGGGGTGAATTATGGTGTTCATGAATTTAAACTTTTGTTTGTTAATCCCTCGTATCTAGAAATGATAATCCAAGTTGTACAAGAAATAAGTTTTCACTACACACAAATCACTAACACACACTAATTGATAACAAGGTTTTGGATTGATGATGATGATGATGTTGTTGTTGTTGTATTTGTTATGCGGGCCAGTGGGCCGGAATCAAGTGCATCGGGCCGCAGTGATGTAACAGACCAGGCAGTTGAGTTGCATCACACTGCAATCACTAGCCCCAGATATCCAATGTTTCATGGTATCTTTCATGTTCAATGAGCTTCTAAAGCACCATGAGGATATGGATGTGTATAGCATGATGTCACACCTACGTGATCTCTATCAAGAGAATGCGAGACAAGAGAGATGTGAAATCTTCAATGCATTATTCACATGCAAGCTCGGATAGTCGGCGTCATCTAGGCCTCATGTAGTCAAGATGATTGGCTACATAGAGCGCTTAGACATCTTGGGCATTAAATTCTCTCATAAGCTGCGCACAAATCTCAATTTTCTTCACTATCTAAATCTTTCTCTAGTTTTATTGTGAATGACAACATGAGCAATAGCGAGAAGTTTTTTTCGAAACTTCTTACTCTCATTCGCCAAGTCGATGATGACATGAGGCGTGAAAAACTCACAATCCTGATGGAGAATAAGAAAAGAAAGAACAAAGGAAAGGGGTCTAAGACTCACTCCAAGTCTAAAGCTCTCAATAACCGTCCTTCCAAGAAGAAAAAGATTCAAAGGCAGGCAAAAAAAAGGATGTAATATGTTTTGCATGTGGCAAGCAAGACCACTAGAAGAGGAACTACATCCCGAAGTAAGGGTTAGTTAAAGATGTGTTTGTTATCGAGTGTAATTTTTCTATATCTAAACATTGGGTATTAGATACAGGTTGTAGTGCTCGCATTTGTATCCAAATGCAGGAACCAATAGATTTCCTAAGATTGTCATAGGAGAGGCGGATCTTTAACCACCCAATGGAGCACGACTTATTACTTTGGCTATAGTAGACTAGCACCTTCCATTGTCAATTGGAATGATTTTGATTTTAAAGAATTGTTATTTTGTGCCAAGTGTTACTAAAAACATCATCTTTGTTTCATGCCTTGACATGGATGGATTTATTTTCAAATTTGGAAATAAAGAATGCTTCTTTTACAAAGACATCATTTGTTAAGGTATGACACAAATAAATAGCGGTCTTTATGTATTAAATTACAATAACTAAATGTTGGCAATTGATGATGAATCATGTTCGCACGACTCATATAACACCCAATTGTGGCATCACCGTCTTTGTCATGTAAACGAAAAGCGCTGATAAAACTATATCAAGATAGTTATTTAGACTCTTGAACTAAAACCACTTGAAAGATGTTGTGCTAGTTTGCAAGGCAAAATGATCAAACCACCGTGAATAAGGTGAAATGGCCACAGAGCTTCTAAGATTGGTACACACTAATGTGTGTGGACCTTTTCCAGTAAAATCTAGATGTGGATATTTTTACTTCATAACTTTTACTGATAACTTGAGTAAATGTGGCTATGTCTACTTGATGAGGTATAAGTCTGAATCTGTAACGGTTTGTGCCCTGTTGGTTCGTTACTTTGCCGGTTTTGAGCGTTGGAGGTGTCCAGAGGAGGTTTTGGGAGTTTTCGATGGAGGCTGGAGCCACAGCAAAGTTGTTGTAGGAAATACACGTCGTGTAAATTGTAGGACCCCAGAGCACCGTGAGAGGGGAGGGGTGAATTAGGGTGTCAACTTTTTCTTTTAAAACAACAAATCTTGTTCCCACGTTGAAAGGAACTTGTAAAACATGTATGGTAGAATCGTGCAGTTATTAAACAATCACGTGCAAAGAAACAACACACCAGTTTTACTTGGTTCACCACTAATGGTTAGTCCAAGGAGCATATGTTGACAGTGTGTCAATTATACCTAAATCCGATAATCTTCACTAGTTGTTGTGGAATACAAAAGTTCAGACACAATCACTATTGTGTCAGGCACACTGTCTTTACAAGATTTTAGAGATAACACATCATCTCTCTCGAAACAATTTAGTTGACTCCCCCTTACTCACTGTCTTGGGTAAAATCTTACTCAGTTTAACAACTTGAAGGTCGCTTCAACAGTTTAGGCATTTTAAGTCTTTGTCCCTGATTAGCACGAGATATTGTTTGCACCAGAGTCCTGAATTGATGAACTTGAAAGCACTAATCAATCAAACCAGATAAACAAAACTCGCTAGACGCACAACTCAAGCACTTGCGAGTAACACCTGTTCTTGCGAACAACTTTTAAGTTTTGTCGCGCAAGTTTAACTTTCATGCAAGTGTAACTTTCTCGCAACCAACTCAGAAGTTTCACTTGATCTTTTTTGACACAATAAACATGTTGCGCGCAAGTTTTCGTCGCGGAACTCTGCGGCACGCAAGTTTTTCACGCGACAGAGGCACCAAATCTTTGTTAGAAAAGATACTTCGAATGAAACGGGTAGCCGCATATTTATAGACACGACCAACCCTAAGCGCAAGTTCCTTGCACGCCTTCCATTGTGCGCGCAAGTTTCCTCCTGCGCTGAACTCCTCATTTTGACGTCGCCTTTAGCACGCAAATTCCTCGTGCGCCTTCTACTTTGCGCACAAATCTTCCTGTCATGCAAACTTGTCTTTCGCGCATGTACAAATTTTGCACGTGTTTCTTCCCTTTGCCGTATTTTAATGTGACGATCGCGAAACATTACTTGCGCGCAAGTTTGCAAACCTCTTTCACCCCTATGCGCAACTTTTAGCCTTTACACGAAAAACCATCCTTTACCAAAAACAACTTTCTCCATTCTCTAAATTTTGAACCCCAAAAATTTGGCAAATATTGGGAAACAACGGCACCTTCAACACTAAAGTCATCTGCATCATAAAAACACTTGTCTGACAAACTCCTTGATGAAACCCTAGTGTGGATTGACAACAAACACAAAATGCACTTCATTTCTAGCAATGAAAAACTTTGGTTCCAACATAAATGTATTACACGACGTGTAATGGTGGTTCACAGCTTATGTAGCTAGGTGGTTCACGGCTTGTACGCGGCTAAGGGGTAGCTCGTGAAGAGAGTACAGGTCATGTATGTGGAATTCATGACGTGTAATAATTTGGGTGATTAATCCTTCGAGGCGACACGTTTTTCAGCGAAACATAAAGTCCTGAAATAACACGACTTGAAAAGGGATTACACATTTTGTAAATCCCCAATGCAGTGCAGTTATAAAGTTGGGAGCGCTTGGGGGTTTCCTCAAACCCTATAGTCGGCGCTACCTTCTCTCGTTCCAGGTGATCCAGCGGCGCCTTCTTCAAGCGTTTGGGATTCCTTTCAACGGGGATTGATTCCCGACTTCCTGTATTCGATCTGTGGTGAGTTCTCCTCTCGTTCTCATCCGTTTATTTTCATTCTTCTTCGGAGTTTCGCTGCGGTGGTACGGTTTGGTTTGGGTTGTGTGTTTGGGTTGCATTTTGATGATCGTTGGGTGCAGTGTAGGTTGATCTGCGGTTTCTTGTGGTACAGTTGTGGTTCACTCTGCAGTGCGCAGCGAGTCGGCAAAGCTTCTCTGAGGTAGGGAATCCCTCGTTTCTCAGTATTGTGTATCATGCGAGAGGAGTTTACTTCTGTTTATCTATGAGAGATAGTTGTACTGACTTAATTAAAGATAAAAAAAATGATTAAATTGAAATTGAAGGGTAAAGGGGTTTGATTCACATGTTTTACAGCTTTATGATTATTGTGATATTGTGATTGTACAGACTTGATGTCAATTGTGGTCGTTGGGGGTTTTGTTTGCGTTGAATGATATGTATTGTGATTGTTACTTTTGTTATGATTGTTGTGATATCACTCTAAAATAGAGATTGTCTAACCACTTATATTTGGTAAATAAAATGGTATTATGGCTTGTATGATAATGCCCCTAAAATTAAGTGAAACATGATAAAAACTCCGTTAAATCTATAAAATGATCCTTGATGTGTTGTGATCTGTGGTCGTGCTTTTGGGGCGGCGAGGTGGTTTGTTGACCGTGCTTTTGGAGTGACAAGGTGGTGGGTGCTTTGTGCTAGATGTTAGGGTAGTGATAGAATAAATAATTGTTTGATATTGTTTGAAATGGTTGGGGCTCGGTTTGGTTAATGGGATGAAAATGGCTAATGAATAAATAAATGATCAGTTGTTTGGTTTAATGTGGTTGATGCATAATCATGAATTGGCTGGATAATGAGAATTGGTTGGAAATGTGAAATGGGGTTTGTGGCTTGTTGTGTGGTGTTATGCATTTAGAGGTGGCAACAAAGGCGGCGATGTTGTGAGTTGGTTAGTGTTTGGTTTTGAACCCATAAGTTTAGCTTGTGTGTGTGGTTATATGTATATACTTGTATATTCCTTATGATTTCTATACGCACCCCACTCACGTCGAGCACTATATGCCGACACCCGCATAGTCACGCGGGGGTGTCTTTCCCGCTCTCTCTTCCAGGCAAGGTAGGTATTGCACGGGCTGTGATTGTCAGAGGTTTGTCAGTGCATTAGATGATGGTAGTGATAGCCCAGGTGTTTTCGAACGAGATGTGATCGTGCTTGTGGAGCGGCGAGCCCAGGTGTCTGCGGGCGTGATGTGATGTGACTGTGCTTGTGGGGCGGTGTGGTATACAGAAGAGATGGGAACGTCAGGGCGTACGACGTAGGGGTGTGAAAACAACAGACAAGCGAAAAAGCAATGCAGGGTACCCTATATCAATATGTTTTTTGTTATATTATATTACTTGGCTTGCGTTATTTGGTGAGCGTGTTTTGGTGAGGTTGGGTTTGGTTAGTATACATGTATAGGTGTCGTTTGGTTCTGTTGTTTTTTCACGAGTGCATTAGTATGTTTCTTTCACATGTGCACGAGAGACTTTGATTTTCCTACTGAGTATACTAGTATATTCACTGATTCTCGCTCAAATTTACCCAAGAGAAGAAGGTATGACGGTCCTTGTAGTTTAGTTTGGGTTGTCGAATCCTCAGAGACCTAAAAGGAAACCTATAGACACGTACATTCTATGGACTGTTTTTGGCTATGAAATGGCCAACTTGGGTTGGTTTTAGATGGGTTTAAAGGAACTCTAAGAGACTTAAGTGAATTCAATTTAAAAAAATGAGTTGATCCTATGTTATTCCTCAGGGTGGATTGGACGTATTTCCTTTTCAATGATTTCAATTTCTTATATTTGAGATGGGTTCATTTAAGGAGATAAAACAACATCATCACTTACTGGTTTAATGCCTACACCCTTTAATACTAATCACTTATACACTTGAAGGATCAATGTTTTGAGCACTTCAAGGTAAAGGTTTGTATTAGCACTTGAAGTGTGTGGCCTTAAATTCAACAAGGATGATGGAGTTTAAAAATCATCAAATAAAAATCTCAATTAAAGAAGTGATTATACATTAATGGGGTGATAAATAACATCCAATCCAGCCTCTTACTACTCCCTTGGATCAAGCCATAAGTGGGTTAGCCCTCAATTGATCCAATGGTTTCAATGGAAGCGGAAAGTAGACTCATGAGGGAGGAAATGAAGAGGTAAAGGAAACAACAAAAATAAAATGATCACTCCACCGTTGTGTGAATAATTTCACAAGGTTTGGTGTGAATAAATTCACACCTTGATCCAACGGTATCAAAATGATATGAAGAACAACAGAATAAGAGTAGAAGAAGAACTTTTATTAAGAAACTAAAGTGAATTGAACAACTTACATGTGAAAGACAAATTTGAGACAACAAAATTGCAGCATAACATTACAATTGAACAAAGCACCAAAGATTCTCAAATCCTCCAACACCACTGCCTTAAATAGGCATTTTTGAGCCCTTGGGTCAAGCCTCCAACAGTCCAACTCTCCTCAATTAATTGTGGTAGGCCATAGGTGGGTGGAAAGTAAGGGAGAGTTGATTTTTCCACCCTTGACCCGAGGTGTCAGCCAGCTTTCCTTCACCGAACAGAAGCGCTTGGAAGACCTTCTAGATGGCCGAATCAGAGTGGGCCATAGAAGAAGAAAATAGAGCCTCGGATGTCTTCTAACCGCCTGTCAAATTTGGGCCCATTTGGAGTTGTGGATTCCGAGATATGATCAAATTAGTGGGCTGTTTTTCTGGGCCGCAGAATCTGGCCCAGAATTTTATCTCTAACTTGGGCCGCCTAAATGACCACAATGGAGGCAGAATTAGCACTGGCTCCTGAAGAATGATTTGTTCCTCTATATGTCTTCTAGCCTCCCACAAAATTTGGGATTCATTGGGCCTGTATGTTGGGCCCCACATTCTCATCAGTGGGCTGGTGTCCAATCTGCCTTCTCCAGAATTGCTTCCTTTCATTGCCAAATATTTCCATCATCTTTTATGAATCTTTCATTGCTCCTTTAATGAAAAATGTTCATATTGAAGTGAATATCCAGTTCAAAATAATATCAAATTAAAATATGTATAATTAGATTCCTTAAAATTAGATGAATCATTGGGTACTTCAAATGATGTTCAAAAATGTACCACATAATAGTGCATTTTAAGAAGGTATTACAATCATAATGTGAAATGATGTTCAAAGTGTAAAATGCACTAAAATGGTGTTTATGAATAATAAAGAACATGAATATTATGTATATTAACAATAAATATTAGCCTCATTTAGTGGTTAATCATTCACCCTACGAATATAAACTGTTTTCAGGTTTCTATGAGGATTACGTGGACCGTGCTGGACATTACTTGCTCAGACCTTTGGATAGTTGTTATGTCGTTGTTTTAGTTTTGTTTTTTGGTATTTACTTTGGAGACTTATTTGTACCAGTTTTAATTATACATGCATTGTGGGATGGTTTTGGCTTTCTTTTATATTATGTCACGGAGTTTATTGTGGATAATTCATCTTATCACACGATCTTATTTATATTATAGAGGGTAATGTCCCCTATGCATAAGTTTTTTATACCATCGGTGCTAGTCATCAACCTGGAGCCTACTGGACACGGGACTCGGGGGTCATTATCTCTCTCTCCTCATTGTTGTGTCTTTGAGGGAGGGGTCATGACAGAATCCTTTGAGAAATTCAAAGAATTTGAGAATAAAGTATAGAATCAAGTTGGTAAGAAAATAAAGAAGTTTCGATCTGATCAAGGTGATGAATATCTTAACCAAGAGTTTATTGACTTTCTACTGGAGTTTGGGATTTTATCCCAACACTCCATGCGAAGCGTTTGTTAAGGTCATCTCAGGCAACAAACTAACACCTCAAGGCACGAAATGTATCTTTATAGGAAATCTTAAGGAAATAAGGGGATGTTATTTATACAATCTCTCAAACAAAAAAGTGATTGCCGCAAGACAAGCCGTCTTTCTTGAGAGGAAACACATCCTCAAGAAGGGTGAGAGCAAGATTGACTTCGATGAAGTTGATGTTCAAAATACACAAGAATTGGTACAGGAACAGATTTCACAGGTCTCTGTGGAAGAAGTTGTTCCTAAAACCCAAGTACTGCGTAGGAGCACCAGAGAGGGAAGATAACCAAAAAGATATGATAATCTAATCACCGAAGATAGTGACTCGTTATTGGTTGACAATAATGAACGTCTCTCCTACAAAGAGGCAGTAGAGAGCTCAGAAGTTGCAAATTGACAAGTCGTGAATTCTGAAATGAATTTCATGTATCAGAACCAAGTTTGGGTTCCAATCGATCCGCCAATCGATGTTTGTTGGGTGTAAATGGGTATTAAAGAGAAAACTAGATATGGAAGGTAAAGTAAATACCTACAAAGCACGGCTAGTGGCTAAAGGATTTAAACAACGTCAAAGCATTGACTACGATGAAACTTTTTCTCCAGTTAATATGTTTAAATGCATCAAAATTTTACTTGTTATACCAGCTTATCATGACTATGAAATTTGGCATGTGGATGCCAAAATAGCTTTCCTTAACGAAACACAATCAGAAGGGTTTGTGACTCTAAACAATGCCAAAAAGATATGCAAGTTGCAAAGATCCATTTATGGATTGAAGCAAGCATCTGGGTCATGGAACATTCGGTTCGATGAAGCAATAAAAGAATTTGGTTTCATTAAAAATGAATTTGAGTCATGAGTTTACAAGTGGTTTAGTGGGAGTGCAGTCGTTATCCTAGTAGTATATATCGATGACATATTACTTATTAAAAAAACATACCGATCTTATAGTCAGTTAAGAATTGGTTAAACAGGTGTTTCTTCATGAAGGACTTGGGTGAAATAGTCTTCATTCTAGGGATCAAGATCATTCATAATAAATTCAAAATGTTGTTTGGACTAAGTCAAGGTACATATATTGACCAGATAATAAAGAGATTTAGTATGGAACAATCAAAGAGAATATGGGTTCCAGTGCCACATGGTATACATTTTTCCAAGAAAATGTGTCCTCAGACACAAGAGGAGGAAGAGAGAATGAGTACGATCTTATACGCTTATGCGATATGATCAATCATGTATGTCATGTTATGTACTATGTTTGACGTTGTCTACGCCTTGAGCATGGTAGGAAGATATCAAGCTGATCCAGGTGAACAACATTGGTCTGCTGTTAAGGTTATCCTTAAGTATCTGAGAAGAACTAAGGATATATTCTTGATGTATGAAGGAAATGAGGAGCTAGTCAACAGGGGTTATATTGATGCTAACTTTCAAACAAATCAGAATAATATGAAGTCACAATCAGGATATGTCTTCGGTCTCAACGGAGAAGGTGTGAGCTGGAATGGTTCAAAGCGATCAGTTGTCGTTGATTCTACAGCGAAGTCCGAGTATGTAGCAACTTCTGATGCGGCCAAAAAAACTGTTTGGATGCGCAACTTTATCCAAGTGCTTGATGTGGTACCTAACAGTAAAAACTTTATCACATTATATTCTGATAATACTACAGTGGTGGCTCTTGCAAAGGAGTCAAGGTCGCAATAACGAACAAAACACATGCTCCAAAAGTATCACCTCTTGAAGGATTTTTCTCAAGGTTAAGTTGCGGTGAGCAGAGTTTCCATGGAAGAAAACACAGTGGACCCCTTGACCAAAATTTTATCTCAGCAGAAGCATGAATATCATTGAGAGCTAGCGGACTGAAGGTTGTTAGCAATTGGCTTTAGTGCAAGTGGGAGTCTATTAGAGTTGGTATCCTAGAACCAACTAATATGTACATTATGATTTATTGTATTCATTATTTTGAATATTGATAAACTTTTTATCACATCATGATTGTTTTTTCGCGTGACATAGTATGTGATAATGCCCTAAGAGTAACTGTCGCACTGAAAGGACATAACAATTCTCCGATATGATAAAACCTAAGTGTCACGACAATATTCTTAAATATATGTACTATAGTCGGATGATATCATTTGACGAAACACAAATGATATAGGCTATCAAGGGTGAAGACTCATAGGACTTTGAGACACTTTCTAATGTGTGCGCCCTTGGTAATTTCTGATGTAGAAGATTATGAGAACGCAACCCGCCGATAGGAAATCCACATTTATATGTCATTTAATGTTTCTATTTGCGGACGTGTGCATTAATCCTTAAGCTTTAAGATTATTATTAATGAATATTATTAGTTGCGTACTTTGATGTATTGATGAAAACCATGACGACATACGTTCGCAGCGGAATAGAATATGTTGGGTGCGTCATGAGTAATATTGCATTAGTGAATAATGCAAAAAGGGATTTATCCCTTCTGTTCTTTAACAGAAGTTGATATCTCAGACCCTTTGATGGGAATGAAACTGTTGAAGTTGGTGGCCTAGAACCAACTACTTTGTACTTTATTCGTTAATAAATTTCTTATCACATCTTGATTGTTCTTCTGCGTGACAATGCATGTGATAATGTCCTAAGGACAACTGTTGCATTAATGGGTCATAGCGGATCTCTGCTATGATGAAAACCCGAAAGTGCCATAACAATGTTCTTAAATATATGTTCTATGGCCGGATGATATTATTTGAGGGACACAAATAATACAGGTCATTAGGGGTGAGAACTCATAAAACTTTGAGGCACCTTCTCATGGTGTGCGCCCTTGGTAATATCCAGGAGGATATTATGAGAACGAGACCCGCCAGTAGGAAATCCACATTTCATAGTGTCATTGGATGTTCCTATCTGCGAACGTGTGTATTGATCCTTAGACTTTAAGATTATTATTAATGGGTATTACAACTCGCGCACTTAGATGTATTGACGAAAACTATGACGACACGCTGTTCGCAGCGAGGTAGGATACATTGGGTGCGTCACGAGTAATACTGCATTAATAGATAATGCGAGAAAGGATTTGTCCCTTCTGTTCCATAACGGAAGTAGATATCTCAGGCCCTTTGATGGAATTGATATAGCCTAAATAAATCCATGGACATGTTAAGGTATGGGCGAGTTTAATTCCGGGAAGTCAAAGAAAGAATAATCGAGCACATGGGTTGATGGCACTAGCATGCAACCCGCTTGATTGGAGATATCGAGACAAAGGGATTATATTACACGGTAAGCGTTCGTAGGAGGTGACACGTCATTGCGGCGTTAACTTCTTTCTCTATGGGTGTCTTGGCGTGTTGCTAGACGCTAACCTTGGACTTTAGGCAGGCTCCGTCTAATGCCACTGAGAAAGAGGCCTAGAGGGTCACACACTAAGTGTGTCCATGTATCTCAGTTAAATATTAATTTAACAAGTTAAATAAATATTATTCCCGACTGTGGTTTAATAATTATTTAAGAATGTCTGATCGCATTTATTTCGACACTAGTTATTCGAGAGAATATATTGTGGGCGAAATAATATTTATTTATTAGCGAGTAATGCAGTTACATTTATTTAAGAAATAAATAGCCTTTACTCAAGGTCTAATAAATATGGTGGAGGAAATAAATAAAATGGAAAAATAAAAGTACACACCGTGTATATTTATATACACGTCGTGTGATTTGTTTTTTCGGAATTCGTGAGAAAATATTGTTTATTTAATTAAATGATATTAAATGTAATATGTTGGGCGCATGTCAAGTATTAATGATGGTCAACTGTCATTATTAAGACATGGGGTATTACTAAGAATTAAATGAAATGATTAAATGCTTTCAGGCAATTAATTCATTTTATTATTCTAAGTATTATAATCTCAATTATATTATTCTCATACAATTAGAGTCATTGTTGTGCACAACGAATTTGGAAAATACTCTCAAGCCAAGAGAGAATTCTTTTTCCACCAAGAACGCTTTCAAGTTACGAGAGCGAGATCCTCCACCGGATCAAGGCGGTTGAAGGCGGATATCGCAAGCGAAGGTTCTTCCGTGCTAGCACCCGGAGATCCCTTCGGCGACGTCCAGAGATACGTGGAGCACGTGTGGATCACCGCTAGAGGAATCATGTACTTGGATTCTACAACGCAACGACGGATCACAAGATCGTGACTGGAGACTCCAACAAAGAAAGAATTCCATCGAGGTAATTCTTATGAATTAATTAAATTAATTATAACCAACATATGATGATCATATCTCAAGGGTTTCGGGACTCTTCTTTTCTTTTTTCGTTCTTCGTTCTATTCCGAAGATTCGGCATTTTAAATCGTGACGGATCTCGGATTGAACGTTGTTTAACGTTAAAATTAAAGTTGGGTAAACCCACCAACGCGCTTCCGTTGCGCCTGGAACCTACAAGTGGTATCAGATGGGTCATATCGTTGATTATAATTATTTAGTTTTTCGTTGGTAATTTACGCATTTAATAATTTAGTTATTTCAATTCAAGTTTAATCGTTCTGGAAATCTGAATATCGAGATCCGTTTCTCCTCCCTCGTTTCTCATTCACCTCACAGAAACGAATTTTTCTTTTAATTTTGATTAAAATAAAATAGAGGAACTCATCCGGAGGAGCCAAACGTTTCTGGCCGTACAACACCAGAATACACGGCGTGTATTCGGAAGTACATGTCGTGTAGTCTAGGTTCAATGCATTGACTGATCTGCCAAATCAGGTCGTGTATTGGATTCTTTCTAAGAATTTAAGACACCGTGTGTTGACCAGAAACAGGTGGCACACGGTTTCCGGATTACACGCCGTGTGGTCCAATGAACACGGCGTGTAGTCCCTTCGGGTTAGGGTTGAGTCGTGTACCTCGTACACGGCTTGCCCGGCTGGAAACCGTGTAACGCGGAAACTACACGGCGTGTGTCCCACAGAACACGCCGTGTACTCCGAAAATTTCCGAAGTACATAAACACGTCATGTCCCCAGACGTGTACTTCGAATGGACGGTGAAGAAAAGTACATGTCGTGTAGTCGAAACTACACGTCGTGTACTCACCCAAATTACGCAGATTTATTAAAATTTATTATTATATTATACAAACCCTTGAGACGTGTACCATGGTGCAGGCGTAAAGCTGAGACACAACACGTGATAGGTGTTTTATATATATGTGTTTAATTTAACATCTGCGTAATAAATGGGAATTCACCGGGTTGCCTCCAAGGTACAAGTTACGTACAAGGATAATTTTAAATGAATTTATTTGTTTAAAATTATAATGGATGAGAATCTCAAGGAAATTCAGAAAAGAGATTTAAGATAAAAGGATTGATTAATTAAAGATAATTAATTGATTCGAGCGTGATTTATCTTAAACAAGAACGATTAAAGAATTGAATGCTAGTTTTATTTATGCGTAAATATCATTGCATGTATGGATGATCATGAGCTAGACCGAGACCTTTGTATGTGAATGGTTTCTTTTAATTAATTTATTTAAATTAAATTTGTTGGCCTCCGAGCCATCTCCTCATTAATATGTAGGGTCTGCGCGCCCAAGGATTCTTTTATGTAAAAACCTCTTTTTCCCCTCACATGTG
This sequence comes from Viscum album, assembly GCA_963277665.1. Classification (NCBI taxonomy): domain Eukaryota; kingdom Viridiplantae; phylum Streptophyta; class Magnoliopsida; order Santalales; family Viscaceae; genus Viscum; species Viscum album. The sequence goes on from OY728133.1 coordinate 32,726,684, forward strand.
TGTGAGATAAATGCATATGTAATGGATGGAGCTCTCAAGCTAGTGGAGGCGGCTCAAGTCAGGAGCCAAGGTGAAACCAATCCAAGGAGATACAAAGGTGGACATGTGGAAAGCTGTAAACACGAACCCGAAAGGTTCAAGGTGTTTCTCCCCTAGGTCTTGGGTTAGTTTATCAACCGCTAGATAAACTAACCAATAGAAAAGCTCATGATCATACCATTTATTTTATTTCTGTCAGTTGCATGGTTTATTTATTGTGGGTGTGTTGTCACGATCACACAATTAATGAATTAAACGAGCATGCAAGATGGAACTAAAATAAAACCGGCTTATACGTAAATATTATCTTAGACATGGTTAATCACTAAAGTATATCTCACTTAATACTAACAAGCATGTAATCAAAGATAATAAAATGGCAATTTACGTATAAGGATAAAATCCCTCAAAATAAATATTAAGTCGACATAGTCTTCCATAATCTTGGTTAGAATCGAACCATAGTTCAAAGTGCTTGACCAACCCTAGTTGGGGTGCTTTCAATTATTGGGGAATTCTAATTAAAGGTTTTGGGTTGACTTGACTTGGTTCGCATCAAGGGTTGACTGCCACAGCAGGACTTGGTGTGACCAAGAGGCAAAGGCTGAGGAAATCCAAAAAGTATTTCAGGATTGGGGAGTCCACTCAGCGGATCAAGGAGGTGCGAGTTAATGCAGTTGGCATTTGGAATGCCTACATAAACCCCTTCAAGTTGCTTGACCAACCCTAGTTGGGGTAATGCGAATGGCAATATGGATCCTTGCCACTAGAATATTCACGCAACAGAATATTCCGAAATCAATGGTGAAGGCTATTGGATTTCGATAAAATAGTTGGAGACTAATAAGTTTTAATTTATTTATTTGTCTCAATTTTTTGTAATAAAGTACTAAACCTTTGCTCATCTTAATTTGTAGAAATGGAAAGAAAATGACTTCAAATATATCATTGTGCACCATACTCGAAAAAGAAAACCTTCTCACCGGCACCAATTTTCAAGAGTGGCAGAGGCGTTTACGCGTCGTCCTTCGCCATGAAAGGAAATTATATGTGCTGGAAGAGCCTATTCCAGTTGCGCCTGGGAAAGAGGCTAGTGATGAGGAATTATCTCTCTACATGAAACACATGGATGATGTCACAGATGTCCAGTGTTTCATGCTATCGGTCATGTCTAATGAGCTCTTGAAGCAACATGAAAACATGGACGCGTATAGCATGATGTCTCACCTTAAAGATCTCTACCAAGAGAAGGCGAGACAGGAGAGGTATGAGATCTCCAATGCTTTGTTTACCACGAAGCTTGGAGAGTCTGCGCCAGCTGGGCCTCATGTAGTCAAGCTTATTGGCTACATTGAACGTCTGGACATCTTAGGGATTAAATTCTCGGATGAGTTGTGTACAGATCTCATCCTATTATCATTGCCCAAGACCTTCTCTAGTTTCATTGTCAACTATAATATGAGCGGCAATGAGAAGAGTCTATCGGAGCTTCTGACCTTGATTCGCCAGGTAGATAAGGACATGGGGCGTGACAAACCTGCGGTCCTTATAGTGAACAAGAAAAGAAAGGACAAGGCAAAGGGGTCAAAGACTTATAAACGGTCTGAAGCCCCCGAGCACCGTCCCTCCAAGAAGGAGAAGATCCAGAGGCAGGGCAAGGAACGGGAGGCGATGTGTTTTGCATGTGGCAAACAGGGCCACTGGAAGAGGAACTGCACCCAGAAGCGTGGGGACGTTAAAGGTGCGTTCGTTATCGAGTGCAATCTTTCTATTTCTACACATTGGGTATTAGATACAGCTTGTGGGGCTCACATCTGTATTTAAATGCAGGAACCAAGTAGATTTAGAAAGATCGCCAGAGGAGAGGTGGATCTTCGAGCTGCCAATGGCGCAAGGCTGGCTGCGTTGGCTATTGGCGACTATCACCTCTCATTGCCAACTGGCATGATTTTGGTTTTACAAAACTGCTATTTTGTGTCTAGTGTTACCAAGAACATAATTTCTGTATCTTGTTTGGATATGGATGGATTTATTTTCAAGTTTGGAAATAAAGGTTGTCTCTTTTATAAGAACAACGTATGTTATGGTATGACACATTTGAATAATGGTTTGTATGTACTAAATTACGAAAACCAAGTGTTGGCAATCGATAACGAAACAAACTCACATGACTCATACATCACCCAGTTATGGCATCACCGCCTTGGTCATGTGAACGAGAAGCGCTTGACAAAGCTCTGCCAAGATGGTTATTTAGACTCTACTGAGCTAAAACCACTTGATAGATGTCACGCTTGTTTATAAGGAAAAATGACCAAGCCGCCTTTTGGTGGACAAGGTGAAAGGGCCACAGAGCTTCTAGGATTGGTACACACGGATGTGTGTGGACCATTTCCAGTAGAAGCTAGAGGTGGATATTCTTACTTCATTACTTTTACTGATGATTTGAGTAGATATGGTTATGTCTACTTAATGAGGTATAAGTCAGAGTCCTTAGAGAAATTTAAGGAATTCAAGAATGAAGTAGAGAATCAGCTTGGTAAGAAGATAAAGAAGCTTCGATCGGATCGAGGTGGAGAATATCTGAACCAAGAGTTCATTGATCTTCTACGGGAGGTTGGGATTCTATCTCAGCTCACTCCTCCTTATACACCACGGTGGAATGGTGTTAGTGAAAGGAGGAACCGCATCTTGTTGGACATGGTGAGGTCGATGATGAGTCATGCGGATCTTCCATTATCCTTTTGGGGATATGCATTACAAACTGCAGCATACACATTAAACCGAGTACCAACTAAGGCGGCAAATGGAATTCCATCCGAGTTATGGAATGGAAGGAAACCCACTTTGTCGCACACACGTGTATGGGGATGTGAGGCGTTTGTTAAGGCCTTCTCAGGCAACAAACTAGCACCTCGGGGCACGAAGTGTATCTTTATAGGATATCCCAATGAAACGAAAGGATATTACCTATATAACCCTCAAGACAAGAAAGTGACTGTCGCCAGACAAGCCGTCTTTCTTGAGAGGGAGCACATCCTCAAGAAGCATAGTGGGAGCAAGATTGACTTCGACGAAGTTGATGCTCAAGATACACAGGAGTTGGTACAGAAACAAGTTCCACAGGTCCCCGTGGAAGAGGTTCCAGAAACACAAATACTGCGTAGGAGCTCAAGAGAGGTAAGGGAACCAGAGAGATTTGGTTTCCTAGTCACCGAGGATGGTGAATCATTATTGTTGGACAATGATGAACCTCTCTCCTACAAGGAAGCAGTAGAAAGCTCAAAAGCTGCAAGATGGCTAGAAGTTATGAATTCTGAGATGGATTCCATGTATCAGAACCAAGTTTGGGTTATGGTCGATGGGGCAGTTGATGTAAAGCTTGTTGGATGCAAATGGGTATTCAAGAGAAAGTTGGACATGAAAGGTCAAGTTAGCACCTATAAAGCAAGATTGGTGGCTAAAGGATTCAAACAGCGTCAAGGAATTGACTATGATGAAACCTTCTCGACAGTTGCCATGTTTAAATCCATAAGAATCATACTTGTCATAGCAGCTTACCATGACTACGAGATTTGGCAGATGGATGTCAAAACAGCATTCCTTAACGGGAACCTTCAGGAAGATGTCTATATGACACAACCAGAAGGGTTTGTGACACCAGGTGAAGCCAAACAGGTTTGCAAGTTGCAGAAATCCATTTATGGATTGAAGCAAGCATCCAGGTCATGGAACATTCGATTTGATAAAGTCATAAAGGAATTTGGTTTCATTAAGAACGAATGTGAGTCATGTGTTTATAAGCGGTTTAATGGGAATGTGGTCGTCGTCCTAGTGGTATATGTTGATGACATATTGCTTATTGGAAACAACGTACCGGCCTTACAGTCAGTTAAGGACTGGTTGAACAAGTGTTTCTCCATGAAGGACTTAGGAGAAGCAGCCTACATTCTAGGGATCAAGATCATTCGTGATAGATCCAAGAGGCTGCTTGGACTAAGTCAGGGTACATACATTGACCAGATACTAAAGAGATTTAGTATGGAAAAATCCAAGAGCAGATTGGTTCCAGTGTCACATGGCGTACATCTTTTTAAGAAAATGTGTCCCCATACACAACAGGAGAAAGATAGGATGAGTAAGATCTCATACGCTTCGGCTATAGGATCCATCATGTATGTCATGTTATGTATCAGGCTTGATGTTGCCTATGCACTAAGCATGGTAGGCAGATATCAAGCAGATCCAGGAGAACAGCATTGGACTGTTGTTAAGACTATCCTTAAGTATCTGAGAAGAACTAAGGATATGTTCCTGATATATGGAGGAGACGAGGAGCTTGTCATCAGAAGGTATGCTGGTGCTGGTTTTCAGACAGATCAGAATGATCTGAAGTCGCAATCTGGATATGTTTTTTGTCTCAATGGAGGAGTTGTGAGCTGGAAGAGTTCAAAGCAGCAAGTTGTCGTCGATTCTACAGCAGAGTCCGAGTATATAGCGGTTTCTGATGCAGCCAAGGAAGCCGTCTGGATTCGGAACTTTGTCCAGGAGCTTGATGTGGTGCCTAGCAGTAAAGATCTCATTACACTCTATTGTGATAATACTGCAGCGATGGCTCTTGCAAAAGAACCAAGGTCACATCAACGGACAAAGCACATACTCTGGAAGTATCACCTCTTGAGGGATTTCTATCAAAGGGGTGAAGTTGCAGTGAGCAGAGTGTCCACAGAAGAGAACGTGGCGGACCCCATGACTAAAGGTCTATCTCAGCAGAAACATAAATATCATGTGAGAGCTAGCGGGTTAAAGGTTGTTAGCAGTTGGCTCTAGTCCAAGTGGGAGTCTGTTGGAGTTGGTGGCCTAGAACCAACTACTTTGTACTTTATTCATTAATAAATTCCTTATCACATCTTGATTGTTCTTCTGCGTGACAATGCATGTGATAATGTCCTAAGGATAACTGTTGCATTAATGGGTCATAGCGGATCCCTGCTATGATGAGAACTCGGAAGTGTCATAACACTGTTCTTGAATATATGTTCTATGGCCGGATGATATTATTTGAGGGACACAAATAATACAGGTCATTAGGGGTGAGGACTCATAAAACTTTGAGGCACCTTCTCATGGTGTGCGCCATTGGTAATATCCAGGAGGATATTATGAGAACGAGACTCGCCAGTAGGAAATTCACATTTCATAGTGTCATTGGATGTTCCTATCTGCGGACGTGTGTATTGATCCTTAGACTTTAAGATTATTATTAATGGGTATTACAACTCGCGCACTTAGATGTATTGACGAAAACTGTGACGACACACTGTTCGCAGCGAGGTAGGATGCGTTGGGTGCGTCACGAGTAATACTGCATTAATAGATAATGCGAGAAAGGATTTGTCCCTTCTGTTCCATAACGGAAGTAGATATCTCAGGCCCTTTGATGGAATTGATATAGCCTAAATAAATTCATGGTCATGGTAAGGTATGGGCGAGTTCAATTCCGGGAAGTCAAAGAAAGAATAATCGAGCACATGGGTTGATGGCACTAGCATGCAACCCGCTTGATTGGAGATATCGAGACAAATGGATTATATTACACGGTAAGCATTCGTAGGAGGTGACACGTCATTGCGGCGTTAACTTCTTTCTCTATGGGTGCCTTGGCGTGTTGCTAGACGCTAACCTTGAACTTTAGGCAGGCTCTGTCTAATGCCACTGAGAAAGAGGCCTAGAGGGTCACACCACTAAGTGTGTCCATGTATCTCAGTTAAATATTAATTTAACAAGTTAAATAAATATTATTCCCGACTGTGGTTTAATAATTATTTAAGGATGTCTGATCTCATTTATTTCGACACTAGTTATTCGAGAGAATATATTGTGGGCAAAATAATATATATTTATTAGCGAGTAATGCAGTTACATTTATTTAAGAAATAAATATCATTTACTCAAGGTCTAATAAATATAGTGGAGGAAATAAATAAAATAGAAAAATAAAAGTACACGCCGTGTATATTTATATACACGCTGTGTGGTTTGTTTTTTCGGGATTCGTGAGAAAATATTGTTTATTTAATTAAATGATATTAAATGTAATATGTTGGGCGCATGTCAAGTAATAATGATGGTCAACTGTCATTATTAAGACATAGGGTATTACTAAGAATTAAATGAAATGATTAAATGCTTTCAGGGAATTAATTCATTTTATTATTCTAAGTTATAATCCCAATTATATTATTCTCATAGAATTAGAGTCATTGTTGTGCACAACGGATTTGGAAAATACTCTCAAGCCAAGAGAGAATTCTTTTTCCACCAAGAACGCTTTCAAGTTACGAGAGTGAGATCCTCCACCGGATCAAAGCGGTTGAAGGCGGATATCGCAAGCGAAGGTTCTTCCGTGCTAGCACCCGGAGATCCCTTCGGCGACATCCAGAGATACGTTGAGCACGTGTGGATCACCGCTAGAGGAATCATGTATTTGGATTCTACAACGCAACGACGGATCACAAGATCGTGACCGGAGACTCCAACGAAGAAAGAATTTCATCGAGGTAATTCTTATGAATTAGTTAAATTAATTATAACCAACATATGATGATCCTATCTCAAGGGTTCCGGGACTCTTCTTTTCTTTTTTCGTTCTTCGTTCTATTCCGAAGATTCGGCGTTTTAAATCGTGACGGAACTCGGATTGAACGTTGTTTAACGTTAAAATTAAAGTTGGGTAAACTCACCAACGCGCTTCCGCTGCGCCCGAAACCTACAGAAACAACCTAAATAAATCAATGGTCATGATGTTTCTGTGGACAGGTTCATTTTCAGAAAGTCAAAAAAAAAGACAACGAGCACATAGGTTGATGTTTGATTAGAGATATCGTGATAAAGAAATTATATTAAACACTAAGCGTCAGTATAAGGTTGTATGTCATTACGATACTAAACTATTTCTCTATGGGTGTCTTGACGTGTTGTTAGACGTTAACTTTGGACTTCAAGCGGCTCCGCTTAATGTTACTGAGAGATAGGTTTAGAGGGTCACACGCTAAATGTATCCAGAATCTTAGTCATATATTAAATATTTATTATTTAACTTGGTTAGCTTGATCGTATATATTCAGTCACTAGTCATTCGAGAGAGCATTTTGAGCGCAGAATATTTAATAAATATTTATTTGTTATTTAGTTATTAACGAATAATACAGTGATATTTATTTATTAAATAAATAGTCATTATTCAAGACTCGATAAATATTGTGGAGGAATGACGAACCGAGTTTAAAGGTATGATGAGAAATAATATATTTTAACTATAATTTGAATAAATTTTAAACAATTTATTCAAGAAAAAATATTTAATTAATTTGTTGGTTTTGCATATGTTAAGAAACAATAATAATAATAATAATAATAATATTATTATTATTATTATTATTATTATTATTATTATTATTATTATTATTATTATTATTATTATTATTATTATTATTATTATTATTATTATTATTATTATTATTATAGACATGGGGTTCCACATAGATTAAAGAAATGATAAGGGTGCATGTGCAATTATTATTTTTTAACCCTAAAACTATTTAAACCCAATTATATTATTTCTAACCATAACGCTAGCCATTTGTGTTGGTTGTGCACGACGACTCCGAAGAACTCTCTCAAGCCCTAGAGAGCATCTCTCCAAGAACGCTCTCAAGAACAGAGAGTGATTTTCCTCCACCCTCTCTCTTGATTCTAGAAAGATAAAGGGGAATCCTTCTTGGAAGTGATTCTCGTGGCGATCTAAGAGGAACAATGTAAACGTTAGGAGCTTTCGCACTAGCACCTGGAGATTCTTATGACGATGCTTGAAGGTTCGTGGTACATGGATCACTACTGGAGGAAATCTACACTTCATTGTGTCGCGACATAGAGGCATCAGATTCATCAACAAAGAAAGAACTCATCGCAAGATAATTCTTTAACTGCTTAAATTAATTATAAATCATTATGTGATAATCCTACATTTGGTTTCGACGTTCTTATGTCAATTAATTTTTTATTCAATTTCATTGGTCACGACATTCTTCGTCGATGTACATCTCGACATTCATCGCATGCCCTACCAATGCTTTCGTTGCGCCCGGAACCTTTAATAACTGCTCAGTTTTCCACTAAAGCTCATTACTTGCATCGTAACAACGATCATGAGTATTTTTCTAAAATGTTATAGCTATTTCTTGATGAATGACGTTATCCTTCAGACTTCTTGCCTCGATACTCCTCAACAAAATGGCGTTTTCAAACGTAAGATTCACCATCTTTCTATTTCATACGAAAGTTCTAACCATTTTTTGGGGAGTTGTAATTCTCACTGTCATCTATCTTATAAAGACTTTCATCGTCTGTACTTAAAGGGGAGACACCATTCTTTGTATCTGAAAATCACCTCATTTGTTACTTCGCATTTTTGGTTGCAACTGTTATGCTCATGATACATACCCCTTGATTACCAGATCTGATCCACGAGCCCTTAAATGCATCTTTCTTGGTTATTCCCAAACTCGATGCAGATATTACTGCTTCTCTCCAAATTTACACCATTATATAGTCTCAATTGATGTAACCTTTGTCGAATCCGCAATCGATTTTGTTCCGAATTTGCCATCATGATTTCAAAGTTACATTATCATATTCTTTCGATCCACCAAGTGAGACCTCGATTGCTCTTAATCCCGATTTGGCCAAGTCTATCGTCAGTCTCGCATATCTACCACCCTAAGGCCTCAACTGCTCTTGATCCTGCACCGATGGAGTTGCCTGTTGCACTTCGAAAAGGTTCACTCTCATGTTTGCAAAATCCAATTTCCTCTCATTCTCGACCATCATTGCTTGTAAATATGGATGCTCAAATGACAAATATTTATGTGTGTGCATTGGTTCTACACATGTATCCATATATGTGTGTGTGTATTTATGTGTGTGTGTGTATTGGTTCTTCACATACATGGGTGTATCCATATGTGTGTGTGTACAAATTCACATGAGAGAATGTGAATTTGTGCAACAGGATATATGTATGTATGTATGTATGTATATGTGTGTGTGTGTGAGTAGGTGTATGCAGATAAAACAATTAAAGGGTGACCTTTAACCTTAAGCTTGATGTTCGCTTTGGTTTTCTAAATGAATTGCAAAAAGAGAAATTTTAGTATGGTTTCAAAAATGTATTTGAAAGACCCATTTGGCATTTTGTAAATAATGATGTTTCGTCGTGATGATCTTTACATTTATTTATATGTCACCTTGGTGCATTAAATGTTTTTCCCTTGACATGAGGAATGTAAATGGGTTCTTTTGACATAACTTGATCAGGGATGAATTGAAAGTGGTAATATGATTTGACATAAAGGGGAAACAAAACACATGGGAACCCCAAGTACTTAGATGGGTAGACTAGGACAAGTTCGTTAGGCAAGGTACGTCCTCTATAGCTTGTGGAGCATGCTACAACACTAACTAAATTACATGATGATGATATGGATTGGTTATCGTTGGAACTTTGGTTTCGTCCTCTCCAGCGGATCATGCACGGGAACGATATTGTTCGATCACCGAAAGTACGAGGATCCTAGGATGAGGTCTAACCTTAGTGACCCCCATCGTGCTTGATCTATCCATTTACCTTTTCTGCTTTCTTTTCAAAATGAATAAATTGTTTAATTTATGTTAAGTGAAATGTCTCTTTCAAACTAATGTTTTCTTCCATCTAATGTTTGAGATGAATGTTTTATTAAAAATGCATAGCCCTCCATGTTTTGAAAAGATAATGTCTTTTTAAATGAACGAGAACCGTTATTTGGTTTCTAAATAAAATCAATCAGAATTAAACCTATTTTCATAAATACATTCCAAACTAGCATAAAAGAAATCATTTATTTAAAAATTATGCATGGGGTGTGGTATCATTTGGCATTTCTACTGAGTTTTATGCCCACACCTATCATATCATTTCAGTTTCAGGTCCCGGCTCTTTTATTTCCGCCCGACCTAGAGGTATTAGTTATGGATGGTGATTTGTAAAGTCACATGGAGGTATGCTTTATTTTATTTCATTTCTTTTATCCAATCACGTAGGCTTTTTACCTGCTTTCTACGAACATAGGGTAATGATATCTACTAGTGACCAAAGCAAAGGCATCTGGAGGCGGCTTTTTGTGCATTTGTGCATTGCAAAGGAGGGAGGTCGGGGTGAACAGAGGGATTATTAAAGATATTTATTTTTGATGCTCTGTTTTACTATATTTATTTCTGCAAATTTGTTTTGGCGTGGACGTCTGGCGTATAGACATGTCATATTGAAATTTTATTTAATTTTCGTTGCTTGTCTTCTTTATCATTTATTGGGCGAAATTGTTCCCACATAGTTCACTTTGATATCCGGCACTAATTGTCAGCCCGTGGAGATCGAGAACGTCCCTCAAGCCTTATCGCAGACCAATTCGATCGTCCGACGGAAGGACGACTCGAGATGGTTCATGACACGAGCTTCACATACAGAGCTATCTGCATGGCCTACATCCTGGTCTTCGAGTTGTGAATGCAAACCCAACTGCAGGTGTTGACACACAAGTCATGCAGGAAGTATCCGATGTACTGTTGCTTCGGCTGGCGTCGCACCAAAGAAGCCAGACATTCAAACCGCTCGATATACTCATGAATCCTCGTTTGCTGGAGTGCAACCAATTCTTCATACAGGTTTTGGATTTCAAGACCGCTAAATAAATGTCTTCCAAGGAGAGCTTCCCCCAAAATGGTGAACCAATGCACAGCAACACCCTCCATAGATACCTAAGCTAGAGGAACTTTCATCTCGTCCAGCATACGATGGATGTGGAAATAAAGTTTCACGCACCGAAGCCAGCCTCGCGAATCAGTGCCATCAGAAAAGGGAAGCTCCACTTGGCGCACTACAGAAGGTGGGTCATATTCGAAACCAGGCGGTTTGGCGAGCAGACCCACGTCGCGCCCCAGTGGGTCAATGGCACCAAAAGTCGCAGAAGACAGTGCAGGCAATTCGGACGTTAACAATGACAGGGTTAGGTCCTGCTATGGTGACTTCTCTGGTGTCGGGCAAGGGTGGTAAGGTATGAGCGAAAATCAGCATGCTCTCGCCGATCTATTTCCAGGGTCATCGTCAGGTCAAAGACTGCAGTCTCAAGTGCGCCCATGCGTTGCTCCAAGTCGTCCAAAAGCGTTTGGTGGCGGGCCACCATGATCGTTTGGTAACAATAGTGAAAAGGGAGCCGGAAGTGTGCGTCGTGACTGAAAGCGAGTCGGCGGTGTGCTTCGCTGTGACAAATCCAACAGTGCACGGTTTCCAGGCATGCGCGCCTTCCCTGACGAAGTTCAATGGTGTGCGCGTCCTTCACTAACAAAGTCCAACGATGCATGCCTCCTTCGAATGTGATCTGACTGGGCAGGCCTCCTGCAAGCAATAAACCGGTAGTGCACGCCTCTTCTTGATCGAGATGAATTTGTCAACGGCGAGTGCAGAAGAATGGCAAGTCGGACCAATTGATAAAGGAATATCGGACTACTTGTATGTATTTTAGTAAACGAACCAGAGTTACGGGGGAGGTGGAGGAAGAAGAAGAGAGAGAAGACACTCGAGAGGCTCATTTCACTCTCACCCAAGCCAATGGCCGAACCTCTAACCAATTTCCTTCCTCCCCTCCCCGAAGGGCCTAAAATCTTCCCCCCTCAAACCGACTACCCCCAACAATGACTTTATTACCCCTTACTCGACTAACAATACTCCCCCCTCTAACTGACTAACATTCCCTCGAGCAATGACATTATTACCCTTATTTGAGTTTCTATCACTCTCCCTCTCTCTTCTGCCCAAGCCCAATAAAGTTTATTTAAAAAAAATTGTAATAATTGAATTTCTAATATATGTTTTTATAAATTTTAAATTTCAAAAAAATTCGTATGATTACGTGTAATATGTACAAATAAACCAACTATACTCATACATGTCGGTCCTCACAAATAGTGTCAACTGTGCTTGATGTCACCCTCAAGTGCACAATGTCAATCGCAGTACATTATCAGTAGTATCGAGGTCAATTTCCATAGGAATAAATTGATGAATTGTAATTGGCTCCAAGTGTATAAAAGTAATTGGTGAATTGGTAGTCATGATTTTTACTAATAGAATTAACAAATAATCAAAGTAATTTCGTATCAACAAAAAAAATGTAGATCAAAAATAACAACCCTGAGGAATTAAGTTTTTTAGTCCTCTGATATGATAATATGGCATAATCAAAGTTCCGTTTGGATTATCTTTATTAATTGAATTTGACTTCAGATAAATGTTAAACAACAATTTTTATAAATTGAAATCACCTTGAGCAACATTAGACTCTCTACTCGGGTCACCCCATCCAGTCAAGGGCACTTTCTAAATATGGGCACTAAGTTCGGGTGATCCGTGTGTTGTCTTGGATTCTTTAATCAATGATCGGTGTTCCATCTCCTGGTTATCAGGGCGTGTTTCACACTTGTCAGTTCATCACCTAATCCTAGAAAACAAAAATCTGATGACCGGCCAAAAAATTGTGATAAAGATCAAGCAGAATGAATTATCTAATTTGATATATTCATTAGAAAAATCAATCAAGAAAAAAAACTACACCCTCTGCCCAACAATAATTTAGTCGTGCTTGTTTACAATGCCGAAACCATAAAATCTGGAAATAAAGGGCATAAATGAGAAAACTCAATAGTGTGATGTTGATCCGCTAAATTTCCCTACAGTTTGGGTTTCAAGATGATCTGTGAAAATCCTTGAATCTATGGAAGTGACTCCCTTGAAGATCTCTCAAGTTCTATAGCATTTATCTCTCAAAAAATCAAAATCTTCAAAAAGACAGATTTTGGGGACTGGATCACCTAAGATGCAAAATAAAAAATAGGGGTTGGACCTAAAGTATATATAAGAGAGGAAACCAAGGGTATGGGAGGACAGCAACTATAGTGCTCCAGATACATCACCAAACAACCCATAAAGACAACTCATGTCATACAGAATTTCAACCTTTTTTCCAGCCGTAAATGACCAACTAAAAGGGGGTACAGGATCAGGAAACATACCACTGTCTCAATGAAAATTCAGTACATTCCATGTCATTTGGGTACCCTTCTGAGCAATTTGTACATTCCAAAAACATTCTTCTCCTGCCATAGATACGGGATGAAAAATGACCTGTATAAGGGCGGTGAGAGCTCCCTATCCAAGAAAGGCAGCACTGCAGCAGCCTAGAAAACCCAAACATGTAAGTCATCCAAACGGAACACCAGACGACGATAGGGTGCAAGATTGTAACACTCCGAGATTTTATAATATATTTTTCTTTAATAAGTTTGATGTTTATACGTTATAAAATGAAGCACATTATATGGTATTTGAATGAAATATAATTGTTGAAAATATTTCTTGGGAAATACTATTGATCCTAAAGAACTGTTTTGAAATATTTTGTTTATGAGCAATGTTTTTGTCGTATATGCTTTAAAAATTAATTCAGAGTATTGAACTTATGAAAAAGTATTGTTTACACGTGTAGAAAATGAATTCATTGGTTATCAATTGGTTAGAAATGAAAATAAAAGCATTTGAAGATAAAAAGAGATGTTTTTCTGAAAAACTATTTTTATGTGCGCAATATGTTTTTATCTTAATAAATTAAATTAATCACTATTGATGAATGGTTTTAATGAAATGTGTAGATGATATATTCAATCAAATATTTTAACATCCATCTAATGGTTTTTACTAGGTAAGGAATTAGATTAAATTCAGTTTTATACTTAAAAATGCATTTCTCTAAAAACGGCTTTTAAACATTTTGTGTGGATATTAGAAATAATTTATGTCACATCTAGAAATTGAATCTTATAAAATAGATTCCATATTTGGAATCAACATAGTTATAAGGTCAATTTAATTTTTTATCATAATGAATAGTAATCATGGTGAAAATCTTTTTATCACGGTAAAGGTTAAAAGGGTTAACGAGCGGTTAAACTAAAGAGATAAGGATTAAAATGACCTAAAACTTGTCTAAATACTATTGGCTGAATGGATTTCGATCCTATCTCATCCCACCTTCGAACATGAGCCAATTTGGAGTAAATTTCCCAAGAGTGACTTTATTATATTTTAATATTCTTGATAACTACAAGTGTGTCACTCTCCTCACTTATAAAGAGGCACATCTTCTCCTCTCTTCTTCACACCACTTGTCATTTAGCTCGACCAAGCTCTGTCCAAATACTCTCCCAACATCCTTAGCCACGACCTTGAGGTGTTGGTCTTCCCGAAAGATCCTAAAGTACCCAAAGGAAATTGGTTGTATTTGTTGTCAATCAGGTTGTCAATTAGGCTTGTCAGTGTAATAAATGCAAAGATGAATTGGGTGATAGATTGGAGTATTCACCCATTAATGAAGAAGTGAAGGTGCCCATGGTTTTGGGTAAAGGTGTTGTTAGGTACTCCCATGATGGATACATGCGAAAGGTGAAAAAAGAGTTTGTCCACATGTTGAGCAAAGAGTAAACTGGAGTTGGATGCCCTTGAATACCTGGCTAGACAAATTCAAGTGGGCAGCCCATACATACATCAGACGATTGAAAGAATTGATCTTCAAGTCTATGACCAGTGTTGAAGGTGAGGAAGTCTTGTCTTCAACAGGTTGAATGGAAGAGCTGAAGAGAGAGAAACTCGTTATTGAACCCGTGGCTGGAAAGCCTGTATGGCTGTGGATAACTCGTATAAATCAGGTTCAAAGCATGGATGAGAGCTGGCTGAAACTGGAGAACTCGTCTAAGGAGTACAAAGCATGGATGAGAGCTGGCTGAAACTGGAGAACTCGTCTAAGAAGTACAAAGCATGTTGGTTGTTGTGCAGATGGTGTTTATACACTCCAGGCTGAAGGTTGAAGTGATCAAAGATGACTCAGGATTGATTGAAGAGTCACACCTAAGCTGACAGATTTATTCACTGAAATACTCTATTATGAGTATTTTATATGTTGCAACACATTGGAAGTGTGTCTGAAGGAGTTTAGAATTATTTTAATAATTCCAGCAATTATTTGAAGAAGTTCTGAGATGATTTGAAGAGATTGGAGAAGCCCTAGAAGCAACCAGAAGTCGTTTTTAAGCTACCTATAGAAATCAGGATTTTGGAGTTCACTAAAAAAATAATTAAGTCCTGGGCGTAAGACTTTGCTTACTGGGACGGATGACTTCACTGCAAACGTTAGACTTCAGGTCATCATGAGGCTTTGAAGTCTGCTGATATTTGACAAAGGCGTAATACGTTTGTCTTACTCCAAATGAACAAAAGAAAAGAATCTGTACAATTTTTATTAGTTGAAAACGGAATTGACAGAGAAATCTGGTGGGAGAAGATACAGTGTAAAGAAGAGAAGAATCCCTATTGGAGTCCCTGAATTACACGGGAGCTCCCCAGCTCCCCTGCCCAAGCTGTTAGCCGGTTTCTAGAAACAGAAAAAGACATTCTCCCCAACTCATCCTAGGCCGCCCTCTTGTATTCCCCAGCCTCTTAGTACAACTAATCACTCCCATTTACATTGACCATATTACCCTTATTCAGCTTAGTATATACATTCCACTCTCCTGGCTGATCCCCAACTCTATCACTTCCCCCATCTTGAGAAACAGGCTTGTCCCCAAGACTGAAATCTGAAAACTGATTCCAAAGAACGTATTCATCTTCCGAAGTTGCCTCATCCACACGCCAGTGGACCAAATACTGAGGTAAAAGTGCGCCATCCTGCTGCAAAAGACAACGAGATAAAATGCTTTCTGGCTCTGGGTAATCAGAAAAATCGCCAGCTAAATCAACCCGCAAAGCTGACTGAACAAAATGGCTGCCAATAACTCGTTTCAGCTGTGAAACATGAAAAATAGGGTGTATACAGGAATGAGGAGGCAAATCCAACTGATACGCCAAAGGTCCAATCCGTTTTACAATAGTAAAGGGGCCAAAAAATCTGGGGAAAAGCTTGGGATTGATCCGGTGAACAACAGAAGACTGCCTATGAGGCCGAAGCTTAAGGAAGACCTGATCTCCAGCTTGAAATTCCACTGCCCGTCGACTACAGTCAGCCTGCCACTTCATTGTACACTGGGAAGGAGCAAGATGGTGCCGAAGTGGGCATAAAGCTTCGTCACGATCCCTCAAAGCTGAAGCCACAGCCTCCACCTGAATTTCAGAGGGCAAATAAGTGGTGGCGGGCAACCATAAACGATGTCAAATGGTGTAATTTTGATGGATTCATGTCTAGTAGTATTATAGCTCAATTCAGCCACCAAAGGAAGCCAAAAAGACCAACCTTTAGGCTGCTCCCCCGATATCGAAGGTACGTCTCCAAGCAACGGTTAACGACCTTCGTTTGATCATCTATTTGCGGATGATGAGCAGAACTAAATTTCAATTTGGTACCACTAAACTAAAATAACTCCTTCCAAAAAAAGGCTGAGAAATACCGGAACGCGATCACTAACAATAGAAGCAGGAATTCCATGAAGAAAAACCACCTCCTGAAAAAAAAACTTCAACGACCTTTTTAGCAGAATAAGGATGCCGTAAGAGAATAAAATGAGCATACTTAGACAGCTGGTCAACCACCACAAAAATAACATCATAACCGCGAGACCGAGGTAACCCGGAAATAAAATCTGTTAAACCCTATTTTTATTATTCTGGGTATTTCCGAGTCCCATATCGGAATACTCTTGTATGTATTCTGAATTCTCAATCTATAAAAGTAGGTCTCCACCTCACCTTGAGGTAAGGGGGATTTCCTATTCTACATGGTATCAAAGGGAACCAGTTAATTTTTTTTTCCTCCCGGCTCTGCCCTACGCGGACCCCCCCCCCTCCTGGGTCTACCCTACACGGCCACCCCCACCCTCCCGGCTCTACCCTACGCAGCCCCCCTGCTCCCGCCTTCCGCGGCTCCCTCCGGCGGCTTCCTCCGGCATCGTCCCGACGTCGCCCCTCCGTCGCGCTACAACCTGAGCGCCCCTCCAATCCGCGGCGCAACTCTCCCCGCCACCGCCTCTCCTGTGACTTCCCAGCGAAGACCGGCCCCGCCTCCTCTGTGCGCTCCCGCCGACACTCACCCGACTGCGCACCTCCACACCCCTCGACGACTCTCGGCCCGACGACCCGTCGCGACTCCCGGCTCGCCTCCAGAGGCTCCCGCCCTACCCGCCGCCATTTCCGGCTCCCACACCTACCGGCTCCTGCACCTGCCGGCTCCCGCATCTCCAGGAAACTGCCCCTCCCATCCAACTTCTGACGTGGCTCCCGGCCTTCACCCACGACGCCCCTCCCGATCGTACCAACGTTGCGGACCTCTCCCAGCAGAGCTCTCGCCTCGTCGCGCCCCGCCCGGCCTCCCAGCTGTTGTTTCGGACGCCCTGCTCCTCTCGGCCGCACCCATCCCCGCCGACTCCTCGCGCGACCTCCTGCGGTTATCCCGACACATTGCGCCCTCCTCGTCCAGGCGCACTCGGCCTGCCCTCCCGCAGCGACCACATCACCTAGTCCAGCATTCGTCGCCAGCCTAGACCAGGCAATCCCGAAGTCCTCCCACACCGACCGGACGCCTCTCCCGACGCCTACCGGTTCCTCCGTCGGCTCCCGGCGCTTCCCGCCCCTGCTGCTTCCCGGATTCACCCAGCACCACCTTTTTGCGGCCTCTCATTGCAGTATCCTGCTCTCCACGGCGCACCGCTGAACCTGTCACCTTCTGCAGATGTCTGAGTCCTCCATGGCAGCCTCTTCTGCTCTGTCCCAGATGATCACTGCCTCCACCCGCCTCGTCGATGAGCGGCTTGACTCCACTAACTTCTCCATCTGGCGAAAGACTGTGTTGATGTCCCTTACCGGAATGGACCTTGATTCACACCTTGAGGATCCTCCACCGGAATCCACCGATCCCAAATACCGTCCGTGGAAACTTGCTGACAGCAAAATCTACACCTTGCTCATCAATTCAATGGATCGCTCAGGCAAAAATGTCACACGGACTGCAAATACAGTCAAGGAACTCTGGGATTCCTTGAACATCATGTATTCCGAGACCAACAATTTGGCTCGGGTCTCCGATGTTCTTTAGAGACTATCGCATATCTGACACCAGGACAAATCCTTCCCAGCATATCTCATGGAATGGAAAGGTCTTCGCGTGAGTTGCAAGAGTTGTGGCCCGTTCCCCAGACACCAGCGGACGCTCAGACCCACAGGAACCAACTCTGCATCTTCAATCGTCTCAATGGCCTCGCTCCTGAGTATGCCACGACGGCTACCGAGATGCTCGCCAACCCATCTACACTGGCGATACCACAGGTGTATCATCGCCTAGGCAAAGCCCAACGAGCTCTTCCCCCGCCCACCCCCATCATCGATCACTCTGCTCTCATCGATCGTGGCGGTGGACGCTCCTCGGGCAATCGTGGACGTGGCCGTGTGGAGGGTCGTTATCATCCCCTCTGTCAGCACCGTGGCAAGCTCGGTCACCTGATCGACCGTTGTTGGGTTCTTCATGGCCACCCATCTCAGCAACCGCAGCAAGGTCAGACGGCGGTCCAGGAGGCTTCCTCATCAGTCGCAGCTCTTCCACCATCTTTGGACCTTTCTATGGCGGACCTCCGGCTGCTTCACGATTCTCGGACCTCTGCAGGACCCAATCCGTCTTCGACTTCTCTAGCCCACTCTGTTGGTTTTGCTGCCTTCGTCGGTCGTCGCTCACCTGTCTGGATGCCCGACTCAGGTGCCTCCGACCACATCACCGGTGATGCTGGTATGTTGACTTCCTATTGTCTTTATGTCGGTTCCTCAGCCATTACCGTCGTTGATGGCTCCACTATCCCCATTACGGGCTTTGGTGCATGCTCTCTGACTTCATCGTTTCACCTGCCATTTGTGGCACATGTGCGCCACAGTCCATTTAATCTTCTTTCTATCAGTAAGCTTACAAAGGATTACAACTGTGTTGTCATATTTACATCATCTGTTGTTGTCTTTCAGGAGCGGACTACGAACCGAGAACTTGGTAGAAACCAGCTTCGGGACGGGGTCTACATGTTCGATGGACCGGCAACCGTCGCATGCACATCTGTCGCTGCTAGAGCATTGGATCTTCATTCCCGGTTGGGACATCCACCCGCCTCCACCATTCATCAGCTTTATCCAGATTTTAGTCAGCATCTTTCTTTTCATTGAGTCTTGTTCTTTTGCAAAACATCATCGCACTTCATACATTCCTCGGATGGATACAAAGGTCTCACAACCTTTTGATCTGGTTCATTCCGACGTGTGGGGTCCCTGTACCATCTCGAGTCATTTGGGGTATAAATATTATATATCTTTCATTGATGATTTTTCGCGAATGACTTGGTTGTACCTCCTTCGAGAACACTCCAAAGTGTTTTCCACATTCCAGACATTTTACAATGAAATTCATAACCAATTTTTCATCTCTGTTAAATGTCTCCGCTAGGACAATGGGCGTGAATATCTCTCCACTCCCTTCCGGCAGTTCCTCCAGGCGAAAGGCATCATTTATCAGACCTGTCCTGATACACCCCAGCAGAATGGAGTGGCCGAGCAGAAACATAGACATATTCTGGAGACTGCTCGTGCCCTCCTCTTCCACGGACAGGTGCCTCTGCTCTTTTGGGGAGATGTCATCCTCACTGCTACCTACCTTATAAAACCGTCTTCCTTCTTCTATCCTTCAGGGGGAGACTCATTTTCGGGCTCTGTTCTCCTCTCCCCCTCCTCACTCTCTTCCACTTCGGGTGTTGGGATGTCTCTGTTATGTTCGTGACACTCGTCTTGGCCTCTCCAAACTCTCTCCCAAATCCCTCTGGTGCATCTTCCTTGGCTATTCTCGCACTCAGCGCAGATATCGTTGCTTCTCACCGGACCAACGGAGGTATGTCATCTCTGCTGACGTCTCATTTGTTGAGAGCTCTCCGTTCTCACTTCCCTCTCCTCATCCTGACTTTGCTATTGATGATTGTCTTCATCTCATCATCCACCCTCCTCCGGTGACTCCCCCTGCTGTTGACACCCATTTTGGTAGGGTCTACTCACGTCATCCATCAACCGTATCCCCCGTCCCGGCCAATGACACCGTCGTCCCCGCTTCGTCCGATGCTCCTGCCCCGGCACCAGACGACTTGTCCATTGCCCTCCGGAAAGGTACTCGCTCTTGCCAGAGTACTCCTCTATTTGTATCTTCATAAAGGGGTCTGTCAGCTCTGGAGACATTATTTATTCCTCGCACAGTTGGTGATGCAAAATCTCACCCAGGATGGCTAGCAGCAATGTGGGATGAGTTGCAGGCTCTGAAAGAAAATCATACTTGGGATCTTGTCTCTCTTCCAGCAGGCAAACAGGCAGTTGGCAGCAAATGGATTTACACAGTCAGGCTGAATCCCGATGGCACTCTCCATCGACTCAAAGCCCGCCTTGTGGCAAAGGGTTTCGCACAGACTTACGGTATTGACTATTTGGATACCTTCTCTCCAGTTGCCAAGATGGCTTCCGTTCGGTTATTCATCTCTCTGACGGCTCATCATCATTGGCCTCTTCATCAACCGGATGTCAAAAATGTCTTCCTCCATGGATTTCTTGAGGAAGAGGTTTATCTACAACAGCCCCCCGGATTTTGTGCCTCCGGCACCGAGTCTCAAGTCTTTCGACTCTGCCGCTCTCTTTACGGCCTCAAGCAGTCTCCTTGTGCTTGGTTCGGCCGCTTCAGCACTGTCGTCACCGACTTTGGGCTCTCTCGCAGCATGAAGGACCACACTGTGTTCTACAGGACGTCCTCCGCTGGTTGCATCCTATTGGTCGTTTATGTGGATGATATCATCATCACCGGCAGCGACTCTGCTGGTATCACCCACCTCAAGGGGCATCTTCACTAACACTTCCACACTAAGGATCTCGGTCCTCTCGCATACTTCCTAGGCATCGAGGTATCCTATTCTCCGGACATTATCTCCCTCTGCCAACGGAAATATGTGTTGGATATTCTGCAGGATGCTGGGCTGACACGGGCCACCGCTGTGGACACTCCTCTGGAGCCTGGAGAACGGTCTCTTTATGACTTCTCATAACCGTATTCACACCCAGAGCGGTACCATCAACTGGTAGGCAAACTCAATTATCTTACCATGACTCGCCCCGACATTGCCTACGTTGTTGGCAAAGTGAGCCAATTTATGGAGCATCCGACCACCTCTCATTGGGATGATGTCCTCCGCATCACCAAATACATCAAGCGAGATCCTGCCTGTGGTCTTCGCTGCTCCCAGCATGCTCATCTGAATATTGAGGCCTTTTGTGATGCTGATTATGCTGGTTGTCTTGCTACTCGGAGATCTACTTCTGGGTTTGCCGTATTTTTGGCAGGCAATCTCATCTCCTGGCGCAGCAAGAAACAGACGGTCGTCTTCCGCTCCAGTGTGGAATCCGAGTATCGTGTCATGGCCACCGTCACCACGGAGATCATTTGGCTTCGACATCTACTCCAGGAGCTTGGCTTTCCTCCGCATACATCTGATCACATCTGGTGTGACAATCAGGCAGCCACCAAAATAGCTTCGAATCCCGTCTTTCATGAACGCACAAAACATATCGAGGTGGACTGACACTTTCTTCGCCACCACCTAGAGCATGATCACATCAGCTTTAGCCACATCCCGACGGCAGACCAGCTTGTCGACATCTTCACCAAAGGTCTCCTAGGGGCTCGCCTAGCCTCGCTCAGTTCCAAGCTGGACATCCACAGCATCTGCGGCCCAGCTTGAGGGGGAGTGTGTCTGGTCTTATGATATCATCTTTCTTTTTTGTGGAACTCGTTGTCCAAGCTAGGCATGTCCAGCTTGAGGGGGAGTATTAAACCCTATTTTTATTATTCTGAGTATTTCTGAGTCCCACATCGGAATACTCCTGTATGTATTCTGTATTCTCAATCTATAAAAGTAGGTCTCCGCCTCACCTTGAGGTAAAGGGGATTTCCTATTCTACAAAATCCATAGAAAGATCCGTCCAAATGACTGAAGGAATTTCCAAGGGCTGTAAAAGATCAGCTGGCGAGAGTGTAGAATATTTAGAATGTTGACAAACTACACATTGCTGTAAAAATTCCAGCACTTGTCGTTTCACACCTACCCAATATAAATTTGTTGCCAACCGGCAGTACATGCAGTAAAAACCAAAATGTCCCCCTTAGGGAGAATTATGATGCTCCTCCAGCAGTTTGGGAACCAGTGGAGAGGTTGGAGGCAGTACGCAGTACCAAACAACCACGATACAAAAGAACACCATGGGAAAGAGAGTACCCGGAGTGCGTTGGGTGCCCAGTTGACAGTCGCTGCATAATATTGTGCAGAAAAGGGTCTAAATGAACACCCTCAGTGAAGTCGCGCATATCCTCCCAAACAGGATAAGATTGAATATGTTGAAGGGATGAATAATCCTCCCGACGGGACAAAGAATCAGCAGCAGTGTTTTCCTTCCCTAGTTTGAACTTAACAACAAAAAGATAACGCGACAACTTAGCAATCCAACTTTGTTGATCAGTAGAAACAACACGCTGATGTGGGAGGAATTTCAAACTTCAATGGTCCGAAAAAAACAGTGAAAGTCCTTCCCAACAAATATGATCGCCGATGTTGAATAGCTAATACCAAAGTCATAACCTCCTTTTCATAGGTAGATTTCATTAAAGTTGTGCCAAGGCTTTACTAAAATAAGCAATGGGACGGCGACATTGCATTAACACGGCTCCAACTCCACGACCCGATGCATCACTCTACTTCAAAATCCTTGGAAAAATCCAGTAAAGCCAACACTGAAGCCTCCGTAAGAAGTTCTTTTAAACGATCAAAAGCCCGCTGAGAATCCAATGTCCAAGAAAAACCCTCCTTGCGGGTCAAAACAGTAAGGGGCTGTGCTATTTGACCGTACCCTTGGATAAATTTCCGATAATAAACCGTGAGACCCAAAAAACCTTGAACATCCTTTACCATTTGTGGACAAGGCCAATCCAAAACAGCCTGAACCTTAGTTAGATCCACGAAAACTCCCAAATGAGAAAGATATGGCCAAGATACTCCACTTCCTGCTGAGCAAAAAGGCGCTTCTTATGATTAGCAAAAAAGTGATTATCATAAAGGACCTGTAAAACAAGCCCGCAAATGCTCAAGATGCGTGGCCCAATCACTGTTGTAAACTAAAATATTATCAAAGAATATCAAGACAAATTTGCGAAGCAAAGGGCGGAACAGGTCATCCATAGTAGCCAGGAAAGTAGGAGCGTTGGTGAGCCCAAAGGGCATAACCAAATATTCATAGCGACCACTATGAGTTCAAAATGCTGTTTTTTCCACATCTGCTGCCACCATTCGTATTTGATGATAACTGTAGAATGAGGAAACCCTCCTGCCTCCTTACCTCAAAGTGAGGAGGAGGCGTTCTTTTATAATGATTGATAAACTCCACATCGGACCACAAGTCCGATGTGGGATACAGACTCTAACACTCCCCCTCAAGCTAGGTGTACCTAGCTTGGACACATAATGAAAAGAAAACAACAAAACAGATGCTAACACTCCCCCTCAAGCTGGACATGCCCAGCTTGATGACAAAACAAGACGAAATAAAATATTAAGCTGCTGCTGCTCCCCCTCACGATCAAAGCTCCTCCGCAGGATGATGGATGGATGATGTTGCGGGCGCAGCAGAAGAAACCACTCAGATCGGCTGGTTGACGGAGCACCAGGAATGCCGCACTAGTGGGGCCGGTCGATGAAACGCCGGGAAATCCAAACTAGCACCGGGAAAACCGCACTTGCAGGGCCGGCGACGGGAGGCGGGGATTCCGCAGAATTGTTGCGGGACTGGCGGCGCCAACGGGCCCAAATCCAAGGTGGTCGAGGTGCTGCGCTAGCGAATGGACGTGCCGGCGGACAGAGATGCGGCTGTCGGGAGTCGTCGGGAGATGTCGGCGAGGCGGGGATGCCGCAGGAGGTGCCGAAAGGGAGCGGATGAATCCAGTCGGAGGGAGGGCCGCCTTGCAGGAGGAGGCCGACAAGGAGGGAGAGCACCGGACGGAGCAGGCGCAGCTGGCCGTCGGGAGCAGATGAGCAGCAGATTGGGGAGGCGACATTGCAGCGGGATTGCAGCGGAGATGCGTGGGGACGGATTCTGGGATCTGCCCGGATCTGCCCGGAACAGTCCGAAAATCGCCGGATCTGGCCGGAGTAGCCTGGATCAGGCCGGAGTCGGCCGGTGCTGTCCGGATCTGGCAGGAAATCTCCGGATCTGGCCGGATTCGGCCGGAGCTGTCCGGATCTGGCCGGAACCCTCCGGATCTGGCCGGATTCGGCCGGAGCAGGCCGGATCTGGCCGGAAATCACCGGATCTGGCCGGATTCGGCCGGAGCTGTCCGGATCCGGCCGGAAATCACCGGATCTGGCCGGATTCGGCCGGAGCTGTCCGGATCTGGCCGAAAATCACCGGATCTGGCCGGAAAATCCAGGAAGGTCCGGGAGGGCGCGCGGAGGGCCGAGGGCGCTGCGGCGGGAAGGGAGGGCCGCCGTGAGGGAGTGCCGTCGGGAGCCGGGGCGAGGCGCGCCGAGGGCAAAGCGTCGGGGCGAGGGCGCTGCGGCGCGAAGGGAGGGCCGCCGTGAGGGAGTGACGTCGGGAGCCGGGGCGAGGCGCGCCGAGGGCAAGGCGTCGGGGCGAGGGCGCTGCGGCGCGAAGGAGCAGCGGGAGGCGCGGGAGGCGCTGGAGCAGCGGGAGGCGCGAGGAGCCGGGAGCCGCGCCAGGCAGGATGGCCGCCGGGGAGCCGCGCCAGGCAGGAGGGCGACGCAGGGAGCCGGGACGCCGGGAAGCTGGGAGCCGCGTCTGGCAGGAGGGCCGCCGGGAATGGCCGCAGTGAAGGAGGCGGCGGGAGGGAGTCGTCGGGATGTGGTCGGCCGCGCGGGAGGAGGAAGCCGCCTGGCGCCGGGCCGTGGTGCGCGCACAGGAGGAAGGGCCGCGGGAGGGATGGGAGCCGCGGGGCGGAGCGAAGCCGTCGGGGAGGAGAGTCGGGCCGAGGCGGAGGGGGAAATCCGCCGGATATGCAGCAGGCCGAGCGGCGCTCGGGAGGGAGGGGAGACCCGCCGGGGAGCCGCGCAGGGCAGAGGCGGAGGGGCGGCGGCAGTAACCCTACGGGGCTTTGAGGCCGCCGCCCCCCAAGGGGGAATTCCAAAGAACCCTAGATCGGGAAAAAAAAATATGTGAGGGAGGGATCAAACCTCCTCTGATACCATGTAGAATGAGGAAACCCCCTTGCCTCCTTACCTCAAAGTGAGGAGGAGGCGTTCTTTTATAATGATTGATAAACTCCACATCGGACCACAAGTCCGATGTGGGATACAGACTCTAACACTCCCCCTCAAGCTAGGTGTACCTAGCTTGGACACATAATGAAAAGAAAACAACAAAACAGACGCTAACAATAACCAGATTTTAGGTCCAACTTAGAAAAGAAAACAGCTCCGCCCACCTCATCTAACAACTCCTCAACCATGGGAATAGGAAATTTATCTGGTATAGTGACCCGGTTAAGCGATCTATAATTCACACATTCGCCAAGTGCCATCATTCTTTTTCACTAGTAGAATCGGACTAGAATAGGCACTAAAACTGGGGCGAATGACTTTAGATTGAAGCAACTCCTCCACCTGCCGTTCAGTCTCATTTTTTTGAAAGTGAGGGTACCGATAAAGGCAGACTGAAACGGGGCCTTGCCCTGGCTGTAAATGAATATGGTGGGCATGCTGCCAAACAGGAGGTAATCCCTCTGGTATATCAAAGACCCACTGCCAGGCAGCCAACACCTCCTGTAGACTGCTTTGGTGCTGAAAAGACAGGGAAACAGTAGTTTCACTGCGTTTGCCACCCAATAACAACTGAAAATAGCCCAGAACAGTAAACTGTTTCATTCAGCCAAGTAAACTGTTTCATTCAGCCTGCCAAGGGAGAAGCCACGTGCTCGTGACTAGATAATCCACAGAGGAAAAATTCTTTGCCACCCATCCAAAACCACATAGTCAACCCAGCCCAATTTATCATTACATCTCCTAAAGTACGCAACCATGCCACACCAAGGATGAGATCCAAGCTGCCCAATTCTAAAATATTTGCATCAATAAAACAAGAATAGTCTGCCAAAGTAACCTGAAAATGTCGGCAGACCCCTTGAGAACAAGTTGTATGTCCATCACCAAGTTTTACTAACATTGCAGAAGACTCTTGGATCGGCAAACCAAGTAAATTGACCAACACATGAAATAAAGTTGTGAGTAGCATCGCTGTCCAGAAGAAGCAGCACTGCCAACTCCCCATAACCTTCTACTTTCATAACAGTATCCTCCCGACATAGACGCTGCGGAACAGGCTGAAAAAAATCCAGTCCCTGCAGCTCGACCACCGAACATGCCGCCAAGCCGGGTTCCTGATCAACAACTGAAGGCGCGGCGTCATGCAACGCAACACTGTCATCGACGGAATCTATGTCATCGTCCACGCCCAAAAGCAAGATCCTAAGCTTAGGATGTAAAGGATTGTACGGTAACCCACAGAGGAAACACAAACCCTTCTTTCAGCGGTCTTCCCATTCATGTGTTGTAAGGCGATGAATTCCGCGGCTTCCAGACACAACTGATGTAGGCGCCTCTAGACGAACAGTGGTAACAGGGACATCCCCCCGCCGAACCGGACGAATACCAACCCCCATCGAAGTTTGAAACGGCGGACGAGACAAAGGCTGGGAAAAATCTTTGTCGCGCACCCCACCCGAAACCCGCGACGCACCAACACGAAACTGCACCCCGACGCCGCGTGTCACAGCAAGCTCGACATGGCGAGCCAGCCGTATCGCCTCCAAACGAGTGTCCAGGTTATGAATCTGCACCCAGTTCCGAATATCATCACGCAAACCATGCAAAAAATATCCAACATACTGCTTCTCTGGTTGTCGAGGAATCAAAGAAGCCAAATATTCAAAGCGCTCGATGTAATCAGACACGGAACCCTGTTGATCAAGAGCAACTAATTCCTCATACGGATTCAAAACATCTAATCCACCAAAACGTTCCAATAACTCAATTTTAAAATCATGCCACAGAATAGCTGGACGAACCTCTGCCAAAATCGTGAACCAATGAATCACAATTCCCTCCGTACTAAGTTGAGCGAACGACAACTTCATAGATTCCGGAATCTGATATAACCGAAAATAGTGATCCGCTCGAGTGATCCAGACCTGAGGATCAACGCCATCAAATGTCGACAACTCGACTTGACGAATGTGAGAATGCAGTCATCAGTAAGCAACGAAGTTCACGCCTCCCCACGCTCGACGCTCCCGCCAGAAAAACCATCAGAGGTGTCAGGACCGTCTAAAACGGGAACGCATCCTGTCGCATCTCCTTTTCAAGGCGTCACATCGCACCAATGATAAAACTACGGAATTCTTTGGACTCATCTGTCAGCTTTTGTTGTCCAACGGAGAGATTAGCGACCGCAGTGAGTAACTCAGTCAATTGAACCTCATTGCGCCCCACGCGTTGCTCCATTCCATCAAGTCGTGCTTGATGGCGAGTCTCCATTGGCAATCGGAGCTCGAATAGGCAAATCGGACCAAATGATACGTTTGCCTTGCTCCAAATGAACAAAAGAAAGGAATCTGTACAATTTTTATTAGTTGAAAACGGAATTGACAGAGAAATCTGGTGAGAGAAGATACAGTGTAAAGAAGAGAAGAATCCCTATTGGAGTCCCTGAATTACACGGGAGCTCCCCGGCTCCCCGGCCCAAGTTGTTAGCCAGTTCCTCCCCAGCCCAAGTTGTCAGCCGGTTCTTAGAAACAGAAAAAGACATTCTGCCCGACTCATCCTAGGTCTCCCCCTTATATTCCCCAGCCTCTCTTTAGTACAACTGATCACTCCCATTTATATTGACCATATTACCCTTATTCTGCCTAGTATATACATTCTACTCTCCTGGTTGATCCCAAACTTTATCACTTCTGCTGCTGAGCGTAAGTCTTTGAAGTCCCCGGCGTAAAGCTTTGGCTGAGCATAAAGCTTAAACTGAGATTTGTGATGATGCAATAGCTTTTCGTTCATGGTATAAACATCATAAACACTTATATTTGTGTGTGATCCAAGCATGAGAAGAAAGAGGGGGTGATCTTCATCCGTGGAAAAGGAAGATCAAAGCAAAATGAAAAATGGAGTTTCCAAAATTTGTTGATTCTGATGAATGTAAAATCTGAAAATGCTTGTGTTGTGCTCTTGAGTTCAGAACACCATAAAGCTTAAACAAGCAATGATCTGAGCCTATTTTAGTGAAGATTGAAGAGAGAGTTCCACTGCATGTATTCCTTGAAGAAGGAAATGATTTTATCGGCTTTTCAAAAATAATGCAGATGAAGAACCATCGAACCTCAAGATGCTATTTATCATAGCCTACAACCGTTTGATTCGAGGTTGTTGGAGTGTTCATGAGGAATTGAGATAGAAATCTAGGAATTTTCCCAAGACTTAGAGAAATGATATGACTTCCAGATTTCATGAATCTGGAAAAGCAAGATGAGTTCCAGCTGCAGAAATGAAATGTTGCGTGAGCCTTTCATACAGCTGTGAAGATTTGATGTGCAGATTCTGTGGAGATATTGTTTAGGAAGAATAAATCATGTCTGCTGTAGATATTTTCTCAAGATCTTTTCGGCCGAGTTTCAAAATGAGAAGCATTTATTAGGGATATTTGTGGAATACTCCTTGAGTTGAAAAAGTGTGCATGGGAATACATGGAAACCTGTAATGGGTATTCTATAATGGTGTTTTTGCACTGGCAGTCGTTTTGTCTTCTCAGTATACCAATTATGGTATTTGGAAATCAAAGCAGCAATTAATGAAGTCATCGATGCCTATGAGGAGTTGAGAAGATCAAGGTGAAGAGAAGAGAAAAGTAAGATGTTGCTTGCTTTTTATTGTGTGTGCGATATGTGAGTATCCGAGAGAACTGAAGCTCTCGGAGAAGAATAAGAGGAATCTGTTGCATGTTGTGGCGAAGAAGAAGTCGGTCATCATTCTAAGATCAGTTTGAGGTGGAGACCAAGTTGCATACAGTGCATCGTGAAGACTTATTGGCATTTGAAGATTCTACTGTGAGTTGAAGGAGATCAATCTTATTGATGCAGAAGCATCCTGTGCAAACCTGGTGATCGACTTCCAAAAGGAACTTAAAGGGAGCCCTTGCATATACACAGTGGGACTCTGTGGAACCAGTGTGACTAAGGGTATGTAAGGATAGCACGGTGTGAAGCCGTGAGAACGGTGAGAAGTTGTTAAGAGGTCCTGTGAGAAGCTGGCAAGAGAAGTCATGTGAGACGCAGGCAAAGTGGTTGGTGTGGCTCTCACTGAGAGAAGATAAGTGAGACTCTGATCTGGTAATGGTGTGTGAAAACACCCTCCACTTGTAATTGAATGATACTGATTATAGTGGAGAATCCTTGATTGGGGCACATAACCAATCAAGGCAAGGAGTGGGTCATAGTACCGAACCTTGCAAAAATCGTTATGTTCTCGTGTCTTTACCTATTACATTATCTGGGTAAGGTTGTGCGGCACAAGACGGAATGGATCAAGACCGAACAAGTCTAGGAGGCTGAATTAAAAAGAGAATAATTCATAAAAGTTTTAAGTGACCACTGATTCACCCCTCCCCACTCAGTGGTTCATCGGTCGTCGAGGCGCCCCAAACCCATCCAAGAAGCCTTAAGGTTCTTTTCAAAGGAGGACACCCGAATAAGAGATATGTGTTCTTACCGATCATTTTCATGTTTCTTTCTTCATAAACCTCCTCCAAATGTTCTATAACCATTTTAACATAATGGCATCATTATCTTTACTATACTGAGATGTTATGTTAATGGTAGAGTCACTTTCTATCTTTTTTTTATCCATTAGATAATGATAATGCCGCTCGTAAGTATGTGTGAACTACCACCTCTACGAAGCGATGTAATTTGTTTTTCATTTTCTCTTTACATGGTTGGTAATAAGGATAGATTTAATGAATATATATGATATTTATGATACAATTATGATTCTAGAAATGTGAATTATTATGTACCTTTCTTTTGTTTCATCCACTGAAAAGTGAAATCATCCGTGCGTAGGTACGAACTGTTGTCTCCATGAAGTTATGTAATTCATTTTTCATCACTGATTTATATGAATGGTTATAAAAGTGTATATAATGAATAAATATGATAGTCATGGCATAATTAAGATTCTGAAGATGATGAAAAAATGACCAAGGTGTAGGAACCGAAACCGTCGAACCGAAACCGTCGAACCGAAACCGTCGAACCGAAACATGAATGGAAAACTGTTAGGAATACAGGGGGTTGTCCAAGTGTGGGTCTTTGCTGGAGGGGTTGTCGAGGTGTGGGTATATTTGTATTTTCCCTTTTATTAGTTTGTTGTGTTGTCAGCTGTAGTTGGTTGGGCGTTTGTTGGCTGTCCTAATGGAGTATTAAAAGAGGGACCAACTGGAAGGGAGGAGGTAGGAATCATTTTATTAGCTTGGCAGCAGGTTCACCGGTGGTCTCGGTTGGGCTCGTGGAAGGGTGGTCTCCTCTTGCGGGTTACTTCTTCCTCTTTTCCTCTTTCTCCTACCACTAGCTCCACTTTGGTTATGTTCAGCAGCTAATACACATAATCTACGGTTGTTTTAACTCTCTCTTTCTCTCTCACGCTCTCTTGTGTCGTAACAATTTGGCGACTCCGCTGAGAAGTGTCGTGCGAGAGAGAGGTTTGATGCTGGGGAGGCGATCGCTTTTGGAGAACCACGATCGCAACAGGGAGGCTCGAACGCTGCCGGAGAACTATGGCTCGGACTAAACCTGTGTGTCGCGGCTGTTGAGGAAGAATCGATTGCAGCTGGAGAAACATAGTCGTTGTTGTTCCGATTTTTTATGCACAATCGCTATTCCAGCAGGGAGATGCGTACCGCTGAAGAGTCGGACTCGAGCCACGAACGCAGCTGAGTAAGTTGAACGCTGCAACTAGTTGATTTTCAGCTGTGCGATCTGCTCTGAGACGTTCGTTGCCGGAGTCGCGAACACTATTGGGGTAACTCGCGGCAGAGACGCGGTGCTAGGGTACTATTTGCGCGTTGGAGCAACACCATCACGGCTGGAGAAAACCGATTGCAGCAGTATGACAATCCTCACTGAGAGTTCGCGCGAGCAGAGAAGACGATCCGAGTTTGCCGACCATTGTGAGAGAAACGCCTGAAGTTGTGCAATGCTACTGTTGAGGAAGAAACGGACGTAGCTGGGGAATCGATCGCAGCTGGGGGGGGGGGACGCGGTCACCACTGTTCGTGGCGCAAACGTGTTCCAACAGAGAGACGCTTACCACTGGGAAAAATAGCGGGAGAGAGAACGTGCATGATGGGGAAACTTTGAGAGAGTGTGTTCGTTGCTGGAAACTTGCACGCCAAGGAGACGATTGTTGTTGGACGTTCGAAAAGACAGAGAAATCGCTGTTGTGAAGGGAAAACGCAGAAGAGACGCATGAGCTGGCCGTTTTCTATGATGTTGGTTTAGGAATCCGTGCTTTAGAGTAGGGAGGCGACTGCTTGGGCGCGGACGATGTGAGGAAGAGGACTCACTTCTGGTAGCTCGAGACAGGAAGAAGTGAAGTGAGACGCTGCTAGGGACGAGTTCGATGCTGAGAGGAAAACACAGCTTTTGACGATGGATAGAGGAACGTTGAAGAGGTCGTCTAAAATGGATTCTGGTGAAGCAGCAACAGAGGCGGGCTCGGAATGGGTAGAGAAAAGAGTCGTTGCAGTTGAGTCGGCCGTGGAGAGTATAATGCGGATGTTTTCCACTATGCAAGAAAGTTTGGTTAAGATGGAACGTGAACAAACAGAGCACTTGTGCTGGATGCGTGCACGTTTGCACCGATCTGAGAAAGAGGCGCCACTAAGGTTGATCGATAGGGAGCAGCAGCTTGCTTCCGGTTTGCGGCCTACTTTTATTTCTGGAGAAGTAGCATTTCAGAGTGATATTTCAACAGAGCAAGAAAGGCAGGGGAATGAAATGACAATGCAAGGACAGTTTGCTCAAGCTACACTTAAGCTTCCACCGCAGGCAGTGCGAGAGTAAACATTAGAGTTTGTACTTGGGTAAGAGTCGCAATTGGTGACCAGATCACGCGTAGGTGAGGTATTCGTGGGCAGGATACCCTATTGAATCTGGTCAAGGGAGCCCTAACATGTCAGGAGAGAAAGAGCTAGTGGAGTGCTTGAGGGGTCCCAAGATTAATCAGGAAAAGAACAACGTGGAAGGGCAGATTGGTTCCACACCAGTCCAGAATGAAGAGAAAAATTCTGGTCTGAATTTTAATTTGTCAAAGTGCATTAAGTTACTTCCAGTGGCTGAGTTGAGGAGGGTGTCAGAGTTCGAGGCTTCATACGGGCTGAGCGAGCAGCTCAAAATTTGTTCTGTAGAGGATGACTGCATGGGCAAACAAACAACTCACTTAAGTGTAATAGGAAGTTATAAACGACCGGCAGCCGCTACGAAAGTTGATGTTCGTAAAAGGGACATAAAGAACCACGAACCACCGCATCGTAAGGAGCTTCATCATGTTCCGTATCCAGTTGAGATGGAGGAAAAAGGCTACAACAGGGACGTTGGAACAACCGGACTGCCCGGGTTGTGCAGCCTACCTGCTGGGTTGGTATGTAATGTGCGCAAAAAAGTGAACAGCGGGGTCAATCCAGGACTGATGATGGGGCCACGTTTAATGGGAGTTGATCATACTCGAAATTTGAGGCATCTTGTACCAAGCTTGCTTCCATAAATGTCAAACCGTTAACAAAAACTCCAGAAATCAAGAGTTCATCAGCAGGAGATGATGATCCCAATGAAAAAGAAAACCAGATACGAACAGTGGCAAAGTCAATTTATGGAGCAGCATTCACGAGAGTATTGTTCCGTTCTATTACAGGATTGTCAGATTATGAAGGATGGAACCGAAGAGGAAAATGTTGAATATTTTTTGTCAGATGGCAATGCCATTGCTGATTCTATGAACACTTTTGGCAACGCTTTGCAGCAACCTTCTCCATCTACCGGTAGTATTGTTGTTGGAACCCATTTAAGTGTAAATGGGTGAGTCCCACATTGGACTTACCTGTCTTGTATATTGGTTTCCTAATCTATAAAAGAATATCCTCACCTCACATTGAGGTAAGGGGAATTCACCAATAACATGGTATCAGAGGGATTTTTATCCCGAACCCTCCCTCCCTTGCGGATTCCCGGCGTTCTCCCGGCCCCGCCTCTCTCCCTCCTGCCCTAGCCTTTCCCGGCGGGCCTCCTCTCCTGTCCCGGCGCAGCTCCTCTCCGGCCTGCACCCTCCCGGCAGGCCCTCCCTTCCGGCGCCCCTCTCCTCCCGGCGCACCTCCCCTCTCCGGCCTGCACCCTCCCGGCCCTCCCGTCGCACCGCCCTCCATCATCCCGCGGCTCCCCGCGGCTCCCGACGCCATCGCCCGCGCGGCTCCCTCGCCCTCGCCCGACGGCCCCCTCTCTCCCCGACGCGGCCCGCGCCGGCTCCTCCCTGCGGACTTCCTCCCCGACGGCGCTCCCTCCCCGCGGCTCCCCGCGGCTCCAGCCGCCATCGCCCCGGCGCCCCGCCCAGGCGCCCCTTCTCCAGCGCTCCCCTCACGGAGGCCCTCTCATCCAGGCGGCCCTCATCCCGGCGTCCCCGGCTCGCCCCGACGTCCCGGCTCCCCGACTCCCGGCTCCTCGGCTTCGCCCCGACGCCCTCGCCCCGGCGCCTCTTCCCCGGCGGCTCGCCCTCGGCGCGACGCGGCTCCCGACTCCCGCTGCTCCAGCGGCCCTCCTCTGCGCGCTCCCTCCCGACGGCCTCCCGCTGCTCCCGCGCCTCCCGCGCCTCCCGCGCCTCCCTCTGCTCCCGCGGCCTCTCGCGGCTCGCGGCTCCCGGCTCCCCGGCTCCCGACTCGCCCCGCCGTCCCGGTGCACCACCTCCCTCGCCGCTCCCTCCCGGCCAGCCCCGCCTCGCCCCGCCGGAACGCCCTCGGTCCGACGCCCGCTCTTCCCGGCGGCCACCCCTCCTCCCGGCAGGCCCTCTCTCCCGGCGCGCCTCACATCCTGGCGGCCTCCTGCGCATCGCCCTTGGTCGCGCGGCCCTCTGCGCGCGACGCCTCTCCCTCCCGGTGATCTCCCCTGCCCCACGCGACGCCTCTGCGCGGCTGCCCTCCCTCCCGGCGGCTCTCCCTGGTTCTCCCGCCGCCGGCGCCTCCTCCTGCGGAGCGCTCCCTCCCGGCGACTCTCCCTCCCCGGCGGCTCCATCCCAGCCGGCTCCATGCGCCGGCAGCCTCCCTTCTCCAGCCAGCCTCCAGCACCGACCTCCACCCATGCCGGCGGCTTTGCCCTTCCCGGCAGCCCTCCCTCCTGTGCCCGGCGGCTCTGCCCTTCCCGGCAGCCCTCCTTCCTGTGCCCGGCGGCCTTGCCCTTCCCGGCGGCCCTCCCTCCTGTGCCCGGCGGCCCTGCCCTTCCCGACGGCGCTCCCCAGCCCGTCTACCAGCAGCTACCCTGCGGCCTTCCTGCGCCGTCGGCCCAGCTCCCTGCGTTAATGGCGGGCGAGTCCGCCCGCGGCCCTCCGGCATCACCTCCGGACGCCAGTATTCCGGCCGGGCCGCACCCTCCCTTCCATTGTCGGCCTTCCCGGGCACCTATGCACCCAGCCGCGCGGCTCTCCCATCCTCCATCATCGGCTCTACCGCGCAGCGGTCCTCCTCCATCCAGTACCCGTTACAGGACAACACTCTCGCCGGAGGAGCTTGCTTTGGTAACATCTTATCGCGCGACTGCGCCACCATCTTCTTCTCTAGCCTCACTTGCTCAGACTGGCAACTCCACCGCCTGTGTTTCTCATCGCCAGACAGCGTGGATGTTTGACTCCGGTGTGTCAGACCATCTCACAGGGGACTCTGGTATGTTCACTACCTATCATCCGTACACCGGTGCCTCTACCATTACTGTTGCTAATGGCTCAACAATCCCTATTACCGGATATGGCACATGTTCCTTGACCCCGTCTCTTCCCCTGACGTCGGTCGCTCATGTTCCTCAAAGTCCCTTTAATCTTATCTCTATCAGCAAACTCACCACCGAATTGAATTGTGTTGCTATTTTTAGCTCATCTGGTGTTGTTTTTCAGGAGCGGAAGACGAATCGGGAAATTGGTCGAGGTTATCTTCGGGATGGGGTTTACCTGTTTGATACCCCATCATCCCTTGCTTGCTCATCCACCGCAGCCCGAGCCCTTGACCTCCATTACCGCCTTGGCCATCCACCGCCTTCCACCCTCCATAAACTTTGCCCCCAATTCGGTTCTCACCTCTCCTTCCATTGTGAATCCTGCCAGTTTGCCAAACATCATCGGACGACGTATGCTCCTCGCCCGGAACCACGTGCAGCGACTCCTTTCGCTCTTGTTCATTCCGATGTATGGGGTCCTTGCCGGGTTCCTAGCCAGTCCGGGTACCGTTATTATATCACCTTTATTGATGATTACTCCCGCATGACCTGGCTTTATCTTCTTCGAGATCGAACGGAGGTTCTCTCAACCTTTCAGACATTTTTTCAGGAAATCCAGACACAGTTTTCCCTCCCTGTGAAATGTCTCCGATCTGACAATGGGTGAGAATACTTATCCACTCATTTTCAGCAGTTTATGAGGGCCCACAGCATCATCCATCAGACCTCCTGTCCTGATACCCCTCAGCAAAATGGGGTGGCCGAGCAGAAACACCGACATATCTTGGAGACCGCTCGTGCCCTCCTCTTCCACCACCAGGTCCCTCTTCTTTTCTGGGGGGATGTCATCCTCACTGCTACTTACCTTCTCAATCGTCTTCCCTCCTCCATCCTTCAGGGGGAGACTCCTTTTCATACCTTGTTTCCCTCTCTCCCTCCTCACTCCCTTCCACTTCGTATCTTCGGATGTCTCTGTTATGTTCGGGACACTCGCCCAACTCTCTCCAAACTATCACCCAAATCCCTTCGCTGTATTTTTCTCGGGTATTCCCGCACTCAGCGCGGGTACCGATGCTTCTCTCCAGACCTCCGCCGGTATATCACCTCTGCCGACGTTTCATTTGTCGAGAGCTCTCCTTTCACTCTCCCCTTTCCTTCTCCTGACACTACCATCGATGACTGCCTTCCGCTCATGGTTCACCCGCCTCTGGTGTCTCCTCCGACCGGTCATCTCTTTCGACAGACCTACTCTCCTCGTCCTTCCACTGTCCCTCCCGTCCTGGCCGAGGAAACCATTGTTCCCGCTTCGCCTGATGTTCCTGACACAACTCCCGAGGATGTGTCGATTGCGCTCCGGAAAGGTACTCGCTCGTGTCAGAATACTCCTCTCTTTGTATCTTCTTACAGGGGCTTGTGGAGACCGTGTCGCTTCCTCGAACGGTCGGTGAGGCCAAATCTCACCCCGGGTGGCTAGCCG
Organism: Viscum album; assembly: GCA_963277665.1. Lineage (NCBI taxonomy): Eukaryota > Viridiplantae > Streptophyta > Magnoliopsida > Santalales > Viscaceae > Viscum > Viscum album. Next base: position 32,763,461 of record OY728133.1, read on the forward strand.
CAATGAGAGATGAATTGCAGGCTCTGGATGCCAACCATACTTGGGATCTTGTTCCCCTTCCGGCAAACAAACAGGCGGTCGGCTGTAAATGGATCTTCACGATCCGTCTCAATCCTGATGGCTCTCTCTGCCGCCTCAAAGCCCGGCTTGTCGCCAAGGGATTTGCTCAGACATATGGCGTCGACTACTTTGAGACCTTCTCCCCAGTCGCCAAGATGGCCTCGGTCCGCCTCTTCATCTCTCTGGCTGCTCATCATCACTGGCCCCTTCATCAACTCGACGTTAAGAATGCTTTTCTCCATGGTTTTCTTGACGAGGAGGTCTACCTGCAGCAGCCCCCTGGTTTCTCTGCCTCTGGTGCCGCCTCCCATGTCTGCCGTCTCCGTCGCTCCCTCTACGGCCTCAAACAGTCTCCTCGCGCCTGGTTTGGCCGCTTCAGCACTGTCGTCACCGCCTTTGGCCTCTCTCGGAGTATGAAAGATCACACCGTCTTCTTCCGTACGACGGCACACGGCTGTATCTTGCTTGTAGTTTATGTTGATGACATCATCATCACAGGGAGCGACTCCAGAGGCATCGCTAGCCTCAAGACGCATCTTCACCATCACTTTCACACCAAGGATCTTGGACCCCTCACGTACTTTCTTGGCATCGAGGTCTCCCGAACTGCGGACACTATCTCTCTCTGCCAGCGCAAGTATGCTCTTGATCTATTGCAGGATGCCGGGTTGAGCACCGCCACCTCAGTTGACACTCCCCTTGAGCCTGGGGAACGCTCCCTTCATTCCGACTCGGATCTCTTTCCTCATCCTGAGAGCTATCGGCGCATGGTCGGTAAACTCAACTACCTCACCATGACGCGTCCCGACATTGCTTGTGCCGTTGGCAAAGTCAGCCAGTTCATGGAGCATCCCACCTGCTCTCAGTGGGATGTTGTCCTCCGCATTGCCAAGTACATCAAGAAAGACCCTGCACGCGGCCTTCGGTACTCACATCATGCTCACATGGATGTTGAGGCTTTTTGGGATGCGGACTATGCCAGTTGCCTCGCTACCCGCAAGTCTACTTCGGGATTCGCCGTCTTTTTCGCCGGTAATCTCATCTCTTGGCGCAGCAAGAAGCAGACTGTGGTCTCCCGTTCTAGTGCCGAGGCAGAGTATCGAGCCATGGCCACTGTCACTACTGAGATCCTCTGGCTTCGTCATCTTCTCCAGGAGCTCGGTTTCCCGGCATCGACTCCTGTTCATATCTGGTGTGACAATCAGGCCGCTACGAAGATTGCCTCGAATCCCGTCTTTCATGAACGGACGAAACATATCGAGGTGGATTGTCACTTTCTCCGCCACCATCTAGAGCAGCACCATATCGGTTTCGGCCATATCCCGACGGCCGATCAGCTTGCCGATCTCTTCACCAAAGGTCTTCCCGGAGCTCGTCTTGAGTCTCTCACTTCCAGACTGGGTATTCACAGCCCCCCTGGCCCAGCTTGAGGGGGAGTTTGAGGTTGTCTTGTTATTCTTTTTGTGTGGGACTCTATCCAATCTGGGCATGTCCAGCTTGAGGGGGAGTGTTGGAACCCATTTAAGTGTAAATGGGTGAGTCCCACATTGAACTTACCTGTCTTGTATATTGGTTTCCTAATCTATAAAAGAATATCCTCACCTCACATTGAGGTAAGGGGAATTCACCAATAACAATTGTATATAATGATTTCTCCATGGAAGAAGTGGGTCACCTCAGTTCAGGTTGTAGTCTGGCTTTGTGCTGTCATTTCTCTTCAAATGGAAAGTGGCTTGCTAGCGGGGGATTATGGATGACGGTTAAGGTTTGGGATGTGGAGACGCTTCAACTTGTTAGCCATGCTACTAATGACGACGACCATTTCATTATCGATGTTCGGTTTAAACCAAATTCCAGTGTTTTTGTAATGTCTTCAACTAAACAAACAGTGCAGATATGGGATGCATACAGACCAAACAGGTCATTATTCAATCTTTGTGGGCATACTAGAGCAGTGATGTCATTGGACTTCCACCCAAGAAGGGGGGACCTCCTATGTTCATGCGATCAAATGGCTGGGATTCGGATGTGGAATGTCAGGGCTGGTATTTGTACATGCATCAGAAAGGGAGCTGATAGGTTGGTCAGATTTCAGCCTCAGGTTGGGAATCTCTTAGTTGCTGCTGAAGGGCTGAACCAGGTTGGAGGTACATGGGCTGCTAGGATCCGAAAAGACGGAGAGGAAGAACCATGGTACCGGAAGGCGCTTCATCATGGAAAAGGGCTAAGTCGTGTCTTAGAGGTCCACCTTGGGGACAAGGTGGTTTTTAGGTGGGAGGGAATTCTTAGGAATATAGGGGGTTGTCCAGATGTGGGTCTTTGATGGAGGGGTTGTCCAGGTGTGGGTATATTTGTATTTTCTCTTTTATTAGTTTGTTGTGTTGTCAGCTGTTGATAGTTGTAGTTGGTTGGGTCATTAGTTCGTTGTGTTGTCAGCTGTTGACAGTTGTAGTTGGTTGGGTGTTTGTTAGTTGCCATGATGGAGTATTAAAAGAGGGACCAGCTTGAAGGGAGGAGGTAGGAATCATTTTATTAGCTTGGCAGCAGGTTCGCCAGTGGTCTCGGCTGAGCTCGTGGAAGGGTGGTCTCCTCCTGCGGGTTACTTCTTCCTCTTTTCCTCTTTCTCCTACCATCGCAGCTCCACTTTGGTTTTGTTCAGCAGTTAATACACAGAATCTATGACTGTTTTAACTCTCTCTTACTCTCTCTCTCACGCTCTCTTGTGTCATAACAAAAACAGACCAATTTTCACCCGAATGATGATTTTAATGAGGAATTGTTAATAAAAGGGTAATTGGAAATCACAAGGAAATGATATATAGTAAGATATTGGAAATCACAAGGAAATGATATATAGTCAGATATATATGAATATGGTTCTGGAATAGATGTATAATAAATCAATATTTATCATACAGGAGGTTTGAACGCATACGAAGTAAGACAGAACCTAAAGTAAGGGTTTATGTTACAATCTCATTTTTTTCGGGATTATCTATGCTAAATTTTCATTGAGAAAAATTATATGATCTTTATCCTTTAAACCCCATCTATTTTCTTCTCCTTTGGTTATTCCTAGAATTTTCAAGTATTGGTATCATTTACCTTTTTTTGGTACTTAAAATGATCGAGAAAATATTCTTAAGAAAAGTCGGTCTTATTTCCTCTTTAGTCGACGAACTTCTTTAATGTGTGTTCTTCAAAATGTTTTATGAAAATTTTTATCCATAGATAAATGTTTGAGAGAAATGATTTTTACTACTTTTGACTTTCTTTACAATTCAAATGTTTTACGACTCGCTTTTGACTTTTTACAAAAGTGTGAAAAGAATGTTCTCTTTTAACGTATACAGCATGAACGGTTTTTCCCGCCAGCATGACCGTTCTTTGCTTTGAAATTTTTTGTACAAGTTTCCATGATTCTTTTCAAAGAAAATCTTTTTCTTAATATTCTGAGAATTTTTAGTTTTTAAAGATACTGAAAGAAAAAAATAATTTCCCTATTTTTAAAGAAATGCTCAAATGCTTTTTTCAAGGTATTTTTCATCTATGTCAACATCCTTTAAGGATTGTTATGCTTCACTAGGGATATGCTCTTATGATACCATCAAATTCATTTCTTTGAATGGCTTATGATGATGATGTTTTAAGGATGATTCTATGAAACCCGTTACTTTCTCATGGGTTAATTAAGCTATAATGAAATAAAGAACGTTTTTATGATACCATCCACTTTCTCTAGATGGCTTATAATTATGTGATAATGAAATGTTTATGAAACTCGTTTCTTTTCCACAGGTTATACTATGATGAAATGATTAATGTTGTTATGATCATGTGACGCGCTTATGTATGGTTTTCATTAAGTAGTGGGTGGGTCGGAAATTATATAGTCCTCCAATGCATTAGATAAAGATTGATATCTCATTAGATAATATGGACTAGAATGAAAAGTGAACTCAGTTCAATAAAGAACTATGTCCACTACGATAGTCTTGGAAGTGAACTTTGACTAAGATAATGATGGAATGGAGAGTAAACTCAATCCACTATGGGTCTTTGTCCACTATGATAATCTTGGAAGTGAAGCTTAACTACAGAAATGATTTTCTATGCTTATGTATATGCCACAATTTTATGTCTTGTGATTATGATATGTTCTCATGACTTATGACTGATTATTGATGATTTTGCACTCTTATAACTTATGTCTTTTGATATGACAAAGCCTTATGTCAGGATTCATGATTCATGATTTTTAAATTGGGTATGACTTTGGTAAGTTATGATCAAGCTCTCATACCTTTATACTTATTTTATGTTCACTTATGATCATTAATTGATATCTTTTATGTTTACCTTTACTAAGCATCTGAGCTCATCCTTTCTTATGTTTTCATTTTCTCAGGTTATGAAAAAGGTTTTAAGTAGGCTATGTCTAAGAAGGGTGTTATATGAGAAGAACTTTATGGAAGATGTTGAAGATCTTTCATAAAATAAGTTTTATTATATATCTAGTCTTTAAAGACACTAAACCTTTACGAAACTGGGGCATGTATTATTATGAGATGTATTGAATATCCATCTAAAATGATGTAATATTCATGTATGTAATGTTTGGATCGCCTCAAATATGGGAGTGAAGAATAAAAATACCTCCCAAGTGGACAAGTCACTTCCCCGTGTAGGGTGTGGCCGTTGAAGTTGCAGTTCAACGAGGAAAGTACAGGTATTGATGTCACGCAGCTGTAGAATTAGTTTCAAAGGAATTTTCAGTAGACTTTCTCGCTTTAAATGATGGAAGACAAGGAGAGAGTCAGTAATTTACATATTGCTCATTTGATGCCATGTTCTTGTTGTTGAAATAGGGTGGCGCGGCCGATGTCCCGCCCAGCGAAGAATTGAATGGCAATGGAAGGAGCCCACGGAATCCATCATTGATCCATCGAACTTCACTTACATAATGAGGAATGAAAAATGATGATGGGAAACGATGCCATTCACTCCCCACGCAAAGCACTGATCCTGCATCACATATTACCATAAAAAATATAAGATAATCTAATTGAATCCAAACACATAAAGCACCGGGCACAATATAAGTTGTAATACTCAGACAACTCAATCCATTTGAATCCAAACACACAAGGCAGGCTCTGACCTATTCCTGCATCATCATGATCCTCCAGATGCTTGTAAATCATCATGGGTGCCGAATAACCATTAATCATTGAAAATGTTCGAGCATGTGAAGTCCATAAAATAAGGCCAAGTACCAAAGGTCTAAGAACTTTTGCCGCCTGCAAGACAATGCGATGGGAGACATTGATCAATTAGTCTGAAAAGAAAAGAATTATTTAGAAATAACAGCAACTCACCATAACCAACAGCGAATTGGCATTTGGGTTGTACTTGTCTCGGAAAAAATCTGGAAAGCTCTCAATCACAGCTGATGCAGCAACACAAATAAGTGGATATATTGGATACAGAAACCTGCCATGGTTGTGGAGAAAAAAAGGGGGATCAATTTACACCTCTCATGTACACGAAATCCTCAGAATCATGATTCAGAAAACCCAATGAGATCCATCAAATATCATTGTTGCAGAACGGTAATTCGCACATCACTAAAATAATGACATAAGCATAGCATCGGATCAAGGAAAGATGAGAAATTTCAGACCTCTCTTCCTTGTGTGGCTGCAAAGACATAAATCCTAGCCAAATATAGATGGGCAAAACCACGATCAGCAGGTCTGGAGCATATTTCTTCTTCAAAATTGGTAGAACAATGAGGAATGACAATGCAAGAACAAGACAGAAGTTGAAATTGTTAAATGCGTTCTTAAGATAGTAAAGTGGCCCTTCAGTCCCATACAAGTGGCTCTCTCCACCTCCTGAGACATTATATATCAATAAATTTAACATGGATGAAGTCCACCTTTTGTAGTAATAGTGGTCCATAAGAACTGAGAATATCTGCACAAATAAACAACATAACAAACAAAGCACTGATTAAAACCCCAAACAGCATGAGACAGCTATCAGTAGGATCACATTTATCAGTATAGTACAGACATCAGATTAATGAATAGAAAGTGTCCAATGTAACAATTAAGCTAAACTTACAAGAAGGGTGATGGAAGTGACAGCTCCTGAAACAAAAGCATCTCTAAATCTTCTAATCAAGGAGAAAAATGTGACTGGTAGGAAAACCAACATGGAGAATGGCCAGCCAAGGAAAACACCGGCAGCAGCAATTGAAACTGCCATAGCAGGCTTCTCAAGAAGGAATAATCCTGATGATAGACTAACAGCATACATAGAGAAAGAGCTCGGTAAAAAACCTGGCAGTGAAATAGAAAAAAAAAAACAGAAATTAAGGAAGTCTGAAGAGGATAAAAAATTCAACAGTCAAAGCAAATTAAAACCTCATATTGGTGATAGTTTCTTGATTGACAGGATGCCTGACCAAAACTGACAAAAAAGCTTACTTGTGCTAGCTAAGAAACAGCCACTTGTTAGGCACAGCAATGCAAGTGTATAAGAGGCCAGCCGTTTTCCGTACCTCCTGGAAAGGCCCACTAGAAGGACACTATCTGCAATTACAGAAAGAAGAGCAAGAAAAATCCTTACTGCGAAAAATACCCTGACCTAGAACATCAAAAATACAGGATTTAGTCTCAGAAAAATAACTTACGTCTGAAATGTTTGAAAACTAGGCAATAAAACACGTTACCTTTTCCTCACCGAACAACCAGGAAGCTGGTTTACCGACTAACGCATGAAGTATAATGTAGAGATATGACCGAAGTGCATACTGGGAGCTGTAAGAAGCGTCCAGCAAAAGTTAGTTAGCTTAAAGTACTAAAAAAAAATTAAAAAGTATCAAATACAACACGATGAGAACAAGCCAGGATCAAATACCAGAGCCCTTTCAAAGTGATAAGTAAATAGAGAAATATAATTGCAAATTTGTTGTACATACATATATTTTCGTGAAAGAAAATAAAGATCTTATCAAGATAAACCACATTGAAACATCATGTTGAATACCCCCTATGCTGCAACATAGATCCTACACCCTCCAATAAATCAAGAGCGTTTAATCAAGTTATAAATCAAACAGTACAGTTGTGTGTTTATGATTAAGCATTAGATGAGATACGGAGAGCTGGGTCAGATAGTAGAATTTGCATTATAAGCTGCATTTAAGTCCGTAAACAGGCGAACATAGAGAACAGGGTCCGCATTGCCATTTCACTAGCCATAATCTAAAAAAAAAGGAACAATGACAACCATGGATCAAAACAGGACCTTAATTCCAGTTAGGTACCTCTCACATTTTAGACTAAGGTGGAATCTCATTTTATTTAAAAATTCATAATCTTTTTGGACCTTCATTGGTGTTTTTTCATGTTTTTGGTCCCAAAATGAATTTAACTGTCTATTTTGGTCTTGAATCGTCATTCTCCCCTAAAAAATCGCTGAGAAGCCAAGGAACAACGCAATTAGAAGCACAGCCATCAATGCTCTGATGCTCATGAAAAGTGAAATGTATGCATGGATAGATAAGAGAGTGGGTTGCCTGTATTCCCAAGTTTGGAAGCCGGATTTGTAGAGGAGGAAATGGAGAGGCTCCCAATAATTAAAGACTTCGTCGCAGTCATGAATGATGTTTGTGGTGGCGCTCATGTACCTAAGCAGTCCCAGCGCCATGAACGGCAGGAACCACCCCAACCCCTCGCCCTTTCCTTCACCGCTATCTGATCTCTCCGGTTTGTCCAACTTCGAGTACTCCCGCCGCCGCTGTGGCAACGGCTCGGGAAGATCGGATGGCAGCGTACGCCGCTGCCTCGCCGTCAAAGCCATGGCTCCCACTCTCTAAAAGCTTCCTCACCCGTCACCGTGTCGGGTCCAGGCTTACAGAAAGGCCAGTCACAGCTGCATTGCTTCGCTGCGACGGGCGGAGTACGGATGTCCAAACTTCGGATTAATACCGCCTATTTGGCCACTCAGCTTCACATTGGACTTAAAACATCAATAAAATTTAATATGATTGGGAACTTCAAATTGGCACACCTAATTATTTTGTGCCTAATCTTTTCTGGTGAAAGAAACGATAACCTCATGTTGGGTTTTTTTTTTTTTTTTTTTTTTGTCTATTTTTAGTTCTCAAACATTGTAATAAGTCGTTTATATATTTCATTGACAAATTACATGTTCTACAATTTTCGTGGTGGACATTTGCAAAGAGTGTTTGTAAGGAAAATTTTCAAAAATTGATTCATTTATGACTACATTTATAATCTTAACTTAAAGGACATTTTTTTTAGAAGTTTCACCGTGAATTTTCATTGTGAATTTTCATCAGTAATTTTCACTGGTAACTTCCTCTAATAATTTTCATTGTGAATTCTCAAAAAGAATTCCAAAATGGCATTTTTATTGTAAATTCAAACTGTGAATGTCACGACCCGTCCTCGGGGCCCGTGTCGTGACTACCCCAAACCCGCCTTCCATAGGCCAGAGGTTGGCGACTAGCACCAAAGGCGTAAATCTCTAAGCTGAGAAGACATTGTCTTTATGAAAGTAAACAAACACAACAGAGTACGCAACATGAATTAAACACTAAGTGGATACTGTATACAGAAATTAGTGTTGAAAGTAAAGGGGTCAGAAATATAAGCCCAACAGTAAAGTACAAGTACAACGGAAAGCAAGTACAACTGAAAAAGGGACAACAGCTAAAAAGAGCAGCTCCTGGAACGTCCGCCGAGTATCCTACCTGAAGGGTAGGTACAAAAGTCCATCTCAGCACTCCACGTCTATCGGTCCGCTCCGTGTACCGTCTCGTCATGTGGTTTACCTCCGGGTACCGTCCGGTCCTGGCTCGCTCTCGGCCTCCGTTAACGCTGTCCGTCGTCTGCATCCAACACAACGAAGTGCGGGCATAGCCTGTGCAGGGGTGAGTATAACGATACTCAGTAGGGACCCCAAGACCCCCGAAGGTCTCCCAGAATCCACAAAGGATAAACCACAAAAAAAAAGATACAACCACGAAGTATCAACCAACCCTACTTAGGTATATGCCCGTACATATACCTAAGTTATCAATCTCAGTTCGGCTCCAACTCTCGAACTCAAACACAACCAAGTCCACACAGGAAGTACAGTCAATCACATCGATGATAATGATTGAAAGTCAAGACTCAGCTCACACATGTATACATCTTTCGTATAACGATAGAGATGATCAGATATAGTCACTGATTCGTCTAAGTTGTCAGACTCATACATGATACAAAACCAGCTACTCTGTCAGACCCACACTGGAAACAAGTACAGATATCAAACTGCCGGACGCACACAAGATACAAAAACAGTAGTAATCGCTATCGAACCCATGAATGATCTCAGTACAGTAGTCGTCGCTGTCGAACCCACAGATGATTCCAGTACAGTAGTCGTCACTATCGAACCCACTGAGGATTATAGTGATAGAGATGATCAAATGTAGTCACTGATTCATCTAAGTTGTCGGACCCACATAGGATACAGGATCAGCTAAGCCGTCAGACCCACACAGGATACAGGACCAGCTACTCTGTCGGACCCACACAGGATACAAGTACAAATGTCAAACTGTCGGACCCACACAGGATACAAGAACAGTAGTCGTCGTTGTCGAACCTACGGAGGATTCCAGTACAGTAGATGTCGCAGTCACAACTAGCTCTAGGGTTCTCACACACAACACACTCGATTTCGGGAGGGTCCGCTCCTCGAGCAAAGGGGGTCGATACATCAACTATCACGAGTCCAGAGTTGATGTATCCCGAAGTTCCGTTTTATCAAAAGGAACCCAACGCGACAGACGGCGCGTCAATCAGACGCCCGGTCTGAGAGTTATTGGTTTTTCCGTTCTAGGGGCCCGGTTGGAATTACGCTCGTTCCAAACCCGGTCGTTTTCCAAAGTCGTCCAAAACTCACTTAGAATATTGCAAAAGGACCGCTTCGTCATGAGGGTCCCAGTGCCGTAGACGGCGCGTCGAATGGACGCGCGGTCTAGAAGATATTCGCATTTAAGCAAAACGGGCCCCGCCCGTCAAGCGGCGTCGCCCCTCCTGCCCGGCCGGCCGAAGCCGGTCGGCTTTTCTGACACGAGCGGGCCGCTGTCTCCTTCACGCGACGCCGTTTGGCGTCGCGACTTCTTCCGCCCCGCCGGCTGGTTCGCCCGCCGAAGCGGCCTGCCTAGTGCGGGCCGCAGTTTCTCCGTAACGCGGCGCCACAAGGCGTCGCGGTCCTCCTGTCCGGCCGGCCGGTTCGGCTCGGCAAGCGGCTCACGGGTGCGGGCCGCACCTCCTCCGCAGCACGACGCCAAGGGGCGTCGTAGTTCCTTCAGCCCGGCCGGCTTTAGCCGGCCGATTCTTCTTTGGCCAAGCGGCCCGCGGATACGGGTCGCGGTTCTTCTCCACGCGGCCGGTGAAGGTTCCGGGCGCAACAGAAGCGCATGGGTGGATGCGCCCACTTGGCTTTTTGTCATTAACAATGATCAATCCGGGATCAATACGACGATAAACGTCAGTCTCCACGGATCGAATCACAGAATGGACAAAGAAAAGGAAAGTCCTGGAACCACAAAGTATGATTGTTACAGGTTGATTATAATTAATTTAATCAATTTAAAAGAAATACCTTTTGGGTGTTCTTTCTTCGTTGATGTTCTTGATCACGTTCCGATGTGATTCGTCGTTGCGTCGTAGAAGGCAATTATAGACTTCCTCTAGCGGTGATCCACACGTGTACCTCGTATCTCGGGACGTCGCCAAAGGAGTCTTCGGGTGCTAGCGTGGAGAAACATTTGCTTGCGTTGTCCGCCTTAGATCATCTTGATCCGATGGAAGATGATCTCTCTCAGTCTTGAGAGCGTTCTTGGAGGAAGAGGTTCTTTCGGCCTTGAAAGAATTTTTCAGAGTTGTTGTGCACAAAGATTCTCTTGTGTGTTGGAAAAGAGTTGGGGTTGTGAGGATATTTATAATCAGGTTTGAGGTTGTAGGGTTATGACAATAAATAAATGTGTTACGCGTTTTATTTATTTCATTGACTCTTATTTAAAACCCCCATGTCGAATAATTAATTCATTGACATGCACCCACGCTGATTATAATAAATATCATTTAATAAAATAATATTATATCCTCAAAATCCCGACTGGAAAAACTACACGGCGTGTAATAATAAATACACGGCGTGTACTTGTTTTTCATTGAAAACTACACGGCGTGTACATTTAATGTACACGACGTGTATATCTTGTTTTCATTTATTCATTTCCTTTCCATAATGAAAACTACACGGTGTGTACATTTAACAATACACGACGTGTACTTATTTTCAAAATAAAAACTACACGGCGTGTAATAATTAATACACGGCGTGTACTTGTTTTCATTTTATTCTTCCTCCAACATTAAAACGATTTATGCTTTCTTGAATAATTATTAAACCACATACAAGAATAATCTTTATTCTACTTGAGATACTTGAATACACTTAGTGTGTGACCCTCTAGGCCTCTTTCTCATTGGCATTAGGTGGGTTTGCCTAAAGTCCAGGATTATTGTCTAACAACGGATCAAGGAACCCAAGATAAAGAAGTCGACGCTGCATCGACGTATCACCTCATACGAACGCCTACTATGTAATTTAATCCCTTTGTCTCAATATCTCATCAAGCAGGTTTCATGGAAGTGTCATAAACCTATATGCTCGATCCATCGTTCTTTGACTACCTGAAATAAACTCATCGTTGCACCATGGCCATGAAATTTCATGTGACGGTTCTATTTCAATCAAAGGGCTGAGATATCAACTTCCATAAATGGAAGAGACAAATCCTTCCTCTGACTTATCCATTAACAACATGTCACTCGTGACGCACCCAACGTACCCTACTTCCCACCAACTATCTGCGTAATGGTTTTCGTTAGTAAATCTAAGTGCGCGAGTCATGACATGAGTTAATGATAATTTTCTAGTCTAAGGACCATTACACGCGCTCGTAAATAGCAATGTACGATGACACCAAGACATGCAGAATTGTTACTGGCGGGTCTGTTCTCATAATCTCCCATCTTGGAGATTACCAAGTGTGAACTCCATGAAAGAGAGTCTCGTCTTCTTACGAGTACTCGCACATGACGGTCTGTATACTATGTGTCCTATCATAGTATGTCATCCAACCATAGAACTTTATTTAAGAATATTGTTATAGCATTTCAAGGTTCTCATCATAGCGGGGATCTTCCATGACCTTATCAATGCAACAAATATTCCAGGACATTATTATATTATAGTCATGCAGAACAATGAACAATATATAATAAGTGAACATTCATGTAATCAAAGTACAAAACAGTTGGTTTTCAGGACACCAACCCTTACAAACTCCCACTTGGACTAGAGCCAACTGCCTACGACTTTTAGTCCGCTAGACCTCACATGATGATCATGTTTCTGCTGAGTCAAGACTTTAGTCAAGGGGTCCGCCACGTTGTCTTCTGTGGAAATACTGCTCACTGCAACTTCACCTCTCTGAGAAATATCCCTCAAGATATGATACTTTTGAAGTATGTGCTTTGTCCGCTGATGTGACCTTGACTCTTTTGCAAGTGTCACCGCTGCAGTATTATCACAATAGAGTATGATAGGATCTTTACTGATCGGTACTACATCCAGCTCTTGGATGAAGCTTTGCATCCATACTGCTTTTTTAGATGCCTCAGAAGCTGCGATATACTCGAACTCCGCTGTAGAATCTGCCACCACACTTTTCTTTGAGCTCTTCCAGCTCACTGCACCTCCATTCAAACTGAAGATGTATCCAGTCTATGACTTCATGTCATCTTGATCAGTCTGGAAACTAGCATCTACATGTCCTCTGATGACTAGTTCCTCATCTCCTCCATAAACCAGAAACATATCCTTAGTACGCCTCAGATACTTAAGGATAGTCTTGACTGCCATCCAATGACAGTCTCTTGGATCAGCTTGATATTTGTCCACCACACTTAATGTGTAAGCAACATCTAGCCTCATACATAGCATAACATACATGACTGACCCAATCATGGATGCGTAAGGGATTCTTGCCATTCTCTTTCTTTCCTCATGTTTCTGAGGACACGTTTTCTTGGAAAGATGAATGCCATGTGACACTGGCAACAATCCCCTCTTGGACTGTTCCATACTGAATCTCTTCAGTATCTTGTCAATGTATGTACTTTGACTCAAGCCCAGTATTCTCTTGGATCTATCACGATGAATCTTGATCCCAAGAATATATGATGCCTCACCCAAGTATTTTATGGAGACGCATTTATGAAACCATGCCTTGACTGACTGTAAGACAGGTACTTCGTTTCCAATTAGTAATATGTCATCAACATATACAAGTAGGGAAACGACTACACTTTCACTAAACCTTTTGTAGACACAAGGCTCACATTCATTCTTAACAAATCCAAATTCCATCACAGCTTCATCAAAACGAATGTTCCATGGCCTTGATGCTTGCTTTAATCCATAAATGGATTTCTGCAACTTGTATACCTTGTTGGCATCCTTTGGAATCACAAACTCTTCAGGTTGTGTCATGTAGACATCTTTCTGGAGGTTCTCGTTAAGGAATGCTGTTTTGACATCCATTTTCCAAATTTCATAGTCATGGTAAGCGGCAATGGCCAATGGGATTCTGATGGATTTCAGCATCGCAACCGGTGAAAAGGTTTTATTATAGTCAATTACTTAACGCTGTCAAAAACCTTTTGCAACCAGTCGTGCCTTATAGGTGATGACTTGCCCCTCTATGTCCAGTTTCTTCTTGAATACCCATTTATTACCAATAGGTTTTACATCAACTGGAGGATCTGCCAAAATCCAGACTTGGTTTTGGTACATGGAATCCATTTCAGAATTCATGGCTTCTTGCCACTTGGCAACGTTTGTGCCTTCAACTACTTCCTTGTAGGTAAGAGGATCATCATTGTCAACCAATAATGAGTCACCATCCCCGGTGACAAGAAAACCATATCGTTCTGGTTCTCTCACCTCTCTCGTGCTCATACGTAGTTCTTGTGTCTCTGGAATAGATTGTTCTTCCACGGGGCTTTATGGAATCTATTCTTGTACCAACTCCTGTGTATCTTGAGCCTCAACTTCATCGAAGTCTATCTTGCTCCCACTATCTCTTTTGGATATGTGCTCCCTCTCAAGGAATATGGCATGTCTTGCCACTGTAACCTTTTTGTCTGAGGGGTTGTATAGGTAATATCCCCTTATTTCCTTGGGATATCCTATAAAGATACACTTTGTGCCTCAGGGTGCAAGTTTGTTACCTGAAGAGTCATTAACAAATGCTTCTCTACCCCACACATGTAAATTCGATAACATAGCTTTGCGTCCACTCCATAACTTGTATGGAATACCATTTATCGATTTAGTTGGTACTTGGTTTAGTATGTGTGTTGTTATTTGTAATGCATATCCCCAAAAGGATAATGGAAGACTCGCATGACTCATCATTGATCTCACCATGTCCAACAGGGTGCGGTTCCTCCTTTCACTTACACCATTCCACTGAGGTGTGTAAGGAGGAGTGAGTTGAGATAGAATCTCAAACTCCCGTAAGAAATCAATAAAGTCCTGATTGAGATATTCTCCTCCTCTGTCTGAGCGGAGTTTCTTAATCTTCTTACCAAGATGGTTCTCAACTTCATTCTTGTATTCTTTGAACCGATAAAAAGAATATGACTTATACCTCATTAAGTAGATATATCCATATCTACTAAAATCATCAGTAAAAGTTATGAAGTACGAGAACCCACCCCTTACTTCAACTGGAAATGGTCCACACACATCTGTGTGAACTAATTCTAGAATCTCTTTAGCTCTTTCACCTTTCCCACTAAATGGGGCTTTGGTCATTTTTCCTTGTAGACACGCATGACATACACTAAGTAGTTTTAGTTCGAAAGAATCTAAATACCCATCTTGATGTAATTTTGTCAAACGTTTCTCATTGACATGATCTAACCGATGATGCCAAAGTTGGGTGTGGTATGAGTCATGTGAATTAACTTTGTCATCGATTTCCATTACTTGGTTTGTGTAGTCTAACACATAAAGGTCGTTATATAAATGTGCCCTACCAAAACAAATGCTATCTTTATAAAAGTAGCAACATCCACTTCCAAACTTGAAGATGAATCCATCAGTATCTAATCTAGATACTGAAATAATGTTTTTGGTTACAGAAGACACATAATAACAACCCTTTAACACCAAGACCATCCCAGTAGGCAATGTGAGGTGGTAGTCTCTGACAGCTACATCAGAGAGTCTGGATCCGTTGGCTGCTCGTAGATCTACCTCACCTCGGTCAATCTTTCTGAATCTACTTGGTTACTGTATTTGGATACATATGTGAGCACCACAAGCAGTGTCTAATACCCAATTGGTAGAAACAAATATATTGCATTCGATAACAAACGCACCTGAAGCTTCCCCTTACTTCCTTGGCTGGGTGCAGTTTTTCTTCCAGTGGCCCTTCTTGCCACATGCGAAACAAACAGCCTCCTGTTCCCTTGCCTCCCCTTTGATCTTCCTTTTCTTGGAAGGCCTTGAAGAAGCTTTGGGCTTAAATCTCTTCTCCTTCCCTTTCCTTTTATTCACCATGAGGACAGAAGGCTTTTCACGCTTCATGTCATTGTCCACTTGGAGAATGAGGATAAGAAGATCCGACAGAGACTTCTCAATGTTGTTCATGTTGAAGTTCACAACAAAGTTAGAGAAGCTCTGGGGGAGTGATGCTAGAATGAGATCGATACCCAGTTCTTCAGGGATTTTAAACCTAGAATCTCCAAGCGCTCAATGTATCCAATGGCTTGACTACATGAGGCCTAGCTGGGGCACCCTCTCCAAGATTTCTCTGAAATAGAGCCTTGGAGATCTCAAACCTTTCCTGTCTCGCTCTCTCCTGGTATAGACCACGGAGGTGCTCGAGTATGCTATAGGCATCCATGTCTTCATGAGACTTCATGATCTCACTAGACATTGATGATAGCATCAAACATTGAACGTCGAGAGCATCGTTCAAATGTTGATCATAGACCAGGAAATCTTCATCACTTGACCCTTGGGCGGGCGAATCAGGAAGTGAGGACTCCAACACGTAAAACTTTCATTCATGGCATAGGATAACCCGAAGGCGCCTAAACCATTCCTGAAAGTTAATGTCAGTGAGGATATTGTCTTTATCCAGAATTGATCACATAGAAAATGTGGTTGATGAGTTTGTCATTTTGATTCTACAAATTAAAAGAGCAGATTTATCAGTACTTTCTCGATTACATTTTATGATAAATAATAAATTTATTAAGTCTCCCACTATTTTATCAAGTCCCAATGGCCCTCACCATTGAACTCAAAATTTCCAGTTGCTTTGACATTCTAGTGGCAAGGATCCATATTCCCCTTCGCATAACTCCAACAAGGGTTGGTCAAGCTATTTGAAGGTATTTAGGTAGGAAGGTCTTTTTCAACTGTGAGCTTACAGTTCCTTGATCTGTTAAGTGGACTCCCCGATCCTGAAATCCTGATTTGGATTTCCTCAACTCTTGCCTCCAATATTACACCAAGTCTAGCAAGGGATACTCCTCTTGATGTAATATGGTTAAGTCAACCCGAAACCTTTCATAAGGGTTTCCTTTATAAAAGTAAGTGTCCCAACAAGGGTTGGTCAGACACATAGTTTTATTGAGTCTTGCCCTTAATCAAGTAATAGAAGGCTTGGTCTGACTTAATATGGTATTGATGGATTTTAATCTTTTATGCATAGTTTTACATTATCACATGCTTTTTAATATTAAGTGATGCTAGCTTAAGTGATTAACCATGTTCTGATAATGTTTACGCATAGTCCAGTTTTTATTTTATTTCATCTTTGTATGCTTGTTCATTTTATTAATTATGTGATCGCAAAAACACATACATAATAAATAAACCATGCAATCAGACAAAAATAAAATAAGATGGCATGATCATGAGATTCTATTGGTTATCTTATCTAGCAGTTTTGATAAGCTAACCCTGACCTAGGGAAAACACCTTGAACCTGATGGTTCGTGTTTTGCTGCTCCCACCTATCCACCTTTGTATCTTCTTGGGTTGATTTCACCTCAACTTCAGATTTCGAACCATCTACTCTGGCTTGAGAGATTTTCCATTACATGGGTTTACATTAAAGAAACCATGGGCATGAAGGCCCTACATTTTATTGGAAGAAGGCTCGTAGGACAAAAAATTTAAATTAAACAAATTTAAATGAAACCATACACGCATACAAAGGGTCTTTGGTCTAGCTCATGATCATCCATAACATGCAACGACATTTACGTATATTTAAAATTCAAATTCTTTTAATCGTTCTATTATTTAAGATAAGTCGCGCTTGAATTCAATTAATTATGATCTTATAATTAATCAATTATTTATCTTAAATTCCTTTCTGAATTTCCTTGAGATTCTTCTCATCTATATTCCTTGTACAAGTCTTTTTTACTTTTAGAGGAAACCTGGTGAAATTATATTTCTGGAAATTACACGACGTGTAGTTTATATTTACACGGCGTGTATTTCTTTCACCCTTTATCCAAAGTACACGTCGGGGTCTTTGGCGTGTTTTATGTACTTTGGAAATTTTGGAGTACACGACATGTAGATAAATCATACACGACGTGTACTTCCTTGTTACGTGGTAACCGACCTGAAGATCCCGTGTACATGTTACGCGACTTCTCCTTTGTACACAGTTTCACTTGGACCAGATCAGACTACACAACGTGTTGCTCCAACATACACGCCGTGTATTCCGGTTCCCACGCACTGTTTAATTCTGGTCAACACAGGGTGTTAAATGCTTAGGTGTAATCAATTCACACGGCGTGGTTTGGTGGACCAGTACCGGTTCGTTGAACCTAAGTACATGGCATGTAGTTTTCATTACACGCCGTGCATTTCCGTGTTGTATAGACAGAAAGAGAGGCTCCTACGGATGAGTTCCCTGTTTTTATTTTAATAAAAAATTAAAATTAAAGGCTATTTCTGTGAAATGAATCGAGAAACGAAGGAGTAAGAATAGATCTCATTTATTTAGATTTATAGAACGATTTATTTCGAATTGAATCAAATATAAATGCGTAAATTATCAACAAAAATTAAATAACTATAATCAACATTGTAACCTTCTCTAATACCATTTTAAGGTTCTAGGCATAGCGGAAGCACATGGGTGGATGTGCCTACTTGGCGTTTTGTCATTAACAATGATCAATCCGGGATCAATACGACGATAAACGCCAGTCTCCACGGATCGAATCACAGAAATGGAAAAAGAAAAGGAAAGTCTCGGAACCACAAAGTAGGATCGTTACAGGTTGATTATAATTAATTTAATCAATTTAAAATAAATACCTTTTGGGCGTTCTTTCTTTGTTTATGTTCTTGATCATGTTCCGATGTGATTCGTCGTTGCGTCGCAGAAGGCAAGTGTAGACTTCCTCTAGCGGTGATCCACATGTGTACCTCATATCTCGGGACGTCGCCAAAGGAGTCTCCGGGTGATAGCGTGGAGAAACCTTTGCTTGTGTTGTCCGCCTTAGATCGTCTTGATCCGATGGAAGAGGATCTATCTCGGTCTTGAGAGCGTTCTTGGAGGAAGAGGTTCTTTCGGCCTTGAAAGAATTCTCCAGAGTTGTTGTGCACAACGATTCTCTTGTGTGTTGGAAAAAAGTTGGGGTTGTGAGGATATTTATAATCAGGTTTGAGGTTATAGGGTTATGACAATAAATAAATGCGTTACACATTTTATTTATTTCATTGCCTCTTATTTAAAACCCCCATGTCGAATAATTAATTCCTTGACATGCACCCACGCTGATTATAATAAATATCATTTAATAAAACAATATTATATCCTCAAAATCCCAACTGGAAAAACTACACAGCGGGTAATAATAAATACACGGCGTGTACTTGTTTTTCATTGAAAACTACACGGCGTGTACATTCAATGTACATGGTGTGTATATATTGTTTTCATTTATTCATTTCCTTTCCATAATGAAAACTACATGGCGTGTACATTTAACAATACACGACGTGTACTTATTTTCAAAATAAAAACTACACGGCATGTAATAATTAATACACGCCGTGTACTTGTTTTCATTTTATTCTTCCTCCAACATTAAAACGATTTAGGCTTCCTTGAATAATTATTAAACCACATACATGAATAATCTTTATTCTACTTGAGATACTTGAATACACTTAGTGTGTGACCCTCTAGGCCTCTTTCTCATTGGAATTAGGCAGGCTTGCCTAAAGTCCAAGATTACTGTCTAGCAATGGGTCAAGGAACCCAAGAGAAAGAAGTTGATGCTGCATTGACGCATCACCTCATACAAATGCTTTCGGTGTAATTTAATCCCTTTGTCTCAATATCTCATCAAGTAGGTTTCATGGAAGTGTCATAAACCTATATGCTCGATCCGTTGTTCTTTGACTACCTGAAATAAACTCGTCGTTACACCATGTCCATGGAATTTCATGCGACGGTTCTATTTCAATCAAAGGGCCGAGATATCAACTTCCATAAATGGAAGGGACAAATCCTTCCTCGACTTATCCATTAACAACATGTCACTTGTGACGCAACCAACGTACCCTACTTCCCGCCAACTGTCTGCGTGACAGTTTTCGTCAGTAAATCTAAGTGCGTGAGTCATGACATGAGTTAATGATAATCTTCCAGTCTAAGGATCATTACACGCACTCGTAGATAGCAATGTCCGATGACACCAAGACATGCAGAATTGCTACTGGCGGGTCTGTTCTCATAATCTCTCATCTTGGAGATTACCAAGTGCGAACTCCATGAGAGAGAGTCTCGTCTTCTTACGATTACTTACACATGACGGTCTGTATATTATGTGTCCTATCATATTATGTCATCCAACTGTAGAACTTTATTTAAGAATATTATTATAGCATTTCAAGGTTCTCATCATAGCGGGGATCTGCCATGACCTTATCAATGCAACAGATATTCCAGGACATTATTATATCATAGTCATGCAGAACAATGAAAAATATATAATAAGTGAACATTCATGTAATCAAAGTACAAAACAGTTGGTTCTTAGGACACCAAACCTTACAGCCGACACACGACCGCCACTTCTTTCGTCCGTCGTGGCCCGCATGGTCACGACCCCTTCCTTCCTCTGGCGCGGTGTGACGACACCACGCCCTACCGGTTCTGCCACCATCATCAACTCAAGAGAAACAACAGAGGGTCTTCGGGCCTTGTTTGTTCAGCCCACGCCCTCCGCGTAAGGTGGTAACAAGAATCCAATGTCAAACCATATAAAAATGAGGAACAAGGATTTAATTTAAACAAGACAAACCCCTACCTCGATTCAAGGTTCGTTCGTCGTAGTCACGGAAAACGACATCACAAAAGATGGTGTCGTTCCATCAACATCAGAGGAAGGGACATTGGTGATGTTCTTCGCAGGCGACATATTCTCCCTTGGCGCGGAGGAAGAAGAAAGAAGTTGGGAATTCTTCGTAGGCATCGTCGTTCTTCGTTGATAGAGGAAAAAATAAGTTCTTCATTGGAAGAAAATCCCCTCTAATCTCCAAAGCTCCCTAACACAACAAAAGCCAACCCAAAAATAATAGCTTGGCTATTATTTTTATTCTTCACATAAATTTCAAAATAATTCAAAATTTAGAGGATCCATTAAATTAATTGCATGCTAGACAATTAATTGATAGAGGGTTGGCAATAATTTCAAAGGTTTCATAAAATTAAAACATGGGTGAGTTGTCTCTTTAATGGGAAGTCCAAAGGTTTAAGGGGTTAAAGGGGGTTAGGTGCTCGTGTGGGCACCACCACACATTATCCTCCCATGGGAGGTTATGTGGGGTGTGAACCCCACCTCCAACCTCCCTTTGGTGGATTTAACCACCACCTATATAAAATTTATATAAGACATAAATTTTATTTAATTTAATAGGAATCCCCAAAATTAACTTTCAACCTGTACAAAATGTAATTGCAGTAAAGGTCCCCTTAGGCGAATACCGGTGCTGCGAGTTCATTAGTTTCCTCATATTTCAATTTCGAGCACCGGTTCAAAAGATAGAAAAACCCGCATGTACTTTTACTGAACGTACCCGAACAAAACTTCAGAAATTGATTCCAGGCACACCAGGCCTCAGAATCAAGTGCCGTCAGAAACTGCGGACTCGTAAAATTCCAAAGAAATTAAGAAAAAAATTTCCTTGAAATTTTCGGGTCTTTACATTACCCCCATCTCAGGGATTTACGTCCCCGTAAAGCTACAACACACACTTAGGAAACAAATGAGGGTACTGAGCACGCATCTGAGCCTACCGCTCCCATGTGCTCTCCTGGAGGTTCCCATGCTGCTAGTAAATACACACCAGAGGAATCAAACATCCACATAGGACCCGCTCCTGTTGATCCTCGATCTCCACTGGGACCTACGTGAAAGTCTCCCTGTCATCAATGTCCATCTCCCCGTTGTTGATGATGTGGGACGAGTCGTGCACGTATCTCCTCAGCTGAAATACATGGAAGACGTCGTGCACCCGGTGGAACTGAGGTGGAAGCACTACCACAAAAATAGTTTTTCACAGCGCCCCCTTTATCAGTGCTAACAAAAAAGCGCTGATAAAGGGTGCCTTTATCAGCGCTTTTTTTAGCACTGATAAAGGGACCCCCCTTTATGAGCGCTTTTGTTAGCGCTGATAAAGGGCCCCCCTTTATCAGTGCTTGCTTAGTAGCGCTGATAAAGGGGGGCCTTTATCAGCGCTTTTTTTAGCGCTGATAAAGGGTCGGCTTCAAAAAAAAATTAAAAATATATTAATATATAAATATAGTTATATTGTTATATAAATATAATATATAATTTTTAAATATATTTTAGATAAGTATAAATGTACATTTACACTTATTATACTTAATATTTAAGATATTTAGTGAAAATGACTTCCTAAAATTAAAAAAATATTTTTAATTAATATTTTGATAATCATTATGAAGTAATAGTCATTTAATAACAATTTGAGGACTAAAAAATTAAAAAAATTAAAAAAAGATCCAAAATATGTTGAAAACGCAACTCAAACTTCAAACGGCCATAACTTTTGATCCATGTGTCTGTTTGAGCTCTACCACATATCAAATCGAAGCCTGCGATGAGCTCTACGTCACTATGACTCAAGGGGACCCCATTCAAGCGTTTTTCGAGGCCAAAAGAGGCCCAGAAGGCCTCCAAAACTGAGTTTTTTGTCGGGGTACCCAGATTTTTTAACATTTTGTGGATTTTCAAACTCGTTTAAGGGGGTATTATTGGCTTTTCTTGGTGGGGACTAAATTTATTCCAAGGTATTACATTCATATTGATATTATGTCTTTGAAATTTCATCCTTTTTTATAATGAACTGCTATTTATAATCAAATATATAACTATATGTACATATTTTTTTATATATTCGCACCTAAAAATTAAATTTTTTAAATAAATAATTAAACATATTTACATATAAAATATATTAGCTTTATCTAAATAATAACTAATATCTATTTTATTTAAAATACCAATATATGAATATTTATATACCTATATATTAATCTAACTATATATATATATTAATCTAACTATATATATATTAATCTAATAACTATATATATATTAATATAACTACATATATATATATATTAGTATTACTATAAATATATATATTAATATCACCATAAATATATATATTAATATCACTATATATATATTAATATAACTATATAAATATATATTCATATAACTATATATATGTTAATATAACTATATATTAATATAAATATATATTACTATACGAATAAATATAACTAAATATATATATATATAGATATATATTAATACCACTATATATATATTTTAATATTACTATATATATTATAATATAACTATATATATATATATTAATATAAATATATATTACTATACTAATAAATATAACTAAATATATAAATATATATATAGAGAGAGATATCATGAATTGGAAAGCAAATCAAAATAGAGTAGTGGTAAGGGCTTAGGCGCGCAGGGGGGAGGTCTCGAGTTCAAATCCTGGTGGAGGCAGGGGTGCACGCGCATGGGGAATATTGGAGCAAGCGCTGTTAAAGGGTGGAGGGGGGTGTGTGGGGTGCGTGGGGTGTTGTATAGAGGCCGAAAAGCGCTGTAAAAGGGGGGGTTCAAGCGCTATAAAAGCCCCCCCGATTGGCAGTATTTTTTAAATTTTTTAAAATTTTTGTAATTTTTTTTAAATTTTTTTAACTTTTATCAGCGCTAAAACGAGAGCGCTGATAAAGGGAGCGCTGATATAGGACCCCTTTATCAGCGCTAAAAAAAGCGCTGATAAAGGGGTACTTTTATCAGCGCTTTTTTTTAGCGCTGATAAAGGGGTCCTATATCAGCGCTTTTCGGAGCACTGATAAAGGGGACCCCCCCTTTATCTATGCTGGCTTTATCAGCGCTTTTCTAGCGCTGATAAAGGCCATTTTTAGCGCTGATAAAGGCCGTGTTTGTAGTAGTGAAGGGCCAGGCGGTAAGCCACCTCGCCTACCCAGCTGAGGACCTGGAACAGTCCAATGAATCGTGGAGATAATTTTCTTCCTCGTCCAAATCTCCGTAGACCTCGTCGAGGTGAGACCCGTAGTAAGACATGGTCACCATCCTCGAACTCCAGTGGTCTTCATCTCCTATCAGCTTAGGACTTATGTCTGGTCTGTGCAGTCTTCATCCGCTCCTGGATGATCTGCACCTTCTTCGTCATAAACTGAACCATCTCTGGTCCTACAAGTGCTGACTCCCCTGGGTCAGTCCAGCACAGAGGTGATCTGCAAGGTCGGTCGTACAGTGCCTCGTAAGGGGTCATCCCGATGGTGGAGTGGTAGCTGTTATTGTACGAAAACTCCACCAAGGGTAAGTGATCCTCCAAGATGTGACCAAAGTCAAGGACAAAAGCACGGAGAATGTCCTCGAGAGTCTGAATGGTCCTCTCAGTCTGACCATCCATCTGAGGATGAAAGACGGTGCTCAAGCGAAGCTGTGTCCCAAAAGCCTCCTATAACCCCTTCCATAGCCAGGAAGTGGAATGAGCATCTCGATCGGAGACGATAGTCGATGACACACCATGAAGCCGTATGATATCCTGAATGTAGAGGCGTCCCAAGCTCTCTATTGAGCCCTGCTCTCTAATCGGTAAGAAGTGGAGAGACTTGGTGAGTCGGTCTACGATCACCCAGACAGAGTCGTATCCTCTGGATGTACGTGGAAGTCCCATCACGAAATCCATGGATATCCCATCCCACTTCCACTCTGCAACCTCTAAGGGCCGAACCAAGCCTGCTGGAACCTGGTGCTCCGCCTTCACTTGCTGACAAGTGATACATCTAGAGACAAAATCTGCTACTGCTTTCTTCGTACCTGGCCACCAGTGTTATCTTAGGTTCAGGTCCTTCTACGAGATTATATACCTGAGACTCTGGTGGTTAGAGTTTACAATAGAATATTCACCCATAAGATAGTGATGCTATATCTTCAAGGCGAAGACCACCGCTGCTAACTCCAGGTCATGGGTAGCGTAGTTCTGCTCGTGCAGCCTCAACTGCCGAGAACCATACGCGATCACTGCTCGCTCCTGCATCAAGACACACCTGAGTCCGGTCCCTGATGCGTCGTAGTAAACTACGTACCCAACGCTCTCCTCTAGTAGCCTCAATATGGGCGCACTAGTCAACCTCTGCCTCAGCTCCTGAAAGCTCTGTTATCATCTCTTTGACTATACGAAGGGTTGCCCCTTCTTCGTCAAAGATGATAGTGGTGCTGTAACTCTGGAGAAGTTTGGCACAAAGGTAAGTCTGGTCGACTCCTGAGTGATCAACTGCACCCTCTTATGCATGATTCCATCCCGTGTTGCCTGGGTTTTCCCTTTTCGCTGACCAAGAAAAACCCCATCCCAACGTTGTAGATAAACCACAACCTTTTTGCCTAATACAATCAATCTGTGTATGAACTGTGGTTTCCCAGTCCATACCCAAACTAATGTCGTAAGGCCTCGACGCTGTCACCAAGAGGTTCCAACCGAAACTCTCACCTCAAGGGTCAGATCACACCGTCGGCGTAAGTGTGATTATCGAGTCTTATCCCAAAGGTATCTCCAGATGTGAGGGTCAAGTCAATGACTTAACTAGGAACTCTAGGTCTGAGACAAGATTCGTGGAAGGAAGGAATGATTGGTACCTATGTATATTGATATGAAAGCTAGTAGTAGACACAGACCGTACCCCAAATCATTCTTAGAGCCCTTGGGTCACACTCCTTGACCGCATGCATCTACTCTCTTTCTGCCCTCCAGCTTCATGAGCCTAGAGGGGACTACAAAGGCGGGTGGTTGTAACATGTTGAAATATTCACCACCTCACGCTGCTCTCCTAGCTCTGCTTTCACGTCTGCTTCCCTACAGATTCATCTGTCCTTAACACTTCCTCTCCCAGAAACATCTCACACGCCCAAGTATCTGAGACTAACGCTAGTTTCATGCTTTCCAATTGTTAACATTCACTGGTTGTATCCGCTCAGCCAATGAACATTCAACCACAAAGGTTCTCTCTAGCACCCTAACATAAGTAGGAATGCATAGAGGAAAAAGTGCTGGCTCAGATATCGTTAAACACACCTCGCTCAGAGGTCCGAGCTCTAAAGCACTGATTGAATAATAATCATCGAGTACCAGGAAAGATCAGTATGCCTCGATGAATACTCAGCTACCGACACGTCGTCCTGCTAAAGCTGTATAAGCTCTAGAAAACTCTCAGTCATCTCCTCAAGCCAGTCCTCATCCGCCTGTGGGTCGGGATTGCCTCAGAACTTGAGGGATATCTGGTGCTGAAACACATGTAAGGCACTAAGCCTACAAGTTTCCTCTGCCGGTACCACTAGTAGTGTTTGCTGACCAACGGGTAGTGATATAGTTGGCACACTGCCCGAAGGTACCATCTCAGAAAATTGTCTAAGTATCGAAACTTCATCATTATGAGGACCATCCTCATGGTCACTCACTGAAAAAGATTAGTAGCTAAGATCAACATCTTCTCTACTAGTGTCTCAACCAGTAATCGCCTCTATCCAGTCCTCTACTGCCTGGGAATCTGTCTCGCCTCAAAACCTCAGAGGCCTCTGTCGCTGGAACTCGTGCAATGCGCTCAGTCGGCATGCACTGTCCGCCAGTGCGGCTGGTGGCATTTGCTGCCCAACGGGTGGTGGTGCTGCTGGTACACCACCCGAAGGTGCCAAAATAGTAAGAGGGCCCTGCACCGGAGCCTCATCGCTCGGTGGGCCGTCATCGTGTACTCTCTCTTGGGAACCCTAGCTGGCTGTCTTCGTAGTGGAATCCCGATAAGGAACAGGTGCACCACGGTAAAAAATTTATACCTGGTGAGCTCACTCAAAGAGACCACAAAGGAAACTCTTGAAACACACACACAATCATTGTTTCCATGCACTAAGTTGGAAATCATAGGTCAGGGTCCTGGTGTATGGATACATCGGCCGCCGCACCAACACTGGACTCCCTGGACTGAAAACCATAATCAATACTCTTAACACTATTGCTTCACAGAAAAGAAAGATCAGAGTCCTAAGTTATGTGGTAGAACCGACTCCTATGATACCAATTTTTCACGACCTTTCCTCAGGGCCCATGCCGTGACTACTCCAAGCCCGCCTTCCATAGGCCAGGGGCTGGCGACTAGCACCAAAGGCGTAAATTACTAAGCTGGAAAGACATTTCCTTTATGAAAGTAAAAAAACACAACAGAGTACGCAACATGAAGTAAACACTAAGTGAATACTTTATATAGAAAGTAGTGTTGAAAGTAAAGGAGCTGGAAATACAAGCCCAACAGTAAAGTATAGGTACAACGGAAAGCAAGTACAACTGAAAAAGGACAACAGCTAAAAAGGGCAGCTCTTAGAATGTCCACCGAGTATCCTACCTGAAGGGTAGGTACATAAGTCTACCTCAACACTCCACGTCTATCGGTCCACTCCGTGTACCGTCTCGCCATGTGGTCCACCTCCGGGTACCGTCCGGTCCTGGCTCGCTCTTGGCCTCCGTCAACGCTGTCCGTCATCTGCATCCAATACAACGAAGTGCGGGCATAACCCGTACATGGGTGAGTATAACGATACTCAATAGGGACCCCAAGACCCCTGAAGGTCTCCCAGAATCCACAAAGGATAAACCACAGAAGAAAGGTACAACCACGAAGTATCAACCAACCCTACTTAGTTATATGCCCATACATATACCTAAGTTATCAATCTCAGTTTGACTCCAACTCTCGAGCCCAAGCACAACCTAGTCCATACAGGAAGTACAGTCAATCACATCGATGATAATGATTGAAAGTCAAGACTCATCTCACACATGTATACATCTTTCGTATAGAGATAGAGATGATCAGATGTAGTCATTGATTCATCTAAGATATCAAACCCATATAGGATACAAGACCAACTACTCTGTCAGACCCACATAGGATACAAGTACAGAGGTCAAACTTCCAGACCCACATAGGATACAAGAACAATAGTCATCGCTATCGAACCCACGGAGGACCCCAGTACAGTAGTTGTTGCCGTCGAACCCACGGAGGATTCCAGTACAGTAGTCGTCGATGTCGAACCCACAGAGGATTATAGCGATAGATATGATCAGATGTAGTCACTGATTCATCTAAGCTGTCAGACCCACACAAGATACAAGACCAACTAAGCTGTCGGACCCATACATGATACAAGACCAGCTACTCTGTCAGACCCACATAGGATACAAGTACATAGTTCAAACTTCCGGACCCATACAGGATATAAGAATAGTATTCATCGCCGTTGAACCCACGGAGGATTCTAGTACAGTATACGTCGCAGTCGCAACCAACTCTAGGGTTCCCGCACACAGCAAGCTCGATTCCGGGAGGGTTCGCTCCTCGAGCAAAGGGGGTCAATAAATAAACTATCATGAAGTCCAGATTTGATGTATCCTGAAGTTCCATCTTATCAAAAGGAACCCAACGTGACAGACGGTGCGTCAATCGGACGCCCGGTCTAAGAGTTATTGGATTTTCCGTTACAGGGGCCCGGTTGGAATTATGCTCATTCCAAACCTGGATATTTTCCAAAGTCGTCCAAATCTCACTTAGAGTATCGTAAAAGTACTACTTCATCACAAGGGTCCCAGTGCCACAGACGGCGCGTCGAACGGACGCGCGATCTAGAAGATATTCGCATTTAAGAGAAATGAGCTCCGCTCGTCAAGCATGGTGGGCTGGCAGGTCAGCCCGTCCTGGCTCGGCGGGTCCGACCCGGCTGGGGGGTCGGCCCGACATGGTGGGGTGCGGCCCGGCCCAGCCCGTGGCTGGCCGCGGCTCTGCCAGCTAGCCGAGCGGAGTAGGGGGGCTTGGTTCTTTGTAACGGCGGCAGTTCCCCTCCTGCCCGGCCGGCCGAAGCCGACCGACTTTTCCAGCGCGAGCGGCCCGCTGTCTCCTTCATGTGGTGCCGTTTGGGGTCACGGCTTCTTCCGCCCGGCCGACAGGTGGCCGGCTGGTTCTTCTTCGGCTGAGTGACCCGCGGATGTGGGCCGCGGTTCTTCTCCATGCGGCCGACGCACAACCGCCGCTTCTTTCGTCCGCCGTGACCCGCATGGCCGAGACCCCTTCCTTCCTCCGGCACGGTGTGACGACACCGCACCCTACCAATTCTGCCACCGTCATAAACTCAAGAGAAACAACAGAGTGTCGTCGGGCCGTGTTTGTTCGGCCCGCACCCTCCTCGTAAGGTGGTAACAAGAATCCAATGTCGAACCATATAAAAATGAGGAATGAGGATTTAATTTAAACAAGACAAACCCCTACCTCGATTCAAGGTTTTTTCGTCGTAGTCTTGGAAAACGGCGTCGCGGAAGATGGTGTCGTTCCGTAAACGTCGGAGGAAGGGAAATTGGCGATGTTCTTCACGGGCGATGTCTTCTCCCTTGGTGCGGAGGAAGAAGAAAGAAGTTGGGCGTTCTTCGTAGGCATCACCGTTCTTCGTCGAGAGAGGAAAAAATAAGTTCTTCGTTGGAAGAAAATCCCCTCTAATCTCTAAATATCCCCAACACAACAAAAACCAACCCAAAAATAATAGCTTGGCTATTATTTTTATTCTTCACATAAATTTCAAAATAATTCAAAATTTAGAGGAGCCATTAAATTAATTGCATGCTAGACAATTAATTGATAGAGGGTTGGCAAGAATTTCAAAGGTTTTATGAAATTAAAACATGGGTGAGTTGGCTCTTTAATGGGAAGTCCAAAGGTTTAAGGGGTTAAAGGGGGTTAGGTGCTCGTGTGGGCCCCACCACACATTATCCTCCCATGGGAGGTTATGTGGGGTGTAGACCCCACTTCCAACCTCCCTTTGGTGGATTTAACCACCACCTATATAAAATTTATATAAGACATAAATTTTATTTAATTTAATAGGAATCCCCAAAATTAACTTTCAACCTGTACAAAACACAACTACGGTAAAGGTCCCCTTAGGCGAATACCGGCACTGCGAGTTCATCGGTGTCCTCAGATTTCAATTCCGAGCACCGGTTCAAAATATAGAAAAACCCGCACGTACGTTTACTAAATGTACCCGAACAAAACTTCAGAAATTGATTCTGGGCACACCGGGCCTCGGAATCAAGTGCCGTCAGAAACTACGGACTCGTAAAATTCCAAAGAAATTAAGAAAAAAAATTCTTTGAAATCTCTGGGTCTTTACAGTGAATTTATAGTTAGAATTCTCAGTTGAAATTTTTAATTGTTTCAGAAGAAGTGGTTTGTGATTTCAAATTGATTTAAAGTGGAAATTTCATTTGGTACTTTGATATTGGAATTTAAAACTAAATAGAATTGAAAATTTCCATTTGGAGTTTCCATTGGGAGTTTTCGTTGGAAATTTCCAATGAGAATTTTTATACACTAGACATTTTCAACTGTTTTAAAGGACATGTAGATATTCCCACTGGTAATTCCATTGCAAATTTCCATAAGGAATTTTAAGATGACATCTCTATTGGATATTCACATTATGAATTCGTAATTGGAATTCTCACTTTATATTTTCAAAAGATTCATAAGAAGTGATTTGTGATTTTTAATTGATTTAAATTGAAAATGTTATCTTGTATTTTGATGTTATAATTTAAAATTGAATCGAAGTGGAAATTTCCACTTAGAGTTTTCATTGGGACTTTCCACTGTAGATTTTCAATGAGAATTTGCAATTGATTCAAAATAAATCAGCCCCATCCAATAAAATTTATAAACAAAGGTTATCTGAAAATTTGTGCAAATAAATTGCATAGGTCAGAATGAACACAATTAGGCCGAATCTGGATGGTGTACAAGATTCAGAACACATAGATTCAATAGATTTGAATATCGTGCAGTATTCATCTGATTGTTATGTAAGGAAATATAACAGTGTTGAAATTACAAAATCAAATTACAATGCATGAATTTTCATCGATAGAGATGAAGTTCAAAATTCAAAAGAAAACACCTCATTTGATAGCATGTATAAAAAAATCACTACATGAAGACCAAATATTGAGATGGTTTTTAAATCAGAGACTGAAACCTATTCATTTTATGTTACTCACGGAGGTATTGTTGGTTTCAGTGTGCAAAATCAATATTTTAACAGACATAAAAAGGATAAAAGATTAGCAACATCAACATTGTATACATATAGAAAAAAGGGTGTTGGAGATCAGACAAACGTGATGTCAATCTCAAAAAGTCACGTGTTGAAACAAGGACTAATTATTCAGTTCGAATGGGAGTTGTCTCCATGTCCAATAAGCAGTATGAGTGTAGATAACTTATTGAGGAGCATAACCATTCTTTACGTTTTCTTGAGATCATGCATTTGATGTGGTCACAACGACACATCAGTGATGCACAAGGTGTCGAGTTGGATGTAAATGATAAAATTGGTCTTAAGTCCGAGGATTCATTTTCACTTGCAATAGCCATTGTAGGTGGGCCTGAGAGTCTTGAATATACACGCATGGACCAACAAATTTTTTTGTGGTCCAAAAGACAAAGAGAGTCGAATCTAGGTGATGCTGATGGTATGTTACAATACCTATAGAAACAATCAAGTGATAACACATCATTCTTATACTCAGTGAAACTTGACATGTGCGGTCAGATTAACAACTCTTTTTTGCTTAATCCCAAATAAAGGTGGATTATGAGCATCTTGGAGACGTTGTCATGTTTGACACTACCTTCAACATAAACAAGGAGTACATACCTTTGGGAGTGTTTGTAGGCACAAACCATCATAAGAAGATTATAATTTTTGGTGTATCATTGTTATATGACGAGATAACAAACTCATTTAGTTTGTTGTTTAGTAGATTTCTTGATTTGCATGGTGGGAAAATTCCTGAGACAATTTCCATAGATCAAGATGCAGCTATGTCTAAAGTCATTACTTTAACCCTACCTAAAACAAGACACAACCTATGCACTTGACACTTAATGCAAAATGACATTAAACACTTTGGACTAATAATGAAAGATGAGTCGACATTTTTGGAAAAAATCAAAAAAATCATGCATGGGGTTGATGAGAGTTCAAATTTTGAGTCCTTATGGCAAAAAATCCAAGCTGAATGCGGTAATACAAATTTTGACATAGTTAGAAGATATGTATAAAATAAGGGGAATATAGGCTAATTGTTTTATGAATACTACATCGACATTAGGCATTCAAAGTACATAGTTGAGTGAGAGTTTCAATAGTATATTAAAGGATTACTTGAATCATAAGGTTAGTGTCTAGGAATTCTTCCAATAGTTTGAGCATGTGTTGGAAAATAATCAGTATTAGGAAATGAAGGTTAGATTCAAGGGAAGGTAAAATCTCCCACACAATCATTTTTCATATCATTAGATCATGGTTCAAGCCATTCATTTGTACACACACAAAATATTCGATCTTTTTCATCATGAACACCAACTATGTGGTGATTGTTTCCTTAAGTCTTCTAATGAAACAGTTGCCCCAAAAAGGTTTGTTGTCAGAATGAAAGGTTCCTCAAATGAGTTTTCAATTGTATTCACCTATGATAATTGGTTGTACCTACATGAAATTTGAGAGTTATGACTATGTTATGACTATTTGTGTTTTCATGCACTCAAAAATATTTGAGAGGTTGGATGTACGATACTTGCTAGAGTTATATATCCATAAGAGATGGACAATAAATTCCCATGATATTCACATGGTAGACATGATAGTTAATCATGTTGAAGAAGATTTGGTAGCAAGAAAGACTAAATGTTACCAACAGTTGACACAAATGGAAATAAAGCTTATAACAGAATCTTGTGAGTTTGAACAAGATATATGATTTGGATGTCAAATCTAAACAATTATGCCAGGGAATTGCAGGAAGTTAGAAATAATTTACCCTCAAAACATATTCAAGAAAAATATAACATGGAACATCGAAAAAAATCTAAAGAATTATTCAAGAAGAGAGATAAAAGGAAAGGTGGTGACATGTTCAAAAGTTTTCTAGAGTAGGCAAGAAAACACATAAACAACAGGTGCAATATCAGAAATCAAGAGACCAAAAAACCTATATTCAATTGTTATTTTATGCTTATGTTAATGAACTACTGCATTTTATGACATCATGCATAAACAATGTTATAATGTTGTTATAGAGAAGTGATAAAGAACCATCAAATATTGGATACCATGGTGATCCTATCATAGATCTCAATGTATGTAATTATTGTATTATAGGTTGAAAACGTAACATTTAAACACACTTCATAGGAATTCATATATTTTGATCTTTGAATACTACATGAAC
Organism: Viscum album; assembly: GCA_963277665.1. Taxonomy (NCBI): domain Eukaryota; kingdom Viridiplantae; phylum Streptophyta; class Magnoliopsida; order Santalales; family Viscaceae; genus Viscum; species Viscum album. The sequence goes on from OY728133.1 coordinate 32,796,668, forward strand.
TACTTTTATGCAACACTTATATTATTTCTATTTTTAGTTATTAATATAAAATCTACTATATATTCTAAACCTAGGTAGCTCTCAGCTGACGTCTCACCTCCTAAGTAATCCACGTCTCCAATTTTTTTTTTTACTTTCCATGTATTACCCCTCTTGAATCGCGTTGCTCATCCATTCAATCCGTCGCCCGATTAATATTCCTCTTCCAGCCACGATTCCCCTCCATCCTTCGTTAGGGTTACATCGTCTTCGCGATTTACCCCTGCCTCTGTTAGGGTTACATCGTCTTCCATTCCCTCTGGATGTTCACCTTATTTCGTATCCACCTACAACACATCCACCATCATCATCGGCCTTACCATCCCCATCTTACAATACCTCCTGGGGGTTCCCAGCTCCGACATCCAACGCCTCATCGCCTCAACACCTCGACGACCATTCCATCGATGACTAGCAAAAAACTCCCGACTACGGTTTCAGTCATTTCCGGATAACAATACCTTAGGTTAGGCACTGATTTTATAATCGCTGAACAAATTGTACTCCCATGTGCGAAGTATGTCATTTCAACAGCTCCTTCCTCGTCTTCCTGCCCGTTGGTTTTTCCATTCACTACTATTGATAGTGGATTCAGGAATTAGTTGCCTGAAATGAATTTGTCCAAAAAAAATTTAGAAACCCGACATTATGGACATCCGTTGACTATAGTCTGGTTTATTTCTCAGCTTTCACGATCTCACATAAGGGCTCGACGCAACAACTCAACATAGAACCGTTGAAGGCTATCTATGTAATGTTTTCTCTATCACCTCGCACTGCATCTATTACATGTTTAGTGCAACTGTACTAACACAAAATCTGTAACAACCCTTCATCATACATGATGTTTTTCCTCCAGTATTTAGGTGCTTTCATTAGGTCTCTGTTTTGTAACGCCTATTTTGACATTATTGCAACCTAAACAGTGGCATGCCTCTCCTTTCTGTAATATATAACACCACATACCAACGTCTTACATATTGATACTGATATGGAAACAACTATAACATTGTTCCTTATTCTCTTATCCAGTCACCATTTATTGTGTACTTCATTTCATTTCAAGTATATTGAAATATCAATTCCGCGTGACATTGACAGTTACATTCATTAGAACTACTATATGCTTTCAATGTACCATTTCCTAATAGTTATTTATTGTAGGCTTTCTTTGGATATGTGACATATTTCATTGTTCCATTCCATCGTTGAAACTCACCACATAGAGATGAATTCTTCTTGGTGATAATATACTACTGCTTTGACAACAAACTTATGCATATTTCATCTGAAGGGCATCAAATCGTGTCACACAGGTATCGTTTCATAAATGTGCTTTGAAACAATTCATTGTACATTATGTTTTCTGTTACATATTAATTGTATCTATTATTTGTATTTTAATGTATCTTTTCTCCATCAATCATTTTCCTGTCTACTGTGTTAATATTAAACTTTTAAACATGAGCTTCAGTAAGTATGTTGTTTGCATATTGATAAGCATTTTATATTCAATTATCAACTATTCATAAAATATTTATCAAGTCACCTTGACAATTATATACAAATAAAACCAACAAAACCATGAGTACCCCTTCAAAATCTAGAGACTCAAGGATCCACAGAAGACTAATCATGCAGCAACGTCAACAAAATTGTGAGTACTGTATTTTTTTATAATAATTTAATTAATAACTCTACTTCTATCATTATATGATTGTCATGTTAATTTTTAAAATAACAATGTTGTCATGTACTGTAGGTACTCCAATGCCTTCTACCGTGTGCACCAGTTCTCCAATTATTCATCCACTATCAGCAAATGCCATCGGACATACAATCCGATGATTACCACTATCACCTCTATCTGTTAATGGTATTTCCCTTTTAGAAAATGTAGACACACATTATTGTTTACATAAAAGTTAAACTACTCATCATTTGTTACTTATTTGTTCAAAGTACCAACTGCAAGTCGTGCCGAGTCAACTCTGTCTGCCAGAAAAAACAAACGAAAACAAATACATCAAACACTATCCCCTGTATAATATTGTAAGTCTGATGTCTGTCAACTTTTATGACCATAATATGGGTCACCCACTTAATTAGCGGTCATCTAACACTTATGTCACTTTTTACTTTAGGTCTACTAAATACAGACAACAATCTCACTGAATCTACAGTAGTCAACCCGATATAGTATGCATTAGTTATACACTTAAATATGTCTTAAAATGTCAATTAATTTTCAATTCTTACTCTATCCTCTCTGTACAGCTTTTGTATTCCCAATAGTAGTGCACCAACGTACAGTACTCCATCATTGACAGGTATGTTATAAGTTTGTTCTGCATTAATATAGATTTCTTCATTTGTTTATCATAACTACTTAAAGTTTCTTGACGGTTATATTCTATTCAACATGATTTCTCCTAACAATTTTCAGCAACGTCTTCAAACAATACTGATTTCGTTAGTAAAACTGCAAACTACATCGGGTTTTTGACTAACAACTTCATCTTTAATTAGTATTACATTCTATACAAGTTAGGACACACCATATTTACATTTCACTGACTTCTACAGGAAACCCATTACAACTAGACATGGCGGAGAACACAAGTTATTTTTTTAGTAATCCTACATTATTAATATCATAAATCGAATGTTATTCATTGACAGACTATGAAAATTGAATATATTTTTTTATACATTCTTTCCCATCGTTCAGTATACGCAGATATTGGAGACCCCACTTATATCTGCCAATACTGTAACTCTACTATGTGGTATGACGAGAGAAATAGGAAATGCAGCAACCAGCATATCCAACATTTTTCTCTATGCTGCTCGATGGGAAAGATTGCTTTGGATTTACTCCCGTCACCTCCTCCATACCTACAGATGTTAGTTTTGAATAGAACTTCATCCCAAGCATGAGATTTCCAAGAATATATTCATCTTTATAATTCTATGTTTCTATTCACATCTATGGGTGGGAAGGTTGATAGGTCTTTGAACAACGGTCGAGCCCCGACTATATTCAGACTAAATGGACAAAACTACCATCGCATAGGTAGTTTGTGTCCGATAGAAGGACAACCCCCAAGGTTTTACCAACTATATGTGTATGACACAGAACATGAGTGCCAAAATAGAGTTAGTATTATGAGGTATTTCTCAAATTCAATGTTATGAATATCAATCTCATGCTTTTTATTATAGTTTCCTGACACAAAAATGTCTTCTAGCTTTGATGGAAAAAATCATAACTCAATTATTAACTTCAATATTGTTGAGAATTTGCAACATATGCTACATGAGATCAATGATTTAGCTCAACAGTTCATATCAGCAAAAGATGTCCTCAATCGTGAAGATGTTCCAAACTTAAAGCTTCGCCTGCTTAAAAAAAGACAAACAAATGATGCGACACATAACTTGCCGACAACATCTGAAATTGCCATGCTTATTGTGGGTGATATTGAAGATCTAAACGAAGAGTGTGACATCATCATTCAAAACAAATGTGGTGCATTGCAATGAATTGATGAGATTCACCCTTTATATCTACCATTACAATATCCATTGATTTTACCTGGTGGCCAGGATGGATATGTTGACAACGTAATGCATTGCACTACTCCATTCACAACCATTGCAAAGCTAAGAAAGGTTAAAATGAGAGAATACTTCTCTTTCCACTTGCAGTTCTGTGACATTGAATCATCCACTTTGCTGCATTCCAGATAATTACTACAACAATTTTTCATCGATGCTTACACAATGACTGAGTCACAGAGACTATCGTTTATTCGTTTCAACCAGAAGCGATTGCGGGTCGAACTATACAATGGTTTGCAAGATGCATTCCTTCGAGGTGACCGAGAAGGGTCCTCTTGCGGAAAGCGCATCATTTTTCCCTCATCTTTTACTTGTGTTCCAAGATATATGATTCAAAATTATCAAGATGCAATGTCAATTTGTAATTGGGAAGGGTATCCAGATTTGTTCCTAACGTTTACATATAACCCAATGTGGCCTGAAATCAGTCGATTTGTTAGACAAAAGAATCTTCATCCAGCTGACTGTCCACAATTAGTATCTCGAGTATTCAATATAAAGGTTGAACATCTTCTAAAAGATTTAAGAGAACATTGTATCTTCAGAAAATCTAGGGCAGGTAAGATCATTTTATATAGTTTCATATGTTTACCTTATAATATCAATTTTTATAGTACAATATGTTTACCTTAATATTTATTATTACATCACCTAATATTAACTCGACGTAATCTATTCTATTTCCATTACAGTTGTTCGAACCATTGAATTCCAAAAACATGGTTTGCCGCATGTCCACATTTTATTGTTTCTTTGTCCTGAAAACAAAATTATCACTCCATCAGATGTTAACAAAGTGGTGTCTTCTAAGATTCCAGATAAAGTTGCCTACCCAATACTACATGAAACTGTTAAAAACTATATGCTCCACGGCCCATGTGGTGATGCTAGACGTTCTTCTCATTTTATGAAAAATGGAAAATTCTCTAAGTTATTTCCTAAAAGATTTTTTGGAGATACAACAGTAGATGATGACGGTTATGTCATATATCATAGAAGGGATGACGGAAGAACAACCCATAAAAATGGTGTTGATTTGGATAATCGTTTTGTGGTATCATACAATCCAGTTTTGCTACTCAAGTATCAAGCCCATATCAATATTGAAGTGTGCAACCAGTCATCTTCTATCAAGTATCTCTTTAAATATATAAGCAAAGGAAATGATCGTGTAACGACAACACTATATGAAAGAAACAACAAAGACTTATTAGACAACACTGTTGATGAGATAAAGATGTATTATGACTATCACTACATATCACCTTGTGAGGCTTCCTGGCAGATCTTCTCTTACGATATCCATTACAGATATCCACCTGTCGACATGCTACATTATCATTTATCGGGGCAAAATTCTGTGACATACAGAGACGATGACAAAATTGAAGATGTCCTAACTAACTTAAATGTTGTTGAAACAATTTTCACATCTTGGTTTAAATCAAATGTGTCATTCCCAGAAGGTAGAAGTTTAACTTTCGTAGAATACCCAACTAGGTATGTATTCCGTAGTCAAGAAAAAAAGTGGCATCCCAAAAAATAGGGTTTTAGTATTGGTTGACTCTATTATGTGCCGCCTACCACTGGAGAGCTATACTATCTGCGAATTCTTCTGACAAAAATCTGAGGTGCAACATCATATGAGGATTTGAAAACTGTCAACAACATTACTTATGGTACTTTTAGGGAGGCCTGTTCTGCTATGGGATTATTAGCTAATGACCAAGAATTCATTGACGCTCTTAAAGAGGTCTCAACATGGGGAATGGGCCACTGTCTACGTAGACTATTTTCATGCATGATAATCTCAAATAACATGTCTCGCCCTGATTTAGTTTGGAAAGAAACCTGCAATATTCTCTCGGAAGATATCTTATATTATCAGAGACAAAGGCTTCAAATGCAAGGTACACATTGAAATGTATCAACTACTACTTCTTACTACATAATTACTTAATGTTTTATTTATGTATTTTCTACGCATCTATTGATTTTTCTGTGAACCAATAAACATCACTAGCGCTATCATTGCATCTGCGAGCTGTTAGTTTAAAGATTCCATGTAGCTATTGCTATAACACTTTATATATTGTTAACTAGGTGATTCTATTAAAATTTTGTCTCAGATGAACACATATCAAATGGTTTCCACTTATGTATACTCATAAATGAAATTTATATTGTTGGATTATATCATTATAGTCAAATGTTCCGTGTAGTACCTGTAATTTTTAATTACTTCATTGTATATTGCATCTGTAAGCCTTTGTTATATTAATACTTTACCATTTTCATATGATTCTATAAATATTTCAATACAGTCTATGAAATAAATTCTTATACATTAAAAGAACTCCATGTATTTGCATAATTTTAAATGAAATGGTTCTACCTGCATGTTTCTGCACACTTCATATAATTTTCCATTAGTCCATGTTATGTTCTGTACATGTTGCTACACAGTTCTATGAAAAAACTGCATGTCTGTCATACATTTTTTATTATGATGTCTATAATGTAAATGAAAATTCATGTTTCTATCGAATGTGATATACTTTCAGTTTTTAAATGATCTAGTAGTCCCTGTAATGTACTGACAATGTTTCTGTGTATTTCTATGATACAAGTGAAGGCTTCTGCTGCTTTTGTAATTAAATTGTTCTCTAAATCTCTGCATGATTAACAAATTGATTGAAACGTTCTATTTTCTGTATGTCATGCAGTTTGAAATTTTGTCAATATATTTACTCCAAAAATTTAATTATACTTTCAGTCATAATATATGTCAGTTCTCTTTTTAATACTTTTGTGGAACCATCCTTCTTTCTAATTCTGAGCAATATATTGACATATTTCTAAGATACTATATGTATTTTCTCCAAAGCGATTTTACTTTTTCATTTCATGATATTCCATACTGCTATTTACTTACTCTACATTTTGTAATTCAATACTTACCATTCCATCCATCCACCCCTTTAAATATGTTCAATTTTTATATATATTTCACACTCACTGATGAAGAGAAGCACATGTTTTCTCTACAAGAAATAGATGACATTTTACGAAGCAACGTTAGATCTATTCAGTGTTTTCCCTCTATGCCTATTCCTGAATTTGTAATTGACACTCATACAAATCGTTCTATTACGGAAGAACTAAACTACAACAAAGAAGATCTTCGAAATGATTACATAACTTTACAGGGTATGCTTACCATTGAACAAAAAAATGTGATCAATGTCATTTTGTCTTCAATATCAACTGCGTGTGGGGGTTTCTTCTTCTTGCATGGATATGGAGGGACCGGTAAAACATTTATTTGGAGAGTACTCACATCTTTACTGCACTCAGAGGGCAGTATTGTTCTGGTAATAGCTTCAAGTGGAATAGCATCACTACTTCTTCCTGGTGGACGAATGACACATTCTAAATTTCATATTCCAATATCTATTAATGAGCAATCTATTTGCAATATTCAACAAGGGAATGAGTTATCACAACTATTACATGTTACAAAACTGATTATTTGGGATGAGGCATCCATGGTTCACAAGTACTGATTTGAGGCTCTTGATCGTACCCTTAGATATATAATGACAACAAAAAATGTCAACGCTGCATCTTTACCGTATGGAGGTATCACAGTTGTATTGGGTGGAGATTTCCATAAAATATTACCAGTTATACTAGGTGGTAACCGAAATGATATTTTTTTTGCAAGTATTAAGTCATCATATCTTTGGCAACGATGTACAGTCTTAACTCTAAAAAAAATATGCGATTGCATTCTGGGGCTGCCAATAATGATTCAGATGACTTACAAACATTTTCAAAGTGGGTTTTATATATTGGTGATGATAACACTAGACATCCTAATGATGGTGAATCAATAATTCATATTCCATCAAATTATCTTCTAAAATCATCTGATAATGCATTGGCATCAATTGTTGACTTCACATATCCTGCTTTCATAGATCATTACAATGATGTATGCTTTCTAAAGGACAGATCGATTCTAGCTCTAACACGTGATGTTGTTAAAGAAATCAATGACTACATGCTATCTCTCACAAATTCTGAAAGCAGAGACAACTTCAGCTCAGATAGTGTTTGCAATGTGAGTTTCGATTCTGATAGGATAGAGAATATATACACCTCTGAGTATTTAAATGGTATTAATATCTCTGGATTGGAAGCGCACAAAATTAGCCTGAAAATTGGAGTTCCTGTCATGTTGTTAAGAAATGTGGATCAATCAGTTGGTCTGTGTAATGACACTCGCATGATTGTTACACACTTGGGAGACCATGTCATTGGAGCAAAAATTTTAACTAGCTGTCATTCGGGGTACTGTGCATTCATTCCAAGATTAACTATGACACAATCTGATGATAGATGGCCTTTCAGATTACAAAGAAGGCAATATCCTTTGATAGTATGTTATGCTATGACTATTAATAAGAGTCAAGGATAATATTTATCTTCAGTTGGGTTATTTTTACGCAGCCCTGTGTTCTCACATGGTCAATTATATGTGGCTGTTTCTAGGGTCACCTCACCGAATGGTTTGAAAATAATAGTTGCAGATAGCTATAACACAGCTGATGATTGCACACACAATATTGTCTATAAAGAAATATTTGATAACCTATCATAGGTATCAATTAAATTTAACTATTCATATTTTAATTTTTTTATATAATACAGTCTCTGTAACTCTAATGCTTCTTTATGTTATGATTTAGTTATCTTTCTAAAGTAACTGTAAATGTACAAAATAAAACAATTATGTCCAGATCAATAACCCCATTGTCTGATATTTCTCCTGAGTCAAATGAAACTCTAAAGATACATGTTCGTGTGTTGAACATTTGGTGCAATTCTTCATAAAAAAACTCCAATAATGTCGTTGCTATCGATTTCGCACTTGGAGATATATAGGTATGTGTTTCTAACAACACCTTATTTTTAAAAACATACTGTATAGAAATATGTTCAATTACATCTATGTCTTCTATCAAATATTATATCTCTATTACAACCACTATTATATTTACTATTTTTAGGGAACAAAGGTACAATGTTTAATTACGAACCGTCAGCTTATCTCTAAGTTCAAAGATCTTCTGCGTGAAGGATTATGCTATTACATTCAAAACTTTAAAATTGCTCTGAATCAAGAATTTTAATGGGAAACTAGACATGCATGCCGATTACTGTTCACATCAACAACATTTCTTCGTCCTTCTGATGCACAACTCCTACTATTCAGTTTTAATTTCACTTCATTTAATGACATTTCTCAAAGGAATGTACCTGAAGATAACCTAATAGGTATACTACTGATTAGCCAATAAAAACAAATATTTTTATTACATTTTAAGGGTATTAAATGTTCATTTTTGATCTTATGGGTCTGAGTTAGTGGATTTTAATTTTGAACATCCATTCTCATCATTTGTGCACTTCATGCCTAATATGCACCAATTTAGGCCCAATGTTTCATCTGATTTTAAAGAATTTAACTATCCATATTTTAATTTGATATTTTTGTAAATGGATATAAACTTAAATATTAACATTTTTCATTTAGGGATCAATGGAGGATTCATAAATAATGATGAGGATTTTTGGCGAAGAAAGGAAACAATTCTGGAGAAGGCAGATTGAATATCTCCCACTGATAGGACTGTGGGTACCACAATACAAGCCCAATGAAGTCCAAAATTTATAGGAGACTAGAAAAAATATAGGGTAACAAATAATTATTCTGAAGCTAGTGCTAATTCGTCCTCAATAGTTGTGATTAAGGCGGCCCAAGTTGAAGATTTAATTTTGGGCCAGATTCTGCGACCCAGAAAAACAGACCACTATTTCAATCATATCTCCCTAAACACAAAATATTTTGGGCTAAAATTTTACAGGGTGTTAGGTAACATCCTGGGATTAATTTAAGTATTCTAGGGCCCACTCAAATTCGTCATTCTAGAAGGTCCTTTAGGCGCGTCTTTACGGTGGATGCAAGCTGGATGCAACTTCGGGGTAAGAAGTGGAAAAGTCTCTCATCATTAATGTTCCCCCCACCTTTCCCCAACATAATTAATTAAAGACACATGTGATGTTGGGGGCTCAGCCAATGCTTCATTTTTTCCTATTTAAGTTAGTAGTGGTGGTGGATTTAGGGATGTTGGGTGCTTTCTTTTCATTGTAATGTTATTATGCCAATTTGCCTTTGTAATGTTCTTCCTTCTCATGTAAGTTGTTCGAATCACCTTAGTCTTCAATAAAAGTTCTTCTTCTTCTCTTTTTCTGTTCTTCTCCTTATCAACTTGATACCGTTGCCTCAATGTGTGAATTTATTCACACTAAACCTTGTGATTTTGTTCACACAACGGTGGAGTGATCGTTATTTTTGTTGTTTTTACTTCTTCAATTCCACCCTCATAAGTCTACTTTTCGCTTCCGTTGAGAACTTGTCATCAATGGAGGGCTAGATATTTTATGGGTTGATCCAAGGGAGTAGCAAGGGGCTAGATTGAATGTTATTTCTCATGCCCTAAATGTTATTAATTTCTTTTAATTGAGTTTCTTTCATTCAATGATTTTTATTCTTCCTCTTCATTATTGAATTTATTCACCCCACTTTCATGTGCTAATTACATCCTTTACCTTGGAGTGCTCATGAAAATGATCATACAAGTGTATAGGTGATTATCATATGTTTTGAAGGTGTTTAATCAGTAAGTGATGAGGTTATTTTGAATTCATTGCATGAATCCTTCTCTAATTAATGAAATTAAAATCGTAAAAAAAGGAATTCATTCAATTCACCCCGAGCAATAACCTAGGATCAACTTATTTTCTCATAATTTGAATTCACATAGATCTTTTAGTGCTCTTTCAAAAAAATCTAAAATCAACCCAAGTTGGCCACTTCATAGCCAAAAATCCATCTCTTTTTATTGAGTGTCTAAAGGTTCTTCTTAGGTCTCTGAGGATTCGACAACCCAAGCTACACTACAAGCGACCGCTTGACCCTTAAAACTTGGGTAAATTTGGGCGCAACCAAATTTTGGCGCTGTTTCTAGGGACCAAGTAAGTTCCTTAGACAAAAACCTTCTTTCCTCACCCCCATTCTTCTATTCTCACCCAAGATCTCTTATCTTTTCCCTTTCTCGCTTTTTTTTTGGCGCATGTCCGCCTTCACTCGCGATAACTCAAACAGACTAGTTAGGGTGGAAAGTCATAGGATAGGGGAGTCAAGTACACCATTGAATCCTATCCTTCCTAATACCCTAGAGTTAAATATTGAGTCAATTTCAATGGAGGGTCTTCAAAGAAACCAACTCATAAACCCGGGCGGGAACCAAAATGAAAATCCAAATGAGGCAGCCCCAAATTTGGGGAATGCAGTCGATCAAACCATGAATGACTACCTTACACCTACCTGGACCAATGAACCCTCTTGCATTAGGCATGCTGCCCTAGGAGATGCCCACTATGTCTTTAAACCTCATTTCCTAAACCACCTTCCAACCTTCCATGGGATGGAGTCAGAAATGCCTTACCTTCATGTCAAGGAGTTCAATGACATTGTTGAAACCATGTGCTCACCACATCAACTTGAATCAGCTAAGATGAGGCTCTTTCCTTTCTCACTTAAGGATTGAGAAAAGAACTAGTTAAATAATCTGAGACCTTCATCAATCCACACTTGGAACCAACTGCAAAGAGAATTTTACAAAAAATACCCCCCCATCACAAAACCATTGCACTAAAAAAGAGCATTCAATTTTTTTTGAAAAAGAGGGAGAGTCATTTTATGAAACATGGGAGAGGTTCAAAGACACCCTAAACATGGTTCCACACCATGGTTTTTCTATTCCTGAACAAGTAAGAATTTTCTATGAAGGTTTGGGCCCGGGGAACAAACAATTCATTGACATGATGTGTAATGGGACCTTTAAAAACAAATCCCCAAATGATGCTTACGAGTATCTAGAAATCCTTGCTGAACAAAACCAAACATGGGGAACATCACCTTATTCCGAAAAGCCTCAAAGAACTACTGGAATGCATACACTTAGGGAAGTGTAAAGCCTTATGGAAAAACTTGCAGCACTCTCTAGGAAGGTTTAAGAGATAGACCATAGGAAAATCAATGAAATCCAAACTGTAGACCTTGTTTGCACAATCTGTGACAAACATGACCACAAAACAGACAACTGCCCAACCATTCCATCCATCAAGGATGTTCTTTTAGGAGGACCACCTACTGAAGTCAATTCCCCAAACTTTCAAAAGCCTCAATACCCAAACACATTCAACCCAAGGTATAATGACCACCCAGGCTTCCGATGGAAAGATAACCAACAACCTAGCCAACCACAAGGACCAAACCTCTACCCTACACAAAATTTTCAAAACCATAACCAATTCCAACCACAACCAGTCCAATACCAACATCCTCCAGTCCAATACCAACAACCCATACAACAACAAAAGTATCCCCCTGGGATAACCCAACCAACACAAACCCCTTCCCAATCTGTCCCTCTCCCAATCCTTGAACAACTGTAAAAACAAATAGAAAGGATGAACTCAAAAGTCTCGTCCCTTAAACAAGAACTTCAAACCATCAAAACTGGAAAGGCACCCATGCCCACACAGGCCATTCCACAACAAACATCAAGGGGGGTGGGGCAAGTTGCACTCAAACAACTCATGAACAACTAAAGGCTGTGACAGTTTTGAGAAGTGGGAAATCAATTGAGAAACCTGAACAAATAGTTCAAAACCCACCTGAAGATTCAAAATCTAATGAAAATTCAAATGAAACACATGAACAAACTGAAGATACTAATAAAAATGTGAAAGAAACAACTCTTCAAAAAACAACCCCACAACCTGCCCCATTTCCTCAACGCATGAGGGGGAAAACCAAGCCTGAATTGATTGAAACATCGAGGGAAATATTCTCACAAGTCAAGTTGAACATTCCACTCCTCGATGCCATTAAAACCATTCCTGCATACTCAAAATACCTTAAGGACCTCTGCACATTTAAACGGAAATTATCACATAAGAACCAAGTCCTTCTAGCAGCAAATGTTAGCACAACAATCCAAGGAACCCTTCCTCCAAATATGAAAGACCCGGGATGCCCTTACATAAATGTTGAACTAGGAGAGAACAAAGTTTTCAAAGCCTTGTGTGATCTAGGAGCCAGTGTGAACCTCATTCCTTATGCTATGTATTGTCAGTGAGGGCTCGAAGAACTCCAACCCACATCTGTCACTCTTCAACTTGCTGATCGTAGTATTCGAGTTCCAAAGGGGATCTTAAAGGATGTTTTGGTGAAAGTTGAAAATTTTATTTACCCAGCTGACTTCATTGTTCTAGACAATCACCCAAGCTTAGGTCCTAGGGAGCAAACCCCAATCATCCCTGGTCGTCCCTTCCTTGCAACAATCAACTCTGTTATCCGAGTCCGAAATGGGAACATGACCATCACCTTTGGAAACATGAGTCTAGACTTGAACATCTACAATGAAAACTCTCAAATTGGGGATGATGAAGAGATCCATGAGGTTAATTGGATAGGTAGTGTTGATAGTGAACTCAAGGAACATCAAGGAATTACCTAAGGATGTTTAAGTCAAGAAGAGATTGATTTTCTTTGTTCACATGAGGGAAATTTGTCTCCTTGGCTTGAATCTCTTTCATATTGCTCTATTGATGATTTTATAGAATCACCAATCAATGATACCATGGGTGAAATCAATAACATAGAGTCCATATCCCTTCATGAAACTACTCTAGATAATTTAGTGGATGAAAATTCTCTTCACAAGGAACCAATTTTGTCAAGAAATGTGAACAAAGAAACTGAGTTCAATACAAAGTCTCATCCTTTCTTGGAAAGTGATAACCACTCTGATCTTGAATTTAAGGTTTTACCTTCATCACTCAAGTATGCGTTCTTAGGGGACAATCAATCCTTTCATGTTGTCATTTCTTCCTCTCTTAAATCCAATCATGAGAGGATGCTTCTAGATGTCCTTAGGAGACACAAGAAAGCCATTGGATGGACCCTCTCAGATATTCCTGGGATTAGCCCACTTATCGGGACTCATAGAATTGTTCTAGAATTCGATTCAAAGCCATGTCGTCAACCTCAGCGGTGACTCAATCCTAATATCATGGAAGTAGTGAGAAAAGAACTTTTGAAATTGTTAAAAGCTGGTATCATCTATCCTATAGCCGAGAGTGAGTGGGTTATCCCAATCCATGTGGTTCCAAAGAAGGCTGGAATCACAGTAATAACCAATAATGATGGAGAGATGCTTCCAACAAGGGTTAGTAGTGGATGAAGAGTCTGTATTGACTATAGGAAGCTCAACTCTTGTACCAAGAAAGACCATTTCCCCTTGCCCTTTATAGATCAAGTCCTCAAGAGAGTGGCAGGTCATCAATTCTACTGCTTCCTAGATGGATTCTCAGGGTATAATCAAATCGAAGTCTCTTTAGAGGATCAAGGAAAAACGACCTTCACTTTTCCATTCGACACTTTTTCCTTCAAGCGCATGCCCTTTGGGTTATGTAATGCCCCTGGTACCTTCCAGCGGTGCATGATGGGAATCTTCTCAGACATGGTGGGGGATTTTTTAGAGGTCTTCATGGACGATTTCTCCATATTTGGGGATACTTTTGAGGGATGCCTTCTAAATGTTGAAAAAGTTTTTTCAAGGTGTGAGGATAATAATCTCATACTAAATTGGGAAAAATGCCATTTCATGGTAAGGGAAGGACATGTTCTAGGTCATCTGGTATCTGGTAGAGGGATTGAAGTTGATAAAGCTAAGGTTGACATCATTCGTCACCTTCCCTCTCCTAAAACTGTTAAGGAAGTAAGGTCCTTCTTAGGACATGCTGGTTTTTATAGAAGGTTCATTAGGAATTTCAGCTCTATTTCTCAACCACTTTGTGCTCTATTGGTAAAAGATGCTCCATTTTATGGACAGAAAGCTGTGAGGAATCATTATCTACACTCAAGTCAACTCTTATATCTCCACCTATCATGCAATCTCCAAATTGGAAACTTCCTTTCGAGCTCATGTGTGATGCAAGTGACTTCGCTGTAGGAGCAGTCTTAGGACAACGATGTGAGAAAACTCCATGTGTAATGGCTTATGCAAGAAAATCTTTAAATGATGCACAAATAAACTACACCACCACTGAGAAAGAGCTTCTTGCTGTTGTCTTTGCTTTAGAGAAATTCAGGTCTTATCTCTTAGGATCACCCATCATTGTCTTCACTGACCATTCAACCCTAAAATACCTTTTCCAAAAACAAGATTCCAAGGATAGATTGATTAGGTGGGTCCTTCTTCTTCAAGAGTTTGATTTAAACATTAAGGATAAAAAGGGTGTTGAAAATGTTGTAGATGATCACCTCTCTAGTATGGAATTCAAAGACAACTCACACCACCTCTCTGTGTTTGATTCATTTCCCGATGAGCACCTCTATTCAGTGAGTGATTGCCCTTAGTATGCTGACATAGCAAACCATTTGGTGATGGGTGACATTCCAAAATTCCTAGGGACCCAAGCTAAGAGGAAATTCCTTTTTGATATCAAACACTACGTGTTTGATGACCCTTACCTCTTCAAGTTATGTCCTGATCAAATCATCAGGAGATGTGTTCCCGAGTCTGAGCAAGAGTCCATTCTAAAATTTTGTCATGGAGAGGCATGTGGAGGCCACTTTTCTACAAATAAAACCACTGAAAAGGTCCTCCAAAGTGGTTTATACTTTCCGAACCTCACTAAGGATTCCTTCCAATACTGCAAAAGTTGTCCTCAGTGTCAGCAATTAGGATCCATTTCCAAAATAAATCAAATGCCCCTCACTCCCATTCTAGTCGTTGAAATCTTTGATTGTTGGGGAATTGATTTCATGGGACCCTTTACAAACTCTAAGGGATACCTCTACATCCTCTTAGCTGTTGATTACGTCTCAAAATGGGTTGAGGCCATTCCCACCAAGACTAATGATCATCAAGTTGTGATCCGATTCCTAAAAGAGCATATCTTTTCTAGATTTGGAATTCCGAGGGCTATAATCAGTGATCGTGGAACCCATTTCTGTAATCTCCCATTCTCTTCACTCATTTCTAAGTATGGAATTTCTCATAAAGTTTCCACTGCATACCATCCTCAAACCAATGGTCAAGCTGAGTTAGCAAATAGGGAGATTAAGCAAATTCTTGAAAAAACTGTCAACCCCTCTAGGAAAGATTGGTCTGAGAAACTCTTGGATGCTCTTTGGGCATATCGTACAACATTCAAAACCATCCTAGGAATGTCACCATATAGGTTGGTTTATGGAAAATCATGCCATTTACCTGTTGAAATTGAGCATAAGGCATTTTGGGCAATCAAAAAAATGAATTTCGACATTTCTTTAGCCGAAGAAAAGAGGAAGTTAGATCTTAATGAACTTGAGGAACTTAGGATGGAGGCTTATAAAAATTCAAGGATAAATAAAGATAGAGTTCAAGCCTACCAATCTAGGAATATCAAAGTTAAACAATTTGAACTGGGAAAATGTGTGCTCTTGTATAGTTCAAAACTTCATTTACACCCGGGAAAGTTAAGGTCTAGATGGTCAGGTCCATTCATAGTGCATCATGTGTACCCCCATGGGGCAGTAGAGATTCAGGATCCCACAAGTGGTAACATTTTTAAGGTCAATGGTCATAGGTTAAAACCATTCATTGAATCATTCAATAAACAGGAAATAAAGGTAGAGTTAACAGAGCCAACCTATGAACCAGGAAAGAATTGATAGATTTAGGATCCATGTCGGGCTAACGATGTTAAACAAAAATGTTGCACGGGAGGCAACCCGTGGTCTTCAGGTTTCTAATCTTTATGAATCATTTTTTTTCTTCTTTCTTTCCTTCTTCTTCATTTTGTTATTTAAATATATATATATATATATATATATATATATATATATATATATAGACTGTTGACCTGTTCTTCTTTTATGAGTAAGGATGGGTACGAAAGGGGAGCATCGTATTCACCTGTGTCACGTGGTGTGATCCATGAGTAATACCTTACCTAGAAAATATGAAGAAGACAATGTATCATCAGTTTATTTTATATTTTTGTTTTTGTTGGTATTTAAAAAAAATAGATTGTTGACTTGTTCTTCTTTTATGAGTACGGATGGGTATGAAAGGGGAGCACCGTATTCATCCGTGTCACGCGGTGTGATCCTTGAGTAATACCTTACCCAGAAAATATAAAGAAGACAATGTATCATCAGTTTATGTTATTTATACTTTTTTTTAGGTTAAAAAAAATACAAAAAATACATATATTAAAAAAAAATTAAGGCATGTCATAGGTCATTGGGAAAAGTTGGTCAAAACCGTCCGAGCCATTGGGAGATAAACCAGAACTGAAGGGAGACATGGGAATGCATTTTCAACATCAACCATTAGGTGACTTCATTCCACAATTTTCATTTTCAATGTCTTTGTTGAACTTCTATCCTGCCACTTCTATGTTTCAATTCTTTAAACACTGGGGACAGTGTATTCCAAGTTGGGGGGGAGATGAAAATGTGTGGAAGGAAAAATGCCATTAACCTTGAACATGATAACACACATTACAAACTCTGAAATTGGATATCAAATAATTTTGAATGCCTTGATTCTGATTTTAATGCAAGTTTATGTTCATGTACATAGTTATTGGAAAGTGCGGTTGTCTAATGTGATTTTTCACTGTTATATTTTCATCCATTTAATAAAAAAACACAATGCACATCCTATAGATTGTGGGGTTTTAGTTTAAGATCTTGGGGACCCATAATAAATGGCATAGGTTTGGTGATCATTTTAATTTTAACATGAGTATTAAAAAAAAATCAAAAAAAAATTCAATTGCGCGTAGAGCAATGGATTGTCCTAATGTGTGGCTTTCGGCACTTGGGGATCACAACTCCATAGTTGTCTGGCCCAGAGTTGGGAATTTTATCTCTATTTGTGGTAATTTTAATTTGTTTTTGATTGAGTTAACTCGAGATGATGCCCGAGTATGTGAGCTTCACTTGGTTCCCTAAGGTCTTTGAGCCTGGGAGTCATCGGCAAAGTCTTGCTACATGGGTTGACTCGATTGAGTTCAATTTAAATTACCATGGAAAAATTGCAAAAAAAAAACCAAAAAAAAAATAAAAAATAAAAAAATGAGTACTCATCTTATTATTAAAATTTGATTGCTCCTAGCGCTTCCATCTTTTCTCCCTCGAATGGAAATGAACCCCCATGTCTATTGTGACGCACAACACTTCATCATGCTTAATTGAATTTGGATGAAATATGGCAATGAATTTGAACAAAGGAATGGGCTTGGGCTTGAGATATGACTATGGAAATAGATTTTTTTTAAATTATTTTGATGGGTTTCATAATTGTTTGGTATGTGATCTTTGGGTGAGAAATGTGTATTAAAATGTTTTTAGAAAAGGTCATTTGAATTTTATTTTTGTGAGATATATTTTGCTCGGGACTAGAAAAACTCAAGTTGGGGGGTGTGATTAACCAATAAAAACAAATATTTTTATTACATTTTAAGGGTATTAAATGTTCATTTTTGATCTTATGGGCCTGAGTTAGTGGATTTTAATTTTGAACATCCATTCTCATCATTTGTGCACTTCATGCCTAATATGCACCAATTTAGGCCCAATGTTTCATCTGATTTTAAATAATTTAACTATCCATATTTTAATTTGATATTTTTTGAAATGGATATAAACTTAAATATGAACATTTTTCATTCAGGGATCAATGGAGGATTCATAAAGGATGATGATGATTTTTGGCGAAGAAAGGAAACAATTCTGGAGAAGGCAGATTGAATATCTCCCACTGATCGGACTGTGGGTACCACAATACAAGCCCAATGAAGTCCAAAATTTATAGGAGACTAGAAAACATATAGGGGAACAAATAATTCTTCTTAAGATAGTGCTAATTCATCCTCAATAGTTTTTATTAAGGCGGCCCAAGTTGAAGATTTAATTTTGGGCCAGATTCCGTGACCCAGAAAAACAGACCACTATTTCAATCATATCTCCCGAACCAAAAAATATTTTGGGCTGAAATTTTACAGGGTGTTAGGGAACATCCGGGGATTCATTTAAGTCTTCTAGGGACCACTCAAATTCGTTCTTCTAGAAGGTCCTTTAGGCGCGTCTTTCCGGTGGATGCAAACTGGATGCAACTTCGGGGCAAGAAGTGGAAAAGTCTCTCATCATTAATGTTCCCCACACCTTTCCCCAACATAATTAATTAAAGGCACATGGGATGTTGGAGGCTCATCCAAGGCTTCATTTTTTCCTATTTAAGGTATTAGTGGTGGTGGATTTAGGGATGTTGGGTGCTTTCTTTTCATTGTAATGTTATTATGCCAATTTGCCTTTGTAATGTTCTTCCTTCTCATGTAAGTTGTTCGAATCACCTTAGTATTCAATAAAAGTTCTTCTTCTTCTCTTGTTCTGTTCTTCTACTTATCACCTTGATACCGTTGCCTCAAGGTGTGAATTTATTCACACCAAACCTTGTGATTTTGTTCACACAACGGTGGAGTGATCGTTATTTTTGTTGTTTTTACTTCTTCAATTCCACCCTCATAAGTCTACTTTCTGCTTCCGTTGAGAACTTGTCATCAATGGAGGGATAGATCTTTTATGGGTTGATCCAAGGGAGTAGAAAGGGGATGGATTGAATGTTATTTCTCATTTCCTAAATGTTATTAATTTATTTTAATTGAGTTTCTTTCATTCAATGATTTTTATTCTTCCTCTTCCTTATTGAATTTATTCACCCCACTTTCATGTGCTAATTACATCCTTTACCTTGGAGTTCTCATGAAAATGATCCTAAAAGTGTATAGGTGATTATCATATGTTTTGAAGGTGTTTAATCAGTAAGTGATGAGGTTAGTTTCAATTCATTGCATGAATCCTTCTCTAATTAATGAAATTAAAATCGTAAAAAA
The DNA here is from genome assembly GCA_963277665.1 of Viscum album. NCBI lineage: Eukaryota > Viridiplantae > Streptophyta > Magnoliopsida > Santalales > Viscaceae > Viscum > Viscum album. The sequence continues at coordinate 32,816,420 of OY728133.1, forward strand.
AGGAATTCATTCAATTCACCCCGAGCAATAACCTAGGATCAACTCATTTTCTCATAATTTGAATTCACATAGATCTTTTAGTGCTCTTTAAAAACAATCTAAAATCAACCCAAGTTGGCCACTTCATAGCCAAAAAATCTATCTCTTTTTATTGAGTGTCTAAAGGTTCTTCTTAGGTCTCTGAGGATTCGACAACCCAAGCTACACTACAAGCGACCGCTTGACCCTTAAAACTTGGGTAAATTTGGGCGCAAACAACTACCATTATAGTGCATTTATATACTTTTGTATTCAATATTTATAGAGTCATCAATATAGTGTTTTCCAAATCAATCTAACTCCTCTTCATTGTTATTCTTTCTGTGTTCTATGGTTTAGAAATCATTGGGCTTCTGAGATACTCCCAATCACTATAATCAATGGGAAATTCAAACCTTAGGATGCAGATTCTTCTTGAGGATGAGAAGTGCTTTAAATTTTGTATTACTGTGACATTGTAACTTTATATGACATTAACAACCAGTGCTAATTTTTCCCTTACAGAGGTCTACAGGTTCAATGCAGCTTATGGGGCATTTATGCCACTGAAATGTTAGCTTATTTGGATCAACGAAAAGACTCACGTAACATTTTGATCTTACAACTCGTCCAGGTTAAAAATTAAGCAGTATAATATCTGTCCACAGTTTACAAATTTTCTGTTTGTAGATCAGTTGTTTTTATATGTATCTTCAACATTAGGTTGACTAAAATTGTTCGCATATACTGTACATGAACTGTTATTGTGACAACTACTATTCAAGCAACAAAGATTTTGTACAACCTGTACATTGCAGAAGTTGACAGTTTTAGAAACAGGTTTACTGTGTACTGTTAATATGTCATAGATTTAGTTCTCTGTTATTCGTTCTTCATAGCTATAAAAAATTATATGACGACTATTTATTTTTTTCCTATAACGAATGTCTCCAGGTTTGGGTTCATATTGCCATCCCAGTTACAGAGTCCACCATCAACTATTCCAGACCCCACTACAGAAGTACTATATTGGAGTAAAAAAAATACATTTCTGATGTCAAAAACATTCAACAGGTAATAACTAAGTATTTACTTTTAATATGTCAATTTTCAGTTACTGTTACTTTAAACTTATTATTTGTTTTATTAAAAATTATGTACTATACACCTTCTATTTTAGCCTACAAGATGCTTAATTTCAGCAACAGTACAAAAGATTCAAAGCACCCACAGTGGTTTTATGAGTCTTGTGACTCTTGCATGAAAAAGGTTCATAGTTTAGATGGAAGATTATGGTTCCACAAATGAAAGTTATCTCCTAATACTACCACTGCCAGGTCAACAACTCTTTGATTTGTAAACTGTTTGACAATTCAACTCGGTGGTACTGATGGAATACACTTTCTTCCGCTGATTTTGCTTTCTTAAAAACACAATGAACAGATTTAGGGTACAACTCATAGTTGCATATAATACAGCCTCATTTTCAGTTGTTATGTTCGACAAACAAGTTATGCAGTTCATACATGAAACAACTGAAAAGTTAAGAGCTGCTCTGATATAGGTAGGAGCATCTTTTTATAACATCTAACCTTATTTCTACTATATGAAAACTAACAGCTGTTATCATTTTTAAATTAGGACGATGATGAGTTTGGTTTCCCTCCTCAGTTGTAAGTATTCAAGTCAAAGAATTTATTATTCTCAATTTATGTAACTACTTTCAATATTCAAAACCGTTATTGTTCATTTGAACAAAATAGCTACAAAGTTCTTTCTATCAGTGATAATGAAATGTTCATTCGTAGCTTCAGTGAAACCTTAGACCAAAAAGAGGTAATAAATTTCAGCACTCTCAACATACTATACCACTATTTATATCAAACTTATTTGTTCTCTTTCTGAAAACACAGACACATCAGAACAGTGGGTCTTCAGAGTTGGGTAGTGGGATTGAAAATATGCCGGTGCGTAACATTTAGAATATTTCAATTACTGTAAACCAAAACATGATACACTATGGTCTAATACTCTTTTCTACTTTCCCTTATAGATACATCATGATGCTGGGGGTTCTACTTCTTACGGTAGCTCAGGAGTAGATGTATTGGTCTCAGAGGTCTCATCTACTCAAGTAAAATAATCTTTCCTAGATTAACTATTATAATATTTCCAGATTTATCGACTGACAGTCATTCTTATTATAAAATATTTTATTCCGTTTCACCAATTACACATCTCTTTGATGGTTACCTACATATTAATGTGCCATTTTTTCATCATGTAGAAAAACCTCCTATCTGATTTTGAAATTGAAGAACAGATTCAACATAATCTGTAGAAATGCGAGGACACCCCGCGACCATCAAGTCATTGTACTCACCTCAACGTGCCAACAATGAAAAAATTCAACAGGGGGACTGACTGCAGCAACTAACTGCTTATCCTTGGTTATATCGAGGATGAATAATGCACATTTTCTGGACACCATATAAAGTCTACAGGACTTGGATTCTGATATTGACAATCTGGATCCCTGTGTCTACTGTGAAACTTTTTTGTAGTACTAAAACAACATTTCATTTTTCATACCCTGATTCTGGAAATGACAGACTATCTGTTTGTTTGATGACATTGAAACTTTGTTATGTTACCCTTTCATTACTCATTCGCTATATCTGTGTTTTAATCTTTCTTTTACTTCAACTGTATATAAATTATTTTTCTATATTCTTTCATATTAAGACAATGTTAAAATCCACATATGTCATTTAAATTTTACTATAAAACAGACATAGAAAAATATTTGTGCTTTTAAAGGTGTAGTTGATCATTAGACAATGTTCATTAGTCAACCAGACTAATCTCATACAGGTATAGCTTACATTATTCATTTTCCCTCATCCATGTATCTGTGTATCTCTGTTTATGTTTAAGCAGATTTAAGTTGCAGACACTCTTACTAATCTCATACATGTATACTTATCTTGGCTCTATTCATACAGGTACATCTAACGTTTTATAATATCCTACATCCATCTATGTCTGTATTTCATTTTATGGTGAAACATTTTTTAGTTGCAGTTGGTCTTACTACCAAATGATGCATTCAATTTTATTACATCATTCCTACCAAAATTCATGCAGGTATACCATAGATTTGTCATTTCCCTATATCAATGTATGTGTGTATTTCTGTTTAGGCACTCTTACTACCTCTAAATGTGTTCAACTTCATTACAGTGTTCTTGAATCTAATCATGCTTCTATAGGTTACTTATTTCATTTTACCACATCCATGCATGTGGGTATATCCGTTTATGTTGAATCAGAATTAGAAGCATGTATTCTTACTATCTCTATAATTTTGAATATTTAAATGAATTTTTTCATTTTTTGAATATACTTTTCAATTAACATTTTCAATTATAAACAAAACATGCTAAACAAGTTTGGGAAGCCCAGTCTTTCCATTTTTTAATCAATTTCATGAAATTGTATTTCTTTACGATTTGATAAAACAGACAACATTATTTTCATATTCATTTTATCATTTCATGGGATGAACATGAAACCTGTGTACCTTTAGGAGTATATTGGAACACTGATGCTGGGTATGTTAAAACAACTACAGATATTTCTTCTACTCAGGTCACAGTGAAGATGATATTCAGGATGGATTTGTTATTTTTGATTTTCCTCTTTCTTTTAGGTACCAATTGTAGTCTTTGACTGATTTGCCTCTTTCTTTGACTGTTTCATTGATTTTTTGTCTTTCTATGCACAACTTTGAAGACCTACATTGGATGTTTGGTAATCTGGACCTTGATGCTTCATTGTACCTGTATTACCCTCATTCTGCTATGATTTTCTGGACTTAATCTGTCCTGTATATTGCTTTTGATATGTCTTTATTTTTAAGTAGTAGTGTGTGATCTGATGCTGAGGGACTGCCTTCCTTTTATTTGATCCATGCTTGGATATTTGACAAACACACTACTTGATTGGTGATCTTGGTGTTTCCTTGTACTACTTTTGGATTGGAGAAGATTTCTCATGATGATTTGAACAGGTCTGATCACTTTTGTACTACTTTTTAGTATGTTGTGTGGGTTTCAGCATCATTTTGTGAAGCTATGTTGGGTTTTTGAATCCTGTTTTTCTATGTACTACTTGCCATTCTATTTGAGCTTTCTTGAAGCAGTTTTAGGCATCTGTTTTCCTGCTCTATGTAGATGCTAGTTCTGTTGTTATAAAACCCCTGAAGCAGTTTTTATCTCTTAAGGATGGATCATCCTCTACAATGAAGGCTGGTAGTTTTTATCTCTTAAGGATGGATCATCCTTTCAAGGTTAGTTTCAGAATCTATAAGCACTGATGAGGAGATGTCAGTGTTAAATTATATTTAATCATGGGTCTGTTTCTTAAAACATCAAATCCAGTAAGATGCTTTTTTCAATTGTTTCTTTATTATCAGTATGTGATATTCCGTGTTGTTTCTGGAGTTTTACATTTAGGTAACATTGAATTTCTGAAAGTGGAGTAAATGGACTCATCAAATACAAAGGATTGAATGTTCATGTTTCATCTAAATACAGCTGCATAGCTTTTCATGTAAGTTGTTGTTTTAGTATGCATACCACCTGTTGTCACCACCATTGATTTATTGATGGAAATTTGACTTTTTAATTAAATTTCTTCAGGTGTTACCCACAGGCTCTTCCATATTCACTCTGCAACTATATAATTGTAACTCAAGATGAAACCATCACAATATGTTAGCATCTAAATACTGCATTTGTAAGCAGAGATGCATTGGCAGAAGTAGTTTACTCAAGGTTATTTCATTGCTAAGCTTAGTCTTTATTCATTTTCAATTTGTTTTTTAATGATCGTTATTTATAGTTTATGTTTTCATTCTTCATTGTGTTCCATTCTATGGCATCAAATTGTTATAAAGTTATAAATTGAAAAGTGTTTGCAGGATTGTGAATAGTACTTCTATTGCTCATCACCTAGATGAAAAGTCGGTAATCAGGGTACTTAATATATATGGGTTTGAACGTTTCAAGACAAACAGGTGATTAACTAGTTTGATTTTTGTTTGAATATGATAAAAATGAGTCCACTAGGGAGAAAATATGTCACAGTACTGTTAAATTTTTTCCCCATGCATTTGTTGTTGACTGTTTGGAGTGAAATTGTATAAAATGGAATGAAAATAGGAGAATTTATAGAAAAATACCATCTTCTATGCACTTACTGACAGCTGAAAATTAAAATATCATGATTACGTTTCTCTAGACAATGGTCATTTTGAGCATATTTACTCTTATTCACAAAATTTCCATGTTTACATGCATATATAGAGATACCTTCCTATCATCATTATGATGAAGATTTTACATTGGATTTTTAGGATTATTGTTATGTAGTTATGTTGTTACTGATAATTCAGTATATTTCTATGGGTTCTACCTTTAATATACTTTTAGAGTTGGACCTTTGTCAGTTATTAAGGGTTTCTTATAAAATCCATGATATATTTTACTTACAGTTCTTATTTTTTTTTATTACCATGCAGTTTTGAACAATTTTGAATCAATTTTATGAATGAGAAACTCCGACAACATTTTAATCAGGTTTGTTGGAAAATTAATTTAATACTCATTTGTGTTGGGTGGGTGGTTTTTGTAAAGTATCTATATTTTAATCTTTTTTTATGAGCTATGTTGAACTGTTGCAGGAAACGAATTTGCAATCAATCAACATCCAAAAGTGCTGGACCACCGCATCATTTTTTTGATTTCTCTATAGTAAAAATAATGTTTCATTCCATTAATATATAATTTATGACACATCATATTTTTTTATCTTTAAATCATGTTTTTTCCTTTTTATTCCTCTTCATATATCTGTCCAGACAATCTATTTTTTCTCCCAACTATTTGATGTTTCACTGTTTCAGTGTTTAAATTGCTTTGTCTTTAATCTGTTTTCTGTTTTTTGGTTTCTATGTCCACAAAATTATTTTAGATGTAGAACCATATGATTTAAAATAAAAATTAATATTCTCGTGCTTGTGCATGGGTGGAGTACTAGTTCTTACTAAAATTAGGAGGCGACAAAGAACGATTTTCATCTATTCAGAGTGGACAATTCAACAATCAATGACTCCTTTCTTGGATTCACCAAAACTGACATAATGTTCTTCAAAATTAGTTGTTTTATTCAAAAAATTCACCTACTCGAAGAAATGAAGACAAAATTTTATATAAAATTACAGGGATAATTTCTAGAAGCAGTTACTTTGATAAGAATATTTTGAAAGCATGCACCACAAATCAGAATGACAATAAAAGTTTCAGGACTGACATGCCAATGGAAACATTCTAGAATTCAGTTGATCTATGGATTCAACTACATATATCATCACAATATCCAACTGTTTATGAAAAATAGTTTTTATAAACAATGACGTGGGTGTCTACAATTGATACTTGTTACAATTGGTTCCTTTATGAATAAGTTTATAATGTTAACCTAAATGAAATTTTTTGAAGGTACCCTTCATTTCCAGTAATTGAAAGTATGAGAAATTCCAATTTATTTCCTCTGAATTTTAACTAGAAACTTGTTGTGCGATCCAACCACTAGGACCATTCCATGTCCATTTCCAATGGTAATTTCTAATTATTTTTTAGTATAAATTTTCACTTCCATTTTTCAGTTCCAAGTTGCACTGGTGGCAATTTCCATTGGTAATTTGCATAAAATCAAAGTGGAAATTTCCAATCAAAGTTTACAGTGGGAATTTCTATGCACTGAAAGTTTCTAATTGATTCTAAGAACTGACAGTGGATACTATAAAGTCAAATTACAGTTTAAAACTATCATACAATCATAGATTACATCAATATCAGCTTTATCAATATATTCATCCAAAAGACCAAATAACTATTTCCACCCTCTGTCTACTACCCACCCAAATGGTCTGAATTAAAGTGGAAATTTCTCCTTAGAGTCTATAGTGGGAGTTTTCAATGGAAATTTCCAGTAGGAATTCCCAGTGGAAATTTCTATGCACTGGAAGTTTCCAATTGATTTCAAGAACTGGCAGAGGTGACTACAAAATCAAATTACAGTCTAACAAATATCATACAATCAAAAATCAAATCTATATCATCTTTATCAATATGTTCATCCAGATCACCAAATAACCATTTCCACCTCCTCTCTACTGCCCACCCAAATGGTCTGAATCAAAGTGTAAATTTTCACCCAGAGTTTACAATGAGAGTTTCCACTGGAAATTTCCAATGATAATTCCCAATAGGAATTTATATGCATCAGAAGTTTCCAATTGATTCTAATAACTAAAAATGGTGACTACAAAATTAAATTATAGTCTAATAATTATCATACGATCACAGATCACATCAATACCAGCTTTATCAACATATTCATCCAGATCACCAAATAACCATTTCCACCCCCTGTTTACCATCCACCCAAATGATATGAATTAAAGTGGAAATTTCCACTCAGAGTTTACAGTGGGAGTTTCTACTAGAAATTTACAATGGGAATTATTATTGGAAATTTATATTCATCGTAAGTTTCTAATTGATTCCAATAACTAATAGTGGTGACTACAAAATCAAATTATAGTATAACAACTACCATACAATCACAAATTACATCAATATTAGTTTTATTAATATATTAATCACTACTAGAAAAGAAGGTTATACCAATGGTTCTAAACCATTGGTATAGCCTATACCAACGGTTCTCCAAACCGTTGGGTAGTAAGCCGTCAGGAAAGCCTTATACCAATAGTTTGATCTAAACCGTTGGTATATTGTTTTTTTAAATTTCTCCCAATGTATACCAATGGTTTATAACCGTTGGTACTGTATTTTTTGAGAATTATTATACCAATAGTTTTCAACCATTGGTAATGGTTCCAGAACACCTATACCAACAGTTCTAAACCGTTGGTATTGTGTTTTTCCAGAATTCCAGAACACCTATACCAACGATTCTAAACCGTTGGTATTGTGTTTTTACAAAATTCCAGAACACCTATACCAACGGTTCTAAACCGTTGGTATAGTGTTTTTCCAGAATTCCAGCACTCTTATACCAACAGTTTAAAACCGTTGGTATTGAGTTTTTCCAGAACTACTGCACAACAACCCCCTCTAGTAGCCCCTCCACTATGAACCTGCATAAAAAATATCACAAAAACCACATACAGACTTAAAAAAGTATAAAAAACACCTAAAATAACACAAAAAAAAACACATAAAACCATCAAACTCTTCCAACCATGTCATGTACTACAATTCCCTATTTTAATCTTCATATGACAACAATCATCCGGTAGTAATTCACCTCACCCCTGCACAACCCCCAAACCAGCACATCCCCCCCACCTCCCCATCAAATTCTAATAGGTAGAATATTATGAGAAATACCTATTAGAGTTGAATAAAAGTTTGAAATTGGCTCATATCCCATTTTTTTTCTTCTGATCCTAGATTTGGGTATGTAATGATTTGTGATGAATTTTTCATTGAACTTGTATTGTTTATAATATATAGTGAAAATGAATTTTCTTAGGAGTCTCTTCAGTTATGACCCCATGAGTGAAACTACCCAAATCATGAAAAAGAGTTTGCAACTATCATTGATGAGTGTAAATTTCAGTTGTATTCACTTAAAATGATGTCCTTTTGAAACAAAAGAGAGACTTTGAGTGGTGCCGTCCACACCATGCCTCAGATTGATGCGGTATTGACTCGTACACGTCACATATGACCCATGGATAATTTTCCTAAAGTTTCAACAGAATCCGAATGCGTTTGGTCAGTTTTCCGTATGCCAGTAGCTGTTTTCACTTAAAATCCTGTCCATTTCAAATAAAAGTGAGACAGTTTAAGTGGTACCGGCCACAACGTGACTCATATTGAGCCGAGGTTGACTCGTACATGTCACAAATGACCCATGGATACTTTTCCTAAAGTATCAATAGAATCTGAATGCATTTGGTCCGTTTTCTGTATGTCAGTTGTTGTTTTTACTTATATTATCTATTTCAAAGAAAAGTGAGACATTTTGAGTGGTGCCGGCCACACCGCGCCTCTAATTGAGGTGGGGTTGACTCGTACACGTCACAAATGACCTATGGATCGTTTTACTAAAGTATCAACACAATCTGAATGCGTTTGGTCGGTTTTCCGTATGTCATTTATTTTACTTAAAAGCGCATTCATTTTAAACAAAAGAAAGACACTTTGAGTGGTACCAGACACAATGGCCCTCAGATTGAGGCGGGGTTGACTATTACATGTTACAAATGACCCATGGAAACTTTTCCTAAAATATCAATAGAATCCGAATGTGTTTGGTCAGTTTTCCGCATGCCGGTTGTTGTTTTCACTTAAAATCCTGTCCATTTCAAATAAAAGTGAGACAGTTTGAGTGGTACCGGCCACACCGTGCCTCATATTGAGGTGGGGTTGACTCTTACACGTCAAAAATGACCCATGGATACTTTTACTAAAGTATCAATAGAATCCTAATGCGTTTGGTCCGTTTTCCATATGTCAGTTGTTGTTTTGACTTAAACTGTTGTCCATTTCAAAGAAAAGTGAGACACTTTGAGTGGTGCCAGCCACACCATGCCTCAGATTGAGACGGAGTTGACTCGTACCCATCAAAAATGATCGATGGATCATTTTTCTAAAGTATCAGCACAATCCAAATGTTTTTGGTCGGTTTTCCGTATGTCGTTTATTTTACTTAAAAGCACATCCATTTTAAACAAAAGAAAGACACTTTGAGTGGTATCGGCCACACCAGCCCTCAGATTGAGGCGGGGTTGACTCGTACACATCACAAATGACCCATGGATAATTTTTCTAAAGTATCAACAGAATCCGAATGCGTTTGGTCCATTTTTCGTATGTCAGTTGTTGTTTTTACTTAAACTGTTGCCCATTTCAAAGAAAAGTGAGACACTTTGAGTGGTGCTGGCCACACCGCATCTTGAATTGAGGAGGGTTTGACTCGTACACGTCAAAAATGACCCATGTATTATTTTCCTAAAGTATCAACACAATCCGAATGTGTTTGGTCAGTTTTCCGTATGTTTTTTATTTTACTTAAAAGCACATCCATTTTAAACAAAAGAAAGAAACTTTGAGTGGTATCGGCCACACCGACCCTCAGATTGAGGCGGGGTTGACTCGTACACGTCACAAATGACCCATGGAAACTTTTCCTAAAGTATCAACAGAATCCGAATGCGTTTGGTCAGTTTTCCGTATGCCGGTTGTTGTTTTCATTTAAAATCCTGTCCATTTCAAATAAAAGTGAGACACTTCGAGTGATACCGGACACACCGTGCCTCAGATTGTGGATGGGTTGACTCGTACACGTCACAAATGACCCGTGGATACTTGTCCTAAAGTATCAACAGGATCTAATTGCGTTTGGTCCATTTTTCGTATGTCAGTTGTTGTTTTGACTTAAACTGTTGTCCATTTCAAAGAAAAGTGAGACACTTTGAGTGGTGTCGGCCACACCGCATCTCGGATTGAGGTGGGTTTGACTCTTACACATCAAAAATGACCCATGGATCGTTTTACTAAAGTATCAACACAATCTGAATGCATTTGGTCGGTTTTCCATATGTCGTTTATTTTACTTAAAAGCGTATCCATTTTAAACAAAAGAAAAACACTTTGAGTGGTATCGGCCACACCGGCCCTAGGATTGAGGCGGAGTTGACTCGTACAAATCACAAATGACCCATGGATACTTTTCCTATAGTATCAATAGAATATGAATGCGTTTGGTCTGTTTTCTGTATGTTAGTTGTTGTTTTTACTTAAACTATTGTCCATTTCAAATAAAAGTGAGACACTTTGAGTGGTGCCGGCCATACCACACCTCGAATTGAGGCGGGGTTGACTCTTAAACATCACAAATGACCCATGGATCGTTTTCCTAAAGTATAAACACAATCTGAATGCGTTTGCTCAGTTTTCCATATGTCGTTTATTTTACTTAAAAGCGCATTCATTTTAAACAAAAGAAAGACAGTTTGAGTGGTACCGGCCACACCGGCCTCGGATTGAGGCATAGTTGACTCATACACATCAAAAATGACCCATGGAAACTTGTCCTAAAGTATCAACAGAATCCGAATGCGTTTGGTCGGTTTTCCGTATGTCGGTTGTTGTTTTCACTTAAAATCTTATCCATTTAAAATAAAAGTGAGACAGTTTGAGTGGTACCGGCCACACCATGCCTCAGATTGAGGAGGGGTTGACTCTTACATGTCAAAAATGACCCATGGATACTTTTCTTAAAGTATCAACAGAATCTGAATGCGTTTGGTCCGTTTTCCGTATGTCAGTTGTTGTTTTGACTTAAACTGTTGTCCATTTCAAAGAAAAGTGAGACACTTTGAGTGGTGCCGGCCACACAGTGCCTCAGATTGAGGCGAGGTTGACTCTTACACGTCACAAATTACCCATGGATCGTTTTCCTAAAGTATCAACACAATCTGAAAGCGTTTGGTCAGTTTTCCGTATGTCGTTTATTTTACTTAAAAGTGCATCCATTTTAAAAAAAAGAAAGACACTTTGAGTGGTACCAGCCACACCGGCCCTCAGATTGAGGCGGGGTTGACTCGTACACGTCACAAATGACCCATGGAAACTTTTCCTAAAGTATCAACAGAATCCGAATGCGTTTGGTTGGTTTTCTGTATACTGGTTGTTGTTTTCACTTAAAATCCTATCCATTTCAAATAAAAGTGAGACACTTCGAGTGATACCGGCCACACCGTGCCTCAGATTGTGGCGGGGTTGACTCGTACACGTCATATATGACCCATGTATATTTTTCCTAAAGTTTCAACAGAATTCAAATGCCTTTGGTCAGTTTTCCTTATTTTCAGTTGTTATATTCACTTAAATGATGTCTTTTTGAAAAAAATTACAAATACATAATGGAGGAATAAAAGTTAATGATATTGAGGAAAAAAAGTTACATAATGAGTAACCGTCTATAAGGAATAAAAGTTATAGAAAGACTGACTGCGTGGGAACTAATGTTAGGAATTTGAGGAATGATAGTTACATAATGTGCAATATCAATTGTAATAAGATGTTATAGAACCCAAAACCGGATTTGTTTATCTAGTTTACAGAAATCCAAACAACCTAAGAACTTTTGAATCCCTCTCTTGCTGCACCAGAACCATCAATTTAGCATAACATTAAAGCCTGAATGCATCAAAATTAATTTACATTATTCAAGATCAATTTCAGAGTACAACCTATCTCTATCATCAATGACATAGTGATCATGCAAAAATCATCAAATGAAATATCCAAGTAGGTACCATTTAGGGAGGGACATGATTTACTTCATTCTTGGTAGCACTTCATAAGCACTGACTTTGAGAACTCTGACTGCATGGTCTGCATCAAAATATTATAAACCATTATTTTTTTTATCTTCTTATAGTAAGTGTTGAGTTTTATAAGACATTTGCAATAAGTGATCCTAATTCCATTAAAAGGCTAGAAAATATGTATAGAAATGGAAATATATCTAATAATACGTTGGAGTTATTCATAAATGGAAAGGACCATTATTCATGATAAATGATACAATTATTGGCGATAGTTCCTTGAGAACCAAATGTATCCGCAACGAAGACACCCTCCCTAAAGGTCTGTTTGAAGAGGACATCATGAATGATCAATATTATGCACCTTATAACAATATTAGTTTCCAAACAAGGAGAATTTTTTATACCATGTTTAAAACTCACAAGTTGGCCCAAATGAGATTCCACTTCAGCAATAACCATTTTGTGTTGACTTCATATCATAAATCCCAGCAGCCCCCTCCCCTCCCCCCTGCCCAACCTTTTCCCCCAGAAACCCCCTCCCCCCTCCCCAACCTTTTCCCCCAACAGCCCCCTCCCCTACCCTCCCCTCCAACCTGCCCAGCCCCTGCCCCTCCCCTCCCCCCCTGCCCACCCTTTTCCTCCAGCAGCCCCCCCTGCCCCTCCCATCCCCTCCCCTTGCCCACCCTTTTCCCCCAGTAGCCCCATGACCCTCCCCTCCCCTCCCCCTGCCCACCCTTTTCCCCCAACAGCCCCCTCCCCTCCCCTCCCCCCTGCCCAAACTCTTCCCCCAGCACCCCCTACCTCCTGCCATCATCCTCCTCTCCCATCCCCTCCCCTCCCCTCCCCTCCCCTGCCCTCCCCTCCAACCTGCCCAGCCCCTTCCCCTCCCCTCCCCTCCCCCCCTGCCCACCCTTTCCCCCCAGCAGCCCCCTCCCCCCTGCCCAAACTTTTCCCCCAACAGCCCCCTCCCTCCTGCCATCATCCAACCCCTCCCCTACCCTCCCCTCCCCTCCCCCCTGCCCACCCTTTTCCTCCAGCAGCCCCCTGCCCCTCCCCTCCTGCCCACCCATTTCACCCATCAGCCCCCTCCCCTCCCCCCCTCCCCTCCCCCCTCCCCTCCCCCTGCCCACCCTTTTCCTCCAACAGCCCCTGCCCCTCCCCTCCCCTCCCCCCCCAGCCCAACCTCTTCCCCCAGAACCTTCTCATTCATGAAATAAGTTTACATGCAGATATAATAATATTTAAAAATAACAATACATACTATGTATGACTAATAGGGAAACACTTTAATAAGAAATTCATAATTATGTATAAGAAATCTGTTAAAACAGTAAGTATGATAAATTTGGAAACACTTCAATAAGCATTCCATAATTTAGTTGGCATCCCCAAAATTCCCAGAAGATCCACCATTATTAAAATAGAAATCATCCCCTGAACAGAATGGAAATTCAAAAACAGCACGATTCACTTCAAAAAAACAAAAATAAGAACATAATCAATATTTACTATCAGGCATAAAACTATCAGGCATAAATGACATAAAATGCACTTCTATGGGAAAATGACATAAACATGAAATACATGGATAACTAAGAAAGCTAAGTAATACGAAATAGAAAAATGGGTATCATAGTACCAAGGAATACTAAAGGTCTAGGTAATAGACTAATCATACAATAAGAATCAAGTGCAAAAAATAGATCTGATAACAACGTCCTTATGAAGAAGAGGAAAACCCCAGAGTGGAAGTGATGCACCCATCGATGACATAAATGTCTGATAAGCCGCGCTAGCCTCTGGTGGAAGTGATGAAGATAAAGCTTTCATCAGTTTCATAAATTCTTTGTCCCTCGTTTGAACTTGTACTTACAACTATGTGACCCTTTTATTAGATTGTCTTGCATATTCCTTGACCTGTTCCAACTCGGTGGTACTATAATGGATACCTGGAGAGGATCAATACCTCGTTGGGACTATATTCTTACCAGGTCGGCAGCATACTCGAACAGAGTGCTCCTCTCCCAAAACCTGATATAAATGATCGTGTGGCCCAAAATTGTCAGGCTCCTGGGCATCAAGAGCCTCTAAAGAAGCCTGATAAAAATATTAATAGATTAATAAATTTCAAAATAGATATTAAACTTTGAAATAAACAAATTAAAACTTACAATCTTTTCTTGGGTTGATTCATTTACCGTAGTTCCATCTTTTTTTCTTCTACTCGAGCAAAACAATTTTGCTCGAGGGATACATCCTTCAATATTCAATTTGTGCTTCTGTAATGACATTGAAACAATATAAAGTGCAAGTATAATCATATATTCAATATTCAATAAATCACATAATTTAAGCAGGAAATAATAAAAAGGGAAAGTCCTAAAGAAAAATTATAAACAACTATATCGTACCAACTGCCTCTCATGATCTGACATAGTTGTGCGCCCCAAAGTGTGGAGGTATTACTTTGAATCAATGTTTTTTTTATTTTTTTCAGAATATTCCTAAATAATGTTTAATAATAAATAATCTTATATTAATGTAAAATATGAAAACTCTCATTTAAATACCTCAAATGAGATTAATACCTTAAATTTGGGAGTCTCCCAATGGGTAATCATTTGGCGATATTGCTCTATCGGGAATTAATCCATGATAGGTAATGTATCTAACTCCGTGCCCACTATATCACACTAGCCAACATACAGGTCATGCTTATAAGCTCTCCAAAGCTCTCCTAACTCTTTTAAACGCGCTGGTCGTGCACCTTCGCCATCAGGGAAGTTAAAACGAAGCTGAAACCCAATAGATTAGTTCATATAAATACAAAAAAATACTACATTAAATCCAATAGATTTTTTACCCATATTTGTGTCCATGCGTTATCTTTGACTTCGTGTGGAAGATGTCTCCAAGAGAGAGGGCTGACCGGAATGATATCGGAGTATTTGGCTAGCGTCTCCAAAACCCCCCGACATTCCTGCCCAGATTTCTCAATCATTTGTCCATCAACATTGTATTCAACCATCAACTATGTCTGGTGGTTCCATACCACATACAAGCGAGTACGCCCCCTCCCCCGCCTCCTATCTGTATATGAATCTGTTATTAAAGAAAAATAATATCAGTACAAGTTATAATAAAAATAAATTTTGGTATAAAAATTTGATAGAGTTATATAAATATACCTGTGGTAGTCGGATCAATGGGTGTCAATGGATGTGCAGAAGCTGAAGAAATATTCTGTACAGGTGGAGTGTCCCTCAGTGTACGCTCCTCAGCCACATACTGTGTCGCAGCAGGAGTCAAAGAAGGTGGAATATAATAGCTCGGAGATAATGAACCAAAAGAAAAAGATGATGGAATAGACGTCTGGCCAATTGGTAGTGTAAACATCGAAGGTCTAAATATCCCGTGTGTCCCTGAAGACATGCCAAGATCAAAATGCGGCGAAGAAGATACGTATGTGGCAGTGGATCATCTAACTCTCGCCCCACGAGCCCTCGTACCACCGACCTCAGTACCAGGACCACTAGATGATTTTCCATCTCTGACACCACCCCCCCTCCTACCACCAGCCTCTCTACTGGGAGAAATATCAGGTTCCTTGTCAGATATCTCTTGTCTAGGGGGTCGATCCTGAAAAAAAGTTTAACACAAAAGTAAACACTTGATATTATAAGTTATTGAAATATTTATATTTGAAATAAAATACTCACAATAGGGATGAGTGGAGGAACACCCATCTGTATCATGCAGAGATTATTATCTGTCATCCTTTTCCATCGCCTCTCTTCAATGGGTGTCATTTCCTACAATGAAAACAAATATGGAAGTAATTAGAAACAGATAACTAATGTGTAACCCAAAAAAAAAAGAAAAACCATTCTGATAAAAAAATATAAAGTAAAAGAAGATTTATGGTGGTTTGAAGGTAAGTACTAGGATACACACTCTGAATGATGTAGGTGAAACATGTAGGTGAGAACACAACTGTGTGATTCTATATATTTCCCACCACAACTTTGGGTTCACAATCAACTCTGACAATTGAGCTATTGGCGTCATCATAAGTAATAAACGGATTGCTTCCAATTGTAGTAGGGATAGTGTCAACTTCATCATCACCATCATCAAAAACATGTCTGGGATTTACTTCAATAATTACACCGAATTTAGGATGACGATGATCTTTGACATAAAAAACTTGTTTCACCATTGATTCCAATACATATGGTTCATCGGTGGCAAGAGTGCGAGTCATGTCAATAACTCGAAATCCACAATCATAAATAAAGGTGACTTGCCTCGTCATTGAATCAAACCATTGACATTTCATCATCGTGACTCGACCATGTGAGTAATAATCCAAAATTATTATTTTCTCCATGACTCCATAATAAGCAACATTTTCAAAATGAGTTCTAGTATCCGATGAATTGGCATAACAGTCTGTTGCGGCAGTTAGCATAACACCATTATGCTGTGTTTTCATGTTTCTTGCTCGTTCAATGATAATAAATTTGTATCCATTGATCACAAGTGATTTACAAGCACGAACCATGGTATTAGGACCAAAAGCCAAAGCTCTTATTTCCTTAGAAACAGAGTCTGCAGGCAAACTCGATACCTGAAATATAAACAAATAGTAAACTTAATTAAATATTATTTTTATTTAGTTATTACAAAAATATTTTTACCTTCAATTTCAACCAAGTAGAAAACCCTTTTCTATGCAAAGTATCTTTCCTTCTCAAAGATAAAGAATAATGATTTTTATATATCAATTCTTTATGTTTCCTATAGATAAAAATAATAATAGTTTAAAAAATATTGAAAATTACAATAGATAAGATAAGAGATACATGTAAAATTTACTTACTTGATATAATCATCGAACAAATCACAATTGAACAACACCGTGCGATGTTCCATCTCTCACTCTTCAAGGATTAATGTCGTTAATGTATATGATCCCGGAATTCCTCCTATCTGAGGAAGTGATGGAAAACTGGGTTCAATTTTCCCATACTGTTCTTCTTAATTTCTCATTGGTCTGTTTATTCTCGTAGTAAGATCAGACAAATACATTGAGAAGAAGTCCATACATTCTTGAGCCAAGTAATCGTTGACAATAGAACCTTCAGGATAATTCCTATTCCGAACATATGATTTCAATGTGCACATGTTTCTTTCAGTTGGATACATCCAACAGAAAGCAACAGGTCCTCCAAGAAGTATTTCGGTCGAGATCGTAAATCATCTTTTGTCTTCCCCTTGACATTTAGAAGAATTGAAAGCAACATTTCACATATATTCTTTTCAATGTGCATTACGTCTAAGTAATGACGTAACAAGTTGGTTGACCAATACAACAACTCAAAGAATATACTCTTCTTCTTCCAATTGTAACAGGTATCATTAGAAACATTTTCCCTCTTTCTAGATTTCATTACACCATTCCCAAATGAATAATTGAAATATTTCAATTCATTAAGCACATCAGTTCCAGACATACGCTGAGGTGGATCGTCATTCTCCATGGTATTGTCAAATCTTCGATGATTGTTTCTATATGGATGGTTCATTGGCAAGAATCATCGATGTCCCATAAAACTAAAACTATGACGATATTTCAGTCTTCTTGATCGAGTATTCTTCATACAAATAGGACATGACAATTTTCCTTTTGTGCTCCATCCATACATCATTACATAAGCAGGAAAATCATTGATCGTCCACATAAGCGCAACACGCATCTGAAATATGTCTTTCGAACATGCATCGTATGTGGGCACACCCACATACCAAAGAAGTTTCAACTATTTTATTAAAGGTTTCATGTATACATCTATATCATTGCCGAGATCAGAAGGGCCAGATATCAGTATAATCAAGAAAGTGTAAGGATTTTTCATACACAACCAAGGGGGAAGGTTATAAATGTGTATGAAAACTGACCATGTTCTGTGTGAAGTAAGCATCTGCCCAAATGGATTAAAACCGTCACATGAAAGACCCAGTCTCACATTATGCATGTCGGCTGCAAATTCAGGATATCGAGCATCAAATCTCTGCCATGAAAATCCATCTGCAGGGTGAACCAACTCTTTATTATTCTTTTTTCTCTCAGTGTCATGCCATCGCATTTTTACGGATATTTCATCAAACATGAAAAGGTTCTGTAATCTGGGGATCAATGGAAAGTGCCACATTACTTTTTATGGAACACGAGATGGTGTTCCATCATCTTTTGGCTTCCATCGGGAGGTTCCATATTTGATACAATCATTTCTTTCAGCAGTTTCCTCCCAAAATAAGCTGCAATCATTCAGGCAAGCATGAATTTTTTTTGAGAATCCAAGTTCGTCAACTAACTTCCATGCCATATAGTGGTTTGAGGGAATATCTGCATCATCTGAAAGTAAGTCCTTCAAGAAGGTAAGAATGTAATCAATTACAGTATTTGAAATCCCATACATAGTTTTCCCATGAAACAATTGGATTAAAAATTCCAACCTTTTCATTTTACCACATTGCCAATATACTGGAGTCGTCGCAACATCATTCAATTTTTTCACCCTATCAACATCATCATTTTCATTGGACGCATCACGTGTTCTTGTATCGAAATCTTGTTGGCTAGACATCCTTTCCTTCTCATGATGCTGAATAAATGGAAACCGATCATATATCAAACTCTCCAATTCAGTCCTATCATTTGGATCATCAACATTTTGAGATTCCATTTTCTATCCATTGTGATACCACACATAATAGTTTGTTTGGAAACCATATTTGGTTATATGATAGATAACTGCTTCACGACTCAACCAAGGTCTTCCAACACAATTAAAACATGGGAAGTGTATGCGACCACTATCTGAAGCCTTGTCAAATGAAAAATCTAGAAATCTGTTCAAATTATTTTGAAAATTGGTTGAAATCTGATCAGTTTTGTACATCCAACTTCTGTCCATTCTGTAAAAAAATTGCAATAAGTCATTTCAAAGAAATTAAATAATATTGAAGTTTAATCAAAAAAATATTTAGGTAAATGACAATTGTTTACTTTATATAAAAGCATAACTGACACATTACTCTATATGAGAATCATATTAAGAAATACAACAAAATACAGTGTATATAAGAAAATAAGATACAGAATTTCTAATGCCTATATTCAAGGATTGCCCAGTAAGATATTGGAAGTGGATCAAGGAATACATAATCCTTAAGGATCTTGTTGGGAGTACATGAGTTTTATACTTTAACTTCTTCAGGGAGATCAGGATGAGGAGTAGGATGAGGATTAGGGGAGTGGCGGGACTGTCCAAGGGGGGTGCGGGGTGTCCAGGGGGGGTGCGGGGTGTCTAGGGGGGTGGTGGGGCCGTCTGGGGGGTCGGAGGTGTCCAGGGGGTCGGGGGCTGTCTAGGGGGGTCGGGGTGTCCAGGTGGGTGGGCTGTCTGTGGGGGTGGTCAGGCTGTCCAATGGGGTAGGGGGAGTCCAGGGGGTGGGCGGGCTGTCCAAGGAGGTGAGCGGGGTGTCCAGGGGGTGGGTGGGGATGTCCGGGGGGGGGGGGGGTACGAGGTGTCCAGGGGTGGGCGGGCTACCCATGGGGGTGGTGGGGCTGTTCAGGGGGTCTAGAGTGTCCAGGGGGGTGGGCGGGCTGTCCAGGGGGGTGGGCGGGCTGTCCACGAGGGGTGGTCGGGCTGTCCACGGGGGTGGCGGCGCTGTCCAGTGGGGTCGAGGGTGTCAAGGGGGTGGGGGTGGGGGGATTTCCAGGGGGTGGGGGTGGGGGGATTTCCAGGGGGTGGGGGGGGATTTATAGGGGGTGGGGGCGTCCGAGGGGATGGGGGTGTCCGGGGGGTGGTGGGAGGGTGTCCGGGGGTGGGGTGGGCGGGCTGTCAACAAGGGTAGTGATAGGTGTGGAAATTGTACACCTAGAGTTTGATGAGGAAATACTTATGAGGATGGATTGGAATCTTGGTAGGTTATTAGAGTGGGATGGTCCCTCTGAGTATATAAAATGTATTATGAAATGTTTTAGGGAAATATAATTATCATACAGGGCACATGTCTATAAGGTGATAAAATTATATTTTCATAGATGTAAGATGGTATTTTATGGATTTTTTGGACTAAATGAATCTTAATTAGTTAATAGAGATGAAGAAGTTCTCTATAAAAAATATTAGGAAAAATTTATCTGTTACAGGACATTTTGTTGCTTTCTATGGATTAATATCCTTAAAAATACCATTAGTAGTGGGTCATATAAAGAATCATTCCCAAGATTGAGTTTAGGAGTATATATGATTTTTATTATTTTTTTCCATGACTTTTGGGTTCATAAAAACTATAATTTTCTTCACAGATCTCATGAATATGATTTTTCATCCATATAACGTCTCTTTAATCATTATATTTATAGATGAAATGACAATATAGTTTATGAAATTATTTTTTAATGATTGACGCTGTGACATATTAATGATTACAATTCAATGAAATTTGATTTATAAAAATAATTTTGTGTGTCAATATTGGATACAACAGACTAAGAGCTATTGAAATTAGAGAAGCACCAGGATTTTGGTCTATCTCAATCTCAACATCATGTAAAGGGGGTATTATCACAACCACCTCATAAAAAACAAAAAAAAAAACCCTAACAACCTTGGTATCCTCCAACATAATAACTTTAATCTATTCTATAAAAGTATGAACAATCACATAAACTAGGTGGTCAACATATCAACTTCCCACCTAAAATTCCCACTCAATAACAAAAACTACATTTTTTCTATCCCCATATGATTACACAACCCTCCTTCAGAATCATTTGATAAAAATCTGTAAGGAATATAACTAGTTGATTCATTTGATGACATAGTATAGGTATATTTATATGAAAAGAGTACCCCCACAATAATCATACAGCCCTGTCATCAGTCTAAACCCCTAGAACACATAAAAGAATCTAGTATGGAAATTTACTAAAATATTTAACACCATAAGAATAAAAATACACTCTAAATATATTTTGAGAGGATATAATGGTGTGTGTGAAAAAAATGATATTAAATCAATTTAAATGAATATGGAACAAATGAGGGTTTACAATACACTAAGAGTACCTCAAACAATCCAAAACCACTATAGCACCACATATTCAACTTCATGAAACAGAACCTGGAAATATTACCAACGTATTTACTGATGACCACCTAATTGGAACACTCTATTTATGGTTCTTGAACACAAGGAACAAACTATGTTTGGTCTCTACCAACTAAATCACCCCCTTGTAGATCATAATCTTGTCTCCCCTTATACTAAAATGGTCTCACTGGAAGCTACTTCTAATGCTGGTCCTAAAACATTCATTCTCCACAAAACAATGATCAAAGAACCATTGGACACATCTTAATGACGATACAAGCTCATCACATATAGGTTAAATCAAAACAGAAACAAAAATATATACACATCAAAATCAAAACTAAAAACTGAAATATTAGATAAATTTCAATAAAAATAAGGTACCAGTTAAGAAAATACCTAATTTAGGATGGGTCTGATAAGATTAGGAAGGAGATTAAACACCTTGTATGGGATGAAGGAAGAGGAAGCCAAAGGAGCTCCAAGATTTCCAAACTGCTCCCGCCAAAGGAGCTCCAAGATCGCCTGCTCCCGTTTAGGGTTCTGTATCGCGAATGGGGGGGAGGAGGGGCTACTGGTAATTTGGGGGAAAGTTTTACCAACAGTTTTTAAAAACCGTTGGTATATATCTTCAGGCCAAACCTATACCAATGGTTCCTTAGAACCGTTGGTAAAATCTTACCCGAACCA
Source organism: Viscum album (assembly GCA_963277665.1). Taxonomy (NCBI): domain Eukaryota; kingdom Viridiplantae; phylum Streptophyta; class Magnoliopsida; order Santalales; family Viscaceae; genus Viscum; species Viscum album. The sequence goes on from OY728133.1 coordinate 32,838,732, forward strand.
CACCTATACCAACGGTTCTCATTGAATCGTTGGTAAAACTCCCCTAAACTACATCTATACCAACAGTTCATTAGAACCATTGGTAAAAGCTCCCACAAACACACCTATACCAACGATTCTGAGGAACCGTTGGTAAAAGCTTCCCTAAACCATCCTTTACCAACTGTTTCATGAAACCGTTGGTATGGAAGTGTGGGGAAAAACCCACATTCTAGTAGTGAATCCAAATCACCAAATCACTATTTACACCCCTGCCTACTGCCCAAACAAATGGTCTGAATCAAAGTGAAAATTTCCACTCATAGTTTACAGTGGGAGTTTTCACTAGAAATTTCCAATGGGAATTCTCAGTGGGAATTTCTATGCACTGGAAGTTTCCAATTGATTTCAAAAATTGACAGTGGTGACATTACAAAATCAAATTACAATCTAATAGCTACAATATAATCATAGACTAAATCAATATGTTCAACTAGATCGTGAAATAAATATTTCCACCCCCAATCTCCCACCCACCCAAATCATCACAACTAATCATATTATTTAATTTTGTTAAATGACATCCAAATTTCTATTTCTGTGAATAAACATTTTAACTATATTCAAATATTATTGCAGCAAACAAATACTTTTTTCTCTCAAAATCCATCTCTGACGTTGTATTTCTAGGATCATTTAGGAAATAATGAACCATAGATAATCGCTGGTCATTGAATTCCTTTTCAGTCAAACAATCTAGAATTGCAACTCCTTTCGCCAAACATTCCATTACATAACAAATGATGACACCATAATTCAAAGTGGTGTCTCCCTGCTACGACATAATTTCAATTATCACATCCCATTTATGTTGCTTCACATTTTCTATAATATTATGGCATAACATGTCCTCCAAATATGATTTCTATAAAAAAATCAATGAACAGTTTGTATTTCAATGTATTGAAAATTTTGTTGAATAATGTATAAATTCTCACCACACTGATTGCATTTTAATAAATGGGTCGCTATCTATTATTCCTTGAATAAGGTGTATGTAGTTGTAATATCAAAAAACCCTTTTTCATATCTATGACTAAAAAATTCCAATGGATATTATCTAATTTTACTGGGTAAAATAAAAGCGTGTAACTCCTCATACTAGAAAATACTTCCTAGTTCAAAAATATTTACTTTAATTTCTCATTTTCTGAATACAAAACTCCCTAGAATCCAATAATAAAATCAAATCTAATAATATAGTCATTATTAACTTTAAACATACTCTGAAGTAACATAAATCATGAAAAAATATGGTCAGTCATTATGTCAAAAATGAACTTTAGTCCTACTGTAAAGGTACTTGGCATAAAGGAAAAACTTTCTATTTCGGCAATACCAACCATATTGCGTAGCCAAAATATTTCTTCAATTATTATTGTGTATGCATATATGACCTGTTTTTGAAAATAGAACTTAATAAAATATAAATCAATAACAATTTTTAAGTTAGCTGATATGACACAGATCGTATTGGGTGTGCACCTCTTGTTTAACAAATCAATAATGTTCTTCATATTGATTTGGTATGATTTGTCAGTAGATTTCCAAAATACACAGTTGTTGTCATGGAGGTTATTTCTAATTTCAGTACAGATTAAAATATATAAGAATAAATTCTAACTTCATAAATTCAATAACATTGCCTCTCCCCATCAACATCAAGCAACATTTACACCAGCCTTATATCATGTTCTGTGACTATAGTCAGCTGCTTCACCCACCTAGGAAGTAACTGAGACAACTTTTGGGGCATTGAAGGTCTCTTATTTGCAATTAATTTCGGATATATACAAGTATATTGATGATTTGGTTTCCTCACCCTAATCTTCACACCAATAATCAATGAATTTTGATTCTTTGTAGCAGAAGCGGCTGCATTGGACTGCTCATGACCTTTTTCTTCTTCCATAATTAATTCTTCATTGACATATTCCTCTCCCTCACTTATATACATACTACTAATTTCCCTCATTTCATCTCTATGAATTTCATGTGTATTGCCCTCGATAGTAGTGGCTGAAGTTTTATTTTTTTTCTTTATGAATTTCTTTAATCCCAACATCCTCTAAAACAATGTCTTTCTCCTCACTGAAAACTGCTTTCATCTCTTCCTTATCCTTGATCTTTAGTCTTTACCTCAAAAGCATAATTTTTTTATTCTTTAATTTTAATTGGGCCTCCAATATCTTCACTTTTTTATTAAGTTTTACATTCTCTGTATAGCATCACATAGTATCCTTATTTGAAATTACTCTTGATTGTCCTTTAATACTAAATGGAGATTTTTTTTCATAAAAAATAGTTGAATATGTTTTTTAACCTCAAAAGGACTTGATTATAGCCTGTAGATACATCTTGGAATACTTAGAGTCTACATGGAATAGTGGAAACATAATTTAAGATGTTAGAAAATAATATGAAAATAAAGGACTGTTTGAAAACATATTCTAGTAACAGTGCCTTAGTAGTTTCTTATAGAGAAGCATTAACATCTTGTAAACTCCACCTAACAAATAATGGTGCACCCTCTCTTTTTAGCGGCACATTCTCAGAATTCTTAGTATAACAATACTATAAAAGTTAATATATTTTTTGGAATAAATCAACTAACTTATCAAAAATAAACAAAGTTAAATAACTTTTAAGACCTTACCAATAAACTAACAACATTACCTATAACTTTTAAAAGAGTGGTGTAATTTTTTTCACTAATGTGATCAGCTAGTCATGAATACCAATAGTCCAAAAATAACTCTTCACTTTTTAGATGTCTTCAAAATATGAGATGAAATTCTAACCCACATAGGAACTAAATACGAGTAAAACTAATGTCATGCATGCAAAAAGGAAAATCAAACATGCCACATCAGATAAATATTTCTCTTCACTTCCTTAAATAGTTTCAATAACGGCTCTTCGTAACACACCCTATGATAATAGATGACCAACAAGTGAAAACCACCTCATCAATAGTGTTGAACTATTTGGTCGTAATGTATAGACAGCTGACAAAGGTATGTCACCATCCTTAATTCCAAATATATAGAAGATGTCAGTAGTTGTTAACTCCATCATCCTTCCTACTATGTAAAGCATTTTTAAATTGACATTTTACCTCTTTGGTAAAAATAAAATAGGGCCATAAATTTTTTTACAATCATTGAATGAAACCGTGTTATCAAGAAATGCTTTAAACAACTGCCAAAATGGCATCCTTTGAAGAAATTTGGTTTAATTTTTAGTACTCTTTATCATAATATCGTAAAATATTTTCCACAACCTAATCATTAAAGAACTGTAATGGCCAGTAGTTGATGTAGAGTCTTATTATGTTATAAAAAATAGTATCCCTAAGAAATTAACATCTTCTATTTGAATGATAACATAAGGGAAAGAAGTGAAATTAGGAAAATTCTAGTGGAAATTCCAACCATAAAAATGTCACATGACTTTGAATCAGTACTTTTAAATTAATAGACTAGTGGAAATTACCTGTGGAAATCCAATAGGAAATTACCAATGGAAATTCCCACAAAAAATCCCCACTATAAATTCCCACCAGAAATTACCATTGAAAATTCCTAGTGAAAATTCCTAGTGGAAATTCCTAGTGGAAATTAGCAGTAGAAAATCTTAGTGGAAAGTACTAGTGGAAATTCCCAGTGAAATTCAATTATAATTTACAACTACATAACAATTTATATAATCACTTGAAAATTTCCATTGAGAATGCCCAATATAAATTTTTAGTGGAAAGTACTAATAGAAATTCCCAGTGTAAAGTCCCAGTTGAAATTCCCAATTATTTCAATTATAATTTCCAACTATAGAACAATTTATAGAATCAATTGAAAATTTCCACAGAGAATTCCCAATGGAAATTCCCAGTATAAATTATAATTGAATTCCATTGGGAATTTCCATCGAGAATCTCCACTTATCATTCTCAGTGGGAAATTTCAATTGATTTTGTAAATTATTATGTAATTGGAAATTATAATATAATTCCACTGGGAATTTACACTAGGAATTTCCACTGAGACTTTCCAATGAGAATTTACACTGGGACCTTCCATTGGGAATTTCCACTGGGAATTTCCACTGGGACTTTCCATTAGGACTTTCCATTGGGAATTTATAGTGGTATTTCCATTGGGAATTTCCACTGATAATTCTCGATGAAATTTTCAAATGATTCAATTATAAATTATTATGTAATTAGAAATTATAATTGAATTTAAGTGGTAATTTCCCATGGGGATTATAATGAGAATTTTCACTATGAATTTCCACTAGAAATTTCCATTAGGAATTTTTAATAAGACTTTTCACTCGGAATTTACATTGGGAATTCTCGGTGAAAATTTTCAACTGATTCAAAATAATTGTTTACTAGTTGTAATTTATAATTGAATCCAACTAGGAATTTTCACTAGGGATTTCCATTAGGAATTTACACTCGAATTTCCACTAGGAATTGACACTATGGAATTTCTAATGGGACTTTACACTCTGGAATTTCCAATAGGAATTAACAGTGGGAATTTCAACTAGGAAATATCATTTGGAAATTTCTAGTGTTGAAATTTTCAGTTATAGTGAATTGAAAACTTCAACTGGAAATTAAAAGATGACAACCAATCAATTAAAAATTAAAAAACTATTTTTTGGAATAATATGAAAATATTCAATGGAAATTTCTAGTTTTAATTAATTTGACATTCCAATGGGGATTCCCAATGGAAATTATTAGTGCATAAAAATTCTGAGTAGGAATTTCTAGTTGGAATTTCTACTAGGAATGACTAATGGGAATTTCAAAATGGAAATTCCCAATTATAATTCCCATTGAAAATTACCAATAGAAATTATTAGGGAATAAAAATTCCCAGAAAGAATACCTATATGAAATTTTCATTGGCAATCCACAATGGAAACTATTAGAGGAAATTTGAAATTGTATTCAATTTCTAATTTGAAATGCAAATTTCTAGATGAAATTTACACTTTGAATCAATTAGTAATTACAAATCAGTTCTATTGTATCAAATCCAAATTTTTAGTTTAAGTTTCCAATGGAAATTTCTAGTGGAAATACCAACTATAAATTCCCAGTGAAAATTCCTAATGGAAATTCTGAGTGGAAACTCCAAATAGATATTGTAAGAAACATTACCACTAGAAAAAAATACCACTGAAAATTCCCAATGAAAAATCACTCTAGAAATGTCTACCAATAATTCCCTATTTTTTAAATACACAGAAAAGACAATGGTCCCTTAAAAATATATCAATTCTAAACAATTTGAAAATCCCAATAAAAACTTCCAGTTATTTAAATCAATTCAAAAAAATAAATTTTAAATAATAATGGAAAATTACTATTGTAAATGGATATTTACAGTGGGAATTGATACTAAAAAATGGAATAAAAAATCACACTACAAATCAATTGGATGACAATCGATATTTCCAGTTTAAATTCATAGTGAAAATAAATTGTAATTTCTAGTGAAATTTCCCATTCTTAAAATTACTAGAAAAAAGGAAAATTCAACTGAAAATTGATACTTTAACATACCAATAGAAAATAACCAAATCATCACATTCATAGTGTTCCATTTACTAAGATTAATGATAAAAAACCCTATATTTTTTAAATAAACTGACATACACAAATACGAACATCTAGAAATCCACACACACAAATATGAAATGAGACGATATTAATCTCTCTATCTCCATAGCTCCAAAAATTTATAAAAAAATAACCAAATATGACTCTATCTCTATCGCTTCGATAATTTATAAAGAAACTAACAAACATAAATCGCATAAACCATCTGTCATCTTCCATCATTGTCGGTCAAAAACTTAGACTAAATCACTTTGACAACCATCACCGAGGGGTACACCAAAAGTTTTGCTGAAGGGTTCACTGAGGGGTACACTAATGGGTTCCATGAGAGGTTATCCTAGTTATTAAATGAGGTATTTTCCAAGGATTTTATAAGGGTTTCACTAATGGATTCTCCAAGGGTTTCACTAAAGGGTTCACCAAGGGATTTGACCACAGATGTTTTTTGACTGGGTGACCGATTTCATTTTCAAACCCCATGACTGATTGAAATTATAGAAAAGTCACTAGACACATAGTAACCATCCAATGAATAACCAAAGGTTCAGGTTAAGGGGATAACCTAAGATGATATTTTTTTTCCAAACTCCAGCCTACATTGTTTCAGATTCTTGGGGAAAGAACAACTATGATTTGCAAGTTTGTTCCAATGAACCGGGTTTTGTAAGCTTGTTCCAATGAATTTTAGTAACTATTTTTCATGATATGGTCTTTCATTGAAATAAAATTGTAGTTTTTTATTAAAATTCTAATTTTATCTTGGATCAACTTACCATCCATGTGTCTTTTTTATAAGTCTGTGACCTTCCTCAAGCCCATGTACATTTTGTTTGAAATCAACCAAGTAATTTTGATCCAACAAGTTGAACTATTGAATTGAGTTTGTTTATTGGACTTTGAATTTGAACTAGTTAAAGTTTCTCAATATTTCATTGAACCAAAATTAGATCAAGTTTTGGAGGTACAAAAATTTGAAAATGTTCAGAGCATGTTGGAGCGAGCCAAGAATCAAGCATCATTACTTAATAAAATCAAGTTTCTCCCTCTATCTCAAATCAAAATCCCATTGATTCCCATCATCCCATTGATTACAATATTTAATACTAATTATCTAATATGGTGACATATGAGACAGTGATAGTGACTTAGAGGTAATGCAATGAATTGATTCAAATTTAAAAAAATGGATTGCACCTTTTTCCCCTATGGATGGAAATGTCATTGGAATTGAGTAATGTATTGTGCTGGAAATTTTTATTTATGAATTTTGAACGGTTATATTTTTTAATTTATTTTAATTTCCAAAATACTAAGAAAAGTGATGATGGGATGTAATAATAGTCCAAATATTGTTAATGAGACAAAAGTGATTACAAACTTTTTGATGTTGGAAAGAGTTATTGGATATGATTCAGTGTGTGGTGGTGCACAACAATATCCATGCATGATCACAATGGATTGATGCAATATGTTTATCCAGAACATACAAATACCTCATTTTAAAGGTTAAAGTATTTTATCCAAAGAGTAATTTTAGTGCCCTAATATAAAAGAATATTTATTGTATGGATCAAACATCAAATTTTTAAAAAAATTCCTTCCATTTAATATTACAAAACTCTTGTCCTCGATAAAACATCAAGGGTTCCTTATTGTAATGCTATAACAAAATTATATTCTTCTATGCATCCCCTAATATGACTAATAGTAACAAATATCTGCAAGGATCTAAATACCTAACACGGGAAACACTACCCTCTATAAGCAAACTTTATTCAATATTTTATCAAAAAACCACATGATGTGTTTATACATTAAACAAAACAAAAAACATATGTAATCTAATTCTTGAGGATATAAACTACCATATAATTAAATATTGTACAATTCTAGATTTTCCATGTGATAATAAATAATAATTATATGATATCAAACTTTTATATAACTCATCACATAACTAAAGGGTCTTGGGGGGATTACTATTCAAATTCTTCAAGATACAACCATTCATTTGAATTGAATATACATAAATAAAGAACACACATTTTCTCTATTGAATTAGGATCATTCTTATTATTCACTAAAGTTGATAGATATAACAAAGAAACAATAAAAAATTTCTTTCATTCCAAAGTATCCACGAGTTTCTATGAATTTATCCCAATGTTTGGGAATGATACTCTCCCCCTCATGGTTTTCTTTAACCTCAAATCTAAAGAGAAAGAAAGGAACAAGAGCTATGGTTCAAGTAGTTTCACAATATGGGTTTGAACTCATTTTGTAGGCTCTAAGGACATTCATGAAGGCTGAATGTTTTATAAATGTCCATCGTTTCATCATTCCAAATGTCAAAAACATTTGAACTATGAAACAAAATTACAACCAATTTGTGAAGTTTTATCATACATGATGAAACAATTAAAACTTTAAATGATTCATAATATGTCGTAAAAACTCCTTCAAACATCATTTAACAATGTTAAAACCTATCATGGAAACTTGGATGGTAGAAAGATTAGTTAACATGCATTACTGTATAACACATGAAATGTCATGCATAAAATCACAACATGGTGACCTTAATTGTATCATGGTTTAACCCAACACAAACCATGACGTAGTTTATATCACCACATTATGGTTTAGCTTTAGTGCATATTTCTATCAATATTTCACCTGCACTGAATCTTTATAAACTTAGTACACTTTTAACTTACATCACACCATATTTAGAAACCTGTGCAACCATATCCAAAACTCATTTAGGATACCTTTAAAAAATCCTTTTGAAAAAAAATTCAACATTCATTTTCACCACATATTACATCATATGTAACAACTTGTGAATATCCATCCAACACTCCTTTTAGATATCCTTTAAAACACCTTCAAAGTAACTCTCAAAGACCAGTATCAACACCATGTAACAAAACTTAATCCTCACTAACATGACCAAAAAGCATAACCCCATGGGTCTTTGTAGCATTGATAATGATTATGAATAATCTAATACATAATTTTAAGTAAAGAGTGGTATTCATAAAAACATTAGTGCTACTAAAATTATAGAGTGGTTTAACATGATCTCCATTAAACACATGTGTCTTCATACTTGTGTCCACTAGTTGTATCATATACAACATGCATAATCATGTAATCCTTTTATCTAAGACATCGAGTGACCATGAGACATGGAGTATGTCAATATCACATAACCTTTAAATAGTTTTGATTCCCTGAGTGTAGACTGACCATGAAAATGAACGCATCACATGTTAGTCACCTAAATGGATGAGTATATAAAACGTGACACAACCCAAACCACTGGGACCCCAATTATGATGATAGTTATCCGATCGTGTCACCCAAAGTCCATCTCCAATAGGTTAGGGGTGGGTGACTATAACTAAGAAGACATATCACATAGATGGGAGGCCTTAGTCTATATAACATGCATAAAATCACATGTCTCTCATATATAATATAACAATGCAAACTTGATAAATAACTAAATGTATAGTATCATTCATATGACACACCAAAAATACCAACATTACAACAATGCAAAAGTACAATATGCAAGGGCAAAATAAAAGGTCTGACATCTCATGGTATAGACTAATCTCAAGCAAATGGAACATATATACTCCATGACAAGCTAACATGACCCGAGTGCCACTAGAAATAATCACCTTTGAGATCCACTATGCACCGACACCACCAACACCACATCCTTTGAATTCACTATAGAAATGTACATCATTAATGTACATGGATTTCGCTAGTATTTTTTATAATTTTCTAACTTAGTTTTAATTAAATATTTTAATTAATTTTAGTATTTTTAGTTTATTTTGGTAGTTTTGTAGTTTTTTGTAAATTTTAGTTAATTATATATTAGTTTTAGTTATTTATTATTATTATTATTATTATTATTATTAGTTTTTATTAATTTTATATGTTATTAACATTTAATATCCAACACTTTTATTATTTTTAGAAGTTTAATTATTTTTAGTTTTTTATTAATTTATTTTATTAATATTTATTAGTATTTATATTAATTTTCTATATTAGTATTATATATTATTGTATATCATTTTAATATTAGTTGTTTTAATAATAATTGTATCAATTTTATTAGTTTGTTATTATTATTATATTAGTATTTAATATTAGTAATATTAATCATAACAATATTAATTATATTATTATTTTTTATCATTAAATTAAATCAACATTTAATTTTATTATTATTATTTTTAGGATAGGTTTCAATTTTATCTAACTGCTAATTATATTTTATACATTATATTAGTATATCTAATCTTAGGTGCACACACACACACAAATTTATGTATATTTATATATAATAATTATCTTTTAATTCTATTTATTATTATTATTATTATTATTTTAATCTATTTTTTTTGTGTATATATATTTGATCACATAGGGGGCTGAAATCATTATATGTGGGTGTGGGAAAAACCCTAGCAGTAGGGACGATCGACCCCCCCTCTCGCTATGCAGTAGCCAGTGTTGCCGACCGTGACCCTTCTCCATCAGCACTGCATGAACCTCTCCCTACAAACCAGACTGGCGCTGAACATCCTCTCCTCCTCCAACACGACATATCCCTCCTCTCTATTGAAATAACAACAACCAAAAGTGCTACAAGATCCTCTCCACCCAACATAGGCACACCTTCACCTCCACTACTCCCTGCTCGTGCACCAAGATGGTGACTTATCCTCATCTCCACTACAATACTTCATCAACACACTAAGGAGTAGGTCGACCCCCATCCTCCATCTCCTATGCTCTGCTGTATAGTGTGGAAACACCCACCATCACCACACCACCTCATCTTTGGCTGCATCAAACCAAGTGCACCACCGGGGAAACACACCAACACGTAGGAAACCCCTCCTTTCCATCCACTATACAACCCAACTCCAACATCCTCCCTTGATCTGACCATTTTCAGCGGTGGTGATGCATGTGGTGGATTTTCTTCGCTTCTGGAAATCGATGATACACGACGAAAGTGAACACATATCTGATTATTTTTTCACGTTGATGTATGTTCTCAGTGGTTTGTATTGGCATTACAGTGATCGACATATGATGGTTATTATTTTGTGATCGTCGACGATGGATTGAGGTGATTATCGCGTCAACATGTACACAATGACTCGCTACTAAAAAATAGGCCTTTAACAACACTAGAAATTACTTTTATCAGTGATAGAAAAGTGCTAACTACGTGACCGAGATTAAAATACTTGGTCTTTTATCAACATTAAAAAATGCTAATAAAAGGACTTTTATCAGCACTTATAGAAGCACTGACAAAGTGTACCTTTATAAGTGCTTTTAAAAGCACTAAAAATGTGTCTTTTATCAATGATTTTAAAATCGATGATAAAGGGTCATACTGTAGTGTACTACGACAACACACTGTAGCACTAGTGCCATGCGCTGTAACTGCACACCACAACACCAGAAACACACAAGATATTAACAAAAACAAGTCCCAATACAGAATTTAAATGAAATGAAATTTAAAACAAAAATACAAGAAAAAAATATATTATATAGAATTCAAACATTGGTTTATACAATTACATAAATACAAATTATTACATACATTAAAAAACATCAATGTTCCTTTGTCTTTTAATCCTGATCCTGACTTATGTTATTGCCGAACAAACCACCCCTGCTCAAGTGTAAGAACACACCTATATAATAAAATTCTTATTCTAGTAATAATATAAAGAAATAAATTAATAAAAATTGTTAATTTTACTAAAATTGATGTAAATTTTAAATAAAAAGACACACTTGGAGTCATACCGGTCACACCATGCATTGGATTGAGGTGAGGCTAATTCCAACACATCTTAAATGACTTGCGGATCATTTTCCTAAAGTATCAAAACAATCTGAATTCATTTTCTTGGTTTTGAGTATGTCAGTTGTCTTTTTACTAAAATTTCATTTTAAACTGGAAACACGCACTTTTGAATCATTCCGATCACATCATGTATCAGTTTGACTTGAAATAGATTCCTAAACATCAAAAATTACTTATGAATCATTTTCCTAAATTATCAAGAAAATATGAGTGCGTTTGATCGGTTTTCAGTGAGTGGTACTTTTTGAACTAAAATGTCGATTTTAAACTAATAACGGACACTTTAAGTCATATCGGGCACATCATGTATCATATTGAGGTGTGACTGATTCCTACATGTAAAAAATTACTTATGGATCATTTTTGTAAAGTATCAAAACAACTTTGGAAAATAAAGAAGGTCATATTTAATTGTCATTGTAATTTATTTCATGTGATATCCATCATCATTTACACTAGCATTCATATCAAATGATCCATAAACCACAGTATCATCCCAATCAGTGTCCACATTTAGTTTTTCCTCATGTTTAGTCCAACATTTATAGCTCTGATATATTCCATGACAAATAAAATGGTCTTAAAACTCTTCCAGACTAATTTTTCTTGAATAACAACAACATAAACACGAACATAGGATTTGAGAAGGGTCGTATGCATGATCTCTTGAAAACTTGATGAACTCTTTAACTCCATCTTCATACTCTTTTTTCAAACGATTAGCGTGCATCCATTCTCAATTTATATCTATCCTATTATATTCATAAAAGATTATTTTTTTTATAATAAATAAATAAATACACATAATATATTCATTATTAAAGGTGAAAGTTATAGACAATTTTAATAAAGGAAACTCAACATCTGATTATTTCAAAGAATTTAAATATGTTGAAGAAAATGGGTAATTGAATTTAAGAAAAGAATTAATCCACTATGCCAGGTGATATCCTATGAATTCATTCAAAGGTGAAATTTATAGACAACTCATCCTCATCAACTCATTTCCCATACATTTATCATTGCATTTTGTTGTTTAACACATCCTTCATCTCTTGTGGAGATGCACCTATGTTGCTTGAAATACTCTAAGTAGTAGTCATCCATGGGATAACTAATTACCATAGTAGTACAAGAAATATAAAAGAGTCGGAGGAAGAGTTTTAAGCAAAAAATTGCAATAATTACTGTTCGTGAGATGAAGTTGATAAGGATGATAATTGTTTATAAAAGAGATGGGGGATGAGTCTCAGGCAACAAATTTCAATAATAACTATTGTTTGACATACATAAAGTATTTATTAAATCCTTCAAACAAATGAAAATATAATATAAGAAATTAAGGAGTAATAAGAAACCCAAATATGACAAATAAGAATAATAAACTCTCATTTAATCAACTAGAAGATATAACAATGTATTGATAAAACATTTTAATAAATAAATATTTATTTCATATGCATGGATAGTAATCAGATATTCCTAGGGGTGGAACCAATACATGTAGACCTAAAATGATGAATACTTAAAAATAACTTCTAATATTTAGAATTTGATAACTTCCATTCTATTTTTTGGAACAAGTGATGTAGAAAACTAAGGAATTATTACATTTAAAATTAATGGTATATCAAATATTTGAAAACATCTCAAGACTCTTAGGATGTCATATAACCACACTGACCCATCCCAAGGATTCTAGGGAGGTCATCACATCAGATCTACCCATATGAAGGATTCGAGGGAGACCATCTAATACACATTGACCCATCCTTGAGATTCTAGGGAGGCCCATAAAGAAGTTGGCATAAAGTAATAATACACATAAACAAGATATATCACAAACAAGGGAGAAAAACACACCAACCTTCACAAATTATATTCCATACACATTTAAACACACACACACACATATAACATGGAATTTATAATACACATAATTGAAAAATAAATGCACATTTAAACATAATTTTAATGAAAATAAATATAATCTATTTCTAATTTGGAAATCCAGATCCATAATTTTTGAATAAATAATTATAAAATCACCCTTACATTATAATTTTTGAAAACACATATAAATAGATAAAACGATATATATTCACACACACACACATCTATATCTTTATAAAATAAACTTAAATTGATAAAAATATATGTAACCCTTACAATAGAATATCACAACATAGTAAAATAAATATAGCCCCAGACTAATTTTGAAAATAGAGATCCATTGAAAATAAATAAATATGGTATCACCCTTACTAAGATTTCTCTTAAAATAAAAAAACACAATTCTGAGCAAATAAATTTTCAAGAAAAAACCTTTACACTAGAATATTAAAACAAAATTTAAATAAATAAATTCCCTTACATGAATTTTATAAAATCAGCTTTTTTTACTACTTTACACCATCATGAGACTGAGAATTGGTTTGCTAAATCAATTTGCTCATTCGTTTAAGGTTTTTATATCCAAAACCTACACTATTTATACAATGAAATAAATATTTATTTAATCGGTTTATCTATAGACTAGAGGTGATTATCTAAGATTTAAAAACAAAGAAAAAATTAAGCTTATAGAGCAAGCTGGGGTATAGATGTAGACAAAGAATCAAATTGATTCAAAATAACAATTTAAAGACCAAAACAGGATATTCAAATCAGTAGTCAAGCAAAAAATGGACCATAAAAAAAAGAAAAATAATATACAATAACCAAAGCAAAAATAACTAATGACATCATTGAAGAAGAAATAAAAAATTAAATGAAAAATACACAAAGAAAATTGGAACCTACAAAGGAAAACACAGACCTACCTCGCTAGGTTGAATAAAATCTGAGACCCTTAGATCCAGATCTCGATGTTTTCTTTGAAAACCCTAACTGCAAGCAAACACCGGATACTGGATGATGTTCGAGCTACTAGAGGTAGTGGGTTTGTGTGATTCGAGTGGGTTTGTGTGATTTGAGCTTCAATTCATTGAGGAAGAGCACTGATGGTGGGTGGATTCTGCGGAAAGCTTCTAATATTGTGACGGGTTGGTAACTGGTTAGATTTTTTTAAATAGATTGGGACACTTTTATCAACGCTTTCAAAAAAGCATTGATAAAGAGTCTGTTTATCAATGCTTAAGTAATAAGCACTGATAAAAGACATATTTATCAGTGTTTTTTTAGCACTAATAAAGGTAGGTCTTTATTAGTGCTTTTTTAGCACTGATAAAACCTCATCTTTATCAATGCTAAAAAAGTGTTGAGAAAGATTTCTTTTATCATCGATTATTACTTAAGTGGTGATAAAGCATTTATAATTATAATTATAAATAATTTTTTTTATAAATAAATAAATATATATACTTAATAAATATACATAAATATAAATATAGTAAATATATTCCTTATTTAAATATATTTATTATAATTTTATAATTATTTAAATATATAATTATTTATTTATAATTATATAAATATTTTTAAAAAATAATATTTATATAATTATATATATTTATATAATTATATATATATTTAATAAATATATATAAATATAAATATAGTAAATATATTCATTATTTAAGTAAATTTATTATAAATTTAATAATTATTTAAATATATATAATTACTGATTTATAATTATATAAATACTTTTAAAAAATATTTATTTATTTATAATTATAAATATATAATTTTATAAATATAGTATGTATATTTATAAATATTTTTTTACAAATATTTTTTAACATTATTAATGAATATTTAATTTTAAGTGCATGCATGTTAAAAATGAGTGAAATTGGATAAATTAAAAATAAGTACACTTTAAAAATATTGAAAAAATAGATTAGTTTTGTGTATGTGCATTGTATATAAGAATGCATTAATTACATATATGTGAAATAAATATAACACACATTTGATCTATGTTAAATTGAAAAATCAAACAACATTCAATTATATCTCCACTACTCTATGTAATTAGTTAGTATTTTTAATTCATATTAATTTTTAATTATTAACCATTATTCACTAAATATATGACTATTTAATGTAAATTGTATAAATATTTTATAATATTTAAATCATATTTATATACATTAATATATACATATATATTTAATATATATTATTTATTAACATTGTCAATAATCATCTAATTAATAAAATGTAACTTATTTTTAATTTTAATTTGTTTAATTTTCATTTTTTAATATATCTATATATTTAATACATACTATTTATTAATATTTTTAATTTATATATGGTATAATAAATTTATTAATTTTTATCAATACTTATTTAATTAATAAAATTTGTAATTTTTTTAATAAACTCATTTATTTATTTATATAATTATTTCATTTTATTTATTCAGACCTTTATCACTACTAAAAAAACACTGATAAAGGATTCCTTTATGAGCGCTAAAAATAAAGCGCTGATAAAGGGTTAAATTTATCAGTGCTTTCTTTAGCGCTAATAAAGATGTCATTTATCGACACTTTTTTCTAGAGATGATAAATACCAACGTTGCTAAACGCCTGTTTTGTAGCAGTGACTTATGTTTATTATTTCATTTATCATGTTTGCGTGATAGTTGGATAACATTCTTGGTGTTAGAGTTGTGATGCACCTGATGGTTTGCATGCCTTATTTTTTTTTTCATATTTGGTTTCCAGTTGATAAATATTAATTGGACGTTTAATTATTTGATTATATCTGTGTTTAAATCAATTTTCATTTGGGCTCTGCACACATGCTTTGGTGCCCATTTGTGTGATCCCGAATAAGTAATCACAGTTGGGAGATCATTGGGGAATTTATTTGTTCACAAATCGTTTGTGCGCGTGAGATAATCATAAATCACACGCGGTAAAATTTTGAATAAATAAATATATTAATTGAAAAATTAATATTTTGTGTTCATTCTCTTTAAAAATTACATGAGTTATACTTAATTAGTAATCTCGTGTGAGCGAACCCGATGCAGATCGATACTTCAGATTTGTGAGAAATGGGTTGTGGTATTTCAACAAGTGATTCAGTGCTACAATGATGCACAAATTATTCATCAGTCCATAGAATGAAATGAAAGATAATTTGTGTGAAAATTATAATACTTTCTAACATCAAAGAATAAGACCTAATAGTATTTTGATTAAATATGGAATCAATGATGATTAAATGAATAAATATTTAGATGTGAAAATTAAATAATTGGCATTGCATGCACCCGAACGGACGTCACAACTCTAACACTACCATCTCCATCAATTACTTCCATTGATTAATTTGGTTCACTCAGATAGTTTTAGTTAATTTAATTAATAATTTTTAAATATTTGTTAATTTTTTAGAATTTTTAGCTGTTAATTACAATTAAAGCTCATCCGCTAGAGCATTCCTCTAAGAGGATATTCCCAGTGTCTATACACATTCTCTTTGTGGTTCGACCCTGCTCGTTGTTTCTATAGTAGTTAGTAGGATTACAAAATTTCAAATTTACACATGTTTTGACATGTGTTGAAAATTTATGGAACTATTTCTAGGGAGAATAGTAACATCAAGATTTTTATAAAAAGAGTGTTTTAGATCAAAAAAATAAAAAAAACACAAAAAAAGTAGAAAAAAACATTATATTTATTACTCTGAGAATTTTTGTCATTTTAGGAAAAATTTCAAGACACCAGAAGTTTATAATGGTAGGGGCTGCACCACACAGTTACAACCAATACCCAACCTACCCACCAATATTGCATGGTATGGAATACAACCTTACACCACACATGATCTTTCCAAGAAATTCTATTTATTTTAATGATCTTTATTCAAGTTCATGTTATGATTCATATGAGAATGTTTCACCATGTTAGGATATAATTCCTTATATATCTCTTAATAATTTTCAAAGTCAAAGCATTCCTAAAAATTTATAACATGAAAATTCATGTGAAACAAATGATTTAATAATTGAGAACATGTTTCATTTTGTTATCATTAAGACAAATTGAAGGTTTGACCTTCAAGATGAACGTAATACAAAATTGTTGTCCTCAAAGAAAGATCTAGAAAATAAAATAACTCATCTTGTCCAACTAGTCACCTCACTATCACTTGATGATCTAATTCAGAACAATTCTATTGACGAAAGTGTAGTAGAGGTTCCATTTGAACAACATCCAATTCTTGATTCTGATAATGAGACTACTTTGATTGATCATTTTTTCTATCATATCAGTGATGAATCCTCTCCATAATAATTTAATTCTTCGAATCTAATCACATTTCAATAATATGAGAGCATAGTCTTCCACTCTATCAAATATAAAGGTCCCTCATAAAATATGATTTCATGTCCTTATTCCGTGAATTTGCAACCCATCCATCCCAAAGTGAAAAGGAAACATTAAATGTCTATCAAATTACACCATTTGAGGATGAAGAGGACATTGAACTAAGACCCTTATTTACTGATATAAAGTCAAGAAATTAACCAAGACACTATGGATTTTCACATGCAAGAGTACATCACTTCAAATGACCTTGATTCACATCTTTATGAAAATATCCATGAGTCTAAAACCTTTTCCAAAATGAAGAAATATGAAAAATTTCAAGAGTCTAAAAACTAGTTAGTGATTGTGATGAAGAACACTCATAATTTTCTAGAAATAATGGAGGAATGATATTTCCTGGAGAATCATGAGTTTTTAGTGACACATGTGCCAATGGATAATTGTGACGAGGGAGATATAGAATAAACTTTCAAAAAAGATATCATTCTTGACATAATGGAGTCATCTACTCTAATTAAGCCCGGCCCACTTGCTCTATGCATTAAGGTTAAAACACTTCAATTAAAATACCCATGGATTTTATAAATACTTTTGACCTTGGTACAATCAATGAAACCATCGAGCATGAATTGAGTCGGAAACTAGTGGATTTCCCTGTGCTGGTGGTTGGTGGTAAAAATGAATTGGGATACATCATCATCCAAAATAATGCATTCAAGGACATGATGGATATAAGCTGACTACTAAAAAAGTATGGTACAAACATTTCTTCTCTTATGAAAATTCAAAAATATAATGTTCATGATCTTTCCAATGACACCCTTTGCACAAACATCAATTATTCGGTGAGTCTTTCATCAGGCGAGGTATATTCATTCCCTTGTGAGTTGGTAATTTTTTTTCACGACCCACCTTCTTTAAGACGAGGGAAGGGACAACAAAGTGCCACACCCTTCCTTCTTCAAGATGGAGATATTATGACCCCTGAGTCCCATCTTTAATAGGCCCCAGAGTGGTGACTAGCACCAAGAGTATAGAATCTCACACAAAATGGAAGACAATACCCTTTTTAATAAAAATAGGATCAGGATATAAGATGGTAAAAATCTCAAAAAATACCAAACATTTATATAAAGGAAACCAAAATCCAACCCATGCATGATTTAAACGTAAACTATGACAAAAGTACAACCAAAGAACCAAAGCAAGTACCAAAAGAAAGAGACTAAGCAGCAACACAACAACTATCCCAACCCCTGAGATAGTAAAGTCCAGCACACTCCTCGAAGTCCTCCTAGAAACTTGAAAATAGTTTTACAAACGTAGGGTGAGTATACAAGTATACCCAATAGGAAAACTAAAGACACCCATGCACAAGTGGGAGAAGCATATTAATGCCCCCGTGAAAACAACAGAAACCAAAAGTACTTAACAAATAAAGCTAACTAGACCAGCCTAAAAAAGGTACACTCTAAAAATAACGCAAGTCAAGTAAGATAATAATATGATCACATCGATGATTTGGGTACCCCGCACCACTTTCCCACTACTTAGCTGCTCATTCATAACGGATAACGTCTTGATGCTACCACTCTTCCAAAATGTAGTCTCACTAACACAACCTACCCGCGCACACTTGGGCCTCAAACCACATAAAAATCCCACCCACAGACACCTGGGCCACAACCACACCACACATCCCACCTATAGACACCTAGGCTATAATAACCACGCCTCTCACCTGAAGACACATGAGTCTCATCCCGAAGACACTTAGGAAAACAATCCTAACCGAAAAACACCTGGGGCCCTCATCCACAACAAAACCTACCCGAAGGATCTTGGACTATGGTAAACCTCAAGCCATTACAGCCTGCCCAGATACGCTTGAGTAGTTAGAAACCAGAAGAGGGTGTGAGGAAGAAAGTCAGTAACCAGCCATCCATTCTCCCACCAGTATGTTGGGAAAGACACCTTCCCCCATGAAAATTAGGGTGTTCGACACATAGTGTTCAACAAGGGTGGGGTGCATATAGAAATCACAAGAAACTACAATTTATACATATAGGTAAACAAACACTCAGACCAATCTATAGTTTCAAACAAATAACTAGCCCACACATAATCACATTTTTTGCTACCCCCATATGCACAACCACACAAATAGCCACAATAAAACACAAGCCTAACCACATTTCATTTAACCAATTTCCATTCATTAATTATGGGGTTCACTTTAATTTATTCTAGCACTACCCAAGGAAACTACCAAGCACACCATCTACAAACATTTTCAGAAGGCTAAAGGCTACTAAACACTGCCAAGGCAAACAAGGAAGTAGGGACGAAGGTAAGGAAATCCATTTTAACACCCATTCATAAAAACAATAGAGAACAACCAACCTGCAGTCCCACTACACACCCCCTTTTTACTAAACACCCATTCAACCAATACCAACTATCATTCTTCAAGGTTATCCTACTCAATCATCCTCTCACAAATAGAATTGGCATCCCCGCTGTACAATAACACCACACCCAACACACCCATAAACATGAATTCATGACACAACCCAATCCTGCAGCCCTGCTGCCCAACCACTGCCTAGAAGCATTCCCACTACACAAAAAGTCCATCCATTCCACAATCAATCAATCTACCAACCTTAGATTCCGTCACACCTCCTGTACCACCCCATACACAAAGCCCATAGAAAAACAACACCAAAACGCAATACCACTGCACAAACAATCCATCCCCCAAACACAAGGTCATTCCCTCTGTCTACCCTCCATACCCATAACAAGGTTACCAATAGTAACTTTAAACCCCCCCACGAAGTACAAAACCCAACCAAACACAACACAAAACCACAACATTAAGCTAAGCATATTCAGATTTAGTAAGAGTGGTTCCTTAATTCCACTTTAAATAACAGGGGTGACCACAAAACAAGTTTGATCCCATGGAATCTATTTATTTAACCAAGTATATGTGATTAAGAAAATTTCATGTTATAAACATTTATCAAAGCATCACAAGAAAATATAGAACACCACCAATGTGCAAGAAAAAAACACCAACAAACATGTTTTTAGAAGGCCTTACAACCCATACAATTCAAAATAAGCTTCATGGATAATAATTAAAATAGCATAAGTAACATCATCACTTACCTGGCATTATTTCATTGACCCCTATTATCTTTTGATCATTATATTCCCTTACCCTCATTTATTACTTGTTAAGGAAAAGTATTCAACCGTTCTTCATGAAGATACATTACTACACCCACCCCACATGATACCCAAATAAAGAGAGGCAGAATAATCCCTACTTGAAATGAAAAGCAACCAAAACTCCTCTTTGTGCCAAAACATGGGGTCACACAAGCAACATGAAAACTCTAAGGAAAAACTCTAATAAAAGCTCGATTGATGACTATGACACAACATGAAAATCCATGAGGAGGGAAGGATCTAGGTGCACCAAGAGGGAAGGAAACACCCTAGGAAGGGAAGATCCCATCTTTGAAGAGCTAGATCTTATATTAAAGGAAGAAAAATTTCAAAAGTCATTAACATGGGATCATGGTCAAGATCATGCAGTTTGAATATCTCAAAGTCCCCAAAGCATTAAGGTATTAAAGATATACTTAATATCCTTTGAAACTCCATTTAAAACTCCCAAACAAGGTTTTTAAACTTGGTTTATGTCAAATAAAACATAAGAGGGGAAAATCTGGAAAAAACTGGGAGAAATTGGAAAAAATGGAAATTTAGAAAAGGGTGAGCCACTGTTTTGGCGTGCCACCATTTTGGTGCCACCGTTACGGTTCCACCATTTCGGTGTGCCACAATTTTGGTTCCACCATTATGATTCCACTGTTTTAGTGTGCCACTATTTTGGTGTGCCACTGTTTCAGTGCAACTGTTATAGTGCCACCATTTCAGCATGCCACCATTTCAGTGAAACCGTTTGGTGAAACTGGATTTTTGGAAAACTTCCGAAACAAACCACTACGACCCCCAAGAACACCACAAGCACTAGATTTTCACAAAGGAATGGCCTGGGTAAATTTGGTTCATTACATCAGATACCTCTCAAACTATTCTTGTCCCTGAGAATTTAAAACTAAACTCAGAAAAAGAGGGGTCTGAACAACCACCCAATAAGATACCTCTCAGGAAAAAACCACCCTACGTTGCTCCAAAAATGGAGTGAAAACCTTAACATCCAAGAACACCTCACCAACCGCTACTTCCCCAAACAACCACACAAAAACTAAAGGTCACACTCTCTAGACACATGGATAAGGTATCTCCTTCCTCCATGTCAAGATACTATCCGATTTGGGCAGTACTGACTTTCCCACATGAGTTCAATAACATCCGAATTAATGCATTTTGATTAGGGATCAGGTCCTCTCCTCCCCAAAATCAGGACTTTTCACACACATTCAGAGAACAAAGAAACAACTCATCACACAACAAACAAGGTCAAACATTACATCATAAGCAAAGCACAAAGCAAAACACAAGAGAAAAACTCAGAAAAGCTCTGGGTACTAGGCACACATTTGTGCCTCTCTATCCAAAGTAATCTCCTTGAGAACACTATGCCTCCATAACACACGAACCAAAGGAATGGTCATCCAAAAAACACCTTATTCTCATAATCCTCGATTCTTACTTGTCGCTCAAAAAATGTCGTGTTGTCCTTAATATCCAACTTTCCCTAGTCAATTACGTGGGAGTCATTGTGAAAATACTGATGGAGCTGAGAGACATGGAAGACGTCATGAATCCTCTCTAACCATGGTGGCAATGCCAACTGATATGACACCTCACCAACTCTTCCTAACACCTCGAAAGGTCTGACAGGCTTAGAATAAATCTTGCTCTCTCTGCCAAACCTCTGCTTCCCACATTGAGGGGAAACCTTCAAGAATACATGGTCCCCAACCTCAAACTCCAAAGGTCTCCTCCTATGATCGACATACAAATTCTGTCGGTCATGTGCTGCCTTCATCCTCTCACGGACAAGTTGCACCTTCTCTGTCGTACTCTGCACCATGTCCGAACCAAGAATAGCTACCTCCCCAACTTCCATCTAGCACAAGGAAGAATGACATGACCTCCTGTATAGAGCTTTGAATGGATACATACCAATGAAATAGTGATAACTATTATTGTAATAAAACTCTACCAAAGGAAAATTTCGCAACCAAGACCCACTAAAGTCTAGAACACATACCCATAACATATCCTCCAACGTCTGGATGGTCCTCTCGAACTGTACATCCTTCTGAGGGTGGAAAGCAGTACTGAGGCATAACTAAGTGCCAAAGGCTTACTGCAATCCCCTCCATACTCGCTACATAAAATTTGTATCTCGATCTAAGAAAATGGATCTTGGAACTCCATGTAGCCGTTCCCCCTCATCCATATACCTCTGTGCTAAGGCATCCACTGCGCTCGACTCCTTGATCGCTAAAAAGTGAGTCGATTTCATCAAACGATCCACTAATACCCAAAGAGCATTGCATCCTCCCTAAGTCCTAGGTAATACTGTGATGAAATCCATAGATATTTCATCCCATTTTCACTCAGGAACATCTAAGGGATGCAATATACCACCAGGAACACAGTGCTCATCCTTCACCTGTTGACACGCTAGGAACCTTTCCATAAACTCCACCACTACCCGCTTCACCCCGAGCAACCAAAACTGTCCCCTCAAGACATGGTACATTTTAGAAACTTCTGTATTCACTACCAAGGGTGATATATAGAACTAAAAAAATAACTCCCTTGTGCATTTCCACTGGGATAAAAAACTTCCCACATAATAACATCTAATTCTGACTATCCTCTGACCATCCCTCCAGAGCATCACCCTGGGCAACATGGTCATGCATCACTTCAGTCTATGAGTATCCAAACTAAGACTCCTCCACCTTCCATACCAAAGAAGATTGAAATGTCATCTGAAATAGATAGCCTCTGTCACCATACACTCTCTCATCCAGATGCAAAGCGGCCAACTCCTCCATTGCCTTCCAAGAATCTGTGGATTCACGAACTACCTCCTTCTGAGACTTCCTGCTTAAGTCATCAGCCACCACATTCCCATTTACCGAGGTATAAGAGATGTAAAAGTCATAGTCCTAGAGAAAATCCATCCATATTCACTTATGAAAGTTCAGGTCTTGCTGGGAGAAGATATACCTCAAGCTCTTGTGATTCGTGAAGACCAAAAAGCACTCCCTGATGAGGTAATGTTGCCACAACTTCAGTGTGAATAAAACTACTGCAAGCTCCAGATAATGGGTGGTATAGTTTCATTCATGCGGACGTAACTTCCTAGACCCATAAGATATCACTCCCTACTGTTGCATTAGCACACATATCAAGCTTAGACTGGAAGTGTCACAAAACACCCCAAACATCACCCCTTCCTTTGGAAACATAAGCACCAGAGCACTGACTAAATTCCCCTTTAGGTAGTTGAAATCTTCCTGACACTGCTCACTACACAAAAAGGCTTGGTCTTTTCTGGTCAAGGCTATCAACGGAGCCACAACTCAAGAGAAGTCGGGTACGAACCTCCGGTAATAGCCTACTAGACCCAGGAAGCTGCGAACCTCTGCCATGTTCTTGGGTGCTACCCAAGAAACAATCGCCTCAACCTTTGATGGATCCACTGCCATCCCTTGATGAGACACCACATTTCCAAGAAAGTGCACCTCTCATATCTATAATTTGAACTCGGACAACTTACCATAGAGCTGGTGGTGCCGAAGGACCTCTAAGACTGTCTTGAGGTGCTCAGTGTGCTCCTCCTATGACTTTGAGTAAATCAGAATATCATCAATGAACATGATGACGAACCGGTCAAGGAACTTGTAGAAGACAGAGTCCATAAGCCCCATGAACATGACTGGTGCATTCATAACACCGAAGGGCATGACCACGAACTTGAAGTGCCCATACCTGCACCTGAAAGTAGTCTTCAAGATGTCACCCTCCTTCACCCTCAACTAGTGATATTCAGACCACAGATCGATCTTGGAGAACCAACATTCTCCCCTTAACTAGTCAAAAAGATCATATATTATTGGGAGAGGGTAACGGTTATTGAACGTTACCTGATTCGATCTCTGATAGTCTATGCACAACCTTAATCCACCTTCTGCCTTCTTCACAAACAAGACTGGAGCACCCCACACCGACACACTCGGCCAGATAAAACCTTTTTTTATTAAGTCATTAACCTGAATCCGTAACTCCCGCAACTCATAAGGCACCATCTAATAGGGTGACATCAAAATAATATGGGCACCGTGTTGCAAGTCTATTCCCAACGTAGCTTCACATCGAGGGGGTAGAGTCATAACCTCTTTAGGGAAAACATCTAGGAACTCCCCAACAACTCTCATAACCTCCACCATCTTAGCACCCGTAAACCCCTCTGATAGCTTGGATAACATAGAAAGAAGAGGCTCCACACACCGGATACCCTCCTAATGAATGAAATTGCCAAAAAAAGCTACATGCTGGCCATTCGTATCCGAAAACACAACTCTCCTTCAGAAGTAGTCGATAACGACATGCACAGTGTCACAAACCGAATCTCGTCTCCATCAAAACCAGCACCAAACCCAGCCCATAGTAAGACCCAAAGGGAATTTCCTATTCCCATGGGATAGAAAAAGTGCTTGGGTATCTTAAATATTGGGTTGGGAACGATTTACCTGAGTTTAGAATCATTTAACAACCAAAGAAAATCAATAAACTAAATTTAAAAATTACCAATCAAAAAAGCCTTAAATAAAAATTCAGAACCGAATACAAGGTTTTTAACATGACACAAGGGGTACCAAAATACAAAATTAGCAGAAAAAAAAACCCAAATACCACCGCACGACAAGGGTTCATCACCCAAGAGTTGTCTCCATAAGACCGCACAACAGGAGCAACTAGTAACCTGAACCACCAGCTCCAAAAGCCTTACCCTTACCTGTGTCAAAAATAACCAAGTCTACTTACACCCAAAGGTGTAAGTATTGTGTGATCATAATACCAATAGGATACCACCCAAAGATTCCATGTGACAAGTATTATAATATAAAAAGCTTTCAAGTGTTATAAACAAAGAATGTTAGCAATAATTTCTAAAGGTGCATCTTTTAAATGAAAATACTTTTCAAAGTGGGTAACTTTAAAGAATAGGTAAATTTAAATAAAACATGTAAGATATTGAATTTTACATCCAAAAAAACCATAATCCAAAGATAAATTCTAAATAGTCAATGAGAACTCAACACAAGAACACCCCTAGGCACTAGTTAGTTGTGAGCTCCATGTACCTCGCATCTCGGTGTGAAAGTAACCATAAAAATATCTGTTCTGATGCATGATACACTAGTAGGGGAATTACCCATAACCTATTGGTCCCCAACGTCATCATAATCATATTTGTTTTAGTGTTGTCAATGTCAAACTTGTTAAGTGAAATAGGGACAAAACCACTCCAGATCACAAGCATGCTAGTACACGTCCGCCCACCTAGATACCCAGGTTTCCCTCTTTGTGATCAAACAAGTTCCACATGCTACCAAATTCAATTTACACATAAAAACACCAGTTCGGTCATACACACTCAAAAAAGTAGCAAAACATGCTTTTCACCATTTTTATAACTCAAACAAATGCTTAGAATTTCCATAAAATAATTACACAAGTTATAACAAAAATTTTCACATAAAATCCATTTAAAAACCCTCTTTCAATACAAAATGAATACCAATATTACACCCAAATAGATTTTTCATCACTAAAACATTTTTATAAATCCATTCCATGAATTATAAAATAACACCAATTGGTACAACATGGAATGTACAAGTAAAACACCCATTTTCACACAAAATTGGCACATAAAAATCAACCACTTAACAAATGCTACGCAAAAAAAATTTTGCACTAAAAATAATGAAAGAGGAAAATAAAAGAAATATAAATCTAGCAATATAACTCATTCTACAATGCTTACACATGGAATCACCTACCATATATGTCAAAACCCTTAAATCCTTGTGCAGAACTTCAACCACACCACCGCCGCACCACAAGGGAGTGAACACAAATCTAAAACCACAATATTGGACCAAGAAACTAAAAAAATACCCTAGGTTAGAATCCATACTTATTGTACATTAGTAACTTCAAGAAAAATGGAAGAAACCCTAAGAAAATGGGAGGAGGAAGGAATAAAACCCACTTAATTGAGATATCTTGAAGAAATTGCCCCAAATACACCAATAAGTGATTCTACAAGCAACCAAAACTAATATAGAGATTTAAATAAGGCTAAGGAGGTTAATTGAGGACTTAAATGGGATAAAAAGAGTAAAAAATGCAGGAGTTATGAAAGAAAAAAATTACCTTTTCAAATCTGGACGATTTGAGAAAGCCTGAGAAAATTTTCACTAATCCATGATGAAGATGAGATCCAAAGAGGGAGAAACAAACATGGGGGTGTGCCCAGGGTCAGTGGGCTTGAGTGAGAGGTGAAATCACTGAAAAAAATAAAAATAAAATAATATATAAAAGAAACAATTTTTTTAAAAAACTGGAAATGGGCTCATGGGATGGCCCAATACCTTAATAAATAACCCAAATCCACCATGATTATGGATTCCTAAGGGGTAAAAATGGATATTTTAGTTTTAATAGGCTAGGGGAGGCTAAGTGGGAAGTGTAATGGGTGATTTGTTTTTCAAAATTGGAGGAGTTATAAAAGAAAAAAAATTTATTTTTAAATCTGGAAATGGGCTCACGGTTTGGTCCAAATCTTGAAAACCCACCCTTTCCTCAAAAAATGCATGGGAAACCCCCACAACAAAGAAATAATAGAAATTACATGAAAAATACCTTTAAAATAAGTCATATATGTGACAATTCTCCCCACCATTAAATACTTTCTGCCACATAAAGTTAACTCGTAGCTTGATCGGAAAACAAGAATGAGTACTCTTTCTCAACCCACAATTTATGCTCCCAAGTTTCATGGACATCGTTCCCATACTACTAAAGGACCTGAATTAGTGGAATAGACTTTACATGAATCACCTTCTCTTGGGAATCAACTATTCGCACTAGCTGCTTAAAAACAGACAAATTGGGCTCTATATTCAACTCCTCCCAATTCAGAACATAGGACGGATCCGGGTTGTACTTTTTCAATTGGGAGATGTAGAAGACGTCATGAATGGATGACAATTGAGAAGGAAAATCCAACCTATATTCCACCTTTCTAACATGCTCAGTGATTTCAAAAGGTCTGACATACCACAATGTCATCTTCCCTTGCTTTCCCAAACGATGATGGCCCAAACAAGGGGACAATTTAAAGAATACCCGGCCACCCATAGAAAACTCTAGGTCTCAATGCCTATGGTCCACATAAGATTTATGGAGAATCTGAGCTATTAAGAAGCGTTTTATGGTCAACTTGACCTTTTCAGAGGTCTCTTGAACATGGTTCGGCCCCAACAGTGAGGTCTCACCTATCTCAGCCCAATATAGGGGGGACCGACAAGGATGACCATAGAACGACTCAAAAGGAGTCATTCGAATCGAGGATTGGTAACTGTTATTATAATAAAATTAAAACAATCCCAAATGGATATCCCAAGAACCTCCAAAGTACAAAAAACATGTATGGAGCATGTCCTCTAGTATCTGATTCGCCTGCTATGTCTGACCATCCGTTTGAGGATGGTATGTCGTGATCATCTTAATCTGCGACCCTAAGGCCTTCAGAAGATCTTACCAAAACTGAGAAGTGAAATGAGGGTCTCTATCTGAGACAACTACAGATGGCACACCATGAATCCTTACCACCTCCTAAAGATACAAATGGTCCAACTCATCCACTTTAGTTGTATCTTTGATCAGAATGAAGTGGACTGATTTGGTCAGACAATCAATCGGCACCCATATGGAATTCTTACCCTGAGGTGTATGAGGTAATCCAATAATGAAGCCCTTGGTGACATCATCCCACTTCCAGGTAGAAATGGGCAATGGATGGAGAAAACTGGAGGGCCTTTGGTGCTCCGCTTTCACCTGCTGACATGTGTAACATCTCGACATGAAGTTAGCTACATCTCATCTCATACCTAGCCACCAAAATAGTTGATGAATATAATAATAAATCTTGGTGGCACCAGGATGGACAACCCACTGAGACTGGTGGCTATCTTACACCACCACCTTCCATAGAGATGACAAAACTATTGATCGGCCCTTAAAGCACAAGATGACCTCAAGAGATGATAACCAATCAGAAGACATCTCCCCACCATGAAGAAACTGCCTCGACCGCTAAAAAAGCTCATCACTGGGATGTTCTCACTGAATCAACTTTAAGAGAGAAGGATTCAACTTAATGCTCGCCAAGAACACACCTCCACTGTGCTCCTTGGTCTCCACATGTATCTGAGCAAAGAGCCCTATCAGAGTCTACTCACTACTAGATTTCTTCAAGTCTCGCACTGATACTTTTCTACTCAAAGCATTTTCCACCACATTTCCCTTGCCCGAGGTATAGAAAATGTCAAAGTTGAACCCCTACAAGTACTCAATCCAGTGGCACTATCTCAGATTGAGATCCTTCTGAGAGAAGATGTAGGCCAAGCTTTTGGGATCAGAGTGGACCACAAACTTCTCCCTAAAGAGGAAATAACACCAAGTCTTCAAATCATGCACCACAGCTGCTAAATCCAAGTCGTGGGCCAGATAATTATTTTCACGTGGTTGAAGTTGGAGAGAACCATAATCCA
This sequence comes from Viscum album, assembly GCA_963277665.1. Taxonomy (NCBI): domain Eukaryota; kingdom Viridiplantae; phylum Streptophyta; class Magnoliopsida; order Santalales; family Viscaceae; genus Viscum; species Viscum album. Next base: position 32,868,483 of record OY728133.1, read on the forward strand.
CCACATTATCACCCTATATAAGCACACACCCGAGACCCATACCTGAAGCATCACAATACACCACATACCCCTTTCTAGCCTCTGAAAAAATCAGCACAGGGGAGGCAGTCAACCGCCGCTTCAGTTCCTCGAAGGATTCATGAGACTCTAGGCCCCATAAAAACTTCAACCCTTTCCGAGTGAGTGCATTCATGGGAGAAGTAAGCTGAGAGAAATCCTGAACAAACTGCCTATAGTAACTAGCCAGGCTAAGGAAACTTTTGATCTCGAACACGTTCTTCGGCTACTCCCATGACATAACCACACTGATCTTCTTAGGGTCCACCAAAACCCCCTGTTCTGAAATCACATGCCCTAAAAACTTCACCTCCCTGATTCAAAAAGTGCACTTGGACAACTTTGCATAAAGACGATTCTCTCGCAATGTTCCCAATATGATCTACAAATTATGTTCATGTTCCTCCTCAGATCCAGAGTAAACTAGAATGTTTTCCACAAATACCATGAAAAAAGAACCGAGATATCAGTGGAACACCCTGTTCATGAGTTCCATAAATACCGCTGGAGCATTGGTTAATCCAAAGGGAATGACGAAGTACTCAAAGTGGTTGTACCTGCTTTAGAAGGCTATCTTCGATATATATGACTCTGGCACCCTGAGTTGATGGTAACCAAAATGAAAATCTATTTTTGTGAACCACTTTCCCCACTTTAACTGGTAAAAAAATCATCTATTTGGGGCACATGATATTTTTTCTTGATGGTTACCTTGTTTAGATTCTAGTAATCAATACACAACCAGAGGGATCCGTCAACCTTATTCACAAAAAGAATAGGAGCGGACCAAGGAGAGACGCTCCGATGAATGAATACTTTGTATTTTAAATCATCCAACTGTATATTTAATTATATCATTTTGGTGGGGGCCATACGATATGAGGGAAGAGATATTGGTTGTGTTCCTGGTGCCAAATCGATCGAGAACTCCACATACCGCTCCATAGGAAAGCCTGAAAAATCATATGGGAATACTTTCAGAAACTCATCAACTACATTAGGTAGTCCACCTTCAGGAGAATGACCATCATCTTGTATCATGAGTGATGATAACTAGAAAACAAGATTACCCAACTATGGGAGTGGAGGTCCTGAACGACCTGACCAAGGATCCTAATCCCTAAGGAAAACTTGACGACTCCCATCAAGTGTCGTGAAACTGACCCATCACCTATAGCAATCAATATGTGCTTGAAAGTGTACCAGCAAATCCATTATAAGTATCACATCAAATAGATCCATATCTAAGACCAGGAGGTCCCACTCCATCTCAACCCCTGACATGAAAAGCGCACACGATGAGCACATGAGACCCTACTCCTTCTTCTTTCCCAGCGATGTCACCAACTCCATTGCAAAAGAAAAAATCTCGGTTGGAAAATTAAATATGTTCACAAAACGGGAAGTGATGAATGAAATAGAGGCACCGATATCAAAAAGAGCAGTAACTATAGAAGATGTAATCAAAATGGTACCTTGAACCGTCGACAATCCCGCCTCTGATCCCACTGGTGCCTGATCCACCGCATGAATATGCCTAGTCTCTGCCTGAGAACGACCACTCACATATGGATCTGCCTTGAACTGGATCTGCCCAGAAGACGATCCGACCCTTCCACCATGGCCACTGAATCGATATCTCATCATTCTAGATGGCTTTAACTGAACTGACACCCCTCTAAAAGCCACAGATCCTAACCCACTTTGGAGTGGATGTGTTATCCTACAAAAGCACTGCAAGTGTCCCATACCTCCACACTAATAACAAGTCTTTGGAGGAGATGTGCATGCTGGTCATATGTGACCTGAAATCCCACACCAGTGGCACACAATGGACCTCACATCATAAGCCACCAAAGAAAACTGCCTGGAAGGTTAGCCTCAGCTGCCACCTCCCTTCTTCCCATGCTCCTCTTGCTTCCTTTTATTCTAAAAAAAACCACCACTGCCCATTCATGATACTGTCCCAGAAAAACCATCCCTCCCCTTACAGTATATATCCACCATGAAAGCTCTATCAACCACTTCATCATAGGTTTTCAGCTTGAATAGGAAGACATGGGAATAGATCTCTGGCCACAAATCCCTTTCAAACTTTTGGTCCTTCATCTGCTCATTGGATACCATTTCCAGAGCATACCAAACCAACTCAACAAAACATTTGGAATACCCCATCACTAAAAGATCCCCCTTAACAAGTTCCATAAACTCTAGAGATTGAGCATATGCCAAAACTTCAGGGCAGTACTGGTCGTTGAAGATAACCTTGAAGTCCTTCTAGATCATCTGAACATGCTTCCCAACTTGAAGCAATGATTCCCTAAACCTTCAACTAGGAACCTCTAATAGGAAAGAGGCACATTTCACCCTGAACCCCTTAGGTGTGTCCAGAAACTCAAATATGAGCTTGATATTCTTAAGCCACTCCTCCACTTCCCAGGGTTCTGTGCTTCCTTGGAAAGTAGGAGGCTTGTTTTTCAGAAACTCCTAGGATTTTTCCTTCCTAAGACTGGTCTCATCTTCTCTAGCAGAAGCTAGAATAATATACTTTACCTACCATAGAGCTTGTATAACCTGAACCACATCCTATACTATCCTCTGATCAAGCGGTGATGGAGAACTCACTCTAGCTTCCTCCTGTGGGTGCATGAGATCTTTCTGTGGAGGCATGTTGTTAAAAAAGGAAACAATCACAAGAGAAAAAATAAGTACAAAAATTATGAAAAATTTCATCAATAACATAAAATATAAATAAGCCAAACACATTACAATAATAAAATAAACAACTACTTCACCCCCACCCGATATACACGTGTAGTCTGTAGCCCACACGTCTCACCTAGAAGTGAAGTCAAACAAACAATTCCAACGTACCATGGTGACTTGAGGTCTGTCATGAGAGGTAAGGGCCCTGCACCCTACTCATGACCAAAAATCCAATCCCTGATAGTCCTAGCTTCTATCTAGCCCGACTCATCCCAAAAAAAAATATAACCCAAAAATATTAACCTCCTCTAATACCATTTTGTCACGAACCAAATCTGGTTTCCATCAAAACTGGCACCAAACTTGGCCCATGTCAACACTTGAAGGGAATTCCCTATCCCCATGGGCTAGAAAAAGTGCCTGGGTATCTTAAATATTGGTTTGGGAACAATTTACATGAGTTTAGAATAATTTAACAACCAAAGACAATCAATAAACTAAATCTGGAAATTACCAACCAAACAAGCCTTAAATAAAAATTCAGAATAGAATACAAGGTTTTTAACATGACACAAGGGGTCCCAAAATAAAAAAGTAGCAGAAAAAACAACCTAAATACCACCACATGACAAGGGGTCATCACCCATGAGCCGTATCCACAACACCGCACAACAGGAGCACCTAGCAACCCGAACCACTATATCCAAAAGCCTTGCCCTTACCTATGTCAAACATAACCAAGTCTACTTACACCCAAAGGTGAAAGTAGGGTGTGAGCATAATCCCAATAGGATACAACCCAAAGATTCCATATGATAATCATTATAAGATAAAAAGCTTGTAAGTGTTATAAACAAATAATGGTAGAAATAATTTCTAAAGGTGCATCTTTTAAATGAAAATAGTTTTCAAAGTGGGTAACTTTAAAGAATAGGTAAATTTAAAGAAAATACAATGCCCCAACCCTAGTTAACCAGAGTCGGTGCATTATTACATAACATTGGAATAATCACAAGAAAGATCAAGTCTCGAAAGACCGATTAGTTTAGTAGCCTTGGAATAACTAGATACATTCATAAAGTTTACATTACATCATAAAATGAAAAACTACAACAATATAGTCTCCATAGTCCACACTCTTATCCCCTCATACTATCCCTGTAGGTCATTCATAAAATACTTCTTCACATCCTGGAAAAAATAAAACATAGAAAGGGGTGAGCTCAAATTCCCACTAAGGATAACAATATAGCAGAAACTTTCATAAATAAGCATAAACATTTAAGGCAATGTATAACTAAAACAAAAGCCTTTTAAAACTTGAACTTTAGAATAATATGGCAGAAATAAAATGAAATAATTCCATATACTTATTCACATGGATATTCTACTAGTCGAATAATCACATGCAATATCAATAACCACTTTCATAATGATGGAATGCATAATGCCAGACTATCATAACCACATAGTCAAGGCCTCGTGCCAAGACTACAAATAAGATTTTGTCAAGGCCTTGTTCCAAGACACTAGTTTGTCTCATGAGACCTACCTATGCATCGAGGAGCTATAGCGGGCTCCACCCGTCACTTATTAAGTCCAATGCATTCCCATACGAAAAGGTTTAAACATAACATAAACATTCATATTAAAACTAGCAAATGAAATGTAAATACTTCATCCATAAACCATGAATGGTATAAAAATAACACATCCATAGTCAAACATATCAAAAAACCTTCAATACAATATAGAAATTTTGTATCATAATAAATCAACTTCAAATAAGCTTAAAATCCATCAAAGGATGTTGACATAGATGAAATCAAAACTATTTGAGAGAAATATCTCTTTTTTTGAATTAATTTAAAATTTACATAATTATAAAATAAAACATTTACTTTGAAAATTTTCTTATAAGCTTGTAAGGGAAGCTTCAAAGATTTTATAATGGCATAAAATAGCCGCACCCGCCGCATAAGTTAAAAAAACATTCTTACCTTAATTCCGTCAAAAAGGATAAAAAGGACCTTGTTTGGAAAACGATGGAAAGATTCCTTTATAAACCTCTTATAAAAAGTCAAAAAAGGGTATAAATGAATTTAACCCATATTCTAGTAAATAGTAAAAATGTTTTGAAATCCATTTTTAAGAAACATGGATGTGGATGATAAAGAAGTCCCAGTAGATTATTACGTATAAACAACCTCGGATAATGAAGAGATTGTGAAATAAACCCCTACCTTGTACTTTTCCTTGGTTGGGGTTAGGTTAACCTCCTGTATAATGGTGAAATAATTGTTATTAAATTACACAAGAATCATATACATTAATATGATATCATATATGATCTTTTAACATTGATTTTTTAATAATATCTTAGTATTATTGTTGTTTCGGGTGTTAACTTACTTGTTTTCTTTTATATGTTTTGTTACATAAGATGTATTTGTTATGGATAGGTTGTATATTATTCATATCCATAATTATATCAAGTCCTTAAAAATTATTTTTAAATCATAAAATGATAATTATACTTGAATGGATATGATGGAGAATGAATCTCATCGCGTTCATGGAGACGGTAGTCCGTACGTACGCACGAGCGACAATATCATTCTTTTGATATTAAAATAATATATAATTGGATGGTATATCATATATAAAAAATCATTATCATGTTATATTTATTATTTACATTAATTAAACATCATTATTATACCCATCCAAATAATAATTTATTGAATAACAATTACACCACGACGTGGAGACGGTAAGCCGTACGTACGCACGTATGGTGACATGTCATTCAAAGGATGAATAGAATAATGAATATGGTTGTAACATATTTATAATAACATCAAATTATATATAATATAATGGATTTATTATTTTAGAATGGGAATAACAAATAAAGAATAAGTTGAAGAAGAAAGGAACTTGAAAGAGGGTGGTGAAAACATTATCTCTTCTTCGGGTTATTCCTTTTGATTTGATCAAAAGGGATCCTTAGGTTGACTTTATGATTAAAATAAGGCCTCTAGGTTGAATTGAGGGAAGTTTAGAGAGTATTTGGGCAGGGTTTGTCTGATCCAAAAGGCTTTGAATGTGTGAATTAGTGAGAAGTAGGAGTTCCCTTTTATAAGAGGGGTGAGGGGCACCTTTGGAAAAGCTAGAAATATTATTTTATAATAAATTCATATTCAGTTTCTAATGGCTAAAAAGTGGATTATTTAAAGGTTAAGGTGGGTATGGGTCTAAAACCACTCAACCAATAAAATTTAGACAGGTTTGGGTCATTATATTAACCTTATCTTTTAGTTTTAACTCTTAGTTAATTAGTTTGACACTTACCATGTCACTTTGTATTTTTATATTATATAGTTAATAAACTTACTATATACCTCTAAGAGACCCCCAAGTGGTCCATTAATGATAAAAATATGATGATATAAGTCTCTTGGCCGAACTTTAGATTTTTATGAATTGAATATAAATTAATAATATAATATTTGTTTTAAAAAAACTTTTATGTCAATTTGACACTATTGGGTATTTTGTTTTTGATAAATTCATAACAACATTATTAATTCGAAAAAATTTTATATAATCAATCCTAATATGTCATATTAACCTATAAAATTATTTTAATTCATAAAAAGTCTCAAATTACATTTATTTTGATATTTATAATATCAATTATTTTAATATTTCATTAATTATGTAATTACTGTATCACCATTGTGTCATAAATAAATTAAATTATTTAATGTCTAAAAATTATAAATAAAATAAAATAATGTATTAAATATTTTTATATTTCTAATAAATATTTAAAATCTAATTTATCTTATTTATAACCCTATATTAAAAATGTTTTAGTAAATAAACTTTGATTTTAACTCTTTTAACTCTTCTTTGAATTAAATATTAATAAATGTCCTAATCTAATAAAAGTGGACCTAAATAATAATATTTTATTCCTAAGGTTGTTTTTGGTCGAGATAAACTTGTCCAATAGAATTAGGACATGTGTTAGGGTAATATTAATATCATTTTTACCCTTAATTACCCTATCTACTTTTAACCGTGGTAAATAAAAGTAAAAAGTTACTATTCACCAAAAATTATTTTCATCTCATTGAACCAAATTTTACTCCTTGATATTAACCGTGTCTCTAGGATTTTATAAATTCCACTCACAGAAGTGGTAAAATTAAGTTTTATGTGAATTTCCAAATTCTCCTAGGAGGTGGGTAAAAGACTGTGAAAAGTTCAATAAAATTTTTATATATCTAAAATTATTCTAAACTAACTCCAATGAATTAAAATGAAATTATATAGGTATTATGTATCTATTTTGACCTTAATAAAATAAATAATTATTTAAATAAAAATTCAGTTTTAAACTATAACTCAGTGTTTTTTCACTATTCATCAAAAATTGAAAGTTTTCAGAAAAATACCAAAATTTCACCCTAGGCTAATTTCGATATTCCGAATCCAAAAATGAAGTCCATTTTGAAAGATAAAATTTATAAAATTTTAAAAAGTGGGTATTACTATTCATAACGGCTAGTTTGATTGGTTGTGGTGTGTGTTATAACTCGAAGTTGCGTACAACACACGCTACTATATTATTAAAAGAGAAGCATACCATGGAAGCTTGGGGTGTTACATTATCCCCTCCTTCAAATAATTTCATCCTAGAAATTTACAGAATATTATTGCATAAAAAGACTCGGTTGGTTCTTCATCATAAGTTCCTTGGGTTCCCACGTTGCCTCTTCCATCTTATGGTTTCTCTATAGAACTTTTACCAGACGAGTCATCCGGTTTCTTAGTACTTGTTCTATCGTATCAAGAATCTTGATGGGATCTTCGGAATAAGACAGATCGGGTTCCAGTTCTAATTCCTCATAGGTGAGTACATGCGTTGGGTCAGACATGTATTTCCTCAACAGTGATACGTGGAACACATCGTGAACTTTGGAGAGACTTGGCGGCATTTCCAAACAGTAAGGTACAACCCCAATTCGTTCTAGAATTTCGAAAGGTCCGATGTACCTAGGACTCAATTTACCCTTCTTACCGAAATGTATAACTCCCTTCCATGGAGATACCTTCAAGAAAACATGATCTCCTACCTGAAATTTCAAATCCTTCCTTCGGTTATCGGCATAGATCTTCTGCCTACTTTGAGCTGCTTTGATGTGGTTTTGTATTACCTTTACCTTTTCCATTGTTTCCTCCACCATTTCTGGGCCTACAAGTTTTCGTTCACCAACGTCATCCCAACAGGTTGGTGTGCGACATCTCTTTCCATATAACGCTTCATATGGTGCCATCTGAATACTCGAATGGAAGCTATTGTTATAGGAAAATTCTACCAGAGGTAAATATTGATCCCACATACCCTGAAAGTCAAATGAGTAGGATCTCAACATGTCTTCTAAGGTTTGAATAGTCCGTTCTGATTGTCTATCTATTTGAGGGTGGTATGCAGTGCTCAAATGAAGTTCAGTATCCAGGGATTTCTGAAGACTTTTCCAGAATCTTGAAGTAAAATGGGGATCATGATCAGAAACAATTGATAGGGGTACTCCATGAAGTCTCACAACTTCATTAATATATAGTCTTACTAGACGTTCGAGTGGTAAATCTTCTCTTATAACAAGAAAATGTGCTGACTTGGTAAGACAATCAACAATGACCCATATTTCATCGTTCATTCTAGGAGTCTTTGGTAGCCCCATGACGAAGTCCATCGTAATATTATCCCATTTCCACTCAGGTATGGGAAGAGGTTGCAATACTCCACCAGGCTTTTGCCTTCTAGATTTCACTAGTTGAAAAACCATACATCTTGACACAAAATCAGCAATCTACCTCTTCATGTTGTCCCACCAAAAATGTTCCTTCAAATCTCTATACATTTTGGTGCTCCGAGGGTGTATAGAGAAATTGGAACTATGAACATCGTCTAACAATTCCCTTTTTAGATCAGGTATATTGGGAACACAAAGTCTCTTCCCAAATTTCAAAATTCCATCTTCATACCCAAAGTCATTCAATCTCCCATCATTCACAGCTTTAATCTTCTTTTGAAATTCTTCATCATCGGTCTGAGAACTCTTAATCCTTTCTAATAAAGATGGTTTAGCAACCATTTGAAAAAGCACTGATGTTTCACCTTCCATTGTTATTCCCATGTCCATCTTCACTAGATCCATGAAAATTGGATCCCTTTCAATTCTCATATTGTTCAAAACTCCATGATATTTTCTACTCAAAGCATCTGCCACCTTATTTGCCTTCCCCGGGTGGTAGTGTATCGTACAATCATAATCCTTGAGTAATTTAAGCCATATCCTTTGCCTCATGTTGAGTTCTTTTTGTGAGGAAATATACTTCAAACTCTTGTGATCAGTATAAATCTCACACTTTTCACCATAGAGGTAGTGCCTCCATATCTTCAAAGAAAAGATCACAAATACTAACTCGAGATCATGAGTAGGATAGTTTTGCTCATGAATTTTCAACTATCGTGATGCATAGGAAATAAACCTATCATTATGCATAAGGACACAACCAAGTCCTTTCTTCGATGCATCACTATAAATAACGAACCCATCATTCCCTGATGGTAGAGTCAATATAGGAGCATTGACTAATCTTCTCTTCAGTTCTTCAAAATATTATTCACACTCTTTTGTCCAAACAAATTTAACCCCCTTATGTGAGAGCTTTGTTAATGGGTTAGCCAATCGGGAAAAATTCTGGACGAAACGTCGATAATAACCTGCTAAACCAATAAAACTGCATACCTCAGTTATACTCGTAGGTGCTGGCCATTCTTGGATTGCCTTGGTCTTAGAAGGATCAACAAAGATTCCATATTTAGAGACAATATGGACAAGAAAAGAAATCTCCTGAAGCCAGAATTCACACTTGTTAAACTTCCCATATAATTCATGTCTTCTCAGAGTCTTCAGGATAATGCGCAAGTGATTTTCATGATCTTCGTAGCTTTTGGAGTATACCAAGATATCATCAATAAATACCACCATAAAATCATCGAGATATTCCTTGAAAACTATATTCATTAGATCCATGAATACAGAGGGTGCATTAGTCATCCCAAAAGGCATTACTGTAAACTCGTAATGCCCGTACCTTGTTCGAAATGCTATCTTCAGAATGTCTTCCTTCTTCACACACAACTGATGGTATCCAGATCGAAGGTCAATCTTTGAAAAGTATTGAGCTCCATGCAGTTGGTCAAATAAATCATCAATGCGAGGTAGGGGATACTTGTTATTTATTTTTATAGCATTGATCTCCCTATAGTCGATACATAACCTCATAGATCCATCTTTCTTTTTAACAAAAAGAATAGGGGCTCCCCATGGAGAAACACTAAGGCGAATAAGTCCCTTATTACTCAATTCCTCTAGTTGTTTATTTAGTTCAACTAATTCCACAATGGACATTCTATAAGGGGTCTTCGATATAGGCCTTGATCCAGGAATTAAATCAATGGAAAACTCAACTTCTCATTCTGGAGGATGTCGAGGTAAATCTTCTGGAAACACATCTAAATATTCTTTCACAATAGGTACATCCTCTATTTGAACATTCCTTTCAATACCCAAAGTCATTTCATTCTCTTCCTCCCCAATAATTGAATTTAGTTTAGCTACTGGGGGTGGATCTAGATAAGAATTATGTGGTGACAATTTTTCTCTAAAGATAAGGTGTTCCTTATCATCATCATCAAAAATCACAAACTCCTTCTTCTTATAATAAATCTTCGCATCATGGTCTGAAAGCCAATCCATACTAAGGATTATATCAAACTCAATCATAGGTATGGCAATGAGATCAGCAGATAAAGAACATTTATGTGCTATAATGGGGACTAATTCACAAAACTTTGTTGCAATGATACTTCCCTTATGAGTTTTAACTGAAAACTCCCTTGTTAAATAAAATTGGAAATATCTAATTTTCTTAGAAAACTGGGAAGATATGAAACAATGAAATGATCTAGAATCAAATAATGCATTTTCTAAACTTGAGGAAACCATTAAATTACCTGCCAACACGTCTTTCAGAGTTTCTACCTCAGCAGTAGTGATATCATAAGATTGGCCTTGATCCCTTGGCCTTTTCTGAGGTAAGTTCCCCTAACGCTTAGGAAATTCATTTGCATAATGTCCCATCTCCCTGCAATTGTAGCATTGGACATCGATAGATTCCTTCTTCCCCTTGCAATCACGAGCTTGGTGGCCTTTTTCACCACACTTGTAACAGACTCCCATTCCTTTTAAGCAAGTACCAGGGTGTTTCTTCCCACATTTACTGCAGGATGGATATTCAACTTTTCCCTTCTTCCCATTATTTCCATTCCCAGATTGATCAGCAGATCTCTTCTTCTCTTGCTTTGCTTTAAAGTCATAAGACTTAGAGAATTACTTTTCTGTTTTGATAGCACATGAGACAATGTCTTCGTACGACGAGAAGGATTGTGAGACTAATGCTCGACGGATAAATGGTTTTAACCCATAAAAGAAACGATCAATATTACTTCTTGGGTTACGTATATAATCTCCAGCATACCTTTCTAACCTCGTAAATTTATCCTTATACTTTGCAACATTCTCATCCTCCTTTTGTCTCAGACTCAAAAATTTCCTTTCCATATCTGCTCGATGGTCACAAGGAAAGTATTTTTATAAAAACATATCTTTGAAATCCCTCCATTCCATATTTGATACTTCATCATCTTCCTTCGTGTTTTGAATCAATGACCACCATTGATCAGCATCTCCAGTGAGGCGATAAACTGCCATGACAACTTTTTCCCTTTCATTACTCCCCAAAGCCTGAAATATTTTCTCTAGGGAACTTATCCATTGCTCAGCTAATAAGGGATTTGTACTTCCATTGAACGTTGGTGGTTTTTTCCTCATGAAGAGATCTAACATTGATCCTCCACGCTGTGGATCAGGGTGCTCCATATGGGTAAGGTTATTATTCATAACCTGAGTGAGTTGTCCCAGTATGGTGATTAGTTGATCAGCACCAGTTGCATCACCAGCTCCACTATAATTATCTTGAGCCGGAGGGCAATCCCTACATGGAGTGAGTGCATTGATATGGTTTCCATTTCTTCCACTAGGAACCATTTCTAAACAATGGCATAAACTAGATCAATTTATGAATCAAAATACATAATTCCATACTTATAAAACACTTAACATAAATTGAACTATTTATGGATATAATCCATAATCATAAAAATGTTTTCTTTGAGTACGTATATACTCATAAACCCTTTATAATGATTTGTAAATAAATTGAGAGTTATCCTAAGCATATCCCCTGGGAGTGTCGTAACCAAGAGTGCAGCATGGACCATTGTCCGACATCAGTTCCCGTTCGAGTCTAGCTCAAAGCGGTGTTTTAGGGTTTTACCCCTAGGTACATCTGTGCCAGAGCCACCTCCACCTGCTCACATCCAAACAGGGATGTATTGCTTGGAAAACTCACAAAATCTCTACAATACCAAAATTCTAGGAAGTTCTTATATACTAATCCTCAAATTACATCTTAAATCTATGTGATCTAATCAGAGTTTATCTAAATATAGCTTCCAAGGTTTGTACTAAACTTCCTCTGATACCAAATGTGACGACCTGACCCAAGTTACCCAGATTTGGTGCATTAGTACATAACATTGTCATGATCACAAGAAAGATCAAGTCTCTAAAGACTGATTAGTTTAGTAGCCTTGGAATAACTAGATACATTCATAAAGTTTACATTACATCATAAAATGAAAAACTAAAATAATATAGTCTCCATAGTCCAAACTCTTATCCCCTCATACTATCTCTATAGGTCATTCATAAAATACTTCTTCACATCCTGGAAAAAATAAAACATAGAAAGGGGTGAGCTCAAATGCCCAGTAAGGATAACAATATAGCGGAAACTTTCATAAATAAGCATAAACATTTAAGGCAATGTATAACTAAAAAAAAATCCTTTTAAAACTTGAACTTCAATATAATATGGCAGAAATAAAATGAAATAATTCCATATAATTATTCGAATGGATATTCTACTAGTCGAATAATCACATGCAATATCAATAACCACTTTCATAATGATGGAATGCATAATGCCAGACTATCATAACCACATAGTCAAGGCCTCGTTCCAAGACTACAAATAAGATTTTGTCAAAGCCTTGTGCCAAGACACTAGTTTGTCTCATGAGACCTACCGATGCATCTAGGAGCTATAGAGGGCTCCACCCGTCACTTATTAAGTCCAATGCATTCCCATATGAAAAGGTTTAAACATAACATAAACATTCATATTAAAAATAGCATACGAAATGTAAATACTTCATCCATAAACCATGAATGGTATAAAAATAACACATCCACAGTCAAACATATCACAAAACCTTCAATACAATATAGAAGTTTTGTATCATAATAAATCAACTTCAAATAAGCTTAAAATCCATCAAAGGATGTTGACATAGATGAAATCAAAACTATTTGAGAGAAATATGTCTTTTTTTGAATTCATTTAAAATTTACATAATTATAAAATAAAACATTTAATTTTAAAAATTTCTTATAAGATTTTAAGAGAAGCTTCTAAGATTTTATAACGGCGGAAAATAGCCGCACCCGCCACATAAGTTAAAAAAACATTCTTACCTTAATTCCGTCGAAAAGGTTAAAAAGGACCTTGTTTGGAAAACGACAGAAAAATTCCTTTATAAACCTCTTATAAAAAGTCAAACAAGGGTATAAATGACTTTAACCCATATTCTAGTAAATAGTAAAAATATTTTGAAATACATTTAAAAAAAATATGGATGTGGATGATAAAGAAGTCCCAGTAGATTATTACGTATAAACAACCTCAGATAATGAAGAGATTGCGAAATAAACCCTTAACTTGTAATTTTCCTTGGTTGGGGGTAGGTTAACCTCATGTATAATGGTGAAATAATTGTTATTAAATTATACAAGAATCATATACATTAATATGATATCATATATGATCTTTTAACATTGATTTGTTAATAATATCTTAGTATTATCGTTGTTTCAGGTGTTAACTTGTTTTCTTTTATATGTTTTGTTACGTAATCCGTGTTTGTTATGGATAGGTTGTATCTTATTCATATCTAGAATGATATCAAGTCCTTAAACATTATTTTTAAATCATGAAATGATAATTATACTTGAATGGATACGATGGAGAATGAATCTTATCGAGTTTGTGGAGACGGTAGTCCGTACGTACGCACGAGCGACAATATCATTATTTTGATATTAAAATAATATATAATTGGATGATATATCATATATACAGAATAATTATCATGTTATATTTATTATTTACATGAATTACACATCATTATTATGCCCATCCAAATAATAATTTATTGAATAACAATTACACCACGACGTGGAGACGGTAAGCCGTACGTACGCACGTATGGTGACATGTCATTCAAAGGATGGATAAAATACTGAATATGGTTGTACCATATTTATAATAATATCACAGTATATATAAGATACTGGATTTATTATTTTAGAATGGGAATAACAAAGAAAGAAGAAGTTGAAGAAGAAAGGAACCTGAAAGAGGGTGGTGAAAACATTACCTCTTCTTCAGGTTCTTCCTTTTCATTTGATCAAAAGGGCTCCTTAGGTTAGATTTCTGATCAAACTAATGCCTCTAGGTTTAAGTGAGAGAAGTTTAAAGAGTATTTGGGCAGGGTTTGGCCGAGTCAAAAGTCTTTTAATGTGTGAATTAGTGAGGAGGAGTGCCCTTTTATAAGAGGGGTGAGGGGCACCTTTGGAAAAGCTAGAAATATTATTTTATAATAAATTCATATTTGGTTTCTAATGGATCCAAAGTGGATTATTTAAATGTTAAGGTGGGTATGGGTCTAAAAACACTCAAACAATAGAATTTATACAGGTTTGGGTCATTATATTAACCTTATCTTTTAGTTTTAACTCTTAGTTAATTAGTTTGACACTTACCATGTCAGTTTGTATTTTTATATTATATAGTTAATAAACTTACTATATACCTCCAAGAGACCCCCAAGTGGTCAATTAATGATACAAATATCATGATATAAGTCTCTTTTCCAAACATTATATTTTTAGGAATTGAATATAAATTAATAATATAATATTTGTTTTAAAAACTCTTTTATGTCAATTTTGACACTATTGGGTATTTTGTTTTTGATAAATTCATAACAGCATTATTACTTCAAAAAAATTTATATAATCAATCATAATATGTCATATTAACCTAGAAAATTAGTTTAATTCATAAAAAGTCTCAAATTACATTTATTTTGATATTTATAATATCAATTATTTTAATATTTCATTAATTAGGTAATTATTGTATCACCATTGTCTCATAAATAAATTAAATTATTTAATGTCTAAAAATTATAAATAAAATACCATTATGTAGGAAATCGTTTATATATATAATTAATATTTAAAATCGAATTTATCTTATGTATAACCCTATATTAAAAATGTTTTAGTAAATAAACTTTGATTTTAACTCTTTTAACTCTTCTTTGAATTAAATAATAATAAATATCCTAATCTAATCCAAGTGGACCTAAATGATAATATTTTATTCCTAAGGTTGTTTTTGGTCGAGATACACTTGTCCAATAGAATTAGGACATGTGTTAGGGTAATATTAATATCATTTTTACCCTTAATTACCCTATTTACTTTTAACCGTGGTAAATAAAAGTAAAAAGTTACTATTCATAAAAAATTATTTTCATCTCATTGAACCAAATTTTACTCCTTGATATCAACCGTGTCTCTTGGATTTTTGAAATTCCACTCACAGAAGTGGTAAAATTAAGTTTTATGTGAATTTCCAAATTCTCCTAGGAGGTGGGTAAAAGACGGTGAAAAGTTCAATAAAATTTTTATATATCTAAAATTATTCTAAACTAACTCCAATGAATTAAATTGAACTTATATAGGTATTATGTATCTATTTTGACCTTAATAAAATAAATAATTATTTAAATAAAAATTCGGTTTTAAACTATAACTCAGTGTTTTTTCACTATTCATCAAAAATTGAAAGTTTTCAGAAAAATACCAAAATTTCACCCAGGCTAATTTCGATATTCCGAATCCAAAAATGAAGTCCATTTTGAAAGATAAAATTTATAAAATTTTAAAAAGTGGGTATTACTATTCATAACGGCTAGTTTGATTGGTTGTGGTGTGTGTTAGAACTCGAAGTTGCGTATAACACACGCTACTGTATTATTCAAAGAGAAGCATACCGTGGAAGCTTGGGGTGTTACAGAAAACAAGAAAGATACTTAATTTTCTATCCAAAAACACCATAAGCAAAAGTTAAATGCCAAATAGTCAATGAGCACTCAATATGGGAACACCCCTAGGCACTGGTTAGTTGTGAGCCCCATGTACCTCGCATTTTGGGGTGAAAGTAATCATAACAATATCTGTTCTTATGCATGAGCCACTAGTAGGGGAATCACCCATAACCTAGTGTTCCACAACAACATCATCATCATAGTTTTTTAGTGTTGTCAATGTCAAACTTGCTAAGTGAAATAGGGACAAAACCACTCTAGATCACTAGCATACTAGTGCATGTCCACCCACCCAGATACCCAGGTTTCCCTCTTTGTGCTAAAATAAGTTCCACATGCTACCAAATTCCATTTACACATAAAAACACCAGTTATGGTCATACACACTCAAAATAGTATCTAAACATTCTTTCCACCATTTGTATAACTCAAATAAATTCTTAGAATTTCCATAAAATAATTACACAAGTTATAACAAAACTTTGCACATAAAATCCATTTAAAACCCCTCTTTTAACACAAAATGCATACCAATATTACACCCAACCATAATTTTCATCACTAAAACATTTTTATAAATCCATTACATTAATTATAAAACAACACCAATTTGTACAACATTTAATGCACAAGTAAAACACCCATTTTCACACAAAATTGGCACATAAAAGTCAACCACTTAACCAATCCTACCAAAAACAGTTTTTTCACTAAAAATAATTAAATATGAACATTAAAGAAATATAAATCCATCAAGATAACTCAGTATACAATTCTTACACATGGAATTACCTACCATATATGTCAAAACCCTCAAATCCTTGTGCGGAACTTCAACCACACCACCGCCGCACCACAAGGGAGTGAACACAAACCCAAAACCACAATATTGGACCAAGAAACTCAAAAAAAGACCCTAGTTTAGAATCCCTACTTTCTGGACATTAGTAACTTCAAGAAAAATGGAAGAAACCTTAAGCAAATGGGATGAGGAAGGAAGAAAACCCACTTACTTGAGACATCTTGAAGAAATCTCCCCAAATACACCAATAGGTGAATCTCCAAGCAACCAAAACTAATATGGAGGTTTAAATAAGGATGAATAGGTTAAGTGGGAACTGAAATGGGATAAAAAGAGTAAAAAATGCAGTATTTAGGAAAGAAACAAATTACCTTTTCAAATCTGGATGATTTGAGAAAGCCTGAGAAATTTTTCCCTAATCCATGATGAAGATGAGATCCAAAGAGGGAGAAACGAACATGGGAGTTCACCTAGAGTCAGTGGGCTTGAGTGAGAGGTATAATCACTGAAAAAAATAAAAAATGAATAAGATATGAAAGAAACATTTAAAAAAAAAATTGGAAATGGGCTCACGGGATGGCCCAATACCTTAATAAATAACCCAAATTCACCATGATTATGGATTCCTAAGGGGTTAAAATGGATATGTTAGTTTTAACAGGTCAAGGGAGGCCAAGTGGAAAGTGTAATGGGTGATTTTTTTTTGAAAAATGTAGGAGTTATAAAAGAAACAAAATTTATTTTTAAATCTGGAAATGGGCTCACGGTTTGGCCCAAATCTTGAAAACCCACCATTTCCTCCAAAAATGCACGGGAAACCCCCACAATAAAGCAAGAATGGAAATTAAATGAAAAATACCTTTAAAATAGTTCATGTATGTGACACATAGAGAACAAACAATTGATATAAAAAATGACATCATATAGCTGCATCTGTAGTAGAAAAAGATCCCCAATGGACTGATGCGGTCCCAACATCAGTCTATATCCCTAAAAAACATCAAACAGACTGGTATGATCTCCAAATGGCGTGATCAACACCAGGGGAATGAAAATTCTCTCTACATATAGTCCCAAGGAATGGGATATACTGGCTACCGGAAATGATTATGAAGATCTTGAATCAAACAAATAACATGAAAGAATACTAAACAGACTGATCGTACCTCGAACAACCTCCAGCCTCACTAGAACTGCTGCCTTAGTGGCGTACAACTTACCATGGGACATCAATATCCTTCCAATCCCCGAGGTAAAACATCCACCAATGATGCACCACTCCTCACATCTGGATCACTACTAGAGGAACCCGATACTCCCTCGAAGCACGAATCAAGGTAAAGGTGATTGTCATCTCCTCAAGCCATCCCTCCATCTCTAAGTCTAAAATGTTGCATTTGTACTTACCTAGGGTCTGCCACTAGAAAGAACAAAGGATATTTTGCCACAAGTAATCTTTCTCTTCTTTATCGGCCCTCCGATGATCAACCAAGTTAGCCTGATGGGCCTCAACTGCTCGTACCACACATGGGTGACGTCCGAGTTTCACAACTGAAAAGGTAAACAAGGAACTCCTAAGCCTAGGTAGCATGAAAATTTTCTTTTATAATTCACTTTAACTATTTATTTAAATTAAATTATCAAAATTCTCAAGACACACAAGAACAAAAGTCATTATGATGCATGTAACTTTACTAGGGTCTCTACCCTACAATCAGCATAGCCTCACTCGGTCGTTCGGTAGATCTAGAGTCCTTGAATCAAATCACAGGGGGCCCTAAAATCCCATGTCCTAGTCAGTATTCCCGAGACTATTTCACACATCAAGATTTACTAGCGCCGTTTCCCTACCATCCCATGCAATCCTCACCGTTCCTAAATCCGAACTCCATCCTATCTCTGGAACATCATCATTTGATACCATTCTATCACGACTTGCCTTCTTCAAGACGAGGGAAGGGATATCAAAGTGCCACACCCTTCCTTCTTCAAGATGAAGGAGAGATAATGAACCCCGAGTCTCTCCTTCAATAGGATCTGGAGTGGTGACTAGAACTAAGGGTATAAAATCTTACACAAAATGGAAGGCATTACCCTTTTTAATGAAAATAGGATCAGGAGATAAGACGGTAAAAATTCCAAACAACACTAAACATTTATATAAAGGAAACCAAAATCCAACCCATGCATGATTTAAACGTAAATTTTAATAAAAGTTCAACCAAATCACCAATGTAAGTACCAAAAGAAAGAGAATAAGTAGAAGTAAAACAATTATTCTGACGCCTGATCTAGTAAAGTCTATCAAAATCCTCAAAGTCCTCCTAGAAACCTGAAAATAGATTTACAAATGTAGGGTGAGTATACAAGTATACCCAGTAGGAAAACTAATGACACCTATGCATAAGTGGGATAAGCATACTAATGCCTCAGTGAAAATAGTAGAAACCAACAACACCTAACAAGGAAAGCTAAGCAACCCAGCCTCACCAAGGCACACTCCACAAATAGTTCAAGTCAAGTAAGATAATAATATAAGCACATCAATGATTTGGGTACCCCGCACCACTTTCCCACTAGTTAGCTGCTCATTCCTAACAGCTAACGTCTTAATGCTACCACTCTTCCAAAATGCAATCCCATTTCCACAACCTACCCACACACACTTGGGCCTCAAACCACCCATAAATCTTTCTCGTAGACACCTAGGCCACAACCACACCATAAATCCCGCCCGTAGACACCTGGACCACAAAAACCCACCTCTCACCCAAATAAACCTGGTTATCATCTAGAAAACACATGGGAAAACAATTCTGGCCCACAAATACCTAGGCCCCTCATCTACAACAAAACCTACTCGAAGGATCTTGGACTATGGTAAACCTTAATCCATTATAGCCTACTCGGATATGCTCGAGCGGTTAGAACCTGGAAGAGGGTTTGAGGAAGGAATTCAGTAACCAATCATCCATCCTCCCACTAGGTGTTGAGAAAGACACCCTCCCCCATGAAATGCGGGTGTTCAGTACATAGTGCTAAACAAGGGTGGGGTGCATATAAAAATCACAAGGAACTATAATTTATATATATATAAGCAAACACTCAACCCAACCTATGGTTTCAAACAAACAAGGGTTCACTTTAATTTATTCCAGTACTACCTGGGGAAACTACCAAGCACAACATCTGCAACCATTTTCAGAAGGATAAAGGCCACTAAACACTGCCAATGCAAACAAAGAAGTAGGGACTAAGGTAAGGAAATCCATTTTAACACCCATTCAAAAAAACAACAGAGAACAACCAACCTTCAAGGTTATTCTTAGACACCCGTTCAACCACTGCACACCCCCTTTTTCCTAGACACCCGTTCAACCACTGCCAACTACCATTCTTCAAGGTTATTCTTCTCAATCATCCTCTCACAACTAGAACTGGTATCCCCACTACACAACAACACCACACCCATCACACCCATAAATTTGAAGTCAGGACACAACCCAGTCCTACATACCACTACCTAGAAGCAATCCCACTGCATAACAAGTCCATCCATTCTGCAATAAATCAATCTCTCAACCTGATATTCGGTCACACCTCCTGTACCACCCCATACACAAATACCATAGAAAAACACCACCAAACATCATCCCCATTGCATAAACAAGCCATCCCCTAAACACAAGGTCATTCCCTCTGCCCACCCCTTACCCGTAACAAGGTTACCAACAACAACTTCACACAACCCCCCACAAAGTACAAAACCAAACCAAACACACCACACAATCACACCATTAATCCAATAATATTCAAATTTATAAAGAGAGGTTATTTAATTCCACTTTAAATAAGAGGAGTGATCAAAGAACATGTTTGATCCTGGAGCATCCATTTATTTAACCAAGTATATGTGATTAAGTAGATTTCATGTTACATCCATTTATCAAAGCATCCCAACAAAATATAGAACACCACCAGTGTGCAAGTAAAGAACACCAATGACCATGATTTTCATAAGGACTTGCAACCCATACAATTCAAAATAAGGTTCATAGATAAAAATTAAAACAACACATGTAACATCATCACTTCCTTGCCATTATTTCATTGACCCCTGTTATCTTTTTATTATTATATCCCCTTACCCTAACTTATTACTTGTTAAGGAAAAGGATTCAACCATTCTTCACAAAGAGACATTACTACACCCACCCCGCATGATACACAAATACAGAGAGGTGGAAGAATCCCTACTTGAAATTATAGGAGACCAAAACTCCTCTTTTCACTAAAATAGGGGGTCACACGAGCAGCATGAAAACTCTAAGGAAAAACTCTAATGAAAGCTCGATCAATGGCTATGAAATGACACATTACTCCATGGGAAGGGAAGGATCTAGGTGCACCAAGAGGGAATAAAAACACACTGGGAAGGTAAGATCCTAGCTTTGAAGATCCAGATACTATATTAAATGAAGAACGATTTCAAAAGTCATTAATATGGGATCGTATTCAAGATCACACGATTTGAATATCTCAAAGTCCTCAGAGCGTTAGAATATTAAATATATACTTAATATAATTTTAAATTCCCTTAAAAACTCCAAAAAAAACTTTAAACTCGGTTTACATAAAATAAAACATAAGAGGGGTGAATCTAGAAAAACTAGGAGAAACTGGGAAAACTGGAAATTTGGAAAAGGGTGAGCCGCCATTTTGGTGCCACCGTTTCAGTGCCACCATTTCAGTGTGCCACCATTATGGTGCCACCATTTCAGTGTGCCCCCATTTTGATGTGTCATCATTTCGATGCCACTATTAGGGTTCCACCATTTTGGTGTTCCATCCTTTCGGTGCCACTATTTTGGTGCCATCGTTTTGGTGAAACCGTTTCGGTGAAACTGTTTGGTGAAATTGGATTTTTGGAAAACTCCCAAAACAAACCACTGTAACCCCCAAGAACACCACAAGCACTGGATTTTCACAAAGGAATGGCCCGAGGAAATCCAGGTCCTTAAAATTTTCATTTCATTCCACCTATCCATTTGAATAACAAGTTTCCATTGAGATATTATGCATCTTGAAGTATAATTTATTTTTTAATTAATGGATTCCACACTCCCACTAATAAAAAAGAAGATGCATTGTATACATTCCCATTTGATCTCAGTGTAGTTTCACCAATGTCTGGATAAAGATGAAGAAATCTTAGCACTAAATGGGAGACAACCCATCATTTGTTTGTTTTACTTTCACTATATTTAGTTTCATTTTATTTAGTTTTTAAATAATAAAATTGTATGCATTTACTGGAATCTGTTTTTCTCTTGGCACTATAGTGGAGATGAATTTATCATACATATTTTTATCATCCACATACTTTTGATTATGGTGTGAATGCTTTGATATGATGTGGGTATGTGTTTTTTATGTTTATATTTTACAAGTTACATCATTTTTAGAGATTCATCGGATATATACATATTTTTCGCATTTATCTGCACTTACATAGGGAGGCGTTTTATTTTATGTTATATTTTATGCTTCTAAAAACACCATGTAAAATAACTAACTCAAAAAAAAATAATTTTTTTAAAAAAATTGAAAACAAAAATAACCTTCCTATCATTTATTAAACCCATATACAAACAAATTATTATTTTTAGTAACACAGTCAGCGACATACTACTTGTATCCATGGGTAGTTTGGACACATGATTCCTATTTAGAATACTTTGATCCTTGATCCCATGACTTAGATGATTGCTGATATTATTCTATGCTTAATTTTTTTTAGAAACTTGCTTATTTATGAGACACTTATTTACACCCATGTTCATTCGTGTTGTCCAACTTTATATTTCCATACCTGTAAGGATTATATCCCATTTTACATCATCTCATGTTTCTCTTTTTCTTGAGGGAATCTATGACATGTTATGTCTTCTAGAACCTTACATGTTTTTCCATCGAAGCGATAGGTTTTTTGAAAGTTTTACTACAATGACTAAGGAATATGTTTGATTTATTTAGCCCTTTTGACCCACTAATCCACTTGTATATTTTCTCTGTTGTGTAGCTGTTACATACGTGATTTTATTTTGAGGTAATTTTCTTTCATTTTTGGTCTACCTTTCCCCTTAGATTTCTTTTGGGTTTTTGGAGTAAAATGTGAAAAATTGGGTGGACAGTGTTTGGTGCATAGTTGGTGCACAGTTAGTAGTAACCGTGCGCCCTACCCAGGTAACCGTGTGAACAAGTGAGGTTTTTGGATAGAGTCTTATCACATTATTAGATCATAGTTTGTAAACCATGGGGTCTAACCATGCATAATGTCCTGGGTATACAGTGGCACCTGCACGGTCACCGCACGATTTGACAAATCGTGCGGACTGATCATGTGACCTATCCATGTCATTAAAAATGTAGATTTTACTATATTCCCCCTCTTTGGATTTAACCCAAAATCACCCAAAATCTCCCCAAATTGGGATTTCTAACCCTAGGTGCACCTCCCCTTCCTCCAAACTCCCTTGGGATCCTTTTTGGTGGGTGTTTTTCCTTATATTCTTCAATGAAACTCCAAGTAAGTGTCTTCTTTCTTGTTTTCTCTCTTTATTTTATCATTTCTTCTCTCTTTTCTTAGGGTTCCTTTTCTCTAGAAGCTAGGGTTCCATTTTTAGGGTTTAATATTGATTTTTTTGGGTTTTATATTCATGTTTAGGGTTCTATATTACTCCCTTATGGTGTAGTTGAGGCACGGTTGGAGTTTCACACCGGATTTTGGGAATTTATACACCTGAGGTAGGTGATTCCGTGCTTAACCATTATTTGATAAATTGATTATGCTTACTTGAATATTTTTGTAGTGTTCTATGATTATCATGTGTGGTGAAAAAAGTAGTTTTTGAAAGGGTTTGATAAGAATTTGTTTTGAAAATGGTTTTTATATGAGAAATGGGGTGTATTCCTTATATAAACCCTCATTGTGTTACTTGATAGTGTTTTATAAATTATGTAATAGGTTTATTTAATTATGTAAGTGGTGAAAACCATGTTTGGAAAAGGTTTCAGTGTGTGTATGATTTTAAAAAGGAAGTTGGATGTGAAAGTGGTGGAATATTGTGTGTATTGTTTATTGTCTGGTTTATGAAATGTGAAAGTGGTGTGTTAGGTGAAATATTGAACTTGATTGAGCACAAGGGGGAGCCTGGGTAACTAGGTGGGCAGACTGGGACTAGTATGCTAGTGATATGGAATTGGCTTCAGCACGGTTTCACTTATCCAAATTGATGATGAAAACAATAACTAAATATTGATGATGATTGGAGACCACTAGGCCATTGGGGTGTTCCCTCTTAGTGGATCGTGCATGAGAAATTTGTTAGTCATGGTTTTTAAGACATGTTTCATTGAGATGTGAGGTACCTAGTATCCCATTGCTAGTTAGTACCTAGAGGTTTCATCTGTGACTAGTTATCCTTGGTTATATTACACTTACCATCAACATATGGTATATTTTGTTGGATATTTCAAAAGAAAGCATTTATTATTTTAAATTTGTTTTACTTAAAATTTGTTCCCCTTAAAAATGTTCTCAGTCTTTCATTATTAAAACTTGAAAGTTTCTTTATCATATAATGTTTATTTCATGGAATATATTATTGTGTGGCATCCTATTGGGCTTAGGCTCACACCCTAATTATACCTTTGGGTGTAAGTAGACTTGGTAATGTTTAACTCAGGTAAGGGAAAGGCTTTTGGTGATGGTGGTTAGGGTTTCTAGAGGTTCTCCTTGGTGTGGCATTGTGGAGGAGGCTTGAGGTAATTGATCCTCTTTCCATGTGGTGGTTCTTGAGATAGTTCATATTTCCTTTTTCCTGTAGCATTTTTGGTTTTTGTATAAACCTTGTAACTCAAATCTGGAAATTGTTTATGGATTGTTTGGTTATGGATTTTCATTTTTAGTTCTTTTATTTTTTGGTTATTTTATGTTTATAAATTCAGGTGAATTGTTCCCATGTGGTAAGATTGATACCTAAGCACTTGTTGCCAGCCTGTGGGGATTGATAATGCCCTTCGGGCCATGCCACTGACTGGGTCGGGCACCGGTTCAGATGATGACCCGACTTGGTTCATGAAAAAATAGTATCAAAGAAGGTTAGATCATTAGATCATGTTACTTGGGATGAGTCTGGATAGAATGGATCTAGGACTATCGGGGCTCAGAGTTTTGGTTGTGAATAGGGTGCCTGTCCAACACACCTCGTGACATACCTTGAGTCACCATGGGTTGTTGGGATTTTTGTTTGAATTATCCTCCAGGTGGGATGTGTAGGCTACAGACTGTATGTAGACATTGGGTGGGGGTGAAGTGGTTTGGTCATTTTGTTGTCATGATAAGTTTGATTTATTTGTGTTCATTATTATTGATGAAAATTTTCAGATTGGTTGTATTAATGATTTTTTTGTGACTTTTGTTTTTTGTAGCAACATGCCTCCCCAGAGAATTACCTTGTAACTATGGGAAGAAGATAGAGAGAGTTATCCTTCACCGCTTCATCAGAGGTTGGTAGAAGCTATGGTCTGGGTTGTTCAGGCTCTAGGATAGAGAGTGGGTCCTGGTCCTACTCTAGTTAGGGAAGCTGAATCAGATCCTAGGAAGGACAAAGACCAAGAGTTTTTCAAGAACAAACCTACTTTTTTCTGAGGTAACATGAAGCCTTAGTAAGAAGAGGAGTGGATCGAGAAGATAGAGTGAATGTTAAAGTTCCCTGACACTCCTAAAGAGGTTAGGGTAAAATTCGCCTTTTTTCTTATAGAAGGTCTCAGTTGAAGGTGGTGGGACTCTATGGTCTAGATGGGGAAGCATGAGCAGATGAGCTGGAAGGACTTAAAGGCAGTATTCAACGACCAGTATTACCCTAAGTTCTTGGCATATTATAGATCCTGGGAGTTTATGGATCTTGTTCAGGGTTACAAATCAGAGATGGAGTATTCTAACTACTTCGTTGAGCTAGTTTGGTATGCTCCTAAAATAGTCTCCAATGAGTAGATAAATTCTAAGAGGTTCAAAAGAGGTTTGTGGCTATAGATCTTTTCTCAGGTCTTCCTATTCAAGCTGAATACCTATACTGAAGTAGTTAATCGAGATTTTATGGTGAATATTGACTATAAGGGAAAGTTTAGTTTCTTTGGGGTTATGTTAGTAATGGGAAGTGGCAAGTCATCTAAAATGAAGAGGAAGCAAGATGAGTAGGGGAAAAGGGAAGTGGTAGTTTGGTTCACCCTTCCAGGTAGTCTTTGTCTATGGCTTCTGATGCGGGGTCTATTGTGTTCCACTAGTGTGGGAAGGTAAGGAACATCTGAACTTCATGTACATATCCTCCTAAGCCTTATCATTTATGTGGAGTTATGGGACACCTATAGTGCTTTTGCAAAGTGATTTTCCCATACTAGAGAGGGGCATGATTTGTGGCTCTTAGGGGAATTTCAGCATAGTCAGAGTTGTCCAGGATAGTGGGATCTCAGTTTAGTGGTCGTGGTGGTAGGAATGAGTATTCTTATATCCAAATTTAGTTCAGGGTAGAGCCATAGGGTAGTGGTCATGTTCAGACTCATGCATCTTCATGTTGTGGATCAAGCACTAGCGGGACCAGATGTAGGGATATCGACTATTCAAGGTACAATTCTGATTGTATCTTCTGTAACTACTATTTTGTTTGATACTAGTGATTTTATTTCTTTCATATCTACCCATCTTGTGATTTTTTTGAATTTTCCAATCGATCTTATGTCTTTTGTGATGGAGTTGGTAATGCCATTGGGTAATAAGAAGAAGCTCGATCTCAGGTGTTTGTGTTGTGTGCTCTCTTTGTCAGGGTTTGAGATAGAATGGGACTTCCTGATCTTGTATATATACCTTTTTATGTAATCCTTAGAATGGATTAGCTGGTGTGCTTCCAGGCACATATTGATTTTTATAGGTGGTGGGTAATCTTTCGTGGAACCTGATGGGAGTGCTCATGTTTTTCTTGGGAAATGAGATCCTCGATCAGATCGTGTTGGACCTCCACTCTCGGATTTAGAAAATATTATTTTTCAATTATCATCACTCATGATATAGGAAAATAGTGGTGATCCTGAGGGTGGATTACCTCCTATAGTGGTTGAATTCCCAGAGGTATTTCCAGATGATTTTTTGGATTTACCCCCAGATCAGGATGTGGAGTTCTCAATTAATTTGGATTTGGGGACAAAACCTATATCTCTTCCCTCATATCATATTACCCCCACCAAGCTAGGGAAATTAAAGATATTCCTAGATGATTTAAAATTTAAAGCGTTCATTCACCCGAGCATCTATCTTTGGGCCTCCCTAGTCGTTTTTGCAAAAAAGGCAGATGAATCTCTCCAGTTTTGTATCGATTACCGAAAGTTGAATAAGGTAATAATCAAGAACAAGTATCCTTTTCCCCAAATTGATGGCCTGTTTGACCAGCTGAAATGAGAAAAGTGGTTTTTCAAGATAGAATTTCGTTCAAAGTACCACTAAGTTAGGGTGAGAGAGGAATATATCCCAAAAAGGCTTTCTGAAGCAAGTATGACCATTTTGAGTATTTGGTCATTACTTTCGGATTGAAAAATGCTCCAGTGGCCTTCATAGTACTCAAGAATAGAGTTTTCCACCAGTATCTTGATTCCTTCATTGTGGTATTCGTGGATGACATCCTGGTTTATTATGGATTCGAGGAAGAGCATGAGAAACATTTGCAGATCGTGCTGGGCACTCTTCGAGATCACCGTATTTATGAAAAATTCTCAAAGTGAACTTTCTAGATTAGGGAAGTGAAGTTTCTAGGCCATGTGATTTCGGAACAAGGGGTTTTGGTGGACCTTGAGAAAATCAGTGCAGTTATGTCATGGGAGAAGCCGAAGAACATGTTTGAAATCAAGAGTTTCCTTGTCTTGGCAGGTTATTACAAGCAGTTTGTTAGGGATTTATCTCATATTGATTCTTCTATGATAGTGCTCACTCAAAAAGGGGTAAAGTTTTAATGGATCCTAGAATTTCAAGTGTCCTTTGAAGAGATGAAGTGGAGGTTGACTACCGCACCCATGATGATGCTCTGGGTATGGGACTCGGGTGTGTGCTTATACAAGATTATCACGTGGTGTCATATGGTTTTCTCCAACTCTAACCACATGAAAATAACTACCTAACCCATGACTTAGATTTAGCAGTGGTGATGCATTCCTTAAAGACGTGGCATCATTATCTTTTTAGGGAGAAATTTGTGGTCTATTCTGATCATAACATCTTAGCCTACATCTTCTCCCAAAAGGATTTGAACTTGAGGCAGCACCATTGGATCGATTATCTATAGGGGTTTGACTTTGATATCATCTATACCCCAAGAAAAGGTAATGCAATGGATTATTCCTTGAGTAGGAAAGAGCTAGTGTAGGCATTGTGGAAGTACAGTGATGATTGGACCTTTATGGGGATCTTTTCCCAAATTCACTTAGAGACCAAGGAGAATAGTAGAGGCACTTTCTTGGCTAGTGTTCAGCTGAATCCTTCTCTTATGGAGTTGATTTAGAAGAAAAAACCTGGTGATGAGTTTTTCCAGTAGCCGATGAAGTTTCTTCATAGTGGGGATACACCTTGCAATCAACCATTATCTCCCAAGGGAGTTCTTTTTTTCAAGGGCTGTCTTGTGATATCGTTGTATCTAAGGAAGGTGATGATACATGATAGCCACTGGTATTAATGGTTCATTCATCCTGGTGCTACCAAGATGTATTATGATGTTTTTTGGCAGTTATGGTGGCCAGGTATGAGGCATGATATAGATGATTTTGTATTGAGATGCTATACATGTTAGCAGATAAAAGTAGAACATCAAAGACCCTCTGGTTTGCTCCATCCATTACCCATTCCTACCTGGAAGCGGGAAGAGGTATCCATGGATTTTATTATTATTTTTACCTCTTAAACCTCAATGAAGTAATTCTATTTGGGCGGTAATTGATTGTTTTACCAAATCATTCCATTTAATTCCGATCAAAGACTTGAAAAAAGTGGATGAGCTGGGCCAGTTGTATGTTCATGAAGTGGTAAGGATTCATGGTGTGCCATCAGAAATCGTTTCTGACAGGGACCCCCCATTTTACCTCTGGGTTCTAGGAAGGCCTTCAAAAGGCATTGAGGTTTCAGATCAAAATGATTACAACATACCATCCTCAAACAGATGGTTAGATGGAGTAAACAAATCAAATTCTAGAAGACATGCTTTGAGCATGCGTTTTGGATTTTGGGGAATATTGGGATAGCCATTTGGGATTGGTCGAATTTTCATATAATAACAGTTACCAATATTCAATTTGAATGGAACCTTTTGAGGTACTCTATGGTCGGCCATGTTGGTCTCCTCTGTGTTGGGCTGAGGTTGGTGTGACCTCACTATTGGGACCGAGCCTTATGCAAGAGACATTTAAGAAGGTCAAGTTGATTAGGTGGAAGTTATTGACAACTTAGAGTCATCAAATATCTTATAATGATCAGAGGCGCTGATATCTTGAGTTTTCTATGGATGACCAGGTGTTTTTGAAAGTGGTATCGTGTTTGGGTCACCATCATTTGGGAAATCAAGGAAAGCTAACACCAAGGTATGTTGGACCTTTCGAGATCACTGAGTGGATTGGAAAGGTGGAATACAGGTTAGTTTTACCTTCTTAGTTGAAGTCAATTCATGACATGTTCCATGTCTCCCAATTGAATAAGTATGATCTAGACCCGTCTCATGTGCTAAATTGGGAAGAATTAGAGATAGAGCCCGATTTGTCGGTGTTCGAGTAGGCAATGAAGATTATAGATTCTCAAGAGAAATTGATTCATGGGAAGTCTATTATTTTGGTCCATGTTATTTGGTATCATAATTAATATGTTCATGAGACTTGGGAGCAGAAGTTGTGGGTTGAACAAGAGTATCTGTTTTTTCTTTTCAATCAAGCTTTGAGTTGACTTTTCAGGGATGAAAAGTTTTCATGGTGGGGAGAATTGTCACATCCGTGACTTTCTTTTGAGATATTTTTCTTCCATTTTCAATATACCTTCCCCCTAGATTTATTTTGAGGTATATTTTTTCATTTTTGATCTATCATTTCCCCCCTTATATTTCTTTTGGGTTTTTGAAGTAAAATTTGAAAAATTGGGTGGATAGTGTGTGGTGCACGATTGGTGCATGGTTAGTAGTAACCTTGTGCCCTGGCTAAGTAACTGTGCAACCAAGTGAGGTTTTTGGACAGAGGATTATTGTGCAGTTAGAGAATAGTTTTTAAACCATGCGGTCTAACCGTACAACATGTCTTGGGTAGATAGTGACACCTGCACGGTCGTCGCACGGTTTAACAAACCATGCGGACTAACCATGCTGCCTGTTCAGGTCATTAAAAATTCAGATTTTACCCTTTTCCCCTCTCCAGATTTAACCCAAAGTCACCCCATCTCCCCACACTAAGGATTTATAACCGTAGGTGTGCCTCCCCTTTCTTAAACCTCCCTTGGGCTCCTTTTTGGTGGGTGGTTTTCCTCAGATTCTTCAAAGAAACACCAAGTAAGTGTCTTCTTTCTTGTTCTCTCTCTCTATTTTTGGGTTTCTTCTCTCTTTTATTGGAGTTATTTTTCTCCAGTGGCTAGGGTTCCATTTTTAGGGTTCAATCATGGATTTTTGGGATTGATATTCATGTTTAGGGTTTGATCTTGCTCCCTTGTGGTGCAGTTGAGGTGAAGTTGGAGTTTCACACCAAATTTTGGGAATTTCTACACTCGAGGTAGGTGATTTCATGCTTAACCATTATTTGAGGAATTTATTATGCTTTCTTGAATATTTTTAGAGTGTTATATGATTATTATGCATATCAAGAAATTAGTTTTTAAAATGGTTTTATATGCATTTGGTTTGAAAATGGTTTTTATATGAGAAATGGGGTGTATTAATTATGTAAACCCTCGTTGTGTTACTTGATAGTGTTTTATAAATTTTGTAATTGGTTTATTAAAATATGTAAGTGATGTAAACCATGTTTGGAAAAGGTTTTTTTATGTGTATGATTTTAAAAAAGAATTTGGGTGTGCAAGTGGTGTCATATTGTGTGTATTTTGCATTGTTTGGTTTATGAAATGTGAAAGTGGTGTGTTAGGTGAAATTTGGAACTTGACTGATCACAAGGGTGAGCCCAAGAAACTAAATGGGTAGACTAGGACTAGTATTCTAGTGATACAGAAGTGGAATTGGCCTAATTTCACTTGATCAGATTGATGATGAAAACACTAACTAAATATTGATGATGATTGGAGACCACTAGGCCATTGGGGTTTCCCCTCCTAGTGGCTCATGCATTAGAACGCTATTAGTTGTGGTTTCTAATCCATGTTTTACCAAGATGCGAGGTACCTAGTGTCTCATTTATAGCTATTTCCTAGAGGTTTATCCCATGACTAGTTCTCCTTGGTTATATCACACTTACCATCGGCATATGATAAATTTTGTTAGATATTTCAAAATCAACCATGTTTTATTTTAATTTTTTCCATTAAAAGTCATTCCCCTTAAAAATGTTCTTATTATTCCATTATTAAAACTTGCAAGTTTCTTTATCATATATTGTTTATTGCATGAAATATATTATTGGGTGGCATCTTAATGGGATTAGGCTCACATCCTACTTACACCTTTAGGTGTAAGTAGATTTGGTAATGTTTGATTCAGGTAAGGGAAAGGCTTTTGGTGATGATGGTTAAATTTTCTAGAGGTTCTCCTCAGTGTGGCGTTGTGGAGGAGGCTTAAGGGCATTTCTCCTCTTTCCATGTGGTGGTTCTTGAGATAGTTCGTGTTTCCTTTTGGTTGTATCCTTTTTGGTTTTTGCATAAACCTTGTAACTCAAATCTGGAAATTTTTTATGGATTGTTTGGTTATGGATTTTTAGTTTCAGTTTATTTAGTTATTTTTTATTTTATGTTTATAAATTTGGTTGAATCGTTCTAATGTTGTAAAATTGATACCCGATCACTTGTTGCGAGCCTATGGGGATTGGGAATTCCCTTCAGGCCATGCCACAGACCAGGTTGGGCACCGGTTTAGATAACGAACCATCTTGGTTTGTGATAATAGCCCTTAGAATCCATGAAGAATCTTTTTTAGGATTATCCCACAACCGATACCCTTCCCTTCCCATTTATTGAATATTTTCATGATAATTTTCGATCTAAGTATGGGGGTGAGATTTATTCACAGAGAGTGTTGTTTGAGGGGAAATGAGGCATTTTATGCATATGGATTGACATTATCTCATCCTGATCATATGTGTTATATTTCAAAGTTTCCACATTCATTACATGTATTTTGATATGAGAATATAGTTTCTTTTTGGTTCAAAAAACGAGTAATTTTGTGGTCATTATGAGGTAACCCTTACTTTTAGGGATACCTATAAAAATGATTATCCATTAGTCTAGGATATAGAAAGTTTTCTATATGACCTACTTCCACTGATATTCTACAATGTATGCGCTACTTGTGTACCTTTCTTTGGGATTTTTTTCTGAAATTTATTTTATGGGGTTTTAGAGTTGATAATCACCAGTTTTTTTCTTCCCATATTATTTGAGTGATTTTTGTCAACAAAAAAATAAATTGATTGAGGAAAAAATAAATTTTAAAAAAGAAACATTGGATTATCATATGCTTGGGGACAAGCAACATTTTAATTATGGGGGAGCGAGAGTTTGAGGAAGACATTTGGATTGACACTTATCATATATTTATTTCAAGATTCAACCCTCCCTTTTTTCAAAAAAACCATCAAAATTTTTTTATAACCCAATGTACCACAACCTCAAAGACATTTGAACCTAATGTGAATTCCTCGATATTGGTGTTTTCTTTTTATTTCCACTAGTGGAGATGTGAAATTCACAACAAGCCTATGGTAAGTATGCATGTGTATGAGAATTGAGCATAACTTTATCAAAATTGTTTGAGAGATGAGAGTGATGGCGAGGCATGTCATATGATATATGAGTGTGGGTACTTGTTTTGAAAAAAATTCAAGAGAAAGGGAAACTGTTTTGAAAATTGGGATATTAAATGAAGCATGATATTTTGTGGGTAAAAGAGATTGAATTTTTTTGAACTTGTAAGTTTGATGTTTTGTTTTGTCTATGGGTCCACTTGTGTATTCTTACTGATTCTTTTTCCTAGGAGTGAAAAAGCTTAAGTGTGGGGGATTTGATGTACATGAGTTTCACTAGTATTTTTTATAGTTTTCTAACTTAGTTCTAATTAATTATTTTAACCATTTTTAGTGTTTATAGTTTTTTTTTTGTAGTTTTGTAGTGTTTTTGTTATTTTTGTAAATTTTAGTTAATTATATATTAATTTTAGTTATTTATTATTATTATTATTAGTTTTTATTAATTTTATACATTATTAACATTTAATATCTAACACTTTTACTATTTTTAATAGTTTAATTAAATTTAGTTTTTTATTAGTTTATTTTATTAATATTTATTAGTATTTATATTAATTTACTATATTAGTATTATATATTATTGTATAAAATTTTAATATTAGTTGTTTTAATTATAATTGTATCAATTTTATTAGTCTGTTATTATTATTATTACATTAGTATTTAATAGTAGTAATATTAATTATAGTAGTATTAATTATATTATTATTTTTTATCATTAAATCAGATTAACATTTAATAATAATAATATTATTTTTAGGATAGGTTGTAATTTTATTTAACTACTAATTATATTTTATATATTATATTAGTATATCTAATCTCAAGCGCGCACACACACATATTTATGTATATTTATATCTAATAATTATCTTTTAATTATAATTTTATTATTATTATTAACATTTTATTATCATCATTATTATTATTATTTTAATTTAATTATTTTGTGTATATATATTTGATCACATAGGGGGATGAAATCATCTTTCAGGGGCATGGGAAAAATTTAGCACTAGGGTTGATTAGCCCCCTCTCTCATTGTGCAGTAGCCAGGGCAGCCGACCGTAACCCTTCTCCATCAGCACTGCACACACCTCTACCCAAAAACAATACCGGTGTTAGCCATCCTCTCCTCCTCC
Source organism: Viscum album (assembly GCA_963277665.1). Classification (NCBI taxonomy): domain Eukaryota; kingdom Viridiplantae; phylum Streptophyta; class Magnoliopsida; order Santalales; family Viscaceae; genus Viscum; species Viscum album. The sequence goes on from OY728133.1 coordinate 32,902,675, forward strand.
ACCACGATGTCACCCTCTTCTCCATTAAAACAACAACCAACACAGGCGCTGTAAGATCCTCTCCATCCAACACAGGCATGCCTCCTCTTATGCTACTCCTTACTCACACACCAGGTCAACGACCAGTCCTCATCTCTACTGCAATACTTCATCAACGGACCAAGGAGCATGTTGACCCCCATACTCCATCTCCTCTACTTTACTGCATAGTGTGGTATCACCCACCATCACTACACTGCCTCCTCTTCGGCTGTAGAATACCAGGCTCACCACCAGGATAGTGCACCACCATGCAGGCAGCCCCTCCTTTCCATCTGATACACACCCCAAATCCGGTATCCTCCCTCGATCCGACCATTTTCAGTGGTGCCGACGCATGTGGTGGATTCACTTCACTTTTAGAAATCGATGCTTCACAATGAGATAAAACATAGATCTAATTATTTTTTCATGTTGATGTACATTCTTAGTGGTTTGCATCAGTATTGTAGTGATCGATGAGCAGTGGTTATTATTTTACGATAGTCGATGATGGCTTGCAGTGATCAATGAATTGACACATACATGATGACTTATGTTTATTATTTTATGTTCCATGTTTTCATGATGGTTGGATAATATTCTTAGTGTCATATTTTTGATGCACGTGATGGTTTGCATGCCTTATTTTGTTTTTATATTTGATTTCCAGTTGATTAATTTTAATTGGATGTTTAATTATTTGATTATATCTTCATTTGAATCAATTATCATTTAGGTTCTACACACATTATTTGGTTCCCATTCATGTGACATCTAATAAGTAATCATGGGTGAGAGATCATTAGAGAATTTATTTTTTCGGAAATTGATCACACGTGTGAGAAAAATCATAAATCACACATGATTGAATTCTGAATAAATAAATATACCAATTGAAAAATTAATATTTTGTGTGTGTTTACTTTCAAAGTTACATGAGTGATACTTAATTAGTAATCTTGTGTGAATGAACCTGATGCAGATAGATACTTCAACTTTGTGAGAAAAAAGTTGCGGTATTTCACAAAGTGATTTATTGTTACAATGACGTGCAAATTATTTGACATGTTAGAGAATGAAATGATGGATGATTTGTGTAAAAATTAGAATATTGTCTAACATTATAGAATAAAACTTGATAATATTTTGATTAAATATAGAATCAATGATGATTAAATGAATAAATATTCAAATGTGAAAATTAAATAATTGGCATTGCATGCACCTAAATGGACATCACAACTTTGACACTTCCATCTATACTAGTTTCTTACATTGTTCAATTTGGTTCACTTAGATAGTTTTACACTACGGGAAAAAGGGATTTTTGCGACGGGGATAAATCCCGTCGCAAATAGTCCCGTTAGAAACTTATTTGCGACGGGGGAATTTTCCCGTCGCAAATAACTACTTATTTGCGACGGGGAAAGCTCACCCGTCGCAAAAGGTTTGGCGCGCAATGCGCACCAAACCGCGGGAATGTTATTTGCGATGGGGGGTTACCACCCGTCGCAAATAACCGACGGCGGTAAAAAATATTTGCGGCGGGAATATACCCCCGTCGCAAATAGTATGTCGGCAGGTTATTAGTTGCGACGGGACCCGTCGCAAATAACTATTTAATTGTTGACCGTGATAAATGCGGGCTAAAGTATTTGCGACGGGTACCATCGCAAATAAGCTAACCTATAAATACCCCCATCCGTTTTTTTTCATTCATTCTCAAACTCTATCTTCTACTTCTCTCAAAACTCTATTTTTAGAGTTCACAGTTTCTTAAGTTTAATTTTTATTTCCGAAGTTGATATTGAAGTCTTCAACAACTATCAGAGATCAACCTCATATTAATTTTAAAGGTATTTATGTTCATTTTAATTTAATATTTATTTTAAATTTTTTATTAGTTTTAATTATTCTTAATTAGTTGTAATTTAATCATGTTTAGATTATTTTGTTATTTAATAAATTTAAATTATTAGTATTCATTGTTCATAGTTAATGGTAATTAGGAATAATTAATAATAATTAGAAATATTTAATAATAAATAGGAATAATTAATAATAATTAGTCATAATTAGGAATAATTATTAATAATTAGTCATAATTAAGAATAAATACTAATAATTAGTAATAAATACTAATAATTAGGAATAAATAGTAATAAATAGTAATAAATAGTAATAATTAGTAATAATTTAGAATAATTTAGAATAATTAGGAAATAATTAGGAACAATTACAAAAAATAAGAAAAAATACGAATAATTACTAATAATTACTAATAATTACAAATAATTACTAATAATTACTAATAATTATTAATAAACCTCCTCCATGCACGCATTAACCTTTATAACTAAGCCATTTCATTTTTTTATACATTTAATGATCTATATATATATAGTTATATTTATTCATATATTAATATAGATTTATATTAATATAAATATATTTGGTTATATGAATAAATAAATAAATATATATTTATTCATATATTAATTTATATATTTATTCGTATATTAATATATATTTATATCTATTTATATATATATATAAATATGTAGTTATAAATTTTTATTTGTATATTTATTTGTATATTAATATATATTTATAAACTTAGTTTTAAATAAATTTATAAAATATGTTTTTTATGTGTATTTATAAATAAATAAATAAATACATACATACATATATACAATACACACACACACACACACAAACACACACACACATATATATGTATAGTTATGAATGAATACATAGAAATGAGGGGGTGAAAATCCATCGAGAATGTTAAAATGGCTATAACTTCTAATCTGTAAGTCTGTTTCAACTCCACAACCAGTCAAATCGAAGAACATGAAATGATCTTCGATATGATATGTGGTACATGCCAAATGGAAAGTTTCACACGTTGAGATGCACGTGCAAATTTTTTGACACCATTGGTGGGGAGAATAGTAATATTAAGAGTTCCTTAAAAAGTTCAATTTAGGTCAAAAATAAAAAAAACAAAAAAAAAGGGAAAAAACATTCATTTTACCACTATATGAAAATTTTTCATAACAAGAAAAATTTCAAGAAAACAGAAGTTTAGAATGGCATGGGTTGCACCACATATCTATAATCAATACCCACCCAACCCACCAAAATTTCATGGTATCGAATACAAACTTACACCACAATGATCTCTCCAGGTAATTCTATTTATTTTAATGATCTTTATTCAAGTCCGTGTTATGATCCATATGAGAATGCTTCACCATGTTACAATACAATTCCTTATACATATATTAATCATTTTCAAAATTAATAAATTCTTGAAAATTTAGAACTTGATAATTCATGTGAAATAAATGATTCAATAATTGAGTACATGTTGTATTCTTTTATCACTAATTCAAATCAGGTGTTTGAACTTCAAGATGAACATAATGGAAAATTTTTATCCTCAACAAAAGATCTAGAAAATAAAATAACTCATCTTGTCCAACTAAACTCACTACCACTCGATGATCTAATTCAGAATAATTCTATTAAAGAAAGTTTAGTAGAGGTTTCATTTGAACAACATCCAGTTCCCGATTCTGATAATGAGACTACTTTGATCGATCATTTTTCCTATCATACTAGTTATGAATCCTCTCAAACATAATTTAATTATTTCAATATAATAACATTTCAAGAATATAATAGCTTAGTCTTCCACTCTATCGAATATAAAGGCCCCTCATAAAATGAGATTTCATGTCCTTATTCTGTGAATTCAAAACCCATCCATTTGAAAGTGAAAAAGGACACATTAAATGTCTATAAAATTATAACATTTGAGTATGAAGAGGAAATTAAACTAGGACCCTTATTTATTATGATAAAGTCATAATTGAACGAATACACCATGAATTACCACGCACAAGAGTAAATCAATTCAAATAACCTTGAATCACCTCTTTCTGAAAATATTTGTGAGTTTGAAACCTTTTCCAAAATGAAGACATCTGAAACATTTAAAGAGTCAAAAAATTAGTCAGTGATTATTATGAAGAACACTCATAATCTTCTATAAATAATGGAAGAATGATAGTTTCTATAGGATCATGAGTTCTTAGTGACACATGTGTCAATGGAGAATTATGATGAGGGAGGTATAAAAGAAGCTTTTGAAAAATATGTAATTATTAACACAATAGATTCATCTACTCCAATTGAGCCTGTCCCACTTACTCCATGCATCAAGGTTAAAAATTATTCACTTGAAATAACCATAAATTTTAGCAATACTCTTAACCTTGGTATAATCAATAAAACCATCGAGCATGAATTGAGTTGGAAACCAATGGATTTTTCTATGCTAGTGTTTGGAAGTGAAAACGAATTGGGATACATTTTCAACCCAGATATTACAATCAAGGATATGATGGATATAAGATGACTACTGAAAGCGTCTGGTAATAAAATTTCTTCTCTTATGAAAATTCAAAAATATAATGTTCATGATATTCCCACAGACTCCCTTTGCACAAAATTCAATTATTCGGTGAGTCTTTCATCATATGAGGTATATTAATTCCCCCATGAGTTGGTCTATTTTAATTTAATTCCACCCATCCATTTGAATAAAAAGTTTACATTGATATATTGTGCATCTTGCAGTATAATTTTCTTTTCAATGAATGGATTCCATACTCCCACTAATAAAGAAGAAAATACCTGGAATACATTCCTGTTTGATCCCAGTGGAGTTTCATCAATGTCTGATTGAAGAAAAATTAAACTTAATACTCAATGTGAGACAACACATCATTTGTTTTTTTTACTTTCAATACATTTAGTTTCATTCCATTTAGTTTTTAAGTAATAAAATAGCATGAATTTATCACAATATGTTTTTCTCATGGCACTACAGTGGAGCTGAATTCATCATACATATTTTTATCATTCACATGCTTTTGATTATGGTGTGACTTATTTGATATGATCTGGGTATGTGTTGTTTACGTGTATATTTTATAGGTTACATCATTTCTGGAGTTTTATTTAATACATGAAGCCTTTCTTCACTTACACAAGGAAGTGTTCTATTTTCTATTATATTTTATGCTTCCAAAAAAATAACTAACTAAAAAAAATTAAAACAAAACTAGCATTCCTATCATCTATTGAACCCGTATGAAAACAGATTCATTTTTTTGAAGTAACATGGTTAGATTTATACCACTTGTATCTATGGTTAGTTTTAGAATATGATTCCTATTTGAAATGATTTGATCCTTAATCCCATGAGTTAGATGATTGCTGATATTATTCCATGATTTGAAAATGTTTTTTAGAAACTTTTTATTTTTTAGACACTTATTTTAACTCATGTTCATTTGTATTGTCCAAAATTATATTTCCATACCCATGAGGATTTTGGATCATTTTAAATCATCTCCTATTACTCCTTTTCTTGAGGGAATCTCTTCAATGTTATGTCATCTAGAACTTTCCATGATTTCCCGTTGAATCGATAAGATTTTTGAAAGTTTCACTGAAATGAAAAAGGAATCTGTTTAATTTATTTATCCCCTTTGACCCACCAATCCATCTATACAATTTCTCCATTTTATAGCCATTATAATCCATGAATAATTATTTTTAGGATGATCCCACAACCGATACCCTTCCCTGCCCATTTCTTGAATATCTATGTGATAATTTTCAATCTAAGTATGGGGGAGAGATTTATTTACAGAGAGGGTTGTTTGAGAGATAATGAGGCATTTGATGCACATGTATTGACATTATCTTATTATGATCATATGTGTTATATTTTATAGTATCCACATTCATTACATATATTTTTATATAGAAATGTATATTATTTTTGGCTCCAACAACGAGCACTTTTGTGATCATTGCGCGGTAACCCTCACTTTTGGGGATACCTATAAAAGTGATTATCCATTAATCTAGGAGCTAAAAAGTTTTATATATGATCTAATTTAATTTATATGATACAAAATACATGCTAATTTTTTATCTTTCTTTAGGATTTTTGTCTAACATTTATTTTATGGGGTTTTGGAGTTAATACTCACCTGTATTTTTTTCTACTGTTCTTATTTGATTGAGATTTTAAAAAAAAGAAATTTATTAGGGAAAAAAGAATTAAACAAAGAAAAATTTGATTATAATATTCTTTGGGGAAAGAAAAATTTTAAGTGTGAGGGAGCGCGAGTTTGAGGAATACATTTGGATTAACACTTATCATGTATTTATTTCAATATTCAACCCTCATTTTTGCCAAAAAAACTATCAAATTTTTTTATGAACCACCATCCCCTAGCCTCAGAGAAATTTGAACCTAATGTAAAGTCCTTGATATTGGTATTTTCTTTTGATTTACACTATTGGAGATTTGAAATTCATTTCAAGAATATGGTAAGCATGCATGTATATGAGAATTGAGCATAGCTTTATCAAAATTGTTTGAGTGATGAGTGTGGTGGTGAGGTAGATCACATGATGTTTAAGTACAGGTAATTGTTTTGAAAAAAATGAGAGAGGAATATAAACTATTTTAAAAATTTGGATATTAAATGAATCATGATGTTTTGTGGGTAAAAGAGATTAAAAAAATTTGAACTTGAAATTTTGATGTTTTGATTTGTCTATGGGTCCACTTGTGTATTATTTCTGATTATTTTTCCCAGAAGTGAAAAAGATTAAGTGTGGGGGATTTGATGTACATGGATTTTTCTAGTATTTTTTTATAATTTTATCACTTAGTTTTAATTAAATATTTTAACCATTTTAGTGTTTTTAGTTTATTTCGTAGTTTTGTAGTGTTTTTGTTATTTTTGTAATTTTTAGTTAATCATATATTAATTTTAGTTATTTATTATTATTATTATTTATTAATTTTATACATTATTAACATTTAATATCTAACACTTTTATTATTTTTAGTAGTTTAATTAATTTTAGTTTTTTTATTGGTTTATTTTATTAATATTTATTAGTATTTATATTAATTTCCTATATTAGTATTATATATTATTGTATATCATTTTAATATTAGTTTTTTAATAATAATTGTATTAATTTTATTAGTTTCTTATTATTATTATATTAGTATTTAATAGTAGTAATATTAATTATAGTAGTATTAATTATATTAATATTTTTTATTATTAAATTAGATTAACATTTAATAATAATAATATTATTATTTTTAGAATATTTTGTAATTTTATCTATCTGATAATTATATTTTATATTTTATATTAATATATCTAATCTTAGGCACACACACACATACATTTATGTATATTTATATCTAATAATTATCTTTTAATTCTAATTTATTATTATTATTATTAACATATTATTATTATTATTATTTTAATCTAATTCTTTTGGGTATATATATTTGATCACATAGGGGAATGAAATCACCATCTAGGGGCATGGGAAAAACCCTAGCAGTAGGGCTAATCGACCCATCTCGTTGTGCAGTAGCTAAGGCCATTGACTATGATCCTTCTCCATCGGTGTTGCGCACACCTCTCGCTGCAAACTAGACCTACGTCAACCATTCTCTCCTCCTCCACCATGGCGTCACCCTCCTCTCCACTAAAACAACAACCAGTATAGGCGCTAGATACTCCTCTCCATCCAACATAAAATGCCTCCTCCTCCATTGCTCTTTGCTTGCGTACCAGGCCAACAACCTATCCTTATCTCTGTTACAATCCTTCATCAACACATGAAGGAGTAGGCCGACCCCATCCTCCATCTCCTCTCCTCTACTACGAAGCATGACAACTCCCACCATTACCGCGCCGCCTCTTCTTTGACTGAAACAAACCAGCCGCACCACCAGGGTAGCGTACCACCATGCAGGCAACCCCTTCTTTCCATACAGTACACACCCCTACTCTGGCATCCTCCCTCAATCTGACCATTTTCAGTGGCACCGACACACGTGATGGATTCAATTTGATTCTGGAAATCGATGATGCACAGTGAGAGCAAACACAGATCTGATTATTTTTTTCATGTTGATGTATGTTCTCAGTGGTTTTCATCAGTGTTGTAGTGATTGATGGGTAATGGTTATTATTTTACGATTGTCAATGGTGGATTTTGGTGATCTTTTATCGACACATACATCGTGAATTCTGTTTATTATTTTATCTGTCATGTTTGTATGATGGATGTATAACATTATTGGTATCAGAGTTGTGATGTGCGTGATGGTTTTAATACCTTATTTTGTTTTTATATTTGATTTCTAGTTGATTAATTTTAATCAGATGTTTAATTATTTGATTATATTTTCATTTGAATCAATTTTTATTTAGGCTCTCCACACATGCTTTGGTGATCATTCATGTGATACCTAATAAGTAATCATGGGTGGCAGATCATCAGATACTTCATTTTTTTGGAAATCGATCGCATGCATGAGAGAATCATAAATCACACTCTATAGAATTATGAATAAATAAAAATATTAATTGAAAAATTAATATTTTGTGTGCATTCTCTTTCAAACTTACATGATTAATACTTAATCATTAATCTTGTGCAAGAAAACCTGACACAGATAGATACTTCTACTTTATGAGAAACATGTTCTAGTATTTCCCCATGCGATTCAATGCTACAATGATGCACACATTATTCGTCAGACCAGATAATGAAATGATGGATAATTTGTGTGAAAATTAGAATACTTTCTAACATCATATAATGATACCTGATAGTATTTTGATTAAATATAGAACTGGTGATGATTAAATGAATAAATATTCAGATGTGGAAATTAAATAATTGGAATTGAATGCACCTGAACAGATGTCACAACTCCGACACTTCCATCTCCGGTTGTTTCTTATATTGCTTAATTTGATTCACTTATATAGTTTTAGTTAATTTAATTAATCATTTTAAATAGTTTTTTACTTTTTATAATTTTTAGCTGTTAATCACAATTAAATCTCATCTTATTAAACATTCCTCCAAGAGGATATTCCTAGTGTCTATGCACATTCTCTCTGTGGTTTGACCCTATTCACCACTTCTACAATAGTTAGTAGGATTATAAATTTGAAAAATTTCATATGTTGTGATTCTCATTCCAATATTTCGCATAGACAAAACACATGTGGGCACGGGGCCTATGCAGGGGTGAGTATAAATATACTTGGTAGGATAACTCAAAAACATAAATGAATAATAAAAGATAAGTCATCTCAAAATAGTATAAAATCAGATATTATTTAAGGGTTATGAAAACCAATATATAAGGGAAATCACTCTTCCTAGCTTGACTCCATAGAAGATGTATACTAAAGAGAACCAAGAATACCTAGAGCATCACTAGACTCATAGCACTCAAACTATATAGTGACCAACACTTCCATCTCACCCCTATAAAAGTAGTGGGGGACCCACACATCATTGAAGGGTGTGTATGCCAGTAAAGGTGGTATTAAACCCTATATAGGAACCATGATTTTTCTTGTATAATGTGCATCGAACAAGGGGGTTACCTACTCCATAAGTGTATGAATGGTGCCCCATCACTAAGGGGGGATACCTGTAACGACCCAACGTTTTATCAATGGAATTCCCTTCTTATAATTATGCCTTATAGTATAATAACATTAGGAATCACAATGAAATATCATGATACTAAATACTATGTGAACATTAAACATAATTTTTCCACTTCTATGTTTTGAATTTCTAAAATCTAACATACACAGTTGCGATCAGTAAGATGTTTGGAGTCCGATAGAGAAAACTTAATTTTTGGTGAATAGTAACCTACCCTTATGAATAGTAACATACCCTTATGAATAGTAATATGACCCTTATGAATAGTATATCATCCAAAATAATATTAACCTTACCCATGAATGATTAAATAAAATTTAGGAATCTTATAAGTGACAATTTGACCATAGTAAAAGTATTGGTATTTTTGTAAGTCATAAATAATTAATTATAATAAATTATTTAATTTATAAGAAAATGTATTTTTTTAAAATGTGTTCATAAATTAACAATTCTATGTCTTATAGTTTTAATATAATTTTATAAGACCTTATGTAATTTTTGAAAGTATTATAAAGTCAGTTTTAATTTCAAAAACTATATATTTCAAGTAAATTATGATTTTAATTAAAAATTAAATTAATTATATTTATAAAATTATTTTTGAAAAATGGAATTAATTTTTGTATTCTACACATTGAAAAATGGTTGGGTGAATTTTTGAGATTTTTTTGAAATACTTTAATTTTCGGGTGAATAGTAAAAATACAGTTTTTTCACATAACCAGTATATCCTAAATTGAATCATTCATGATGTAATGATGACATAAACTTTATAGAACTTTAGATTCGTCCGTGTTATATTTAATTTCATAAATGGTTCTTTAAAATACAATAAACTCAATTTACAAACCTAAAAAGAACTTTCCAATGCCTAAAGTCAAAAAGTGATTCCTTAAAGTATCTTTTTATCTTTCTTTCAATTTCATTTTAATAAATTAATGAATTTGAATTATAAAGATGATTTAAAGTATAAAAAAATTATTTTATATATGATTTATGATGTCAAAAAACTACTGCTACAAGTCTAACATTTGATATATTATATTATTTAATATTTTATTCTAAAAACACCCCCTCCTCATGTATAAATAACCCCTCTCCCTCCCCTTGCCAAACCACACCTCTCATGCTTCAAGACTTTTCTAAAATCTGTACAAAAATATTCCTTATCCCCTCCCCCACGTCCAAGAGCTTCTGGTCTCATCAAAATACCAAGCCTAAGTTTCTTAAGGAGGATCTCAAGAGGAGGATTCAAGAGGTAATTCCCCCCTCTCTCTTTTCCTTTAATTTCCTTTCAATTTCAAGTTTTTTCTTAATCTCTCCCCACCTGTCCTCATTCGCATGTTATGGTAACTACAGTTTCTCACATATATTGGAATTTTATGATAATAATGGGATAATATATCATTCTTACCCCTTCTCCTCTTCTTTTTTTTATTTTAGAAAGGAAAACGTTGTTCGTGAGGTGTTAATTTATCACCTTCAAGAACGACTTATTTTAAATTTTCATTACCGCCTTTAGATCTAGTCATGAAACCATTTTTATGGTTGAATCAAATTATGTTATATGTATTATATCCTATTTGGTGTTATTGAACTAACTTATGTACATATTACTAAATTATTAAACAAAACAAGTTCGTTGTGGTCGAAAAACCACTCGAATTAACCCAAATGATCATCATTACATTCTTATCTAATGATTCATCCACATGGTATATAACATAATTTAATATAAGATCATTTAAAATCCTAAAATATAATTAATAACATGTAATATCAGTTCTTTATGTTTATCCATGTTCTACACGAACTTCCATTTATGAATACAAGTGAACCGCTCAAGAAAACTATAAAAATGAACTTTCATGAACAATATATTTAAACACTATAACCCATAAAAAGGCCCATAAAATAACCTAATGAAACCATAATGAACCATATTCATGCAAAGAAGGTTTTATAATTGTTAATTAATAAATCTAATGTGGTTATATAGGATATTAAAGTGAAGAAAGCGTTCAGATATAAGGTAAGGGTAAATTCTCGAACTCAACTTTCTTTCTTTGGGTTCTACCTCTTTAACTCCATTTTTGGTATGGTCACTCCTTAAAAATTATTTTTAATCATTATCTTACCTTTTATGGGATATACATGTTTTCCATTGGATTTTATGTCAAAAAAATGTTTTCTAAAAGAACTCTTCTTTCAAAAGCACACCTTTTACTTCTCACTCAAGATTGATGGTTCTTGTATCAAGTATGTTATTCCTTTTTTATTTTGGGAATAAAAACTTTATGAATGTGTTCTTATGTGATGAAACCCATTCCTATCCATGGGTTATTTATGTTCATTTTTTGATATGTGTTCTATGTGGAATGCATGATAATGAGAATGTTATGATGTGACGGGTGTGCCCGGAATTATATAGCGCAAAATGAATGTTATGATGTGACGGGTGTGCTTAGAATTATACAGTGCTCCAATGCATCGGGTAAAGCGATGAATCTCATGAGTTAAAGTGAAATTATGTGTGAACATGATGTTATCTTTGTTCAAAACTATGTGTGGTCGCTAACCACTAAGACATGATGTTTTATTTTTATGCATTTCCACATTTCAAGTCTTTTATTAATGCTTCCTCTCATGTTCATGATCATTTTACTATGTTGTGATTGTGATCACCCATGCTATATTATTCTTATCTATCCTCTTACTGGTCTTTTATCTCACCCATTTTTTGATGTATATCTTCAGGTGACTACATGTACTAAGGAGAGGTCAAGTGCTAATAAGAAGCTAGAGAAGAAGGAATTAAATAAATGTTATGCTTGATGTTGTATATTTTATGTTTGGTCCTAGTTTTCCCAAGACACCAAACCTTTGGATTCTTGTGGCTTGATACTATTATGTTGTTTATCTTTATAATGATGTAATAGTAATATAAGAAAAGGAAAGGTCGTTATAATACCTACTCCAATAAACATATAGAGGACCTATGCCCTTGAATTGGTATATCACCAGGGTTTACTAACCCCATGTCTACTCAAACCATATTTCCCACTCTCATTATCATCTCCAAGAAGCTAAAAATCCTTATCTACCAAAAAAACCTTGGAATAAAATCATAAATGACAGAGATATGAACCACTATGTTCTATGTGAAAAAATACTCAGAATAAACTATTTATGAGCCCAAATTTGACACACAGGTGAGAAGATATGAAGAAAAATGAAAATTTTATAGTATATGACATGTACTCTAGATTACATGTGATCACACCGTGATTCACTATTCATTTTCACCCTTTACACCACTGAATTAAACTGATTTTGTATTATAAATTCCAATTATTATAAAAATTTCACTCCATTTTGGAATCAATTATTTTTTATTAATAACTATTAAAAAGATTAATTTAACTTGTTTGTATAATTTAATTATAGGTGTAGGTGATTTGAAGGGCCCAAGATGAAGTGGAATAAAAATGGTCCAAATTGTATGGGGGCCCATGAACACCTATCCACTATTTTGCATGTTTCGAGAAATATGTGAATCAAAATGGGCTAAGATTTTGTGGACTGGTCCAAAATTCAATGGTTTACAACTCTTATAAATACACAAAATCCCAATTCATCCATTAATTTTCCCAAAAAAATTGATCCATCCAAGCCACCGAATCTACATGAAGTCAAAAGTGGTGTGTTGTGTTTCGTCCATATCTCAAGATTCATGCCTCCAAATGATTCCAAAAATTCGATAGAGATATTAAATATGTGTGGAAACAACTTTTAAGTTTTTTAAAAGTTATTTAAGATTGTACTGTAGCCCAAAACTATGGTCCAATTAGTTTCTTGAAATCAGGGTGCCCAAAACCACTTCCCACATTGCATATAAATTGGCACCTTGGGCACCCCATTTGTAGGTTTGACCAGGAGGCAAGGTGCTTCCATTTTGGATTCCAAAAGGAGTATTCTAATAAATCCTATAAGTTATTTAAGTCATGGCAGGTTCTACTTCATCATAATTTTCTTTCTCTCCTCCCATGGAGTTCTAAACGCCTTATGATCACTGAGGGGAGGGGGGGGGGGGTGGTGTAAATCCCAAGCTTTATATTTGTAATATTTGAATGATATTTTTAATTCTAGGTTTTTAATGTTATTTTTCATTATCCTATATTATTATTTAATTTATTTATGTACTAGTATGTCATGATCAACTCATATTATTATGTTTGGAGGTACCCATTCACGTGATGTTTCACACACCGTTCACCACTTCTTCTTCCCCCTTTCAATTGCGGTGTTTGTGCAGTTCATATTGGTCAATTGAACTATCATAAACACTATTAAGTCCATTTAAATTTATGTCATGGTATCACACATAAATAACATAAAAACCTAGACAATGAATCAATTTCTTCATGTGTTACTTTGGTGAGTTTCATTTATGAAGTCGAACAAAAATCACCCAATCATCGATGGTATCAGGCGAATCATTGTGTGTTTCTGACTGAACCCTAGGAGGTATACTAGTATAAAATTTGTTAAATTATTATTATAGGTGTTAAAAAACAAGGATTAAAATATCTAAACACTATCTCTTGAAGCGATGAGGATGAGCATCACGAGATTTCCCCAGGTTGATCACGCTTAATTAATTCTGTTAATTTTTTGCTTTGTTTTATCACTTTCTATTTTCTTTTGGATTCTTAAATAATAAAACCCCCAAGTTTTACAAAACCACATTAAACTCTTATTTTCATAATAAAAACCATATTTTTGGATTAATTATCTAAGGATCCATCACGAGACGACCTAGGGTTCTTGCTATACTGCAGAAATTCTAGTAAAACTAAACATCTAATTTGACGCGCTCGACAATGCGATCAAATTTTGTCACAATTTCCAGGGATCCAAGATCATTTTTTTCACTTTATTTACTTTTATTTATTTATTTTAATTCTTAATTATTAATACTTTCAATATCCCCCATCCCTTTTTATTGTTTTTTTCCTTTTGATTTTGTTTGTTTTTGTGTGTTTATTCTTCTCTATCTCTCTTACTCTATCTCTCTAATTATATAGTATAATATTATATTTTATTTTCTCCTTTAAAAATTATTAATTTATTTTATTTTATTAATATTCAAACATAAAAAGAAAAAAAAAACAAACACAACTTATTTGTATGACCTAATCAGAAAAAGAAAAATTGCTTGAATTTGACCCATAAATTGAAAAGAAACTTCACTCACAAATTAGGTCATCTAGAGTAGGACAATCAAGTAACACTAATAAACCTATTTTGGAACCTAAAGTGATCCCAAAAAAATAAAAAATTTAACCAAATCAAACCCTAGAAAACATGGCTACAAATAACTGGACTTTAAAATAACTGACCACCCCGGATGTGGAGTACCAACTTTCATACATCCAATATCCTAAGGAAGAAACCAAATTTTAGCTGAGATCAAGCCTAATTCACCTTCTTTATAAATTCCATGGTCTTAATAGTTAGGACCCTCACAAACATATTAATGAGTTTCACATAGTGTTCTCCACCATAAAAACTCAAAATGTGTCTGAGGACCTTATTAAGTTTAGGGCCTTCCCTTTCTCCTTTAATGGTGTGTCCAAAGACTGTCTATACTATATGGCCACCACAATTGGGGGCTAGAATGACCTGAAAATATTATTTCTAGAGAATTTATTTCCATCCTCCCAAACTTCATCAATTAGAAAATAAATCTATGGAATTAGGAAATCACAAGGAGAGACCCTTCATGAATACTGTGAGAGATTCAAATTTTTTTTCTCAAGTTTCCCCCATCACTAAATTAGTGAAAAATTGATAATTAAATACTTCTATGAGTGAATTATCCCCATGTATCATGGTATGATCGATGCTAGTTGGTAAAATTCATTTTTCCACTCATGAATTAATAGGAAAAATGGCTCAAAATGCACAATAATTTGGTACACGAGCAATTGCACCCACCCAAGGAGTTAATGAGGTAAGTCATTCATATCTATAATAAAAGGTAGATAATAAACTCTATGAGATTCATACCATTTTAAGGCAACTATATCAAGCACAAGGTAATTCAAACTCTCCTCACGTTCCATTACATTGTGGTATTTTTTCTGATAACACTCATTTTTATGACCAATGCCCACAACTTGAGGATTCATCTGAGTCTTGTGCAACAATATTCCCTATGTGTCCATTCCAACAAGCATGACACTTCAATAAAGAACCATTTAGGCCAAATCCAAACCTTGGGTGGAAAGCACAACCATAGTACTAACAAGGAGGTAACTCGAGCTACCCTAAACAGAACTGGTATCAACAAGGCCAAGGTATGAAACCTTATTATCCTTCAATATCTCAAAACAATCCTCCTCCTCCCAAATATGAACCAAGCCTTAAGGATACGGTGAAGAAAATAGAAATCCAGAATCTCTAATTCCAATATACCACACAATCGACTATTCAAGACCTACAAACTCAAGTGGGACAACTGATAGACATCATTAGTAAAATAAAGATGCAAGGTTCTGGAAAACTATCACCCCAACCTATTGATAATACAAAAGAAAAAGGTAATGTATGTGCAATCACACTTCTTAGTGGTAAAGAATTTTCTTCTTCCAATGATTCTACAAAAAAGTTATTCCCCCCTATTAAAAATTCTCTTTCCCTACCCTCAAAATATTCTAATGATGAAAAATAAAATAAAAATAATAAACAAATTGTCATTGAGGATTCCATTGGGAAATCGATTCCTATTCTTTTCCCCCAAAGAATCTATAAATATAAGAATATTTTTTATAATGAGATTGATAAATAAATAATGGATACATTTAAAAAGGTTCAAGTTAACATTCTTTTATTGGATGTAGTTAAAAAGATTGGGAGGGAGGAGGATGACAAAAGCGGCTGGTGGTGGTGCGGCTTAGGGGTCCAAGGTGAAATCCTTCAAGGAGGTGGTTTGCAGGGGTGCTCAGGAGGATGTCCCCGGTCTGGGAACTATTCCACCGATCCATCTTGATCGTCGGCTACCGGAGTGTGTGGAGGGGGTACCAGTGGTGTTGGTTTCTGGTCTAGAGATGGATAATGTGGTGGAGTTCCACAGACTAAACCTGGTGGCTAGATTCAGACCCTTTAAACCTCTGCTTGATGTTTTCAAGATGTTCGTGGAGTCTTGGGGTCTTCATCAACCGGCAACGGTCTTAGAGCTTTCGAAGTTTGCATTCGGCATTTATCTGGCTTCAAAGGATGACTTTGTGCGTGCTTGGTCGAGGGAGGGGAGATGTTGCGGTTCTCACCGCTTCACTCTATCAAGGTGGGCCTGGGAGTGTCATTATGGAAAAGAATCATGCATGGGGGCCGTTTGGCTTAAACTACCGGGGCTCCCTCTGCCTCTTCACAACCCGTCGATTCTGGCGGCGGTGGGGGACTCGATGGGGAGTTTTCTTTGTGTGGATAAGCTGACCGAGAGGATGCTGGATGCGAGTAACCCTCAGATTTGTGTGGAGATGAATCTATCTTCCAAGTTTCCCTCTCGTATCATGATTCGATCCCCGAAGGGGTTTTCGTGGTGGCAACAGATTGTGTATGTCGCTCCTCCGCGGTTCTGTTCGGCTTGTGGTTTCCAGGGCCATGCGGTGGATTTTTGTAGAAGGAAGAGGAAGACCTTGTGACCCCGGGATGCTCCGGTTCAGCTAAGGCCTCTCAAATCGGGACCCTCTTCCAGCTTGGGGGGTGACTCAAGTGCGATGTTGGGTTCGCTTGCTCATAGGGTTTCACTGGCACCTTCCATGGTAGCTTGTCCATCGCCGTCTTCGGTGCAGGATCGAGTCCTTGACCCGAGTGCAGTGGGTTGCTCGAGTGTTGTCAGATCTGGGTCGGTAAAGGGGGATCTTTTTTCTGAAAAAGGCAAAGAGGTCTGCTCCATGTCAGCGGATGTCACGTCCCCTGGTTTGTTACTGTTGGAGCCTAGAGAGTGCGCCCTGAGATTTTCGAATCTGGATCCTTCATGGGTCGCCTCTTCGTCATCTTCTGCTTTGGTTGAAAAGGGTTTTCGCAAGGTGAGATCAGTGGTTAACTATGTTCTCCCTAAAAGGATTTCTTCTCCCTGGTCAGAGTTGTGTCTCTCTGCGATGATTCCGAATATTGCGATGAAGATGTCTATACTGGCATAGATTAACTGTTCTGACGGGTTTCATCTGGCTCGTCTGAGGGACGGTTTCCCTGAGGGGGCGGCGAAAGAGATAAAATCGACCCGCAGGTCGCCGCAGAGGTTGATATTGTTGTCTAGATTCCAGGATGAAGGACCTCCTTCTGCACCTTCTGAGAGAACGGGGAGTCGGCTCTCACTGTTAGAGGAGAATGATATCCCATTAAAGAAAATAATTATCCTTCCTAAAAAGGGTTACTCATCGGAAGGTTCCTCGAGACCAGTGACTCGATCGATGGAGAAGGGGGACTGCTGCAAGGAGTTGTTTAGGCTGCGCCCAAGTAATCCTGCCCGAAAGGAAAAAGAGGTTTCCCTATAATGTCGTCTGTTATTATATAGAATGCACATGGTCTGGGGGGGCATGCGAAGTGTGCTTGGCTGGCTTCTGAATCAAGGAAGACAGGCTCTGTGATGGCGGTGGTGTTGGAACCTAAACAATATTCCTATAGGATTAGCGCTTTTGCTAAGAAGTCCGGGTTTTCATGTCACTTACATGGGAATCCGATTAAAAAACACATATGGATCTTTTGGAGGAAAACTATTCAGGTGGAAGTTGTTCAGGTTTTGGAGCAGTGCATATCAATTAAAGTTCAGTTCAGAGGGTTGGAAGTTTTGTTTTCTTTTGTTTATGCTAGTAGTGACTCTCTGGAAAGAAGGGTCTTATGGGATTACCTTAGCTCGGTGGTGGCAGCTGGTTTATCCTGGTTTGTCGGTGGAGATTTCAATACCATCGATGATATTTCGGAGAAGAAGGGCGGCTCTCTTATGTCTAATAGTGGTATGCTGGATTTTAACAACTGCATTACTAGTAAGGGACTCCTGGATCTTGGCTTCCATGGGAACAAGTATACATGGTGTAATAACCGTCAAGGCGGCAGTAGAATTTGGTGCAGATTGAATAGATGTCTCTCGAATTTACAGGTTTTGATATCTTTCCCCAGGAGCTCGGTAGTGCACCTTCCCCGTGCACTTTCAGATCATTCCCCCCTGCTTGTTGAGCTGAAAACTGGAAATGCGGACAGTCAGAGTTTCAGGTACTCAGTGAATTGGCACAACAGAGAGGGTTTCTTGCAGATGATGGAGTCCTGGGAGTAGGAGATGAATGAGAAAGCTTGGGTGGGCCTGTGTAGACGTCTCAAACAGCTCATGAACGATATTATCGGCTGGCTTCAGAGTACAACTTCTACTAATGATTTAGTGGAGGCTTTACAGGTGGAAATCAATCATTTTTAATAGGTGCTTCAGCATAATTGGGATGAGGTAGTCTTCATCCGGCTATGTGATAGCCGGGCTATGCTTGCTCAAAAATTACTAGAGGTGGTGAAGGACCTCAGATTGAGATCTAGGGTCAGGTGGCTTAAAGAAGGAGATTGGAACAGTGGCTTCTTCCTTGCATGCTTTAAGGAGCGGAAAAGTTCGAAGGTTAATTTAAGGTTGGAGGATGGATCTTTCTCCTCAGACATCGATGTTGCTGGCAGGACAGCACTGGATCACTTTGAATGGATACTGGCGGGTGCCCGGACAAGGCCTCGGGGAGAGGATTCTGATGTGTCGGATCAGGATGGTTTTTTGGAGAGGATCCCCAGGGGAATTGAGGGGGAGGAAAATGAGTTTCTAGCTATTGTTCCTTCTGTTGAGGAGGTTTAGGAGGTGGTTAACAGTCTACCTCCGGAGAGTTCTCCTGGCCTAGACGGTTTCCCGTGTTCCTTCTATGTTGTTGCATGGAGTTTTGTGGGTCCAATGGTTTCCGAGGCAGTGCAAGAATTCATCCGGGGAGGCCCTCTCAATAAGGGGACATGTGCCTCTCGGGTGGTTCTTATTCCAAAAGTGAAAAACCCAACAAAAGTTGGACAGTATTGCCCAATCTTCCTATGTAATGTTTCGTACAAGATCCTTTCAAGTCTCATGGCGAGGAGGCTGAACAAGATGTTCCCAAAGATTATCTCCCAGAAGCAGCATGGTTTTGTGTAAGGAAGAGGCATTCAAGGGGCGATGGGAGTGGATCAGGAGTTGTTGGAGGATGAGAAAAAGAAAGTGGTTGGTTCAAATGTTATTATTCAGGTGGATATTGAAAAAGTGTACGACACACTGGAATGGAATTTCATTCTTAGGGTGATGAGAAAATTGGGGTTTACTGAGTAGGTTTGTGATCTTTGTTTCTGATGTTTTTCATCTCCTTGGATCACAATTTCCCTAATGGGGAAAGGGTTTGGTTTCTTCAAGAATGTAAGGGGGGTGAGGCAAGGGGATCCACTATCACCCACCTTATTTATCATTGCCCAAGAGGCCTTGTCTGTGAATCTTCACTGGAACATTGTGGATAAGAAGATGCTACCATATATTTCGAAGGCTTCAGATGGATTCTTATCTCACATCATGTTTGCTGATGACATTTTGGTTTTTCTCAATGGCAGGAGGTTATCCCTGTTTTCTTTCATGCGACTCATGGAGGTTTATGACAGACTAAGTGGCTAAAGGATCAATTCAAGGAATAGAAATGTCTTTATCTCTAATAAATGTTCCAGAAGGAGGGGGAGGAACATCCAAGACATCCTTGGAATCCGTCAGATCAAATTTCCCATGACTTATCTCGGAGTTCCTATATCTCCTGGTCGGGTGAAAATAGTCTTCTTCGAGGACCTTCTTAGCAGAATGGTTGGAAGGATTTACAATTGGAAGAATAGGTTCCTATCTTTTGGGGGATGGGTCGTGCTGCTGAACAATATTATCTCCTCGATACCAATGCATATTCTGTCTATTATCTCTCCTCCGAAGAGGGTTATCTCTTCTATGGAGGTAATTATGAATAAGTTTCTTTGGGATGCTAATGATGCAAGAAGGGTGCATTGGGCCTCATGGACTCGAATGGCGAAGATGGTTGAGGAGGGGGAGTGGGCCTTCGAGACTTATATACGACCATGCAATCCATGCAGGCTCGGATGGCTTGGGATTTCCTTACCAGGGACTCGATGTGGGAGAAGACTTTAAGAATAAAATATGGTGCGAACTGGGAAGACTGGAACAGAGCCAAACTGTCCAGGCTGGGACGGATAGTGGTTACTCATCTGGATGTGCTGCAGGATTCCTCTAGATGGGTGTTGGGACATGGGGACATTAATTTATGGAGGGACAACTGGCTTGGTGTTAAATTATTCTTTATGAGGTGTCATGGTTTGGTGATGTTCGTGAGTGAGGCTTTGCAGCACCCCAGGCTGTTGGAGGCTATTCTCAATGTCGAACAGAAGGAAATCTACTCCGACACTGTTTTCTCTGAGGAGGATGATCGCCTATGCTTCACCGCTTCTAGTTCAGGCCTGTTCAAAGGCCGGGAATATCGTGATCTCATTCGACAACACGGGAGCCGGGATGAGTGGAACATTTGCCTGTGGTGTAAGGAGCTTCCTAGGAAGATGAGTTTCCTTGTATGGAGAGTGCAGAACCAGGCACTCCCAATATAGGACAACATTCAGAGGAAAGGGGTCCAGCTGGCATTGAGATGTTACTGCTGTACCTCTCCTCAGGTGGAATCACAGATGCACCTATTTTTCAAGAGCGAATGGGTAGTCTTCCTCTGGAAGTCAGTTGAAAGATGGGGTATGTTTTCTTCGGATTGCGGTTCCATGCAGGATTTTGTTGAGTCCTGGTTTGCAGGTGAGGAACAGCAGGGTATGGGGAGCAAGGTCTGATGTATTGTTCTCACATCTATTTTCTGGATGCTGTGGGAGGCTCGGAATAAAGCTTGGCTGGAAGGAAGAATTTCGGTTCCTCTTCTCCGGACGAGAATGCAAGGGCTGCTGCATGAGCTAGGGTCTCTAGTAAAGGGTGGGTTAAAATCTGATCTTATTTGTAGTCTTCTCAACATGACGATTTCTCCTCGTACTACCCAGGGAAGTTGGGTGCATTGGCATCCTCTAAGTTCCGGCCTAAATATCAATGTTGATGGTTCATTTTTAAATGAAAAAATGCATGGGGGGGGGGGGGTTCTCGTGCGGGACAAGAATGGCTCAGTGTTGGTGGTCTTTAGCAGCTTTTATGGCCCGGGGAATTCACTGGGTGCAGAAGTGCGAGCTCTGTACTCTGGACTGATGCTTTGTAAGAGGGTCAGCTGGATGGCTTCGGAGGTGGAGTCGGATTCTGAGATTCTTGTGCGGGCTTTACGAGGGGCAGGTGTGATTCCTTGGGACTTGACTTACTTGGTTCACAGTTGTGCCTCTGAAATTTCTCGTGGAGGTGTGGTGCGTCATATACACAGAGAGGCCAATTTTTCCACTGATGCTCTTTCTCGAGGTAGTTGTCCTAGAGATCCGTTGATGTTTTTTGATACTCTAGGATCCCTTCCTTAGGAATGTGTTGGTATTGTTCTAGGGGATGCTCTTGGACTCCACCATTATAGACCGCCGCGATCCTTTGTATTATGTAAGGGTTTAAATGAATAAAAAAATAAATTTCAGCAGTAGTTAAATAGATTCCTCATTATTCTAAATTTCTTAAATAAATTTGCACCCATAGATGAAGGATGATGGGGAATGAGAGATTAAACCTAGGAAGGAATGTCTCAGCCTTGATTCAACCAGAAATACCAACCAAATGCAAGGATCCCAAAACTTTCACAATACCTTGAACCATATGGGAGACATTATTTTCAGATGCTATGCTAGATTTAGGTGCTTCAATTAATGTAATGCCTTACTTTGTGTACACTTATCTATAGGTTGGAGGGATTAAACTGATGAGCATCACAGTGAAACTTTCCAACCAGAGCACAACACACCTGTTGGGAGTGGTTGAGGACATCCTCATAAAAGTGAATAATATCAAATTCCCCACTGAATTTTACATTATTGAGATGGAGGATACCCAAACCCAAAGACATGCCCCTATTATACTAGGAAGGCCATTCTTCAAAATAACAAAGATGATCATAAATGTCCACAAAAGTACACTTTACATGGATTTTGGTGGAGAAAAGGTAAGTTTTAACATTCTTGATTCCATGAAACACCCCATTGAAGATCACTCCACTATTTTTGTCTATTCGATGGAAGTTCTCTCTAATAACACACACACACAACATTATCTCCTCATCCTATACTCTGATTCATTTTCATCTTCTTCACCCTTGTATGATTTGAGTTTTGGTTCATTTTTTGAGTGTTGTGTGGGTTCAGAAATGTGAAAATTTTGTGCTTGAATTTATGAGTGTTTTCATTATGAGGTACCCATGACCGTTGATGATTCTAAAAATATCATTTCAATAGATTCTATATCCTTAGAGAATAAACATGAGAATATAGATAGTTTCATGGATCTCACTCCCCCTGAATCCCCTCCCTCAAAAAAAAACCACCGGTGTTGGAATTGAAACAACTTCTATATAATTTAAAATATTCCTATCTTGAGGATATTGACCAATTTCCCATCATTATTGCCAATAACCTCTCTCCATAATGGGAATCAAAACCGATTGACCTTTTGAGAGAGTATAAAAAGGAAATTTTATAGAAATTGGTTGATATTCTTGATATTATCCCATATATTTGTATGAACCATATAATTTTAGATTATTATGCTAAGCCCATAAGTCAAGATCAACACCGGTTGAATCCCACTCACCTTGAAGTGGTAAAATTGGAAGTCAGTAAATTACTTGCTGTTGGGATCATTTATCCTATATCTAATAGTAAATGGGTTATCCCAGTGCAAATTGTGCCTAAAAAACTAGAATAAAAGTTGTGTCAAATGAATGAAATGAATTGGTTCCAACACATATTCCAAATAGTTAGCGAGTTTTTAATGACTACCATTGATGAAATCAATCCATGCGAAAGGACCACTTTCCTTTACCTTTAATTAACCAAATGTTAGAAAGATTGGATGTTAAGTACCATTATTTTTTTCTTGATGCCTATTCAGGTTATTTCCAAATTCATATACCTCCTGAGGATCAGGAAAATACAATATTTACCTATCCATTCCACACATTTTCATACAGAAGGATGCCTTTTGGTCTATGTAATGATCTTGATACTTTTTAGCAATGTATGTTGATTATTATTTTTTAGTACCTTGAGAATTGCATGGAAGTATTTATGGATGATTTCATGGTATATAGAACTTACTTTGATGAGTGTTTGGCACACCTAGAATATGTCGTCCACTGCTGCATTGAAAAGGATCTCGTATTAAATTATGAAAAATTCCATTTCATGGTTGAGCAGAGGATAGTTCTTGGGCATGTTATTTAAAAAGAGGGAATTCAAGTGGATAAATAAAAAATTTAATTAATTTAATCACTTCCATATCCAAAATGTGCTCATGAGGTGTGATATTTATTGGGTCATGCTGGTTTTTACCATCGATTCATTAAAGACTTCAGTATGATCACACTTCCCCTATCTCGATTATTGCAAAAAGATTCTGAATTTTTATTTGATAAAAATTATGAGTACGTTTTCAATTAACTAAAAATGATTCTCACATAACCTCCCATAATCCAACCACCAAGGGGGGATCTTCCCTTCGAACTTATGTGTAATGCCTCTAACTTTGCAGTTAGGGCAATTCTATCACAAAGGGTCGAGAAGTCTCCTCATTTCATTGCATACGAATCACATACCCTTGACCCTGCCCAAGAAAACTATATAACCACTAAAAAAGAACTTATTTATATTGTGTTTTCCTTGGAAAAATTCTGTTCATATCTTATTGGGTAAAAAATCATTGTCTTTTATGATCATGCTGCCCTTTGTTTTCTCCTAAAAAAACCTAAAGCTAAGCCCCACCTCAGTCAGTGGATGCTCTTCCTCCAGGAGTTTGACCTTGATATTAGAGATAATATAGGAGTGGAAAATGTGGTAGCTAAACACAGTAATAGGATTTCCCCACCACTGGACCACCATATTGACTTATCCCTCCCCATTGGAGAATTCTTCCCTCATGAGAACCTTTGTGATATTGTTGACCTTACCGCTTGGTATGCAGATATTGTGAATTTTCTAACAACATATAGGGTCCTCAACAATTTCATCCCTTCATAATCTCAAAGTATTAAGCATGATTCTCAATGGTACATTTGGGATGACCCATATTTGTAGAGAATTTGTAGTGACCAAGTCATTCGTTGGTGTATCCCTGACCACGAGTTCACCTCTATTTTGACAATTTGCCACACTTTAGCTTATGGGGGACACTTTGGATCTTAACATACATCTCGAAAGGTCCTTGAATTAGGAATTTATTGGCCAAAATTTTATATATATTACCATTGGTTTTGTAGGTAATGTACTCAATGTCAATTTATAGGGAATATCTCCAAGAGGAATGAAATTCCCCAACTACCCATGTTATTTTATGAGATCTTCGATGCATGGGGAATTGAATTCATGGGGCCTTTTCCAAATTCATTTTACTTTGTGTAAATATTATTGGTTGTGTAATATGTCTCTAAATGGGTGTAAGAAAAGGCTACTAGGACTGATGGCTCTTGAGTGGTTGTTGATTTTGTGAGGTCCTAGATTTATAGCAGGTTTGGTTTGCCGAGATTCATCATTAGTGATTAGGGTTCAAATTTTTGCAATCACAACATGAAAAATTTTCTTCATAAGTACGAGGTTGTTCATAAAGTATCCAATACATATCACACCCAAACTAACAGACAAGCAGAAATCTAAAATTGGTAAGTTAAGTGAATCTTAAAAAAAACAGTACAATCCAATAGGAAATATTGGAGTTTGTGCTTGGATGATGCACTTTGGGCATACCGTACAACTTTTAAAACCCCGATCGAAATTTCACCATACATGATTGAATTTGGAAAGGATTTTAACTTTCTAGTGGAGTTATAACACCATTCATATTGGGCTGTTAAGAAATTTAATATGAATCTCTCAGATACAGGTGAACATAGAAAGTTGTAGATTCAGGAGTTAGAAGAAATTTGGTGTGATGCATATAATCACTCCCGAATCTATAAAGTGAAGAAAAAGGCTATCCATGATTACAAGATTCATCACTGGAAGTTTCATATCAGTGAGAAGGTCCTCATGTACAATTCTAGGATAAAGCTCCACCCATGTAAGCTTTGTTCCTGATGACTTGGTCCTTATACTATTACTAATGTTTACCCATTTGGTGTAATACAGGTTTTTCATGAGAAGAGTGGCCAATGTATTACCATAAATGGGAAGGGACTTAAACACTTTCATAAGGATTTTACAAATAATTCTATGGAGTAAATCCACCTTCAAGGAGAAACATACTAGTAAATCCCACAAGGTTTTATCCTTCCTTCCCACATTCTCTTTTATTACAGTGAGGACACAACATGCTCTAGGTGTGGGGGGATGGGTATATTCCTAGGTTAGTTATTAATTTTCACCATATTTATTATTTTTCTCTTTTTGTATTACTGGATTGTATTCTCACTTATTCCTCCCTGTTTTCCTTCCTCACTTTTGTGCTAAAATTTTAATTTTTGATGCTCACTTTATCATGGAAAATTATGCCCGCTTAATCATAGAAGTTATTGAAAATGCATGAAGAATTTACCTATTTCATGTTTTTTAACATTTAAAAAATTTTGTTTCAATTTTTAAATGTTTTTAGCATGAATTTAACATTAGGGTGTGATTTTTAGTTAATTGGTTGTTTGTTGATGATATAAATGGTTGTATCTCTTTGTAACCTTTGAGAATAGTGGTACCATTTGTGTGAGTAGTTTATGGAGAATTGTGTCACTTAATATCTCCACACAAATTTTTCACCAAACCATGAAGTGTGAATATTTATTACTTAATAGAAATTAAATATAAGTTAGGTTAATATTTATCAGCTTTCTAAAATGATTTTTCTATACGTTTGTTCCTTATCCGACCTATTTCATTACTATACCGGATTGACCTATGCGTGTGTACCTGTTATCTGACCATTGTACACCCTTAAAAAAACAACACAAAAATATTGGTTGTTTCTTGGGTAGGTCAAAAACAACTCTTTCTCAACCTTTTATCTTATTATATCTATTACCATTAGTGTCATTAGGAGATCAAACAAGGGTTGAGTGATGAGTGTGAGATTTGTTCCAAGTTCAACTTTTGAAAAAATAGTAATAAATGAGGGGAGTGATGAAATGTACAACATATGGGGATATCTAGGTTGGGAACTTAAGGTTTTATTTTCAAGAATACTTAAGTGAGTGGGTTTTGAAATTTTATTGCAAAAGATATAGGTAAAGTTCAGTGGAAAAAATTATTTAAGTAGAAGAATGTTAAAATAACCTATATTTACTGGATAGAAAGTGGAAATAATAACATGGAATGGTTTTCACACATACACATGAAGAGTTAGTAGCATGATTTAATTTTTAATTCATTGCTCATTTTAGTATCATGCATCTCTTTGAATTTCATTCTGATACAATTTATGAGACACCTTTTTCTATGATCACTTAGAATAACACCATGGTGTGATTTTTTGATTTGATCACATTGCTTTCATGAATAAAAATTTTATTTAATGTTAAATATTCATGAATTTTGGAATATATACATGCATCATTTTTAAAATTTAACTTTTCCTAGGAGTGAAAATGTCTAGGTGTGGGGGTGTGATCGCACTACGATTCACTATTCATTTTCACCCTTTACACTACTGAATTAAACTGATTTTGTATTATAAATTCCAATTACTGTAAAAAATTTCAATCCATGTTTGAATTAATTATTTTTTTAATAACTATTAAAAAGGGTAATTTCACTTATTTTTATAATTTCATTGTAGGTGGAGGTGATTTGGATGGCCAAGACGAAGTGGAAGAAAAATGGGCTAAATTACATGGGAGCCCATGAACACCTATCCACTGTTTTGCATGTTCCAAAAAATAAGTGCATCCAAATAAATTGAGATTTTTTAATGGTCAAAAATTAAAAAGTTTACAACTATTATGAATACAACCAATCCCAATTATACGATTAATCATCCCAACCAAATTGATATGTCCAAGCCACTAAATTTTCAAGAAGTCAAAAGTGGTGTGTTGTGTTTTGTCCATATATCAATTTGTATGACTCTAAATGATGATTTTTTTTGTGGACATAGTAAATACATGGTTAAAAAACTTTTTAGTTTTTTAAAAAGTTATTTAATACTATATAAATTCCCAAAACCATGGAACAAGTAGTTTCTCAAAATTAGGGTGCCCAAAACCACCTCCCACATTGCCTATAAATTTGCACCTTAGACACCCCATTTGTAGGTCCGACCAAGAGGAAATGTGATAAAATTTTGGAGTCCCAAAGGAGTATTTTACTCAATACTATAAGTTTTTTAGGTCTTGGTAGGTTCTACTTCATCATCATTTTCTTTCTCTCCTCCCATGGAGTTTTAAACGCCTTGTGATCACCCAGGGGGGACATGATGTAAATCCCAAGCTTCATGTTTGTAATATTTGAATGATATTTTTAATTATAGGTTTTTATATTGTTTTTAATCATCATATATTATTATTTAATTGAGTTATGTACTGGTATGTTATTCTCAACTCATATGATCATGTTTGGGGGTACCCATTCATGTGATGTTTCACACACTGTTCACCACTTCTTCTTCCCCCTTTCAATTACGGTGTTTGTGTGGTTCATATTGGTAAATTGAACGCTCATAAAAATTATCAAGGAAATTTAAATTTATGTAATGGTATTATAAATAAATAACACACAAACTTGGACAACACAACAATTTCTTTGTGTGTTTCCTTGGTGAGTTTCAGTTATAAAGTTGAACACAAATCACCCAATCATCGGTGGTATACGGTGAATCATTGTGTGTTTCCAACTGAATACTAGGAGGTATCCTAGTATAAAATTAGTAAAATTTTGATTCTTGGTGTTACAAACCAAGGATTAAAATATATAAAATGTATATCTTTAAGTGATGAAGGATGAGCATCACAAGATTTCCCCGGGTTGATCACACTTAATTAATTTTGTTAATTTCCACTTTGTTTTATCGCTTTCAATTTTCTTTTGTACTATTAAATAATAAAAACCCAAAGTTTTCCAAAACCTCATTCCCCTATTATTTTCACAATAAAAACCATATTTTTGGATTAATGATCTAAGGCTTTGTTGAGAGATGACCTAGGATTCCTACTATATTGTATAAATTCTAGTAAAACTAAACATCTAATTTGACACACTCGACAACAGGATCAACTTAACATGTAGGGCTCAATAGTGGTCAGAAAAATATCACCATTGTCTAGTTCATGTGGGATCGACCTACACAACATGCCCTAGTGTGATACATAGTTTTTTGGGCCCTCAAGTAATCTGTATGTGTACTATCACAAAATCTTGTGTTGTGTATCATGAGTACATGATATATACTTGTTACACTCATAATTTCACACAATTATTTAAAAAATTTATGATAATATTGATTTTTTTTCAATGAAAATACACATGTATTTCAATGTTTTATTCAAAAGTGGGAATTTATAAATAAATAATTAAAATTGATCTATATAAATAAAAAATGTTGAATTTTGAATATTGATTTTATTTATGAAATTTAGATTGATATTATGTTAAGTACTTTGAAATTATGATAATTTTTTTAATAGGTAAAAAAATTGGGCGATGCTTGGAAATCCCTCAATTAGTGGCCAAACAGCTGCTTAGCTATCCCACAAGGGGCCGAATGACCTATCCAACCATCGGGAGGGCTTGATCAAAGATAACAGGGGGGACCAGGCCCATAGTGAGAACCTGGAGGAGCATGGTTGAGCCTAATCCCACATGGGCCATATGACCCATATGACTATGTGTGCATGTAACTAATATCCCATCCCTATATTAGTATTCTGAGCTAGGGATGTAGAACAATTTCATTTATACAAGAATGTACTACTACCTCACTTTCGATGTGGAAAGATGAATTAAGTAGTACTATTCATCATAACCAAACTGATTCCACTCCACTTCAACCAATCACTCACTCACTTTAGACAAAACCTGCCACTTCCCTCTGCCACTACCGATGCTCAACAGCGGCTCACCACCATCTGCATACACACTAAAAGACACCATTTTTTCCATTGATTGAGCTCAAGATTGAGTTGTTATTCATCATTAAAGTCGATAACCCCCATGGATGACCTTGGAATACTCAATTGACCAAGGGAAACCATTGTGAGCCCATTTGAAGATAAAAAAGGCCATTATTGAAGGTTGACTTTGCTACCTCCATCTAAAAATGCCAAATATTCCATAACCAACACCCATAGAGCTCAATCCTAAGCTCAAATTACATTACTAAAGACCATATCACTAGGGATCACTTACTGGACATCACATAACCACCAAGATGCTCCGTTTGAAGGTAATTGAAGCCTAATATAAAAGAAGAGAATCTTGAAATTGTGAAGTCTAGATAACTTAGAGGTGGATTCCATCATCACTGACACACCTACCATAATGAAATGTTTCCCATAAAGGATGTACTATCATCATTGAAGGAGGGAGAAGAGATTATATTCATACTACCATTTAAAATTGCAACCAATAGGATGTTGTTCCACCATCATTGAGAGAAAGATACTGCCATGCGCATTAGACCACCACTACTAAGAAGTGATCTACTTTTGAGACAATGGTAGATTTGATCTACCATTAAGAAAATGGTAGATGTGATATACCATTGAGACAATGGTAGATGTGATCTACCATTGATGTAATGGTATATTTGGAAGAATAAACCCTATGTACGACCCACTATCATGTTCCACCAATGAGGATTCCAAGGCTGTGAATGTACTGCATGTTCAACCGAGAATACTACCCTTTCGTGGATTGTGGGAGATGACACAATGTACTACCAAAGGAAGGAGGAACTTCTGTCTGATAACTGATGCTAGATGGTTCAACGAAAGATAAAGGACCAATGGTATATGTGATCTAACATTTTGAAAATGGTAGATGACCAATGGTTGATGTTGTTACCACCATTGTGGATTTCATCTCAACGCTAGAATTTGGAAGCACCTGAGAATTTAGAAGATTCAACCACTACATATATTTAAAAAGATATATATTCAATTCTTGAAAAGATATAGAAAGATATGAATGAAGGAAGAATAAAGGTTTCCCCCATCTATAAATACAAGGATGTTATACCACTAAAAACATTGAATAATTGGAGGATCAGAAGCATACTATTTCTAGATGATTTGTTTTCATTGCTTTTATATTTTCTTAGATTTTATTATTCCTTCTATCACTTCTACCTCCTTTGTTTCTATTTTAATGGAGGGGTATAACCTTTTATGGTTGGGTGAATGGGAGGTGAGCATGTGTGATGCTTGGTTCTTGGTTTTTATCAAATTATTTAATCACTTTTTATTTGTTAAATAGTTTTCAATTCTCAATTTCAGAATTTTAATGGGACATGATTATGTTTTTATTTCAAATATGAATATTTAAATTGACTTGATTTGGAAATTTTCCCCCTATTCTCAGCTTTGGATCACACTGATTAAGTGATCTATGGTTAATTGGGGAAGTGTTTAGTGATTACCAAACACATGTAGAAGAAATAGTGGGCTAATTTGGACACTTGGGATACTCAACACCTGATTTGGTATTTCTTAGGTGATCTAAAGGAGACCCACTATGTCTTTCATACATTGTAAGGAGAATAGTCCAACCAAGGAAATTCTGTGGATTATTTTTATTTTCAATCAACCTTTATCAAGGGTGAAAAGGGAGAAACAATTGTTAATATATTCATTAAACCAATTAATAAAGGAAAAAGATTCATTTTAAAGGACCATGATAGCATTAAAAAGTTGAAACCAAGCCTAAACCCAATCAATTTTCTCTTATATAAATTTCATAAACTAATTTTCTTTTCTTTCTAGTTATTTCAATACCATTCTTTTATCTACTTTTGCACTCATGACAATTATATTAAAACA
Organism: Viscum album; assembly: GCA_963277665.1. Taxonomy (NCBI): domain Eukaryota; kingdom Viridiplantae; phylum Streptophyta; class Magnoliopsida; order Santalales; family Viscaceae; genus Viscum; species Viscum album. The sequence goes on from OY728133.1 coordinate 32,934,522, forward strand.
CCACTCTCTAGAGAAGACTTTGGTTACTACTTCTGATACACCCTTAAGGGGAAAATAAATAGATTTTTCTACACCCCATGACTGGTGTGTGTCAAAACTTGGCACCACTTCCAGGGAGTAAGTGCTAATCAAACCCATAAATTGTATTACTAGGACCTCCAAAGAGGAACTACTTTTTCTTTACCCTAATATAGAGGGGAATTTTCTAACTAGGATTAGGAATATTAATATTGAAAACCAATTTAAACAAATAAAATTAGAAGACTCGATTAAAACATTAAGTATTCACTCTGAGAAAAAAAACATGGCAATTAACCCACAACAGACCCAAAGGGAACTTTGTGCCCTATAATTTTCTAACAAAAATAATCAATTAACTATGCATGTGAAACAAAATGATTTTAAAATACATGTCAATATAATTTCTATATTACCCAAATTTCATGTCCTTTTAGTAGAAGAACTTAACTAACACATTCAAGAGTTCAACTATGTTTATTTAAGCTTTAAGCTAAGAGGATTAGTTGAGGAGAAAGTCAAGTGGATGAAATTTCACCTTTTACTTGAGGGATCTTACAAAGAGTGGTTGTAAATTCTACAACCTAGAGAGATTTATGGTTAGGATGATCTTCAAATAAGTTTCATGAAAATATTCTTCCTATCCTCCTAGAGAACCGTAATAAGGAAGGATATCTATGCCATCATATAAACAATTGGAGAAACCCTCTACGAATATTGGGAAAGATTCAAAATGTTGTGCGTAAGATATCCTTATAAATATATGGAAGATCACCACTTCCTTGTATTTTTCTACTATGGAATTATAGACAATGAGAGGAAACTTTTGGATGAATCATTCAAAAGATCTTTTATTGATAATTCACCCATGGAAGCTAGGAGCCTAATCGAGAATACTGCACAAAATTAATAATAGTTTGGAATAAGAGGTATAATCACAAGAGGTATCTATAAGGTAAAACATTATGACTCATCAACTTTAATTGAAACGAAAATTGAAGAATTAATAATACTTATAAGATAATTGGCTGTGAAACAAGTGAATAAACAACCTGCCCCACCTTAGGTATGTGGTTTGTGTTCACACCCCAACACTCCACCGATCAATGTGCCGAGGTACAGGGTATGGAGAGCTGTGAAGCTACATTCCATCAAAGAAAGTTTCAAAAAAACCAAACATTGAGATAAGGTAAATCCCAATAGGGATTTGGAGCTTAAAAAAGTTAGGCTAGACCCCCTTTCCAACAACAATTACAGAATACACTCCCTTTCCAACAATCATACAAACAACAATACCAACAAAAAGCTTATCAACCACCTCCTTTTCAAAAAAAAACCTATGGAAAACACTTGTATAGTGAACCACCATTCAAATGAAGGTATGGAAAAAATATTTAGGAGCTTAAAAATATAGTTAAGGATTTATCAAATAAATTTGAGAATCTCATGGACATTCTGTCCAAGAACCTAGGTAAACTTTCATCTCAAAAAATACCAAACCTGAAGGAAAGTGTAATCCTGATCATCATGAGGGGTGGAAAGAAGATTCAACCACTAGATCCCAAGGAAGTTTAGACTGAACCAAGAGAAGTATAGTCTATATATTCTATAAATTTTGGAATTATTTTGGAAGATAAAACCACTCCACCAAAACAAGAAGACACAAATAGAAAGAAAGAACCCAGGAACAAATTTAGGAAGGAAAGACCATAAAATACATTGTAAAGGTATCAAAGGGAGTAGAAATACATTTCCCTTCCATTACATTCTAGGTTTACAGAATCCAAGAATATTGAGGAATATAACTCTAAAAAGAGATCCAAGATACATTTTAAAAGGTTTAAATTAACATACCACTCTTGGAATCCATCAGAAAAATTCACAAATATTCTAAATTCCTCAAATATATTTTCACCAAGATAAATAGGCTATATGGGAATGAAATAATAAACCTAGGTAGGAGTGTCTCATCCATTATCACACAACCATTGCCTAAAAAATGTCAAGATCTAGGGACATGTTTTATTCCTTTCACCATTGGTTCTTTAAAATTTTATAATGCTTTTTGTAATCTTGGTGATTTTAGTAATTTCATGTATAACCCTATATTTTCACATCTGAAAATAGGTAAACATAATCCCAAAAGAGTGTTTTGCCAACTAGAAGTCATATCCACTATTTTTCAGCTGATTTTTTAGAGGATGTTCTAGTGGGAGTTGAAGGACTAATTTTTCCTGCAAATTTTTATGTTCTCACCATGGAGGAAGATAAAGAACTAGGGTATTCACCCATCATTTTGGGAATAACATTCCTAAAAATGGACAAGAATATCATTAATATACATTAAGAAACCCTTATCAAGGAGCTGTGAAGAAACAAGGTGTACTTTAATGTTCTTAACTCCAAGAGGAACCCTTCAAACAATCATTAAATCTTTGTAATTTTCCATGAAGAAGGAATTGATCCCATTGAAGATTCAGGTATGATTAGAGATTTCTTATCCTTATGAGATAACCTTAATATTGAAAACACCTAGGAACAAATGAGTACTAAAAAATCTCGAAATTATTCTTAAGAATAAATAAAATTTGAATTCTATGATAATTTACTAGAAGAAACTGACATGATTCCTTTCACTAAGGAATTTCAAGATTTTGAAGTGGGTAATTTGAATTCAATTTCATCTCTAGAACAACCCCCAAATATATAATTAAAGCCTCTCCCATGTGATTTATGATACTTGTATCTTATGGAAGGAGAAAAATTTCTAGTAATCATAGCTAACAACTTCTCCCAATAAACAGATAAAATTTTAATTGAAATTTTGAAAAGAAAAATCCAAGACATGGGGTGTAGCCTAGGAGAAATACCTAGAATTAAACCTAAGTATATTCCTATTGATTTTTTTTCTAGAAGGGGAATCCATACCTATTAAGAAACCCTAAATAATACTTAACCCTACCATCATGGAGGTTCTTAAGAAAGAGATTGAAAAAATATTAGTGGCTGATATCATTTACCTAATTTATGACTCTAGATGGGTCAACCCCATCTATGTGGTTCCCAAAAAAACATGCTTGACCATTGTGGAAAATAATAATAATGAATTAATTCCATTGAGAATTAAAAATAGTTGGAGGGTATGAATTGACTATAGAAATCCAAACCAAGTCACCTAAAAAGGCCACTTCCCCATCCCATTCATTGATAAAATGTTAGAAAGGTTAGCAGGTAGGAAACATTATTGCTTTTTGGATGTTTTTTTGGATATTTTTTGGGACCAATTACCCCATAAGACCAAGATAAGACAACATTCACCTATAATTTTAGGGATTTTTCCTAAAATAGTATGCCTTTTATATTATGCAATGATCTAAGTACATTTCAGTGGTGTATGGTAAGAATTTTCTCTGATCACATTAAGGAATGACTGTACGTATTTCTTGTTGACTTTACTATTTTTGGAAGCTCATTTGATCATTTCTTAGGAAATATGGAGAACTTTTTAAAAACATGCATAGAGAACAACCATGTTTTAAACCTTGATAAGTGTCACTTTATGGTTGAAAAAGTTATAGTACTAGGTCACATCATTTCATAAAAGGCATTGATGCAGATAAGTCTAAAGTTTAAGTAATCAATTATTTTCCATATCCCACCTGTGTGAGACATATTATATAATTTTTGGTACATGTGGGATTTTATAAAAGATTAATCAAGGAATTTAGTAAGATCACCATTCCTATTTCAAGATTAATTTTACAATAAGATGTCTTTGTTTTCAATGATAATTATAGGGAGACATTTGATGAGTTGAAGGAAAATTTTATTACCCCACCAATTATGCAACCCCAGACTGGTAGCAACCATTTGAGTTTCTTTGTGATGCATCAAACCAAGTTGTAGGAGAAGTCCTCTCCTTAATAATTAAAGGAAGACCAAAAGTCATAACATATACCTTAAGAACCTTGGATCTAACTCAGATCAATTACAAAACTACTGAAAAATAATTCCTTACTATTATATTTTCATTGGATAAATTTAGATCTTATTTAATGGGAACCAAAGTAGTTTTATTTTATGATCCTGCAACACTTAGTCACTTAATGAAGAATGCTAATACCAAGTCAAGCATGGTAATATGGATACTTATCTTATAAGAGTTCAACTTAGAGATCAAGGACAATAAGGGAGAAGAAAATCTGGTAGAAGATCACCTTAACAGACTCCTTAAAACTACTAAAATAGAAATTCTAGAACTGAGCTTGCTCAATGATCACATACATGGATAATTACTCTACATAGTGGAAAGTGAAGTACCATGGTATGAAAATATAGTAAATTATTTTTCCACATCTCAAGTACCTTCTCACTTTAACTCACATAAAAAACATAGGCTTAAGGGTGAAGCTAGATTTTATATTTGGGAGGAACAATTTTTGAGGAAATCTGTAAAGATCAAGTCATAAGAAGATGCTTATCATCAAGTGAATTAGAATCTATATTTTAATTTTTTCATACACTTACTTGTGGAGTCCACTTTGGATCTCAAAGAATATCTATAAAATTCTTGAAATCTAGAATTTATTAGCCAAACCTATTTAAGGATACTGATGATTATTGTAAGAAATGTGAGAAGTGTCAATATTATGGAAATATTTCTAAAAGATAGGAGATGCCTTAGAAAACCATAATTTTTTGTGAAATATTTGAAGTATGAGGAATTGATTTCATGGGACCCTTTCCCATGTATTTTGGTAATTCTTACATTTTACTTGTTATTGATTATATCTCTAAATGGGTGGAATCTAATTCCACCAAAACTAATGATGCCAAGGTTGTATGAAATTTTTTCAGGTCCAACATCTTTTGTAGGTTTGGAGTGCCAAGGGACATCATCAGTAACCAATGAAGTCATTTTTGAAATAGAAATATGGAGGCTTTGCTTAAGAAGTATGGGGTACATCAAAAAACATTTTCAACCTACACGACAGTAACCAATGAAGTCATTTTTTAACCAATGGAGTACCAAGGGACATCATCAGTAACCAATGAAGTCATTTTTTTAACCAAGTGATTAAAGGTATCTTAGAGAAAATAGTTAAACCCAATAGTAAGGATTATAGCTCAAGACTTTAAGACACCATATGGGCATAATAGATAGCCTACACGACACCCATAAGTATGAGCCCATATCAGTTGATTTATGGAAAGGGTTGTCATATGCTAGTGGAGTTAGAGAACTAAGCATATTGGGATGTTAAAAAGATGAATTTTTATTTGGTGAGTGATGGTAAAGAGATAAAAATATAGTTACAAGAACTAGAGGAAATTCGAAGAGAGGATTTTGAAAACTCAAGAATTTACAAAGACATAACCAGAGTGGCACATGAAAAATTGATTCAGTAAAATACCTTTCAACCAGGATATCATATTATACTCTATAATTCTAGATTGAAGTTAATACTAGGTAAGATTAATTATAGGTGGGAAAAACATTTTATAGTTACTAATGTCTATCCATTTAGTTCCATTTAGATTAAGAGAGAAGAAGAGGGAAACCCATTCACTATTAATGGGAAGATCTGAAAAAGTTCCATGGGAATATACCTCAAGAACTGGTGGAGGATCTCAGACTTCTCAAATCCAATACTAATTTCTTCCCATGAGGTTAGGTCGATCCAATGACATTAACCAGAGATGATTCTGGGAGAAAACCCTAGATTTATTTATTTTAAGATTCAGTAGTTTAAGATAAATTCACATCTTCCCTTTATCCCTTGAGATTTAATGGAATGGTTATTACACTGGTATGGGTTATTTTATAGGACCACCATGAAGGAAGTTAATAGGAAGTCCTAAAAACTAAGAAGGAAGTAGATAAAAATCTGCATAGGATCAAGGAGTTCATTCTTTCATTCTTTATTCTTACAACTTTCTGCATGTTTTTGAAAAACTATTGTAAACTAAAATTCCAGGAGCTATGTAAAACTAAAAACTGCATGCCCATACTTTGAATTTATGATTTACTCAGCTTATCTGGGAGACACGAGTTTCTTAGGAACCCTATGATCCCATGTTTTATATTTCAATGATAATGATATTGAATGAGTAAGGTGAAGGATTAAATGATTAGAGTGAAGCATGGATATTAAAATGAGGACTCATGATTTGAGGGAATTTGTTGATTCATATAAATGAAATTTCCCTATCATTTTTTATGATTTAAAATTTTGAAATTCATGTTAATTGATTTTTTATTCTTATTCATGCGATGAGTGATTTTCCTAAATAATATGTCATATTCCTAAGAGGATTTATAGACCAAATATTTCCTATTTTATCTTGAGTATATTTATTGAGTGATCTTGGGAATGTAGGACCCCGGGACACCCTGAGATGGGAGGGGTGAATCAGGGTGTCAACTTTTTCTTTTTAAACTTGTGGATCTTGTTCCCACGTTGGTAGGAACTAGTTAAACCTATATGATGGATATGATCAACAATGAAACATTCACATGCAAAGAGATGACACAACAATTTTTACTTGGTTCACCACTAAGGGCTACGTCCAAGGAGAATACGCCGAAAAGTTTCCGGTCATACCAAATTCCACTATACTTTACTAGCTGTGGATTACAAAGGTTCGGGCATAGTCACTCTGTCCTAGGCTCACTTCCTTCACAAAGGTTCAGGGATAGCTCACTGCTTCCCTCAGGTCACTCCCGTTGACTCCCCCTGGCTCACTGCCTTTGGTGAAGTCCCACTCAGTTTATAGACATGAAGGTCTCTTCAATAGATTTGCATTGAAGTCTTTGTATCCTGTTCCACATGAGACAATGCTTGAATCAGAGTACTGAGTTGATTCTATTTTGTATTCAATATTCTTCTTTAGTGAAATAACTGAATGCACTAAATCTTATTCTTCTCTTCCTTTGATTCCCAATACTAACACCTAAGTGTATTGATATATTCCCCTCTTTCTGTGCAGATTTGAGTTTAGTTGCATGAACCGTTCTTCTTCTCTTCGCAAAGCACAACGAGGGTGTTAAACACCAGTCATGTGTGTGCGGTACCACTTCTCTTAATAAAACCAAATTTTTCATTGTTCTTCTGTCTTAGCAAATGAATACATCCTCTGTTTCACTGAAGGTATCGAGCAATCTTTCAGCTTTCGTGCAGCTCCAAACAGACGGGCGTACTCCAACAGCACCTGGCGCTCTTCTCCAAGCCCAGTGCACAAGTCCCAATAGAGCACACAAGTCTTCGGTGTGCAAGTCCAAACTAGCATGCAGGTATTACTAGACTACCTGCGTGACACCGCCTCCTTCAACTTCAAACCTGCACGACTCACTTCCTTTCTCTCCCAAAATTCCTTGGCCGCGCAACCAACAACCGGCGCGCAACCTCTACTTGCCCGACCCAACTACCACTTGCGCGACTCAACCACCTACGTGACGAGAGCTCGAACAATATCCAAGTATTGAACTTCATACTGAATGAGGAGGGGTGCTCCTCTATTCATAGGCATTCAGATACCCTACACGATGGCATGCAAGTCTTCCCTCAGTGCGCAGATTCCGGCGCGCAGCTCATCCACCCTAGCCTCTGTCGCGCTGCTCACTTGCGTGACCACAACAATACTTGCGAGACCCTATTTCCTTTGCCATATTTTGAAGTTCTAATATTGAAAAACAACAGGCACGCAAGTTTCCAATCCTCCTAGGCACCGGCGTGCAAGTCTCTTCATGGCGTGCAGGTCACTTGCGCGACCAACCCAATACTTGCACGACCCTCTTTCCTTTTCCATTTTTCCATGTTCTAATCTTGAAAAACACTAGGCACGCAGGTTCCCTTTTCTTCATGTACACAATGCGCAAGTCTCTTTGCCAAAACCACTTTTCTCTATTTGTCGATTTTCAGGCCCAAAAATTTGGCAAACACTGGAAAACAGTGCCACCTTGTATCTTCTCTTTTTGTACCTCCTCCAAATCATCCATTCCTTTGTAGACGTTCTTGAATAAAACATGGATCGTTAACCACATCCCTTGAACTCGACATGCCACCATGGAATCTCCTTTTTCAACAAATTTTTATGTTGTTTTTTTGCTTTTTCAACAAGCATGATCACCTCAAAAACACTTCTTTTTAGTGATTTGTATCCTTTAGCAACTCTTCTTCTTTAAACACAAAATCCACTATCATGATATCTATCATTTGATAGATCAGCTTTAGCAGCATCATATTTTGATACAATGTGAAGTGCATGGCCATCTCAGAATTCCAATCCCTCGCACATTGTCTTCTTATTCAACTGTCATTCTCTACTTCATGCAAAACATATGATTCAATTATTCAAGAAGTATCTTGCATGGTTCTCATGAAATCATAAGGAATTGCATGGTCTTCATCAAATCCCCATTCTTCTTTAATCATCCTCAGATAGATTATATCTCACCATTCTTCACTGTTGTAAACAATGTGTCACCTTTGACACATGTTCTTTGAACTTATGATCAGTACAGCAATCATCTGAATTTCCATTCCTCCATTTCATTGGAGTACTTCTTGATCTCCTTCATTTTGATCTTCATTGACAACTATTGACAACAAATACAACCTTATACACAAGGTGGTCCCAACAGGGACATGCCACCTACTATAACTTTCATTTGAACTTGTCAAAGCTACTAACTATGCAAAAACACATTTAAAATGATTGGATCATTTTTATTGATAATACATTATCCTTGAGACCACCTTATACATTAATCCTTGTTTATCCCATAGAGACCATAGATGAAAATATTAGGGATGATCCATATTTAAATCCATTTTTATCCATTCCTAACCTACTATTATAATTTTTTATGATATTTTTAAGATTAAGTATGGGGGTTGAGAGAAATAATTGTGGAATGGATATATTAAATTGTAAGGAAAAAGTGTGGGGGTGTTATCTTGTGTATTGGAAATTAAGAAAGGTTATTGATTCATACATTGTAATTTTTATTCCCCCCATATTAAATTAAAAAAAAAAGAAAAAATGGGTTTTTACTTAGGAGAATAAAAAATCACCATAAATAGACTAATGATTTTGATCATATGTGGTTAGGTAATGGATGTGAGGTTTATTCCAAGAATGAATTTTAAAAAATAAAAAAAGATAAATTAGAAACAAGAAAAAAGGTAGAAGAAATATTCAAGAGGGTGAAAAATCATTCATTATGCTTTTATTGAAGTGGGCATTGACATAATTAGAAGGGGATAATTTTATTGAGATTTTAATTTTGATATCATAATTTATAATTTAAGTGATAAGCATCCTCCTTGAGCCTTAATTTTTGAACATCAATTCCCACCAACCTTAAGTCTCCGAGTCATTAGAAACTTTATTGCAAGTCCTCATTATTTTATGTTCCTTTTTCCTTTACAAAGTGGACAAAGTAGTTCCTTTGAAATCTTATGGATAAGAATAATGAATTCATGATATGATCATAACTCTAGTTGAATTTTTATCAGAATTTATGAGATAAAAGATTCAAAAGTAAGGTAAATCATGTTTTTTCATGTTTAATAATAATGAATGAAAGAGATTAAATGGATGAAAGGAGAGGTTCCACCATTTTCAATGGAAAAAAGTAAAATAATTGGATTAAGTTTCTTTGAAAAGTGTTAAATTGAATTGATATTTTATGAGGAATTTAAAAATTTGGTTTTACATTGATAATAATTTTGTTCTATTTATTTTAAATTTAAATATTTGTATAATCGACAACCTGATGAATTCAATATTAAGATTTTATACTTGAGGATAAGAATAGTTTAAGTGTGGGGTATTTGACACACTCATAATTTCATGCAATTATTTAAATAATTTATTATAATATTTAGTGTTTTTCAATGAAAATACTCACGCATTTAAATTTTTCATTTGAAAGTGGGAATTTATAAATAAAGAATTAAAATTGATTTATATAAATAAAGAAAGTTGAATTTTGAATATTTATTTTATTCATGAAATTTTGATTAATATTTTGTCAAGTATTTTTAAATTATGATAATTGTTTTAATAATTAAAAAAATTGTCCATGCTTTGAAATCCCATAACTAGTGGCCAGTCAACCACTTAGCTAGCCCACAAGGGTTCGTTCGACCTAGCTAGTTACTGGGAGGGCTCGCTAAAAGCTAGAAGGGGGGACCAGGAAAATGGAAAGAACCTGAGGGACCATGGTTGGGCCAAATCCCACATGGTCTGTGTAGTACAGTGCAACCCATATGACTATGTGTGCATGTAATCAGGAGTCCATCCCTAGAGTAGGATTCTAAGTTGGGGATGCAACATGATTTTATTTATACAAGCACAACCTCCCACCTCACTTTAAATGTGGGATGGTGAATTAAGTGTTAATATTCATCATAACCAAAATGAATCTTCTCCACTTTGCTCGTACACTCATCCACCTCAGACACAACTTTCCACCACCCTCAATTGCTACTGATGCTTGGCGTCGGGCCATCATCGTCTGCATACACACCACAAGCCACCATTACCACCACTACTCAAACTCAATCTTGATATGATATTCATCACCAAATATTAGGACCCCCATGGATGACCTTGTAATCCTTTATCAACCTCAAGTGACAACTTTGAGCCCATTTGAAGATACAAAAGCTCTTTTTTTGAAGGCCCACTTTGCTGTCGCCATCTGCAAACACCGATGATGCCATGGTTGATGCCCATAGAGCTTGGTCCCAAGCTCAACTTCCATAACCAAAGCCCAAATCACCAGGGATAAATTTCTAGACATCATAACACCACCATAATTCTATATTTAATGAAAACTAAAGCCTCACATGAAAGAATATAATCCATACATTATGAAGGTTGGATAACTCAAAGAATGATCCCGTCATCACTACCACACCTACCATAATGAAATGTGACCCATGAAGGATGTGATACCATCACCAAAGGAGATAATGGAGATTCTATTCATGCTACCATTACAAGGCAAAATCAGTAGGATGTTAGTCCATTATCATTGAGAGGAATATACTATTGTGAACATTTTAACACCACTACAAAAGAGTGATCTACCATTGAGATACAAATAAATGTGATATATTATTGAGACAACAATAAATGTGATATACCATTGATACAATGGTAGATGTGATCTACCATTGATGAAAATATATATATGGAGGAATAATTCTCATGAACAACCCACTGTCTCATTCTACAAAGGAGGATGTCGATTCCATGAATGCACTTCATATGAAACCGATAATACTGCACTTTTGTGGATGGTGGGAGATGATAGAATGAACTACCAAAGTAAGAAGGAGCTTCTGTTTGGTAACTATTTCTAGATGGTTCACCTATAGATGAAGGAATAATGATAGATGTTCAATAGTAGATATGATCCATTGTCGTGAAAATGGTAGATTCCCAATGGTAGATGCTACTACCTCTACTGCGGATTTAATCTCAATGCTGAAATTCAGAAACACCCAAGAATTTAGTGGATTTAAAAACTGTATATATTTAAAAAGATATATTCAATGCTTGAAAATATATAGAAAGATACAAAAAATGGAAGAATCAATGTTTCATCCCTCTATTAATACACATATTCTATGCCATTGAAAAACATCAAAGAATCAGAGGATCGGGAGAAATCTACTTCTGGATGCTATGTTTTTATTGCCTTTATTATGAATTATATCCCTTATACCTCCATTATTTCCCTTTTAATGGAGGGGTAGAACCCTTTGTGGTTGGGTGAAGGGGATGTGACCATGTATGTTGATTAAGTCCTGGTTTTTATCAAATTATTTAATCTTTTTTTATTTGTTAAATGGGTTTTAATTCTCAATTTAAAAATTTTAATGGGATATGATTGTGTTTTTATTTCAAATATGAATATTTAAATCACCTTAATTAAGTAATTTGTTCTCTATTTTCTTGGTTTTGGATCACGCTGATTGTGTGATCTAGGGTCAAGTGGAGAAGTGTTTAGTGATTACTAAACATGTGCAAAAGAAATATTGAACCAATTTGGACACTTGGGATAATTAATACCTGATTTGGTATTGCCTAGGTGATCCAAAGGATAACCACTGTGACTTTCACACATTGGAACTAGAACAGTACATCTAAGGAAATTGTGTGGACTTTTTTTCTCATAAACCTTAATCAAGGGTGAAAAATAGAAAAAATGTTAATCCATTCATTAAACCAATTAATAAAGACAAAAGATTCATTTTAAAAGGACCATGATAACATTAAAAAAGGGAAGATAAGCCTAAAACCAATTACTTTTCTCTCATCTAAATTTCACAAACCAAGTTTCTTTGCTTCTTAGTTATTACAATCCTATTCTTTTATTTAATTTTGTACTCGTGAAAATTATATTAAAACACTACTCTCTGGATATGACTTTAGTCACTACTACTACTAAACCCTTAAGGAGAAAATAAATAGCTTTTTCTATACCCCATGATTGGTGTGTTTTAATACTTTAGTCTACACGGCATGTGGATCCACGTGAACTGGATGACATGTATATTGGGTACACACTAGGAATATCACCAATTGTACATGGTGTGTTCGATAGAACACATGGCATATTGGACCAAGGTGTTAACTTGACATATACTCAAATACATGTCAAGTCATGTGATCCCGAGATGAATAGTGTGTGACCTATGGTCAAACACCATGTGATATTTAATGTAGAACCTTAGTCACTATGATTACTGGACTACGCAAAATATATTTAGGAGATACATTCTATGTGATGTTTATAAAATGTATACACTATAATGTCATAGGGTTATTGGATACACAACATGGGACCTGCTGTATAGCCATAAATTCTATATTTAGAGCCCCTAATTTTTTTGAATTCCATGCCACAAATATTATTGTCACCCCCACCTCTAGTCATGCCTTCAATGTCAGTCATATTTGATGCCCCCAAGGGGCCCTATTATAGCTCTCTAGAGCTCCATCACTATTTTTTTTGTTCCATCATACTTGTACCACTTCACCATGATAAATCTTTATCATGATGATCAGGAAAAAAATACAAATAATAGTGGTTGAATGGATGTTTGACCTATTGATACCAGGAGATGTTTTAAGAGATGTTGAAATTTGAAGTTTTTGTGACCTTAGGGATATTTTTGTGACCTAGGTATAGTTCATTGAAATTAAGAGTTGAAGAAGAATCCCTTTCATAATTTTTTGTAAAATGGGATAAAAAATGTAAATAGAATGGAGTGGATATATTTATGTGTTGTATTTTGTTATCAATACATAAATCATATTAAAAATCACATATATAAAAGTTTATAATGTTATATAAAGGTTGTTAATAAGTTTATAAGTTTTTAAAAGAAGTTTTTAATTATTTGGAAGAAGTCTGGAGGTTTTTGGTGTTGAGAAGACTGGATCTAAAATTTGACAAAGTCTCTAATATGTAAAGGTTTATTTCTCAATACATAAAGATAATTTTGTGTTAAGTGGCCTTGGATTAAAAAAATTGGTTAATTACTCAATATGTAAGGGTAATATATAAAGGTAACATTGTTTATACGTAAGAGTCCCTTTGGTATTGATTGAAATGAAAGAGTAACTTTATTCTGTACACAAGGGTTACTTTAAGTAGACGATCTAAAAATGGAAAAGTCCTCAATATATAAGATTATTATTTTTATCATATGTAAGGGTCACTATAGGAATGGAAAATTTACAAAGGATATATGTAATGGTTGATCTAATGATACATAAATGTTGATTTGTGACAAAGTTATTATGTAATTTTTTATTTTTCGATACATATAGGTTGATTTGAGGAAAATGAAATATGTAAGGTTCATCCCATTAATACATAAAGTTCATTACTTTGATTCATAAAGGTAATATAAAGTTTTATCAAGATATATAATGGTTACTATGTAATATAGAGTGACATATAAGGGTTATAAAATTTTCCAAAATATAAAAATAGCAATGCTAAAGCTATTTTTATGGATTAAATATCATGAAGATAAATCATGATACAAGTAGTTGGAGAATAAGAGTCACATTGTAAGATGATATCAAACCATGATCATGCAGACCTAGAAGAAAAGAAGGGAAGGGTTGAACCATGATTAATATTGTTATAACATAAATCAAGAATAAGTTTTAAAAGTAGTTAAAGGAACTGGTTTGTCACGTTGTGAGGTATATAGTCACAATGTGATGACCTAGACCAATATAAAGGCTAGATAAGTTGAAGAGAAGTTTAAAGAACTTGATATTTCAAATTTTAATTTGAAATTAAAATTTTAAATTGAATAAAATTCACTTTTTATGTAACATAAAAATGTTTAGGGTTCTTACATGATTATTGAGAGAGAGAGAGAGAGAGAGAGAGGATATTGTTAGGTAGAGTGTGTAGATAAGTGTGTATAGAAATAAATTAGAGGAAGGATAAGGATAAGAAGAATCATAATTAAAACTTAATGGAATTTTAATTCAATTGAAGACTATATTTTTATTGAAAAAATATTGTATATATTTATTTATATGGGAACACTCTACACAAGTAGGGAGACATTTTCATGTATTATTACTTTAAGGATACACCCTACTTGTTGTATCCACAATGGTGATTCTAATAGATTTTACAATCTCATATTATTTCAAATCATTTCAAGTATTAAATTATTGTTTCGAGTGGTGAACCTTGTAAAAATTTGTTGTGCCTATCATGTTTGTGTTTTGTTATGTGTGATAATAATATGGTCATTCAATTTAATAGGTGTTAAAGATCAATTTTAAAGAAACTTAAAAAGGAAGTGAATTAAACAATTCACCCCTATCAATCAATGAATTCTCACTAATCATGTAAGTCTTTTTCAAGTGGTATCAGAGCACTTATATTTCCTTTGAATACGATCCGTTTTTTAGAGTTTGAATTGAAAATTATTCCTTTGTTTAAGAATATTTGGCCTTTAAATTTTTGTTTTGAACATCTAAAAAGTTAATTCAGTGAAAAATAATGGAATTATCACTTCTTATGGAAAAAACTATCATATATGGAATTATTAGATGATTTCATACTTGTTATCAATTATTATGAATGTTTTAGAGGCTTCAACTAATGGTTTTTTTCATCATGCTAATGGTAATACTATGATAATGGTTGATAAAGATAAATTGAGAATGAGGGTCATGCTCAAAATTCCATACTATCATATATTTTAGAAATGAGTTTCTAAAAGTGAATGGAAAAAATATTTCAAAGGTTGTTTGGGATAAATTAGAAAACATTTATGAAGGCAATGTTAAAGTGAGTGAATCAAGCCAAGTTATAAGTTTTGAGGCTAAAATATGAAGATCTAAAAATGAATAATGATGAAATAATTGATGATTTCTTCACTCAAATTAATGAAATTATGATGACTATCAGAGGTTTTGTTGAGAATTTATAGGATTATATGGGTTTCAAGAAGATATTTTGTATTTTTCTAGATAGGGTTGATGAAAAGGTCTTGGTTGTTGAAGAGTGCGATATGGGAACACTTCTATGGATGATCTACAAAACCTTCAGACTTCTTATGAAATATAGAAGATAAGTGTCTTAAATAAGAATAGAAAGTATGATATGGAAATTTATTTTAAATAATTGAAATAAGAGAATAATATAAAAGAAGAAGTTTTGTAAGAATAAGATTGTGATGAAGAGTAATATGTTGAAGTGAAATTTTATAAACTCATGTCATTAATTTTAAGAAGTGTGAGAAGAGACAAAGGAAATTTTTGGGGAAGTTTATCATTGAAGTGTTTTAAGTGTTCACCTATTGGAAATTTTATTTTAAATTTTCATAATTTGAAAGGAGAATAAGATTGTGAATATGAGGATGAGAAACCAATGAGATCCTTAAAGAAGAAACTAATAAATTTTACAAGTCAAAGTTTCCTTCAAAGGGGAAAGGTAATAATTTTTAAAAAAACCAAAAGATAATTTTATTATCAAGTTTGAGGATAATGATAGCAGTGAGTATGAGGAGGAAGTTGAGAATTCTAGTGAAATTGATGAAAAATTACTGATTTCCATAGTTAATGAGGAAGTGTTCACTAGTGATGAAAGTAGTGATATTGTAAGTGAGGAATAAATATAAAAATAGTTCATGATGAAGAAGTCACTCAATTAATATCTTTAAAATATCTCAAAATATACAATAATTTTTTTAAAAAAAATATGATAATTATTTAAGCAACGATGATCCTATTCATGTTGAAAAGAAGTCATAAATGATGAAAGATATTTATAAATTGAATAAGTTACTCACCAAAGAGAAAATTTTAAAAGTTTAAATAAAAGATAAGGTTAAATAAAAGTATAAAGATCTTGAATTTTTTCAATAAAATTTTTATTGGTTGAAAATTAATTGAACAAATTTAAATTCAACTTTAAAAATATCATGCAAAAGGTTGGAGAAATCTCAAAGGAGAAGATTGTGTAAAGATTTGATGTTTAAAATAATGGTGAAATTAAATTATTCTAAAAAATATCATATTAAAAGGTTTAAAAAGGTATTTTAAGTGTTGGTATAAAGGATTATTCAAAATCACAAGTGAAGAAAGTCAAATTTGGGGTAGATGAATCTGATTCTCAGAAATCTGGAAATTTTGGGAACACTGATTTGAAAGTAAAAAATGATATAAATTGTGACTTGAAAAATTCAAAGAAGAAGTCTAGAGTGAATATAAAAGTGTTTGGAATAAAATTTTTGCTCACAAAAAGGATCCAAAATTGAGGGTTAAAATATAAAATAAGAGCACGTGTTAACATCTGAACAACAAGTTTTTTTAAAGGAGAGTATGCATTTTATATATTCTTTTGGAATTTTGGAGGCTTTGGGAACTTGGCATGGAGGTTTTTACTTAATTAAAAATATTTCTATAAACCTATAATATTTTAAAGACAAAGTTTTAGGGGGAGTTATCCTACTCAAATAATAAAAGTTCAAAAATCAATCAAAAATTTATGTTCTAAATGACGAGAAAAAGTTTCAACCATTAGATGAGGTCTATGGAAGATATGACTAGATAGGTTACTTTGATGAAGAATTACTCACCATTATACCTTGACAAATGAGTATTAATTTCAATACTCATTAGACTTAGAATAATAAATACAAAAGAAAATATATGGAATTAGTTGTTGAAGTTTCACTCAACGCATCACAAAAAGAATGTCCATGGATTTTGGATAGGGGATGTTCTTTACACATGAAAAGAGATTTAAATATCTTAAAGGATTTTTATAAGTTCAAGGAAGTATTAGTTAACATTTGAAATTATTTATCACTTAAAATTAAAGGAGTTGTAAGAGTAGTGATAGGAAAAAATAAGTTTAAGTTGAAGAACACGTTATATGTTGATGGGTTGAAACAGAAAATTATTATATGTGTCTCAACTTTATGATAAAATAAATGAAGTGGTGTTTTAGAAATATGGGTTCCTGGTGAATAGTTTTAAATATGAATGTATATTAATGAGTGGAAAATGAATATAGGTAAACTTTTTTTAGGTTGGTGATGATTAAATTTCATTCTACTTAATCTTAAAGGAGGAAAATCAATTGTGGCATCGAAGGCTTTGATATCCTATTCAAAAGAACATGATAAATCTTACCCAAAGAGATTTAGTGATATTCCTATGCTAAATAGATCAAGAAACCAGATGTAATATATACTCTAAAATGGGAATATAGTTAATTCTTTTCATAACAAAGTAGATATTCAAACATTTTATCCATTCATTCAGATATTTATGAGCATATGAGGAAGTAATCAATAAAAAAAGATAATTTTTTTACTTAATTTATAGATGATTTCACTTGTATAACATGCCTTATGTTCATGAAGTATAAGTTAAAGGCTATAAATATGTTTAATAATTGTAGAATAAGTGTTAAAAAGGAGTGTGGGTTCTCCTTGAATAAGATTTAGACATACAAAGATGTTGAATATACTAGTAGAAAATTTAAATAATATATTAAGAAGCATGATATTCACCATAAACTTAGTGAACTACACACCCCATAACAAAATGGTGTTTTTTAGAGGAATAACATGAGTTTGGGGGGGGGATGGATCATACAATGTTGATTGTGCACAATACTTCTTGTTATTTTTGGATACAAGAAATTGGTACAATAGTAAAATCATTATTTGTATCGACCAAATATAAAAATGTCTCCATACTAGATGTATTATAAGAAATATATAGGATTGAAATACTTAAGTTTGTTGACAACACTTATATTTAAAAAGTAAAATGTGTAAACCTTGTAAAGTTTGATCAGATATGAGTTGATGGTATCTTACTTGGTTATACTACAAATGGAAGGATATATTAGTATTATAATAAATTGATAGGGAAGATTGTGGATAATGTTGATGTAAATATTTTGGAACCTACAAATAATAAAATTACACAATAATAAGAAAGTTCTAGAAGTGAAGATAATGAATATGAATTGGTTAATAAGTAGTATGTGGTTTCTAAAAAGGATATGAATTCAGAAGAAGTGTAAATTAAAGATATTGATTCAATCATTTACTATGATTAAGAAAGGTTTTTTCAATTCATCCAAGGCTAAGAAATCATGTGTTGAGATAAAATATTATTGGAGAACAAGGATAGATGTTTCAAACTAGGATAAATTTGAGGGCACTAACACACACCTCATTGTTTTTTATGTTAGTAAATATAAAAGAGTATTTGGAGCATAAAGAGTGGATTAATTCTATGAATGAAGTGTTAGATCATATTAAAAAGAATGATACTTGGGATTTGGTTCCCAAGAAAACAAAATAAGAATGTTATCATAATAAAGAGAGTGTTTCATAACAAGTTGAATAAAAGATGATAAGTGATAAGAAACAAAGAAATACATGTATACAAAGGGTACTCATTGGTTTAAGGAAGTTATTTTTTTGATACCTTCAAAATTATTCCTAGAAATTATACTATTAGGATATCTCATTATATTACATCCTAAAGATGATACAAGATCTTCCAAATGGATTTCAACTCAACCTTCCTCATTGGAGAGTTGGAAGGGGAAGTGTACATCGACCACCTTGATGGTTTTTTACTTGGAGGAGATGAAGTATATTTTTGATTAAATAAGGCTTTATATGGGTTAAAATAGGACCAAATAGCATGGTATTCCAAGTTAGAAACTTTCTTGAAGTTATTTAAGCTCAATAATGGAAGATTTGAAAACAACCTCTACATTAAAGATAAAAAGTTGGTATCACTTATTGTTATTTTCTTTGTTGATGATATTATATTTTTTTGGAAATAAAGAATGTGTGTGTAATGAGTTTTCTTTAGAGATGAATTTTTTTTTTGGATTTCCATGCTTGGAGAAATGAGGTACTTTTTAGGCTTAGAAATTTCTTAAGAGGAAGATAATATATTTCTTTATCAATATAATTATTCCCAATCACTTCTAAAGAAGTTTGGAATGGAAGATTTGAAGGCAGTTTATACCCTAGTTTTAGTAGGAACCAAGCCTTCTAAGGATGAAAAAAGAAAGGAATACAATTCAAGATAATTCAGAAAGCTTATTAGGAGTTTTATTTACTTAACAACTTGAAGACCAAATATGACGTATATTCTTACATTATGTTCCTTATATAAAATTGAACTAAAGGAATATCATTTCAATACTAGGAAGAGAATTTTCAAGTATATTAAAGGCTTGATGGATTATAGACTAAAATATGACAGTAATGGAAAGTTAAATCTTTTTAGATACACAGATAAATATTGTACTAAAAATGTTAATGATAAAAGATCAACCACTAGTGGAGTTTTCTTTTTATATGACAAGTCTATATGTTGGTACATAAAGAAGAAAAGTTTGGTGACCTTGAGTACTAATTAATCAAAATATGTTACTACAATTCAAGAAATAATCCAATTGATGTGGATGCAGACTTAATTAGAAGATCTTAAAGTGGATGTGATGTTTTCATTATTGGTGGGATGTAATAATCAAAGTGATATCGATTTATTGAGAAATATGATTCATCATTCTCTACCAAATAACATTGATATAAAATATCACTTTTTCAAAGAGTTTGTAGAGCAAGGATTTCTTAATATGGAGTTTGTTCCTACTATGGAGTATATCACCGATATGTTCATTAATCCACTACTGAAGGAATTATTTTTTATATTTAATTTGAGGATTAGAGATTAACCTCAGTCCTATAAATGATAATGAATGATTAATTTGTCAATTATATCACTTATTGTTTGGATATTTTTCATATGAGGGGGAGAAATACAATAAAAATCTATTTATGTTTATCCTTTAATGTATTTACAACAGGGGAGAAAAAAATATATGGGAGAATGAAAAGATATGTGTTTAACCTAATGGGTAATGGATGTATTATTTTGGGAAAACATATATTTAGAGATAGTTTTAAATGGGGTAAGTTGTGAAGTTAATATGGATATGAACTATTTTAACATGTTAATTAAGAATATTCATGGAAACTTGTTTTACATAGGTTTCAAATAATAGTTTTGTGAAGTGAAAGAAGAGTTTTTAATAATTTGAGCCATGATGGAGTATATGTAAGTCACTTTTATGGAAAACATGACATTATTGTTAAATACTCTTGTTTCCTACACCAAATTTTCCCATGTATTCCAAGAATTATTTAAAAGTGATTTATGTTCATTGGTTGATAAAAAATACAAAGGGGGATATTATTGAGACTAAGAGTTTTTTTAATAGATATTGAAATATAAAGTTGTTGTGTCCATGGGGATATTATTGTGATCCAGGAAGAGTTTACTAAAATAAAGAGTTGAAGAAGAATCCCTTTCATGGTTTTTTGTAAAAGGTTAGAAAATATGTAAAGATAATGGAGTGGATATGTTTATGTGTTGGACTTTTTTTCAATACATAAATCATATTTAACTCAAATATAATAAAATTTATAATTTGATTTGAAGGCTGTTAATAAGTTTGGAAGTGTTTTAAAGAAGTTAAGAATTGATTGGAAGAAATATAGAGTTTTTTAGAACTGAGAATACTAGATCTAAAATTTAATAAAGTCTCTAATACATAAAGGTTAATTTTTTCAATATGTAAAGGTTATTCTATGTTGAGTAGTTTTAGATTGAAAAAATTAGATAAGTCCTCAACACATAAGGGTAATATGTAAAGGTACTTTGTGGATATTTAAGAGTAGATTTGATGACGAGTGATATATAAGAGTAACTTTATTCAGTATGTAAGGTTTACTTTGAGTAGATGGTCTGAAAATGAAAACATCCTCAATATGCATGACTAATTTTTTCAAACACATAAGGGTCACTCTAGGTCTAGGAAATTGGAAAAGTAAATACATAAAGGTTGATATTCTAATATTTAAAGGTTCATTTGAGGCAAAGTAAATATGTAAATGTTGATATATTGATATTTAAAGGTTAATTTGAGGTAAATAAAATATGTAAGGTTCATTCCTTTAATATGTAAGTGTCATGACTTTAATATGTAAGGGTAATATAAAGTTATATAAGGATACATAAGGGTCACTATGAAATATAGAGTGATATCTAAGGAATCTAAAAATTTCCAAAATATACAAATAGAGATGTTAAATATATTATTTTATGAATTAAATATCATTTAAAGAAACCATGATACAAGCAGTTGGAGAATAAAGGTCATGTCATGAAGATTATTTCACACCATAATCATGAAAATCCAAAAGAAAAGAAGAGAAGGGTTATGCCATGAATAATATTTACATGGTATAAAAGACCAACCCAGGTCAACCCATAATGTATCTAGAATTGGATCTACATATGGTCTAAAGCACATTCTTGATCACCACAGGCTGAAAACAAGAACAAGTGTATCATTCAATGAAACACATGAATTATTTCACCCTCAAACAGATATATGATAGGATAAAAACAATAGAGTAAAATAGGAGATATCCAAAATATATCATATATAAAACAACTAAACAAAAAAAGTAACACCCAACAACCGGATAATGTGGTCTCAATGAAAAACAGTAAGACCATCAAGAACATGTTACCCTAAACAACCCATGGGTCCATATCTATGTAACCATAAGTCACCACTATCCACTAAGGATTGTATTTGTTTATTTTTTACCCATACCCCAATGTTTTCCCAATGTGATATTATATCATCATCACATTTAATAAATCAATTCATATTTCATAAAAAATTTCCAAGAAAAGCCATTCCATTTTCAATCATGAAAACCCCCTTTTAAAACAAATTCTTATTTAAGGAATTTAATTGATCACACCATGTGCATCAAAATAGTTTTAAATAAAAACCCATTTTTAGAAAACAATTACATGTCCATCAATGATAAATTTCACATCTCATGGATTTCAAATCATTTATTTTATAAATTAAAACCAAAGGAATTAAAAAATAATCAAAGCATTCAATGGGAAATCCCATTGGATAGAGACACTTACCTCAAGATCAAAGAGAATCTCATTGAATTTAAAACCAATGATGGAAAAAAAGTGATCGGGTCCTCACAAACCAATATTTAAGAGAACTACCATAAATTCCCCATAAAACCCTATATATTTTTAATCAAAACCCAGTTAGAATCAATCAAGATAAGGGGAAGAGAGAACAAAAGGATATCTAGAGAAAAGAAGAAAACCCATGAGAAAAACCAATCAAACCTTGATGAGATAGACATAAAATAATAAATAATAACTAAGGAATAAAGGGGAGAGTCTTTTAGAACATCATGGAGGGGATGATTTGATCTAATGAGAGATTGAGAGAGGATTAAAGGTTAAAACAACCAAGGTCATTAGGGTAAATTTTAATTTTAAGAAGTTCAGATTTGGGAACATAGTTAGGCCGCATGGTTTGAAAATTATGTGTTAACCATGCATTAGACACTATCCTTGGACAACCAAGTCACATAGTTTCTTAGAGAAAGAATCATGGTTTAAAAAACTATACTCAATCCATACGATAACATTTGGACCAAATCCTAGAAATCCACATGTTTTTCTTGGAGACTTTAGTAGTTTGAAAAACCATACCCAAACCATGAAAAATTACACTAGAACCCATAGATCCATTTTTCATGGTTAGTACATGGTTTGGCTAACTATAAGCCTAGATTTTTTATTTTAGAACTCTAAATTTTCAACCTCTAACTCTTGAAAACCTCTCAAACCTCAAAATAGATAGACCAAGAACAAAATTAAACATAACTATAACCCAAAGAGTGTCACAATTATCCCCACCATGAAAACTTTATATCCCCATAAAGGCTCCAAAACACAAAAACAAAAAGAGATAAGGCCATTGTTGCATTATCAAGGCCTCATGCTCCCATGTATCATGGTTGTCCCTACTATACTTCCATCTCAAAAAAGCTAATGGGATCATCTTTCTACACAACAATTTATCTTATTATTCCACTATCTAAATTGGCCTTTAAACTACTAAGGTGTCGAGTTCAATCTCAACATACTCCCACTTGATTATATGGGATGGATCTAACTTGTATTTCTTCAGTTGGGAAACATGAAACACATCATGGATAGAAGTCATATGAGTATCTAGGACTAGTGGATAAGCCACTTTTCCAAGTAGTTATACAATATAAAATTGGATGATATAATGATGTTCTAAATTACCCTACCACCCCAAACATCTATGTCCCAATCAAGGTGAAACTTTGATAAAAATCCAATATCCTACATTAAACACTAGTAAATGATGACATCGATCAACATAAGATTTATAGCATCTTGGAGACACCGTTAACTTTTTCCTGATCAACAACACAATATCTATCATATCCTAAATGAAACTTGGTCCCACCAAGGACCATTCTCAAACCTATTCCCAATAAAGATGTGATCTGTAAGGTATCCCATACAAATCCTAAAAAGGAACCATCATAATAGAAGCCTAATAAATATTGTTATAGGAAAAATACACTAAGGGAATATGTTTCTCCCAAGATCCATTGAAGTCAAGAACACATTATTCAAGCATATATTTAAAAATATAGATATATTACTTAGGTTAGAAATCTCTCTGGAGATGATAAGTTGTGCTCAAATTTAATTGAGAACCCATCACTACCTACAATCCACTCCAAAACAAGATATGAAGCAAGGGTTCCTATCAGAAATTATAGAGAATGGAACACTATAGAGCCCAATAATATTCCATAGCTATAAGTTCCCAGGATAATCTACCTTCATCATATCCTTGATAGGTAGGAAATGTACAGATTTTGTGAGTCAATCAATAATCACCCATATCACATCCTTACTACTAGGAGTTTGAGGTATCCCAATATTTAAGTCTATGGATATCTCACCCCATTTATACATTAGAATGGGTAAAGGATACAATAAACTAGAATTCCACTAATATTCTTCCTTAATTATCTGACATGTAAGGCACTGAGATACAACATTTGCAATTAATCACCTCATTCCAAACCATAAGTAATGACTTCTCAAGTCATGATATATATTGGTAGATATAGGGTGTATTAACTAATAGATCAATGCACATCCACTAATAATTTATATCTCAAAAATGTCAAAATAACCATCCTTCCTCAGAAGTGAAAAACCCCATTGAGATATTGAGACGACTCACCCGAGGTCTCCCCACCACAGAGATTCCTGCTGAAGTGCCAAGACTTTCATCCTCAACCTATCCAAGACAAATACGATCATACATAAATTTTCCATCCCAAAAAAAATCTAGGAATACATTTACTTCATATATCTGTTTATCCAAATGAATTTCTATAAATAAGCTCATCAATCACCACCCTTCCACTAATTCCTTTACTAGATGAGTTAGTAAATTTATGTTCAAAGTGTCTGAAACCACATTCCCCTTTTCAAGGGTGTATGTAATATCAAAATAAAAGATTTGAAGGAACTCCACACATCATATTTGTCTCAATTTGTGATCCCTATGAGTGAAGATATTATACATACTCTTATGGTATGAATACACTATAAACCGATCCCCAAAGAGGTAGTGGTACCAAGTTTTAAGCATGCACATCACTGCCACCAACTCAATATCATGAGTGGGGAAGTTATTCTCATGCTGGCATAATTAACAAGTGACAAAATCTACTACCCACATTTCCTATATCATAACACAACCCAAACTCATACTTGAGGTGTTATAGTAAACATCATAACCCAAACTCAGATCAGGACGAATCATGACTAGAGCTGAATTCAATCTCACTTTCAACTCCTTGAAAGATCTATGGTGTAGATTGATCTAAATAAACTTCACACCCTTATAGGTTAACTCTTTAATCAAATATTCAATCTTGGAGAAGTCCCAAACAAAGCACCCGTAATAACTAGATAATCCCAAGAAACTCTGGATATCAAAAACATTCCTAGGATACTCCCAAGACATAATGACCCAATTCTTCTTAGGATCCACTAAGAAACCCTTCTCATAGATTACATGGCCTAGAAATTTCACTTCTTGAATCCAGAATTGAAATTTGGATACCTTACCATATAGATGATGCTCTCTCAATATTCAAAGGATGATATTCATATGCTTAGCATGATCCTAATCTGATCTATAATAAACAAGAATATCTTCCACAAATAAAACCACAAACAAATCTAATAATTTATGGATTATTCGATCCATTAAATATATAAACACCATAGGAGTATTAGTAAGACCAAATTACATTATAACAACTCTTGAATGTCATATTAGAAATATCTTACACCCAATCCCTTAGTTTTTAGTACCTTGATCTCAGATTAATTTTCAAAGACCACTTATCCTCTTTGAGCTGATAAAAAAGGACATAAATCCTAGTTAAGGGATATTTGTTCATCATAGTCACTTGGCTGAGTTTATGGTAATCAAAATAATTTTGGAGACCCCCTATCCACCTTCTTTTTAATGAGTACTGGTGATTCCTAAGGTAAAATTCTAGGATGAATAAACCCATTAGCCTCAATACCCTTAAGTTGAACCTTTAATTCTTTCAATTTAGTGGATTCTATACAATACAAAGGTATAGAAATGGGTCTTATCCCTAGAAGAAATTCTATAGAGAAATCAACTTTCCTATGAGATGGTAACATAAAAAAACCATCTCGAAAAACGTTAAGATACTCACACACCACCATAGATGTGAATAAACAATATTAGGAAACAAATCTAACAACTAACATGAGATCATATCAACACTAGGAGTAATGGGGAATACTCTCCTCGATCTCAGATCCCACTCACCCTAGAAGACATGAGTGACTCCATCGGGAGAAGAAAACTATACCGTATGATGATATCAATAGATCTAGGATTTATAAATAACTATATAATTCATTCCAATGATTAGACAAATTATTTCAAGATTATTAACTAAAAATTCCTATAAGGTTTCATGGTCAACGATTATCACCCGATACTTGTGACATTTAAATCCATGCTCTGAATTATTTCCCAAAGGAGTAGAAAGAGTAATTAAGAAAGGTATAAGCTCTAAATGAAATCATAATATATCAATAAGTTTGGATGATATAAAATAATGAGTTTATCCCATATCAAAAAAATTCATAACCATAGAATATTTAATATACACTGTAACTCTCACAATATTTGGTCCTACCTCCATCTCCTTTAGTGAACACTCTACTACATACACATGTCCAAACTCATAATTCACATTATTCACTACCTAAGAATAATCCTTGGAACAAGGTTGATATCCTAGCCCTTTTTTTGTGTCAGTTTTAAACTGATAGCCTTTGGTGTAGGTGGATCCATCTCTACTACTCTGGGATACCCTCTCGCAAAAATGCTGAAGATGACTAGATTTCTCACATATGTGACATACTCTGGATACTACCTTATAATAATGCTTGAGGTGTACCTTTTTCTCACATTGGTAATAGAATGTCTGACTATTTCTAGATGTTCATTGTGCACACCTGTCACCACCTCAGTATTGATCACCCCGCTTCCTTTTCTGACCAGAAAGTGAACTCTGGCTAACTCTTTCTGTCACTGATGCTCCAAATAAACCTGTCTTCCTAGACATGTCTACCTCAACCATATCTTCCTTACCCACAACCTCCAAGTAGGTGGGTAGGCATATAAGAATCAACACATATAAAATATATACCCTCAAACTATTTAAAACCTTATCACCTTAAGATATTCATTGGAAACAATCTCTGGAGATAGGTACACCAATTTGGAAAAATGAGTAGCATACTCTAGGACAAAAAAATATCCCTACTCCAAAGTAAAAAAATAATGTGCGTTAACCACTCTCAGTGTCTCAGGAAAAAACTTTTAATTTAAGTATTTTTAAAGGTAGTCATAGTGACATCTTTATGCAACTTGGTTTGCACAATAGATTCCCACCACTTCCTTCCAAGCCCTTCAATCATGTTTGTGGCGAAGACAACCTTGGATTCTTCTAGAGTTTTCAAAAATTTTAAAATCATCTCAATCCTTTAAATCCATTATTTTGTATCCTATATACCCTTGTAACCAAGAAAGATCTATGGATGCTACTTAGTGAATTCCAAATCATGGTCCACCTTTCATTCTGATTCAATGTTGGTGACTTGGACCATAGAATGTATTGTTCATGTAACAACCTAGGTAATGTTAACAGTAAATAAATTTTATGTATTATTAATATTAATTAATAATATTTTATATAATTATATTTATTATAATAATATTAAGTAATTTTTCAATCAGAAAGGAAATGGTTTAATTCTTATTAAATTCATTTCCATGTATTATAATGTTTTATTTAAATGATTAATTTAAAAATTTTTGAATTTATATTTGAAAAAAATGAAAATATTTTTTTAAATCATCATATAAAAATTATCTTAGGGTTAAATTTTGGGATTTTTCTAAAAAGATATATTTTTCAGTGAATAGTAAATAAATATAGTTTTTATAAAATATGGTATCTTTTATGATATTGTCAAGACATAAATATGATATAAACATTAATTAAACTTATGGAATGAATAATTTATGATAATATAATACAAATATCATAAAAAAATAATTTAAAACATATAAATTATAATTTAATTCATGATAAATATGAAAATCATTTTCAGTGCCCACGTAGTGCTTGCAAAACACTAGAAAAGTAAAATTTGGTGTCCTAAAGATAATATTTGATAATGAATAAGTATTTGATAGACTTGTTTAATAAATATAAATTATTATTTATTATTTTTATGGAAATATATGAATTTTTGAGTTATATAACAAGTTACCTATCCAAATTCTTGTGCAATGCTTACTTAAGGCCAGAAAAATCAAAACAACATATTAAATAGGTTGTTATGACATAGATGTGAGTAAATATACATATTTTATGAATATAATTTTTTTTAATTATAATAAATTTATCTATTTTTATTATTTTAATTTATTTTTAATTTTTAGTGATGAAATAATTACCTTAAATGCTTACACAACGCCGACACAGTGCTTCTGCAAACAGTAGAAAAATCAAGTAAACGATTTTAAAAACTATAAATGTATTTTCTTGGGAATTTTATAGTTTACCATGAATTTTATAGATAAATGTAACATATTAGTTATGGTTTAAAGTTCTATGTTCTAATTCCATTATTTTCTTCATAACTTTAAATTTAAAGTAAATGAATAGGTCTAAAAAAATGAAATTAATGATATTTTATAATAAACAATATTTTAAAATTAATAAAAATAATATCTTAGAATGAGTGAATGGGATATGATTTATAATATAAAAAATGGTCCATTTATGTGCCAATTTTTCTTTTATTGTAACTCTATTGGCTCTTATAGTGAAAAGAACCTTGATACTATGGTAATCATCAAAAGGGTTAATAGGGGTTAAAACTAAGTGTTAAGGGTTAAAAAACCACCTAAACTTGTAAAAAATTTATAGGATGAGATTATTTAGACTCATTGTAATCCTATATTCTAAATATATCAATTTGGTTACATTTTTACATAAAAATTAATTTATATTAATTTAATACTTTAAGTAATTTCAAGGATGTCCTTCCTCTCACTTATAAAAGGGAACCTTCTATCCTCTCTTCATCACACCTTTTTAGCACTATAGTTCAGCTAGTACCTATACAAATACCTTCCTTAAATTAGTCCTAATGTCCCAAAGGTCATGTTTTGATCATAAAACTATCCCATTAAGTCTTCAGGTATAAACCTAAAGTGGTTGTTTGAAGAATTGGTATAGTTATTAACCGGGTGTCTTCATTTTATTTCTTATTCTACCCCCTTAAAATATTATTCAAACATGATGAAATAAAAAAATGGTATTTTATATATACTGAATTTTTTTATGTTAATGTAATAACATATATATATATCTCTTTATTCCATCAAATGGGAAATGAAACCATCATTAGTGTGTGCGAAAGAATACCACCTCACGAACCGATTTAATTCGTTTTCCATCACCACCTCTCATGACTGGTTATAATGATGGATTTAATGTAGAAATATATGATATTAATAAAATATTTATTATTATATAAAGATAATATATCATATAATTTATTTACTTTTTATCCATTGAAAAATGGAAATGTTACTCATGCGTACATACAGACTACCTTCTCCATGTTGTTACATAATTAATTTTTCATAACCATCTTTCATGGTTAGTTTTAAAAGTATAATTAATGTATAAAAATAATAATAATTTCATTATTATTATTCTGGTTATTATTCAATAATAAACACTTTTTCCATAGTTAACTTACCAAATTCATTTTGGATATATGAGCTGAATATCATCAAAACATTCATCATGAACTTAATTGATTAAGTAATTGAATTTAATATGGTAATAAATAAAATAAAATGGATAATAAACTTGAAAAATGTTATTAAGAAGGAATATAATTAATTTAATATTATTATTCCAGAATATAAATAACACACATGATGATTCAGACTCAAGGTAAGAGACACTTTACCTTAAAAGACCCATTTTAAATGTTTTAAAGTTTTATTTTCTAAATATTTACATTCCATGTACATATTCTTAAAAAAATTTATTATATATATTTATATAGAAATAAATGAATTATAAATGAAATTTTATATTACTTTTTATTTTCTTTCAAATGTTTTCAAAAGGAATGTTTTTACATATTTCATGCGAAACATTTTGACAAAAAGACAGAAAGAATGGTTTATTTTAACATATAAAACATTAATGGGTTTTACTGAAACTATAAATACTATTTAATGTTTGGATTCATTTATAATATTTCATTATTTATTTAAATAAAAACCCTATTCCATTTTTTTCTAGGTGTTTTCAAAAAGTTTTTAAAATGAAATGGATATTTCGATATCCAGAAAAGTTTTCTTATGGGTTCAAAGAAAATTTTTATGAGTATGATAATGCAAATGAAATATTTCATGTGCTATGATTATGTAATTTTTCTTGGGAATTTTTTATAATTATGGGTGATCCCAATATAGCTCATGATGATGGGTGATCCTGATATTGATCATAATGATGGGTGAGAATGATATTTCCCTTCAATGCATTGGGTAAAGGGATAGAGTTAACCGATTATATTTATCCTAAGATATTATTGTAATTTACAAGGTAGGTTATTCAATTTATAAGAGTGATTATAAAAGTGACATTAAAATGATTTCCCAAATTACCTACATGATTTATATGGGGTTTTACGAAAATATTATGATTTCACATGGAAAACTAACGAGCCTAAGTTTAAAGGGAAGCTTATGTTACTTATTAAGGGTGAAAGGTATAAATTTTTGTAAAAGTTTTCATGAGTATTTCATGATTTTAAAGAAACATTAATTAGTTTTATTTTACCTTTAGTATTTATTATGAATTTTTTTATTTAAATATTTGGCCAGAGAAGTTGATTTCTTGGGTAAGAAAATGTTTATTTTGAAATCAAAGTTTATTTTGAAATGGGAAAATTATTATGAGTATACATGGACTAAAATATTTCTTTATTTATTATTTTATATGAACCTTACTGAGATTTTTGTGCTCATATCATGTTTTAAAATGTTTTTCATAGGGGTTTAAGGATGATAAGCGACAAGGATGAGGTTAAGATGAAAATTGTGAAGATATTTCGTAAAAAGAAAACACAATTCATTTTAAAAGTTTTATATTTTGGAAAAAACTGGATACTGAGTAGAAGTGTATATGTTTTAATATATGGGTTTGTTATATAAGAGTTATGACCTAATTATCAAAAACTCTAAACTATAAAGATCCTATAATTGTAAGGAAGTGATTTCTTGACTAAACTCAATATTATGTAATGTCTTAAGATCGGGTTCTTATAGTTTGCATTAGAGTAAAGGTTTGGATAAATTTAGTGGTTAGGATAGTGTAATTACCCTTAAGAGATTCCAATTTATGGTTATCACGATGTATAATTTGAATATTACCATGTTACTTCATTTAAACCATGTGTGTTTATAACAGTTTTCCATAGAGGAAACAAGGAAGCTAAAGCAGGTAGGAACCGATAGGAAAATATCCTTCCAAATCAGCAACTTGGAATGGTTTGAATTGTAACTAAGTAATTTTTTTCTATGATGGATTAGATGACATGTTAAAAAAATGGTGGTGGAATCCATGCTAGAGAGAAACCAAATCTACCATAAAGAAACATGTTGATAATAGAGCATTTTATAAGACATTAGCCTCCAACATTCCGTGGATATTTTAACTCTGTGGTAGATGAAGGATGAATTAAATACTTGGAAAAGATATTATAAGTTATGAGTTTTTTGGATAATTAAAATATAACTCTTTATATTTACCATTTTGAAAGTGAAGCTGATCAATGGTAGTCAATGGTTAAGAATAATAGAGAAAGAGAAGAGACTGATTCCATGGAATGGGATACATTTAAGAATATCTTACTTGATAAATATTTCTTAAGTTTGTTTAACTTAAGATATAAAGATAATTATTGTAATTTAGGAAGAAGGAGGAATATTAATTGTCCATTTATGAAGCAAACTTCACCTGATTGACAAGGTATGCACCAAATTTATCTCATATATTGATAGTGAAATTAATCTATTTTACTCAATATTGAATCCAAGATATTGAAGGGAATTAGATTTTTGTGAATTTAAAAGTTATGATAAACTTGTTCATTATGTTGAGAAGGTATATGTAACAGCCCGAGATTTTATGAAAAATATTCTTTTTTATTTTACTAATGTCTTGTGTTGTACGCTACACCAAAAGGAGCTTGCACAACACGCATCCTTGACTTGCCTTGCATTACACGCAATCGCGACCTTCCTCGATAGCGTGTGTAATACGCAATACCGAGTTTCACTAAACAACGATATGCTATTAAAATATTATTAAAAATAGCCGTTATGAATAGTAATAACCACTTTTTAAAACTCTGTAAATCTTATTTTTCAAAATGAACTTCATTTTTTGATTCGGAGTATCGAATTTAGCCTAAGGTGAAATTTTAGTGATTTCCGGATAACTTTCATATTTTGATGAATAGTGAAAATTACTAAATTTTAGTTAAAAACAACTTTTTCAATCGAAATAATTAATAGTGATAAATTATTAATTTGAGTGGTTTTAAAGTATATTTAGAATATATTTTTACAATTTAATACAATGTTGGTCATTGGATGTAATTTCACATTTAAACCAGACATAAACAAGTGTCAATCTTTTGATAGATATTGTTTCTTAAAAACACGCTATTTGTTTTAACAGCGGGATTTAATTATAAAATTAATTAATGCAACTTTTATGTTATGAATTTGGTAATATAGACTTCATTTTTGAATTCGGAATATGAAATATAGCTTGGGATGAAATTTTGGCATTATTCTGAAAAACATCAATTTTTGATGAATAGTGAAACTACTAAGTGGTAGGTTAAAAACTGAATTTTGCATAAAACTAAATTTTACCGCTTCTGTGAATGGAATTTCGAAAATCCGAGAGACACGGTTAATATCAAGGACTAAAATGTGGTTCAATGAGATGAAAATAATTTTTTGGTGAATAGTAACTTTTTACTTTTTTTACCGCGGTTAATAGTAAATAGGGTAACTAAGGGTAAATATGATATCACTATTACCCTAACACATGTCCTAATTCTATTGGA
Source organism: Viscum album (assembly GCA_963277665.1). NCBI lineage: Eukaryota > Viridiplantae > Streptophyta > Magnoliopsida > Santalales > Viscaceae > Viscum > Viscum album. The sequence continues at coordinate 32,967,846 of OY728133.1, forward strand.
CAAGTGTAATTCGACCAAAAACAAACTTAGGAATAAAATATGACCATTTAGGCCCACTTGGATTAGATTAGGACATTTATTATTAATTTATTTAAAGAAGGGTTAAAATAGTTAAAATCAAAGTTTAATAAGTAAATCATTTTTAATATGGGGTTATACATAAGATAAATTCGAATATAAATATTAATTAGAAAGCTAAAAAGATTTCCTACATGATGGTATTTTATTTGTAATTTTTAGACATCAAATAATATAATTTATTTATGACACAAAGATGATGCAGTAATTATCTTATTTATGAAATATTGACATAATTGATAATATAAATACCAAAATAAATGTAATTTAAGACTTTTTATGAATTCCACTAATTTTCTAGGTTACTATGATATATTATTGTTGATTTAATCAACTTGGTTCGAACATATAATTCTGTTATGACTTTTAAAAAAATCATATATCAAATAGTGTCAAAATTGACACAAAAGAGTTTTTAAATAAAATATTATATTATTAATTGTTATTTTATTCCTAAAAATCTAAGGTTAGGCCAAATGACTTAGATAAGTATATATGTAATTTGGGGTTCGTTTGGCATGTTATAGTAAGTGTATTAACCATATAGTGAAAGAAAACAAAAAGACACGGTAAAAGTTAAATTATTTAACTTAGAGTTAAATCTAATTGATAAGGTTAAAATAAGAACCTAAACTTGTCTAAATCTTATTGGTTGATAGGATTTCGACCCATCCCCACTTTATCTTCAAAATAAGACCCTTTGGAACCATTATAAACCGATTTTGACTTTAATATAAAATAATATTTTGAGATATTCCTAAGGTGCCCCTCTCCTCCCCTATAAAAGGACACCTCCTCCCCCTCCTCCTCACACCAATTTGAGCACTCAAGCTCGGCCAACCCCTGCCAATTTATCCTCTCCACTTCCCTAGCAACATCCTAGAGGTTCTGGTCTTCCTCAAAGTCCAATTTTAGTGCCCTAAGAGGAGGTCTCAAAGAGGCACTTCAAAGAAGAGGTAATTACCGTTACCAATTCTTTCATCTTTATTTCTTCTTCCACTTCTTCTTCTTAGGTTGTTTCATTATGAAGTAATAACATCAGTATCACTCATATACTGATATGTTATTATAAGTATGAAACAACCCTATTTCACCATCTATCCATCCTACGGAAAAAGAAATCACCGCGCGTGCGTACGTACGGAATACCGTCTCCACGCCGTGGTGTAATCTATTTTCCACCACCACCTTACATGGATGGGTATAATGGTGTAAAGAATAACTATACATAGTTATTACAACATCATATTGATTCTGATATATTGTATAATCCACTCCAATTCAATTCAATATTTATAGAAATGATATCATCGCTCGTGCGTACGTACGGAATACCGTCTCCACGACGCGATGAGATTCATTCTCCATGTTAACCATTTAAGAATGATTATAATGTATATATAAGAAATAATAATGAAATATATGACATTATAAAGCTACTGGATTTATGTATATATATACATATGTATGTCATCTACTTACTTCCATTTCAAGACAATAAGGAAAGGAAAACAGCGTTCATGCGTACGTACGGACTACCGTCTCCATGAACGGTGTTTTTCATTTTATTTATCTACCTATTATATATATATATATACTGAATATATATGATATATAAATCATATTTTATATTCTGGAAGTAAGTAAATCATGATATAAGTAATAATGATGTCAAGAACAACAAGTCAAAACACCTACGATAAATGAAACGATTTTACCAAAAACGCTTCTTTAACATGGAGTTTACAAAAGAACGGGTAATATAATGTCATAAGTGAACCATATATGATATCATAACAATGAATATGATTCTGTAATAAGTCAATAACATGATTTAAATCATTATACAGGAGGTTCGGACACTTACAAAGCAAGTCGGACCTAAGGTAAGGGGAATATCACAATCTCATTTTTATCCGAGATTGTTTATTCGTAAGTATTTTATGGGGTGTATCTTATCATCCACATCCATGTTTCTTCAATATGTAATTTTATTTCCATCCACCTACAATTGTTTAAATCCAATTTTACCCTTCGGTGAGTTTTTAGTAAAAGATATGAAAGGAATCTTTTGTCGTTTTTTTTATACGAGGTACTTTTTGACTTTTCCGACAAAAGTACGAAGAATGTTTTTTTTAACTTATACGGCACGAACGGATTTTTACAGTTTTATAAAGCCTTATTTTCATGAACCTTCCTCCAAAATATTTCATGACTATTTTTAATAAAATCTCTTTCTTTTAAAATTGTATGATGGTTTGTGAAAAGAAATTGATTTTGAAGAAGAAAGGATATTTTCCTCAAGAATTCATTTCAAGTGTTTTATCAAAATAATAAAGGGTTCTGTTTCTATCCATATTTTTACATTGATTTGACTATGTTTTGATAGAATTATGTTTATGAATTCCTTTATCTTATATGAATGGTTTTATGATGTCATGTTGTTTAAGAATCCAATTTTTATTACATGGGTTATGCAATGATGTATGATTTATGATTTTGTGGCACACATAAGAAAGGATTCATTAAGAGATGGGTGGGACCTATATCTCCCTCCAATGCATTGGGTAAAGATTTTATATCTCATGAGATAGACATGGCTGGAATGGTAGGTTATACCGGTTCAATGAAACAGGACTGAAACGAGGATTACTCGATTCAGAAAGGGACTTTGTCCACTAAGATAGTCTTGGCAATGAGTCTTGACTAACAAGAAATGATTCTCTATGATTATGTGTGTATGCCACAATGAGTAATGTTTTAAGTTATGATTTCATTTTCACTTCTATGATTTATCCCATGTTATGATATTATGAGCTCTTTTGCAGGTTAAGATTTCCAAAAAAGCTATGTTCTTTTGTATATGATGTGATTGATATTTCTTTTGTTTACCCTTACTGAGCATTTGAGCTCACCCTTTTATGTTTTCTTTTCCCCAGGATATAAAGAAAGGTTTATAGGTAAAAAAAAAGGGAAGATCTTTATGGGAGATATTGAAGATCTTTCACCACGATTAGAAGATTACGTTCCGAGTTTCCAAAGACACTAAACTATTACGATCCTTGTGTGTGTGTTTTTGTTATGTACTAAGTATTCCGCAAAAGTAATGTAATGTCCATGTACGATAAGCTGCGGGTCTCTACAGTTGGTATCAGAGGAAAGGTTTAGTCAACCTTTGGAAACTAGGATGCGAGAACTTTAGTGAGATCCCTAGAGATATTTCTAAGGTATGTCTAGGGATGTCTCTAAGGTTAAGTATACGTATAGGTTATAGTCCTAGAATTGCGCTAACGATCTTCGAATTTAACCTAAGATGCTAGATATTGAGGATACTAACCCTTTATTATGTTGTTTTCCCTAGCATGATTTTTGCCTCTCACACTATTCTTTATGGGTTTTAGACGATGGCTGGAACCCGAAGGAACCGTGTTGATCAATGCAATGGACAATGCAATGATTGCCCTCCTGAACAAACAAATGTTATGTGAGATGGAGTGCAAAATCTTATTGCTATACTTACACAAGCTATGAATCATTCTGGACTTCCAAATGAGCAGAGAAGGGAACAATATTCTATTGAGTCCTTCATGAGGCAACGTCCACCTTCTTTCAGTGGGTCTACTGATCCATTAGTTGCTGAACAATGGATTAGTACTACTGAAAAGATATTTTCAGTTCTTCAATGTTCTGAACATGATAAAGTCATCTTAGCAGTATATCGTTTGGAAGGTGAAGCTGATCAATGGTGGAATCTTATCAAGAATACGAGGCCAAGAGATGAAATTGAGTCCATGGAATGGGACGAGTTCAAGAACTTGTTTTTCAGTAAGTACTTCCCTCGTATTCTTCGAACAAAGATGGAGAAAGAGTTTCTTGAACTGAAGCAAAGGGATGATGAATCTGTTGGTACCTATGAAGCAAATTTTACAAGATTTGCAAGGTATGCTTCTGGAATTATCATCCAACCTGAAAGTAAAGTTGATCGATTTTTCAGTGGCTTAAAACCAAGTCTTCGAAGGGCATTAGCTATAAGAGACTTCAGTAGCTATGAAGAAATTGTGCGTTGTGCTATCAAGGTAGAAATGGAAGTTGGTGTTACATATCCATCTCATGGTTTTGACAAGAAACGAAAGATGGAGTTCAAGGAGAAATCTCAGAATAATGGTGAAAAGAAGATGAATGTTTCCTTATGCACAAAGTGTGGAAAGAAGCATGGTGGAGATTGTCTTAAAGGGACTAGAAAATGTTTTAAGTGTGGAAAAGAAGGTCATCGAGCAGCTGAGTGTCGAAGTAATGGAAAAAGGGTTTCTAATGATGTGAATAAAGCAAACACTGTAGAGAACGCACTGCCAACACTTCAATGCTTCAAGTGCAAGGAAATGGGGCATTATGCTAATAATTGCCCTAATCCAAGGGTTAGTGATGATCAACATGAGCAACCGCTGAAGGCAAAGGACAAAGGGAAATCACATGCGATCACTATTGGCAATGTTGAATATGACAACGATGTGGTGGAATGATTAAGTGTTTATGTAATGGGATTCCAAAATAATGTTGTATCATTGCGTATTGCAATATTTATTGATGTGGTATTCAAAGTGATTGAGATGTTTTTTGGAAATAAGATGATATGCGCATAATGAAGACGCGAAAATGAAATGTTTAATAGTATTCATGAGCTCATGATTGATATAAGGACTAAGTGATATCATGGTTTGAGAATATAGAATTTTGAGGATTTTGGTATGTGGAAAGTGTTAACTTTTAACTGCATTCATGTTTTCACTAAGGTTCAATGGGTATTCAAGAGAGTACAAGATTAAGGCCTTTGAATTTTTGGAATGTGACCAACAAGATATATGGGGATCAACGACAGTATTAAATCTCTGATAATCGTTTTCACTATATTATGAGAGTCGACTGCAGTATTATGGATAAGCCTAAAGATTAGACTGGATTATGTTGGACATAAGTTAGTATTGTTTAAGGATAGAATATTTTCGATATTATTGATGGGATGTTATAGTAATGTAGTTTTAGAAAAAGGACAACCTGCAGGACGGGCGACAGCCCATCGCTTCGGATAAGGCTGTAGGAATCGAACCCACAACCGAAGTGCGACTGGCCTTTATCGCCTACCACTAGCCTACAGGAAGTCCCTGTTTAGTAGAAACTAGTTTTATTATATTAAGCAGTATGATATATGAAGTATAAGTCCATATGTGATTAATCTCACTATAGATCGACTTATGTATATAATTTTGCTAACCTTTTGTTTGAGACAGATGGAATGACCCGTCATTCTATCACATGATCTGCTAACACTTCACAAATAACAAATTCAACTTCATTTATTTAAGAGATGAAGTGGAAATTGTTCTAGGCAAGAACAATAGTGAGATTGTACCAAAATAAAGAAAGTATTTATTCCAATTCAAATTTTAAACTTTAGGGAAATGATCTTGAAAACCAAAAATGTTGTCCTAGTGATCTTATACCTGATGAATCGGATGGTACCTTAGATCGTCACAAATCTATGGATTTGTGATTACTGGCTTTTCCATAGCCATGTTCTCTACCACTCTCCATCAGAACATGATGGTTAGATTTCTCTTCCATATCCATATTTTTACCTATGTGGAAACCCAACGATTAGTTTATTTGGGTAATCGTTACATTTCATACTTTAGTTTTTAAAGCCAAGTTTTGGTATTCCCTTTTACGATGTGGGTTTCTATTAAAGAAACTTTCGAATAATAAACCATTTATAACCCCGACGAATTTCGAGGGCGAAATTCATTTTAAGGGGGGTAGAATGTAACAGCCCGAGATTTTATGAAAAATATTCTTTTTTATTTTACTAATGTCTTGTGTTGTACGCTACACCAAAAGGAGCTTGCACAACACGCATCCTTGACCTGCCTTGCATTACACGCAATCGCGACCTTCCTCGATAGCGTGTGTAATACGCAATACCGAGTTTCACTAAACAACGATATGCTATTAAAATATTATTAAAACTAGCCGTTATGAATAGTAATAACCACTTTTTAAAACTCTGTAAATCTTATTTTTCAAAATGAACTTCATTTTTTGATTCGGAGTATCGAATTTAGCCTAAGGTGAAATTTTAGTGATTTCCGGATAACTTTCATATTTTGATGAATAGTGAAAATTACTAAATTTTAGTTAAAAACAACTTTTTCAATCGAAATAATTAATAGTGATAAATTATTAATTTGAGTGGTTTTAAAGTATATTTAGAATATATTTTTACAATTTAATACAATGTTGGTCATTGGATGTAATTTCACATTTAAACCAGACATAAACAAGTGTCAATCTTTTGATAGATATTGTTTCTTAAAAACACGCTATTTGTTTTAACAGCGGGATTTAATTATAAAATTAATTAATGCAACTTTTATGTTATGAATTTGGTAATATAGACTTCATTTTTGAATTCGGAATATGAAATATAGCTTGGGATGAAATTTTGGCATTATTCTGAAAAACATCAATTTTTGATGAATAGTGAAACTACTAAGTGGTAGGTTAAAAACTGAATTTTGCATAAAACTAAATTTTACCGCTTCTGTGAATGGAATTTCGAAAATCCGAGAGACACAGTTAATATCAAGGACTAAAATGTGGTTCAATGAGATGAAAATAATTTTTTGGTGAATAGTAACTTTTTACTTTTTTTACCGCGGTTAATAGTAAATAGGGTAACTAAGGGTAAATATGATATCACTATTACCCTAACACATGTCCTAATTCTATTGGACAAGTGTAATTCGACCAAAAACAAACTTAGGAATAAAATATGACCATTTAGGCCCACTTGGATTAGATTAGGACATTTATTATTAATTTATTTAAAGAAGGGTTAAAATAGTTAAAATCAAAGTTTAATAAGTAAATCATTTTTAATATGGGGTTATACATAAGATAAATTCGACTATAAATATTCATTAGAAAGATAAAAAGATTTACTACATGATGGTAGTTTATTTGTAATTTTTAGACATCAAATAATATAATTTATTTATGACACAAAGATGATGCAGTAATTATCTTATTTATGAAATATTGACATAATTGATAATATAAATACCAAAATAAATGTAATTTAAGACTTTTTATGAATTCCACTAATTTTCTAGGTTACTATGATATATTATTGTTGATTTAATCAACTTGGTTCGAACATATAATTCTGTTATGACTTTTAAAAAAATCATATATCAAATAGTGTCAAAATTGACACAAAAGAGTTTTTAAATCAAATATTATATTATTAATTGTTATTTTATTCCTAAAAATCCAAGGTTAGGCCAAATGACTTAGATAAGGATATATGTAATTTGGGGTTCGTTTGGCATGTTATAGTAAGTTTATTAACCATATAGTGAAAGAAAACAAAAAGACACGGTAAAAGTTAAATTATTTAACTTAGAGTTAAATCTAATTGATAAGGTTAAAATAAGAACCTAAACTTGTCTAAATCTTATTGGTTGATAGGATTTCGACCCATCCCCACTTTATCTTCGAAATAAGACCCTTTGGAACCATTATAAACCGATTTTGACTTTAATATAAAATAATATTTTGAGATATTCCTAAGGTGCCCCTCTCCTCCCCTATAAAAGGACACCTCCTCCCCCTCCTCCTCACACCAATTTGAGCACTCAAGCTCGGCCAACCCCTGCCAATTTATCCTCTCCACTTCCCTAGCAACATCCTAGAGGTTCTGGTCTTCCTCAAAGTCCAATTTTAGTGCCCTAAGAGGAGGTCTCAAAGAGGCACTTCAAAGAAGAGGTAATTACCGTTACCAATTCTTTCATCTTTATTTCTTCTTCCACTTCTTCTTCTTAGGTTGTTTCATTATGAAGTAATAACATCAGTATCACTCATATACTGATATGTTATTATAAGTATGAAACAACCCTATTTCACCATCTATCCATCCTACGGAAAAAGAAATCACCGCGCGTGCGTACGTACGGAATACCGTCTCCACGCCGTGGTGTAATCTATTTTCCACCACCACCTTACATGGATGGGTATAATGGTGTAAAGAATAACTATACATAGTTATTACAACATCATATTGATTCTGATATATTGTATAATCCACTCCAATTCAATTCAATATTTATAGAAATGATATCATCGCTCGTGCGTACGTACGGAATACCGTCTCCACGACGCGATGAGATTCATTCTCCATGTTAACCATTTAAGAATGATTATAATGTATATATAAGAAATAATAATGAAATATATGACATTATAAAGCTACTGGATTTATGTATATATATACATATGTATGTCATCTACTTACTTCCATTTCAAGACAATAAGGAAAGGAAAACAGCGTTCATGCGTACGTACGGACTACCGTCTCCATGAACGGTGTTTTTCATTTTATTTATCTACCTATTATATATATATATATACTGAATATATATGATATATAAATCATATTTTATATTCTGGAAGTAAGTAAATCATGATATAAGTAATAATGATGTCAAGAACAACAAGTCAAAACACCTACGATAAATGAAACGATTTTACCCAAAACGCTTCTTTAACATGGAGTTTACAAAAGAACGGGTAATATAATGTCATAAGTGAACCATATATGATATCATAACAATGAATATGATTCTTTAATAAGTCAATAACATGATTTAAATCATTATACAGGAGGTTCGGACACTTACAAAGCAAGTCGGACCTAAGGTAAGGGGAATATCACAATCTCATTTTTATCCGAGATTGTTTATTCGTAAGTATTTTCTGGGGTGTATCTTATCATCCACATCCATGTTTCTTCAATATGTAATTTTATTTCCATCCACCTAAAATTGTTTAAATCCAATTTTACCCTTCAGTGAGTTTTTAGTAAAAGATATGAAAGGAATCTTTTGTCGTTTTTTTTATACGAGGTACTTTTTGACTTTTCCGACAAAAGTACGAAGAATGTTTTTTTTAACTTATACGGCACGAACGGATTTTTTCAGTTTTATAAAGCCTTATTTTCATGAACCTTCCTCCAAAATATTTCATGACTATTTTTAATAAAATCTCTTTCTTTTAAAATTGTATGATGGTTTGTGAAAAGAAATTGATTTTGAAGAAGAAAGGATATTTTCCTCAAGAATTCATTTCAAGTGTTTTATCAAAATAATAAAGGGTTCTGTTTCTATCCATATTTTTACATTGATTTGACTATGTTTTGATAGAATTATGTTTATGAATTCCTTTATCTTATATGAATGGTTTTATGATGTCATGTTGTTTAAGAATCCCATTTTTATTACATGGGTTATGCAATGATGTATGATTTATGATTTTGTGGCACACATAAGAAAGGATTCATTAAGAGATGGGTGGGACCTATATCTCCCTCCAATGCATTGGGTAAAGATTTTATATCTCATGAGATAGACATGGCTGGAATGGTAGGTTATACCGGTTCAGTGAAACAGGACTGAAACGAGGATTACTCGATTCAGAAAGGGACTTTGTCCACTAAGATAGTCTTGGCAATGAGTCTTGACTAACAAGAAATGATTATATATGATTATGTGTGTATGCCACAATGAGTAATGTTTTAAGTTATGATTTCATTTTCACTTCTATGATTTATCCCATGTTATGATATAATGAGCTCTTTTGCAGGTTAAGATTTCCAAAAAAGCTATGTTCTTTTGTATATGATGTGATTGATATTTCTTTTGTTTACCCTTACTGAGCATTTGAGCTCACCCTTTTATGTTTTCTTTTCCCCAGGATATAAAGAAAGGTTTATAGGTAAAAAAAAAGGGAAGATCTTTATGGGAGATATTGAATATCTTTCACCACGATTAGAAGATTACGTTCCGAGTTTCCAAAGACACTAAACTATTACGATCCTTGTGTGTGTGTTTTTGTTATGTACTAAGTATTCTGCAAAAGTAATGTAATGTCCATGTACGATAAGCTTCGGGTCTCTACAGTATAAATGGAGTTTTTTGATGACCATGTTTTCAATTAAAACAATTAGAAAAAGTGGTCTAGGTGGAAGACAATTGGAAAGAACCATCAAAGAAATATAAAGATAAGAAAATTAATTTTTTAGTTTATGATGGGTGTGGTAAAAAGCAACCTAGGGAATGTCTTATGAAATATGGGAAGTTATTTTGATGTGGTAAGTTTGGATACATGGATCATGATTGAAAATAAAATCATCTTTTTAGTGCTAAGAACAATTTTGATAAGTATGTAGTAAGGTGTTTTAAATGTAATGAGATAGTCCATTATGCTGATTCATGTATGAAGAAGAGCACGAATGATGGGAAACAAAAATACTATATGCAGAAGGGTTTAGTTAAATACTTTTCAACTAGTTCACATATTTTGGGCCATTGAATGAAGTTTAAATCGGTACATTACTTTTTTTATTAAAGTTATATTAATTTCTTTTTTGATTCAGGGTATATACATTATTTAATTTTTGAGAAATTTTTTGGTAAAATGAAAATTTCACCTCAATAAATAAAGTCATGACTTTTGGTAAAATCCTCCGGGTAGTATTAAAGTAAGAAGAATTTTAAAAGACCTCCTTGTTACTATTTTTGGAAGGATTTCTCTCAAAACCTTGTTGTCTTAACCATTTTAGAGTTTGATGTTATTCTAGGTAAGGATTGAATTTCAATTTATCATGCTAATACATATTACTGATCCAAAGAATTTATTTTCCAAAATGATTTTTAGTTTTTATATAATAATGAATTAATATCTTTGATAACATATCAAGAAGGTGAGAAACTTTTAAAAGATAGAAATGAAAGTTTTCTTTCTCATGTTATTAAAAAGAAAGAAATTGTTTTGATGAATTATGGGATGATAGTAAAAGAATATATGGATATTTTTCTTGATGATTTTCCTAGTTTTATTCCTAACTAGGAGGTTAATCTTACTATTGACTTAGTTATTTATGATAAGACAATTTCAAAACCCCCTATCGAATGGATCAAGTAGAACTTTTGGAATTGAAAAGGCAGTTGAAAGAATTACTTGATAAAAGTTTGATTCATACCAGCACTTCACCATGGGGTGATCTTGTTTTATTTGTTAAGAAGGAAGATGGTTCCATGTGGTTTTTAATTGATTTTAGAGAATTGTATAACATCACTATTAAGAATGAGTATCAGTTTCCCCATATAGATGACTTGTTTGATCATCTCTAGGAAGTTAGGTATTTTTCTAATATTGATAGAAGGTTTGGGTAGCATAAGATGAAGGTGAAGGAGGATGAAATCCCTAATATAGAATTTTATACTATGTATGGGCTTTATGATTTTATGGTTATTCCCTTTGGGTTGAAAATGATCTAGCTATATTTATGGACCATATGAATAGATTTTTACACAAGTTATTGGATAAGCCTATGGTTATATTTTTTTTTGAAAGAATGGGAGATTTTTCAAAAGGAAAATACACATTTATTTATTAAAATAAAAATTATGTAAGTTAAAAATCCATTTGAAAAAGGTAAGAAAGGTCATCGGGTATGTCATTGAGAAAGGTCAACTCATTAGCAATTATCCCTCAATTTGAAATCTCATCAACTCAGAAGTTTTCTTCATGATATGCATGTGTGATGATATAATTTATGAAAGAAATTGAGTCTATATAGTTTCTCCACATTGCATTTAGCCTCTATAAGAGATTAGTGGCACCATTTCTGATATCCTACACAATAGTGGTGGAGTCACATTCAACCCTCAAATTAAACCAACCTAGTTTCTTTTCCATTTCAACCATATTGATTATGCTAAGAATTTTAGTATCAAGAGATATGGTAATTCCATATGGACCATAGGGGAATCCCATTGCATCACCATAATGATTTCTAAAGATCATACCATATCTAGAGGGACTTAGATTTCCTCTTGAATCTCCATCTATGTTACATTTGATCCAGCCTGAAAAATGGATATATCCACATGAATTCCAAGGTTCTAGATGGAGGGTGATAATTACCTACAATGCCAAAATGTTTAAACATGGTAAAATCATGTATATTGTTATTGAAAAACCCATTTTGGATAGAATTTACATTTTCGATAGAAAAAATAATTTGGTCCATTCCTGAATGAAGATGGAAAAGGTGTGTTCTCATGGATCAATTTTTTTGGCTAGCCCATATCACATGTATGAGTTCAGAACTAGCTACCATAAATAGGTTTAGTATCTATTGGGAAATCATTAGTTTAATTCATGCTGAGATATGGTCCTACATGCAAGCTGTACAAGGGATTATGACCTAAAAAAATCAGCAATTGCTATCTATAACGCAACACAAGTTACACAGATGAGAAACTAGTGATCAATATAATATCTATTATAATTACATAGAGCACATATCGAGCATAGATTAATACCAACAAGCTATAAAAAACCATTAGTAGGAGTAATGGAATATATAAACCTCTATAAAATAGAAAATCTGGATGGAATTATATATCCTATGCTCAATCTCTTAGCACATATATTTTTATGCCCCTGCATAGCCATTTGATAGAATAATTTTGAGGAGAGCCACCCATTGGAGGTAGGTTACCAAACTAATGTGTCATCTCCATTAATAAAGTTTTAATTAATGACTATTTCTTTTATTTTAACAGGAAGATTCTCCAAATAAATCTCTATCTTCTCCTTGACCGACACATTTTTGTTAAGTGATGGTTCAGAAGAGTTTAAAACATTAATAAGAGGCGTACCTTTCAATTTGTCTAAACAAAAATTAAGGGATGACTTGGTGTTAAACATCTAGTGATAATTCACTATAATAATGGAGAAATAATCCTTAAGGGTAGGCCATATGGAGGAGTCTATATAGTTTAGATTCCCAGTTTTGAGCCTTCTTAAGAATCCATATCTTAGAAAATTGAGTGCCTCAGACTTCTCATTGATGAGCCTCCTCATAAAGGAAGCCTGTAAATATTGAATAAAATTTCATATATTTTTAATTCCAATATATCTATATTCAATCGGTTGAAAAAATGTATCCATGGGGTATTCATAAGTCATATCTAAAGAATGCTTCCACTCTAGAAAAAATTCTTGATAGAAGTGTTGATATTTTTGATGAGGGAAGATGGACATTTATAAACCATAAATGGGTAATTTTTTTTTGAAATAATCATATCTTTCACAAAACTAACCCTTCCTACCATCGATAACATATTTCCTTTTCAAGAATCCAACTGACTTCTAATTTGGCTCACAATGTGAAAAAATGGTCAACACATGGTTTTACCCAAAACATGGGAACACCAAGATAAGTGAAAATAAATACACCTTATATGATTCCCAAATCATTGATGATATCCACTTTTATAACCATAGGAATATTATTTCCCAAATATAAGAACAAAATTTTCTAACTGATCTCTTGGCCAAAAACATTTTCATAATGAAGAAGAACATTTTTATTGTTCTTGATGTTTCTTTTGTGACCTTAAGTGAAAAGGATAATGTCATAAACATACAATAAATGAGTGGGAGAAGCAAGGCCTCTGCTAGATCTGATGTTCTTGATTTTGTTGACATTCACCATGTTTCTATAGAGTCTTCTTAAGTAATATTTAGTAATAGAGAAAATAATGGAAGTGATAGGATCACCTTGTCTGACCCCTCTAGATCATGTGAAGTAACCCTCAGGAGATGCATTGATAAGAACTGAGATATGGGATGAGTGATTATGTTTATTAATGATATCCTGACATATTATGAAAGTTATAATGATCATGAGAAACATTTTAGGTTTTTTTTTTTCATACCTTGAAATAAAAGAAGTTATATGGAAAGTTTAGTAAATGTAAATTCTGGTTGCAATATATTTCCTTCATTTAACATATCATAAATAAATATGTCATAACTGTTTATCATGCTAAAACCAAAGTGATTGGTGAATGGATAATAACTATAAATGTTACTAAGATTCATAGTTTTCTTATATTAATAGACTATCACTGATGATTTGTTGAAAACTTTTCATAGTTATCAACCCTGCTAACCAGGTTAACATGAAAAGTATTTAGGTTTATCTAGATAAAGGAATGCGATGAATTTTTCCAAGAATTGAAAATAATATTAGTAAATTCTCTAGTTTTGGACCTACCATATAGAAATAGTGACTTTGTTATCTAGAGTGATGCTTCCTTGATGATTATGGGTCTTTTTTTAATGCATAATGATCAGGTTATTGCTCATGCATCACATCAATTAAAACTCCATGAGAAAAATGATCCTACACATAACTTTGAACTAAAAGTTGTAGTGTTTTCTTTAAAAATTTAGAGACATCATTTATATGTAGTAAAGTATGAAATATATATTGATTAGAAGATGTCTAAAATTTATAATAGATTATAACCACACAATTTATTACTATCTAGTTAAAGAAAACAGAGTATCTTATTCTTTGATTTATAAAGATAATTCATCATTAACCATGACACATTTGGAACATGATCATTTGGTAACTGATTTGATGAATTTTGGATTAGAAATTGTGTATGTAGGAACTACCTATATTTTATTTCAGGTGTCAATAAAATTGTCTTTATTAGATAGAATTAAGAAAGATTAGAAGGAGGATCATGTTTTACAGGAAAAGGTAGAATCTATTAATAAGGAAAAATTTCTAGAGTTTAATCTTGACGAATAAGGTGTTATCATATTTGGAAATAGGTTGTGTATGCTGGGTGATTTCTAGTTGAAGAAATAACTATTGATTAAAGCTCACAGCTCTAAATTTTCTATTTATCATAGAAGTACTAAGATATATTGAGACCTTCAGAAGTATTACCAATGGGATAATAATGAAAATATATATTGTTGACATTACCAAGAAATTTTTGATATGTAAATAGGTTAAAGCATAATGAAAACTACCGAATGGGATGCTTTAGCATTATCTAGTGCTGGAGTGGAAATAAGAAAATATATCTATGAATTTTGTGGTGGGATTTCCAAATACATCTCAAGATAATAATGAAATTTGGGTTATTATTGATCGATTAACTAAATCTACACATTTACTTCCTATTCGAGATACTATGTATTTAGATTAGCTTTCTCAACTATATCGTAAGAATATAATCAGGTTACATAGAGTTCCTCTCTACATTTTATCTAACTGTGATCTTAGGTTTACTTATAATTTTTGGAATAGTCTTCAGAAGTCATTGAGTACTGAATTAAATTTCAGTACAGATTTCATCCTAAATCTTATGGAAAATCTGAGAGAACGATTCATATTTTGTATGACATGCTTTTAGATTGTTCACTAGATTACTTGGAAAGTTGGGATCAATATATTTCATGAGTTGAATTTTATTATAATAATAGTTTTCATTTAAGTATACATATGGCACCTTTTGATGCATTATATGGAAAGAAATTTTAGACTACAACTTTTTGGGATGAATTTAGGGTAAGAAAGTTATTGGGACCAAGATTGGTAGAAGAAATGGTTGACAAGGTGAATATGACTCAATAATATATGATGATGGATCAAAGTAGATAGAAAAGTTATACAAATAACTATAGGAAATATATTTAATTTGAGGCAGGTGACCATATTTTTCTTAAAGTATATCCATGAAAAAATGTTATGTGTTTTGGTAAAAAGGAAATTTATGCCTGTCATTCATTGGATCGTATGAAATCCTAGAGAAAGTTGGACCAGTTACCCATAAAGTGTCCATCCATTTGAGTTTATCTCATGCACATGACATATTTTGTGTTTTATTGTTAATAAAATATGTTCCATATGCATCTCATTTTTTTATCGCTGAAGTAGTTCAGTTGTAAGAAAACATTTCTTATAAGGAATAACTGGTATATATTCTTGACCACAGAGAGCAAGTGTTGCAAAATAAGGTAATTAATCAATTTAAGGTTTTTTAGAAAAACCATAATGATAATAGTAAATAAATTTAAAATATTATTAATATTAATTAATTTTATTTTATATAGTTATATTCATTATAAAAATATTAAATAATTTTTTGATTAGAAAGGAAATAGTTTTATTCTTATTAAATTCGATTTCATGTATTATAATGTTTTATTTAAAAGATGAATTTATAAATTTTAGAATTTTAATTTGAAAAAATAAATTTAATTTTTGATATAATAATATAAAAATTATCTTAGGGTAAAATTTTGGTATGTTTTTGAAAAGATTGATTTTTCAACGAATAGTATAAAAATATAGTTTTTATGAAATATGGTATATTTTATAATATCTCCAAGACATAAATATGATATAAAAATTTATTAAACTTATATAAATAATAGTGAATGATAATATAATTAAAATATCATATAATAATAATTCAAAAAATATATATTATTATTTATTTCATGATAAATATGAAAATAATTTTCAGTGCTCACACAGTACTTATGCAACACTATAAAAGTCAAATTCAGTATCCTAAAGATAATATTTGAAATGAAAGAAGTATTGTTTTAAACTTGGTTAATAAATAAGAATTATTATGGATGATTTTTATAGATATTTATTAATTTTTAAGTTATATATCAAGTGAATTATCCAAATGCTTGTGCAATGCTTGCACAAGGATAAAAAAGTCAAAACAACATATTAAATTGGATTTCATGAAATAGATGTGGGTATATATAAATATTGAATGAATATAAATATTTATATTGAACTTATTTAATTTATTTTTATGATTTTAATTCATTTCTAATTTTTAGTAATGAAATAATTATCTTAAATTCTTATGCAACACCGACACAGTGCTTGTGAATGTAGTAGAAAAATCAAGTAAATTATTTTAAAAAATTTAAAAGTATTTTTTGGGGTCATTTATAGTTTCCCATGAATTTTATAGATAAATATAACATATTATTAATGTTTTAAAGTTTTATATTCTAATTCCATTATTATAATGATAAATTCAAAGTCAAAGTAAATGAATAGTTTAAAAAATGACATTAATGATATATTATAATAAAAAATATTGTAAAATTAATAAAAATTATATATTTAAATAATTGAATGGGATATGATTTATAATAACTACCATGGTCCATTTATGGAACAATTTTTCTTTTATAGTAACATTTTTGGCTCCTTTAGTGTAAAAAACTTTGATACCTTAGTATTCATTAAAAGGGCCAATAGAGGTTAAAACTAAGAGATAAGGGTGAAATCATATATTAAACTTGTAAAATTTTTATTATATGATATTATTTAGACTCATAATCATATTATATTATAAATATATCAATTTGGTTCTATTTTTGTAATAAAATTAATTTATATTAATTTAATACTTAAGGTAATTCCAAGAGTGCTGCTCTCCTCACTTATAAAAGGGAATCTTCTCCACTCTCTTTATCACACCTTTTTATCACTATAATTCAGAAAATACATGCCAAAATACCTTAATTAAATACCTAAACACGTTCTATAGGACCTTATTTTATTAAAAACCCATACCATTAAGAATTTAGGTATAAACCTAAAGAGGTTGTCAGAAGAAGAGTTATAGTTCTTAACTGAGCATTTTCCTTTTATTTCTTCTTATAACTCAATTCAAACATGATGAAATAATTAATATAGTATCTCAAATATAATAATATTTTTTTATATTAATTTAATAACCAATATTTCATCAAATGGGAAATGAAACCATCATTCATGTGTACAGTGGACTACTTCCCCACGAACCGATGTAATTCGTTTTCCATCACTACCTCTCATGGATGGTTATAAAGATGAATTTAATGTATACATATTATATTCATTAAATATTTATCATTATATAAATATAATATATCATTTAATTTCTTACCTTTCCATCCATTTGAAAATGGAAACGTTACTCATGCTTACACACAGACTGCCATCTCTATGTTGTAATGTAATTTATTTTTCATAACCATATTTCATCGTTAGTTTTAAAAGTATAATTAATATATAAAAATAAAAATTATGCTATTATTATTATTCTTGATATTATTTAATAACTTTCACTTTGACCATAGTCAACTTACCAAAGTCATTTTTGATATATGAGTCGAGTATCGTCAAAACATCTTACATAAAATTAATTGATTAAGTAATTGTATTTAACATGATAATAAATAAAATAAAAGGAATAATAAAATTGAAAATGGTTAAAAATTAAGTAAATAATTAAAATAATTTTATTATTTTATGGGATAAATAATGTATGTGACAATTCAGACTCGAGGTAAGGGGTACTTTATCATAAAAACCTCATTTTAAATGTTTTAAAGATTTATTTTCTAATTTTTTTCCATGTACATATTTTTAAAAATATTTTTTATATTTATTTATATGAAAATAAATTAAAGTAAATTATATGCATTCTTTAATTTATTTAAATGGTTTTCAAGAGTAATCTTTTTACATATTTTATATATAATATTTTGAAAAAATGGCATAAAGAATGTTTTATTTTAATTTATATGACATCAATAGTTTTTATCACCATCATAAATTTTATTTGAAGCTTGGATTCCTATATAAGATTTATCTATTATTTCTATGGGTTTTAATGGAAATATTATTATTTCACAAGGTAAGCTAATGAGTTTAAGTTTAAAGGGAAGTTTATGCTACTTATTAAGGGTGAAATGTATAAATTTTTGAAAACGTTTTCATGATTATTTCATGATTGAAAAGAAAAATTTATAATTTTTTTCATTTAATATTTATTATAATTTTTTTATGAAAATATTTTTGTAGATAATTTGATTTATTGGGCATGAAAATATTTATTTTGATCTCAAAGTTTATTTCAAAAAAGGAAAATTTTTATGAGTATATATGGACTAACAAGTTTATTTTTTTTCTTTTATATGCCCCTTATTGTGTGTTTTTGTGCTCAACCCATGTTTTAAAATGTTTTTCATAGGATTTTGAGCATGATTAGGGACAATGATAAGGTCAATATGAAAATTGTGATGATATGTCTTGAAAAAAATGAGTTTCATTTAACTCAAGGTTTGTCATGAAAGTGAGTTGGATAGGAACACTCCCACACTAAAAATTGAGTTCTAAAAATCATAATTCTAGTATATCAACAACCCCTAGTTATTATAGGGTGATACAAAAGCATAGGAATCAGGTTTAACGATAACATAAACCTTTTATTCCAATTTATAACAAACCAATTCAGGTTAACACATAATGTCTCCCAAATTGGCCCATCAAAAGGTTCAAATCACATTCTTGATCACCATGGGCTGATGAACAAAACCAAGGTGTCATATAAATAAATTTAGGAATGATTTCACCCTCAAAAAGTCATATGAAAAGATAAAAATAACAAATAATAATAGAAGATATATAGAATATATCATATGTCAAACAACAAAACCAAAAAAAAGTAACATCCAACAACTGGATAAAAAGGTCTCAATGAACAAATGTAAGACCATAAAAAATATAGTACCTAAAAAAACCCATAGATCCATCTACATGTGACCATAATTAACCACCATCCTAGCCTACTATAAAGTCAACATGATCAAGGACAGTTTTCCTATACATGATTCCCTCCCATTTACATGTATCTTATAAAAACAAGGATACAAATTACTAAAGTAAAAATTAGGATGTGAGCACTAAATATCAGTAGGATACTAAAATGTTTATCCATATTAATTCGTTAGTCCTTATTTAAAAAATTATTTTATAAAATATCCCATAAAGAAATCATTCCATCCACAAAACATTTTTTTAAAATCCACTTTTTAGGAAAGTGGGAAAACAAACATAGAGAGCCACCATTCACACATATCCCCAAAAAGAAATAATTTAATTTCAAAATAATACATTCAAAACATACTTTGGTTTTTATTATTAAAATAATTCCATATTCAATAAATCACAATAATATTTAAAACTATACATGAGGAATAATAAAAAGTAGTAAATAATTTTTCATACATCTATAAATCGAGAGGCAAAAAAATATAAAATCCACACCCATGTATTGTATCTACAAATAAATATGGGAAAAATCATAGAAAAAGGGTTTAAAAAACTCAAACAGTCATGAAACAATATCCAACATAAGTAATTAACAAATTCAGATAACCCCAATTCCTCAGAAAGGCTACCCACTAGCATCCAAGGCTTCATGAGCACCTCCTCTAGTTATATCTTACTCCACTAGGGTCTATATTTATTTATTTTTCCCCATACCCCAAGGTTTTACCAATGTGATATTATATCATCATAATGTTTAGGAAATCAATTAACATTTCATTAAAATTTTACTCCATTTTCAATCATTAAAAACACTTTTGAAAACAAATTATTCTTTGAGGCATTTCATCGATCAAACCATGTGCATCAAAATGGTTTCCAATAAAACACATTTAAAAAAACATTCATAGTCATAAAATATAAATTTCACCTATAATGGATTTAAAATAATTAATTTCATAAATTAAAACCAAATTAATTAAAAATAATTCAATTCATTCCATGAGAAAACCTATTGGATAGAGACACCTACCTCAAGATCTAAGAGAACCTCATTGCCTTTAAAATTAGTGATGGAAACAAAGTGACCAGGTCCTCACAAACCTAGATTCAATAGAAATTCCATAAATTCACTGTTAAACCCTATATACATAGAAATAATATCATATTATAATTCCATTTAGATAAGGGGAATAGAGTACAAGATGTGATTTAGAGAAAATATGATAAACTGAGAGAAAAATAGATCATACCTTGATGACATCTATCTAAAATGATCAAGGATCACCAAGTAATTGAGGGGAGAGTCTTATAGATAATATTAAATGTGATGGTTCAAGATAATAAGGGATTAGGATAGGATTAGAGGTTAAAATGAATAAGGGAATCAGGATAATTTTCAATTTTAGTAAGTTCAGATCTGGGAACATAGTTTGAAAAACCATGTGCCAACTACATGCTGACCACTTTCCTTAGACAACCAAGTCACACAATTTATTGTAGAAGGATGAACGGTTTGAAAAAAACATGCTTAATATATGTTACATCCTTTGGACTAAATAACATACACCCACATGGTTTACCTAGAGATTCATGTGGTTTGATAAACTATGCTAAAAATGTGTAGAACACTACTGGAAACCACATATCCATTTCACACAGTTACCAAACAGTTTGGATAACCATTCATCTAAACTCTATTCCTGACTTATTTATCTAAAAACTATAAAATTTAACCTTCAAATCTTTAAAACCTATCAAACCTCAAAAGTGATAGAACACGATTATCATAAAACAACCTGGGTCGACTCCAAACCAATCACCTGAGCTGGTCTGTGACAAGGCTTGAGAGGCATTCCCGATCTTCCTAGGCCGGAAACAAGTTCCAGGCATCAGGTATACTCAATTGGGAATGTTTTATACTATAAAAAATAAAATTAAATAAATAAAAACAAAACTGATATGATTGAAATGAAAATAGAAATGAAATAAAGAATTACTACACTCACCTCCATCAGACCACATGGGTCACCTCTAACCATAGAACCACACACTCTCTACGAGTGAACTTGAGATGGGTAAAAACTAAAACTGAAAAATGATAGAGAAAATAAGTGTGAGAATAAAAATTCCTAGTAGGGATACTAAGAATAAACAATACCCTATGCCCTACCTTTAAAGTGAAAACTATTTCAAGCTAGTTTGAAAATACAACTATATGAAAATAAGGCTTTCCATTTATTTTTTAAAACAAGTAACAAGATGAAATTTTATAAAATCAATTTCCCCATTTTTATTTTTAAAACCATTTTTAAATAATACTACACTTTAAATTTATAAGAAGTATACAATGAAGGAAACATTTCAGTATAAAAGCATATCATAAGGTGTTAAAAAATAGGGGTAAGTAAAACATGCTTTATATTATTTTTGACATGAAAAGGAAACTAAGAAGAGGATATTTGAAAAATAGTACCATGAAAAATAGGAGTAAAAGAGAGCAAGAAACATGGGAAATACCTAATCAAATAGGTTAATTGGGGTCCTAGGATCCTCATACTCTCAGTAATCGAACCATATAACCCTTTATCATGCACAAACCACTAGAGAGGTTAAATAAAAAGTTCTAATAGTCCCAAAATCATCATCATGTTTTTTATTTAGTGTTGTAGAATAATCTTCTAGGGATCTTGAGTTAGTGCCCTATCAAATCAACCAACATACTATTCCTTAGAAACCCTCCTAGGTACCCAGGGTTCCCAAGTGCATCATTCAAATAGAGGTGAGTTTTTATCAATATATAATATATGTACATGTCACATAATTCACACAAAAACAAGAAATTAACTATCTCACCTATGAACTCCCACCATAAGTGCATCCCCTTTCCAAGTCACATAAACAAGGCACATGATTTTCCACCATACATGCATCATAATTCATGCATTTAACACATAAATTACACTTAAAAATCAAGGGGTAATACATTAAGAGGGGTTTTCTATTTCCATAAAATATTTAAAAGTGCCAACCAAGCCTCATTACTTAAAAATAAATGCTTCCATTTTATAAAATACCTTTGGGTATTACCACTTTTATGATAATTTTTTTTATAAAACCAATTAGAAATTTAGAATGCTCATCATTTAAAAACAATCTTGAAACCATACTTAAACCAAAGAAACCCATTTTAAGATATTAAGAGAAAGCCTAAAAAATAAGCAATAATCCATTTATAAGAACCAAAAACCATTATATATCATATACATTTTATATACATTTCATATAAAAAGTAAAACACACTTTAAAAACACGAAGAATTCATAGATTTCAATTTAAAGGATTAGACATAGGGAACATACCTCAAAACATGTTTCCACTGAAGATGGAAACCCTAAATCCACTTCAAAGGGGTCCATAAAAGAAAGAGAGGCCATAAAGGACTTTGGTGAAATAAAAAACTCCTTTACAATTACACACATATGCACCTACACACACACACACACACACACCCCTAACTACAATTTACATATTCCCCTTTCCATGAGGAAATATGTACAATGTGGATATATATATATATATACCTTAACCATGAGTATGTGTACAAGTTTACTTCATGAATGGTGGCCCAATACACACTAGAAAAATATGAGAAATCTAAAAATTAAAAAATCCCTAATTAAAAACCATCTAAACAATTATAGTGGAATAATTCATGTGAGTTTAATAAAATACCTTTAACAATCCATCTAAAAATTATAAATAACTCATAGAACATTAAAAATTCCAAATGACACTTTAAAAACCAATACAAGCATCTTTTAGACAAAGTCATAACACATTTAAAAAAAAATAAGAGGCAACCCAAAGGATAATCTATGGAAAACCAAGTTGAAACATAATTTAATCCATAAAGATTTCATAATTACCCATATTAAAATTATTAGATATAAAAAATGCCAATTTAAAAGTCGATCAATCAAACACCCTAAAATTATAAGGATGAGTATAGGGAAAACCTATTATAAACTCATATAATTTGACAATCATGGCTCAAATCCTTTTCAATCTAACCAACGATACTAGAAAAAGGGATCACACCACCTAAGAGAAACAAAAAAAATCCAAAAATTGGTTAACCCTAAACCTAAGGTTTGTCCCATATGTAGCTTGCCAAGGGGGAAAGAAAAAAGAGATAAGAAAATGGAAGAAAAAGTACCCAAAGAAGAATAAACAATTAACTATAATGATCACACACTATGATGGGAGAAGAATCAACAAACAGAGGCCGGACCGAGGGGGGGGGGGGTGCTAGCAATAGGTGAGGGAGAGGGGAGAGGGGTGCTGCATGAGGGGTATGAGGAGATGGGTAAGGGTTTTAGTTTTAGTATTATTAGTATTATTATTATTATTTCATTTTTTAACTAGGAGGGACTTTCATGGTCTGGGTTCATGGTTTACCAAACCGTGCGCCGACCATGTTCCCTTTACTAGGAACACTGGGTTCCCACATGGGTTGATCATATGGTCTAATAAATCATGTGGAAACCATGAAAAACTTCCCTACCATGGTGACATATTTAACCGTATGTTTGCCACATGGTTTGGACAACCATAAAGCTAAACAGTGTGACACACTAAAAGATTAAATTTTTTAAAAACTTTCTCAAATTAAAATACCCAAACCTTCAAATAAAAAATATAAATAAATAAATAAGATAATAATTAAATAAGGTTATAGGTGTGCAAATTCTCCCCACCATTACCCTTTCTACCTCCAGAAATCTATTATACTTGCAAAGGAAGACACATAGAAGGAACCTTAATTGGAAAAGGAAACCACACAAATAACTCCAAACCACTCAACTTCGGAATTTACACGTCACACTCGACCACCTTGATCAAATAAGACAAATAACATACACTTATAATGGATCTCCCCACAATTTAAAGACTTTTATAGAATGGTAGATCAATAAGGATAGGTAAATATAATAGAATTACTACAAAATAAAACCCAAACTCCCAAATGAGGGGGCTCAAAAAGAACCTATGACTAGGAGCTCGTTCAAAACCCCACCAAAATGAACACTAATTCTACAATGGACAATCACTAGGATCAAAATTTATAGTACTAATGAAATAAGAGATAGGAATAAAGAGAAAAAGAAAGAATGAGGGAAATAGAGGGATACCTCAAAATATTTACCCAACCATTCTCAAGGAAGATCACAACCTTAAGAGAACCCTGATGATTTCCCAAATCAAGGACCACCAACACACTCATCACCACAAAACTACCTAGTAATGAATTGGAAATAGGTATAAATCATGAACATGCATCTTAAACAGTGATATGGGATCCCCTCCAGTGTTAGAGATAAAAGAAGTGATGACATGGAACCTAAAATCCAAACCACCAACCATGGAGATATCAAAAATTTCAAACCAACATAAACACAAGTGTAAAATCAACTGGTGTAGAATCTATCCTAGTCACCCAAATCACACATTGAGGGTTTAACATGTATATTCAATCAAAATTATTTCTTTATCACAACCCTCATAACATAAAATCCTCAAGAAGAACATCCCAACTGACAAGTTAGAAACATAAAATAGAAGCATATCAAATGGAATGAGAAATAAAAGAGGGAAATAGAGAAACAAACCCAAGAAAGGAACACATTAAGAACTGTATCGATCAATAATCCAAAATAACAAATCTCTAAGTCCTGAGAAAACTCAAGGATTTTATTTTGTTTTTTTGTTTATTTTTTTAGAATTCATTTCCAAACAACACAAAACAAAAGTTCCAAAATAATAATGAAATCATCAAAATAAGATAAGTGAAAAATCCCTTTCAAAACAAACTAAAATCCCAACTTTAAAATCCTTGAATTTTTATAAAAATCATTTTTTCCTTTCTTTCTTAAAAACTTAATTTTCAAAACCTTTTATAAAGTTGAAACCCAATTTAAAACACCATAACCAAAAAAATTAATTCACATTTTAAAACAACAAATAAAGAAATAAAATCACAACCACATGTTAAATAAATAAAAAATAATACAAATATACTAACTCCTCCTTTAAAATCATTTAAAATCCACACATTTGAATTTCAAAACCCTAAAAACTTATCAAAAACCATTTTTATCCTTACTTTCCAATTTATAAATCATTGGTTCCCACTAAAACCAATTTAAAATCCCACAATTCCATTCTTAAAACACCTAAAATTCATTTAATTTTTTTTAAAACTTTATAGTTTCTTTTTGAAAATAATTCATCAGTATTTAAACACAAAATATATTTCATTTCATTTTAAAGAAAAACCTCATTAACCATTTCAAAATTAACTTTTACCATTTAAAACCGAATTACATTTTAAAACTTCATTGAAAATCAAACTAAAACCATATCAAAATATCACCCCAAGAAATTTCGAAATCCATAGGAACACAAAATAAAATTCCAAAGGGGATAGTGGCTATTCGTGGTTGGACCACATAGTTTTATGGATCGTAGGAAAATCATACAACTACCACAAAGATTCTCTTGGAACCATCTGTAACAGATCTACATGGTTTGTCAGTATATTTAAGAAACTAGTTCCTTCCATTCCACTACCTTTCACCCCAAAATGAAAGATCAAAATCAAAATCAAAATCCTAACATTCCCTGGTAACTTGGGTTTCATCATGAGCATTGGTTGTCAGGAACTGACCCATGACCTACCTCCCGAGCCTCAAAAATCATATCTCCATCTACCAGAAATCCCCAAATAACAAGGGATAAATCTTATGATACCATTTTTTCATGAACCAACCTTGGTCAAACCCAAACCAGTCACCCGATCTGGCTGGTGATAAGCTCCGAAAGGTATTCCTGATCCTCCCGGACTGGAAACTAGTCCCAGGAATCAGTTATAATCAATTAGTAATGATTTAGACCATAAAAAGACAATTAAATAACTAAAAATAGAACAAATTATACTGAACTAGTAGTAGAAAAGAAATAAAGAACTACTACACATACCTCTATGTAACCTCATGGGTCACTTATAACCATGGAACCACACTCTCTCTATGATAGAACTTGAGCTGGGTAAAAACTTAAAATGAAAAATGATAGAGAAAATAGGCACCTGTATAAAAATTCATATTAGGGATTCCAAGAATAAACAATTCCCTATTACCTACCTTTAAAGTGAAAACCATTTCAAGCTAGTTTTAAAATACACCTATATAAAAATAAGGCATTCCATTTCTTTTTTAAAAAAAGAAACAAGCTGAAATTTCATAAAATATATTTCCCCATTTTTATTTTGAAAACCATTTATAATGAATACTACACTTAAAATAATCCCTTTATAAAGAGTATGAAATGGAAGAAATATTTCAATGTAAAAGCATAACATCAAGTGTTACAAAACAGGTGTAAGTAAAACATGCTTTATATTATTTTTGACATGAAAAGGAAACTAAGAAGAGGAGATTTTAAAAATAGTACCATGAAAAATAGAAGTAAAAGAGAGAAAGCACCATGGAAAATCTTTAAGAAACTAGGTTTGTTTGGATCCTAGGATCCTCATACTCTCAGCGATTGAAACATATAATCATTTATCATGCATAAACCACTAGAGGTATAAAATCCAAAGTTCTAGTAGTCCCCAAAGTGTCATCATGCTGTTTAGTTAGTGTTGTAGAATAATCCTATCAGGGAGCTCGGGTCAGTGCCCTGCCAACTAAACCATCGTACTAGTGCTTAGAAACCCATCTAGGTACCCAGGGTTCCCAAGTACTTCATTCAAATGGAGATGAGTTTTTATCAAACTAGAATATACATACATGTCATACGCTTCACACAAAAACAAGAAATTCATTATCTCACCTTCGAACTCCCACCATAAGTGTCGACCCTTTTCAAGTCACATAAACAAGGCACACGATTTTCCACCATACACACATCATAATTCATAAATTTAACATATACATTACACTTAAAAATCAAGGGTCCATGACTTAAGAAAGGTTTTTTATTTACATAAATTATTTTAAAGTGCCAACCGAGCCTCATTACTTAAAAATAAACGCTTTCATTTTATAAGACACCTTTGGGTATTACCACTTTTATGATAAAAAATTTCTAGAAAACCAATTGAAAATTAGGATGCTCAAAAATTAAAAAAAGTTTTAAACCATGCTTAAACCAAATAAAACCATTTTAAAAGATTAATAGAAAGATTATAAAACAAGTGAGAAGCCGTTTACAAGAAACTAAACCCATTATATAGCATATAAATTTCATATAAAAAAAAACACTTTAAAAACACCAAGAAATCATGGATTTAAATTCAAAGGATTAGACATAGGTAACCTACCTCAAAACACATTGCCTCTGACAATGGAAACCCTAAATCCACTTCAAAGGGGTCTATGAAAGCAAGAGAGGCCACAAGGGACTTTGGTGAAGCAAAACCCTCCTTTAAACTTACACACATATGCACCTACACACACACACATACCCTTAGCTGAAATGAACATATTCCCCTCGCTATGAGAGAATATGTACAAAGAGTACACACACACACACACACACACATATTACCCATGTGTATGTGTGAAAGTTTCCTTTACAAACAAAGACCCAAGAAACATTAGAAAAATATGATAAATACAAAAATTACAAAAGCCTAAATTAAAAATGATATAAACAATTCAAACGTAATAATGAATGCAATTTTAATAAAATTCACTTAACAATCCATATAAAAATTATAAATAACTCATAATACATTAAAAATACCCAATGAAACTTTAAAAAACAACACAAGCATCTTCTGAACAAAGGAATAACACATTTTTAAAAAATAAGAGGCAACCCAAAGTATAATCTATGGAAAACCAAGTTGAAACATAATTTCATCCATAAAGATTTCACTATTACCAATAATAAAATTATTAGATATAAAAAATGTCAATTTAAAAGTCAAGCAATAAAATACCCTAAAATTATAAGGATGAGCATAGGGAAAATCTATCAAGAACTCATCGCCTTTGATAACTAAGGCTCAAATCCACCAAAATCGAACCAAAGAGACCCAAAAAGGGACCATACCACCTAGATGCAACAAAAATACCCAAAAAGCAGTCAACCCTAAAACTAGGGTTTGGTCCATACGTAATGTTCTAAGGTGAAAAGAAAAAAGAGGGAAGAAAATGGAAGAAAAGGACTTGGAGAAGAAGAAAAAATTACCCATGATTATCACACACCATGAAGGGAGAATAGTTAGTAAACAGAGGCTGGACCAAGGGGGGTTGCATACCATGGGGGGGGGGGGGGTGCTCACGTGCAACATGTGATGTAGAGGGGAGAGGGGTGCTACACAAGGGGTATGAGGAGAGGGGTGATGTTTTTAGTTTTGTTTTTATTATTAATATTATGATTATTATTTATTTTTTTAACCAAGAGAGAATTGCACGGTCTAGGCACACGATTTACCAAACCATGCACTGATTGTGCACCCTTTACTAGACACACTGGGAACCTACATGGGTTGATCGACTGATTTAATAAAATGTTCACTAACCATGTAAAATCTCTCTACCAAGGTGACAGACTCAACCACATGTTCTCCACATGGTTTGTCTAATTGTGGGGCCAAACCATGAGACACTAAAATATTTATTTTTTTTAAAAAATTATCAAATTAAAATACCCAAACCTTCGAAGAAAAAATATAAATAAATAAATAAATAAATAAAATAATAATTAAATAAGGTTCAGGGTGTAAGAATTCTCCCCACCATGACCCTTTATGCCCCCATAAATCCATAAAACTTTTAAAGTAAGACACACAGAAAGAACCTTAACTGGAAAAGGGAACCACCAAAATAACTCTAAACCACTTAACTCCTAAATTTAAACATCACACCCAACCAACTTGATCAAAGAATACACGAAGTGAACAATCATAGTGGATGTACCCATCATTTAAGGACTCCTCTAGAATGGTGGATCAATAAATCAAGGGTATTCTAATAGAATTTATACAATACACAACCCAAACTCTCAAACGAGGGGACTCAAGCAGAACCTATGACTAGAAGCTCATCTAAAACACCCACTTAAACAAAAACTAATTATCTTACATACCAACATTAGGATAAAAACTAATAGTACTAATAAAATATGAGAGAGGAATTAAGATAAAAAGAGATAAAGAGGGAAATATAGGGATACCTCAAAAGCTTTACCCAACCATTATCAAGGAAGATCACAACCTTAAGAGAACCTTGATGATTTCCCAAATCAAGGACCACCAACACACTCATCATCACACTCCTACCCAGGGATGAAGGGTAAAGAGGTATAAATCATGAACATGCCTCTTTAATGACAACATGAGATCTCCACTGTTGTCAAAGATAAAAAAAGTGATGACCTAGGACCACAAATCCAAACCAACAACCATGGAAATATCAAAAATTTTATACCAACACTAGCCCAAGTGTAAACTTGACCGGTGTAGAATCCATCATAGTCACCTAGAGAACATAAAGATGGTTTCCCATGTCCAGTCGATCAAAATAAGACATCATCAAAACCCTCACTATATAAAATCCCCAAGAAGAACATCCCTACTAATGATTTAGAAACATAACCCAAACGTATCTCAAACAACATGATAAATAAAATACAGACCCAAAGAAAAAAACCGAAGAAAGGAACACCTTAAAAAACAACCAATTAAGAATCTATAATAGGCGATCACTAAGGCCTAACAAAACTCAAGGATTATTTTTGTTTTTTTTCATTTGTTTTGTTTTTTTGGGAGGCATATACAAACAAAAAAAAAAATCTAAAATAATATTGAACTCATCACAATATGAAAAGTGAAAAATCCATTTCAAAACAAAATAAAATCCCAAATTTAAAATACTTGAATTTTAATGAAAATATTTTTTCCTGTATTTCTTAAAAATTTACTTTTTATAATCTTTAAAAAAATTGAAACCCAATTTAAAACAAAACAACTAAAAAAACAATTCACATTTCAAAATAAAAAAATCAAGAACTCAAATCAAAACCACACATTAAATAAATCGAAAACAATACGAAGACACTAATTCATCCTTTAAAATCATTTAAAATCCCCAAATTTGAATTTCAAAACCTTGAAACCTTATAAAAAACCATTTTTATCCTCACTTTACAATTTAAAAATCATTTATTCCCACTAAAACCAATTTAAAATCCCATACTTTCATTATTAAAACACCAAAAATACATTTAAAATCATTTTAAAACTTCATAGGTTCTTTTTGAAAACACCTCATGGGTCTTTAAACACAAAATAAATTTCATTTATTTTTAAAGAAAATCCTCATTAACCATTTCAAAATTCACTTTTACCATTTAAAACCAAATTCCATTTTAAAACTTCCTTGAAAATCAAACCAAAACCATATCAGCATATCACCCCAAGTAATTTCCAAATCTATGGGATTGAAAATTAAATTTCAAAGGGGATAGTGGTCATTCATGGTTGGAATAAATAGTTTGATGGACTATATTCCAATAATAAAACTACCAAAAAGAGTCTCTTGGAACAATCCAAAATGGATTTACATGGGTTTTTAAGCCATGTGAGAAACTGACTCCTTCCATTCCACTCCCTTTTCACTCCAAAATGAAAGCTCAAAATTAAAATTAAAATCTCGACATTACCTGGTAACTCAGGTTTCGTCACGAATGGTGGTGATTAAGAACCAACCAATGACCTACCTACTTAGCCCCAAATATATTATCTTCATCTACCAGACATCCCCAAATAATAAAGGCTAAATCCTCTGATACCATTTTGTTATGAACCAAATCAGGTTGACCTCAAGACGGTCACCTGAGCTAGCTCTTGATAGGTACCGAGTGGCATTCTCATTCACCCCAAGCTGGAAACTAGTACCGAGCATTAAGTATACTCAATTATAAATGATTTAGCCCTAAAAAAGACAATTAAATAAATAAAAATAGAATAAATAAGACTAAACTAACATAAAAAAAATAAATAACTACTACACATACCTCTATGTGACCTGAAGGGACACCTTCAACCATATAAACACACTCTCTTAACAATCGAACCCGAGATAGGTAAAAACTAAAATGGAAAATGATATAGAAAATAGAAATGAGCATAAAAATGTCTAGTAGTTATTCTAAGAATAAAAAATTCCCTATACCTTACCTTTAAAGTGAAAACCATTTCAATCTAGCTTGAAAATAAAAATATATGAAAATAAGGCTTTTTATTTCTTTTTAAAATAAGTAACATGATAAAATTTTAAAAAATTCATTTCCCCCTTTTTATTTTGAAAACCATTTCTAAATAATACTTCAATTAAAATAATCAATTTAGAAGTAGTATGCAATGAAGGAAACATTTCAGTATAAAAGCATAACATTAGGTGCTACAAAACAGGGGTAAGAAAAACATGCTTTATATTATTTTTTACATGAAAAGGAAAATAAGGAGAGGGGAATTTAAAAATAGTACCATGAAAAATAGGAGTAAAAGAGAGAAAGAACCATAGTAAATCCCAAAAGGAACTAGGTTAGTTGGGGTCCTAGGATCCTTATAATATTAATGATTAAACTATATAATAATTTATTATACACGAGCCTCTAGAGAGGTTAAATACAAATTTATAGTGATCCCAAAAGCATCATCATGTTGTTTAGTTAGTGTTTTAGTGTAATCCTACTAGGGAGCCTAGGTTAGTTACCTCATGACTCAACCTACATACTATTCCTTAGCAATCTTCCTAAGTACCTAGGGTTCCTAAGTGATTCATTCAAATGGAGGTGAGTTTTTATCAAGATAGAATATACATAAATGTTATACAATTTAAAAAAACAAGTAATTCACTATCTCACCTTTTAAATCCCACTGTAAGTGCATCCCCTTTCCAAGTCATATAAACAAGGCACCCAATTTTCCAACATACACACATCACAATTCATGCATTTAAAACATAATTTACACTTAAAAATCAAGTGTTAATTCCTTAAGACGAGTTTTCCATTTCCATAAAATATTTCAAAGTGATAACCATGAATCATTAATTAAAAATAAACCCTTCTATTTTAGAAAACACCTTTGGGTATTACCACTTTTATGATAAAAAATTATTTAGAAAATCAATTTAAAATTTAGAATGCTAAAAAATTAATAATAAACTTTAAAACATGCTTAAACCAAAGCAACCCATTTTAAAAGATTAAGAGAAATCTTAGAAAACAAGTGAGGATCCATTTTCAAGAACCAAAACCCATTATATATCATATACATTTCATATAAAAAGGAAAACACAAATTAAAAATACAAAGAAATCATAGATTTTAATTTAAAGGATTGGACATAAGGAACCTACCTCAAAACATGTTGCCTCTAACACTAGAAACCCTAAATCCACTTCAAAGGGTCCAATAAAGAAAGAGAGGCCACTATGAAATTTGGTGAAGAAAAACCATCCTTTACATTTAAACACATATGTACCTACACATGTATATATATTTATATACCCCTAGCTGCAATTCATATATTTCCCTCACCATGATAGAATATGTAAAAATAGGATATATATACACACACACATTCCTTAACCATGAGAATGTGTAAAAGTCACCTTCATGAATGACAACCCAAGACACACTAGAAAAATACTAGAAATCCAAAAAGTACAAAATACCTAAATAAAAATTAGCCAAACAATTAGAAAAAAAAATTCATTCAAGTTTAATAAAATTCCGTTAACAATCTATCTAAAAATTATAAATAACTCATAAGATATTAAAAATACCCAATGACACTTTAAAAACCAACACAAGCATCTTCCAGACAAAGGGAAAACAAATTTTTCAAAAAATAGAGGCAAACTAAAGGATAATCTATGGAAAACCAAGTTGAAACAAAATTTCATCCATAAATATTTTATAATTACGCATAATAAAATTATTAGATATCAAAATTATCAATTTAAAATCCAAGAAATAAAATACCATAAAATTATAAGGAAATGCATAGGGAAAACCTCTCGGGAACTCATTGCCTTTGAAAACTGAGGCTCAAATACACCACAATAAAACTGAAGAGACCCAAAAAATAGATCACACCACCTAGGTGCAACAAAAAAACCCAAAAATTGGTCAAGACTAAACCTAGGGTTTGACCCATACACTGTGTTCCAAGGTAGAAAGAAAAAGGAGGGAAGAAAATGGAAGAAAAGGGACCTAAATAGGAGGAAACAATTACCTATAATGACCGTACACCATGATGGGAGAACAATCGACAAACGAAGGCCAGACTGTGGGGGGGGGGGTCACATGCCATGGTAGGTGAGGTATGCTCGTGCACAATAGGAGAGGTAGAGGGGAGAGGGGTTCCATGTGAGGGGTATGAGGAGAGGGGTGAGGGTTTTGGTTTTAGTTTATTATTATTATTATTATTATTTCATTTTTTAACCAGTAGAGACTCACATGGTTTGGGAATAAGGTTTACCAAACCGTGCGATGACTATGAACCCTTTACTAGGCACACTGAGTGCTAGTAAAGATTGATCACATGGTTTAATAAATAATGTGCCAACTATACAAAACTGCTCTGCGAAGGTGAGAGACTCAACCACATGGTTTCCACATGATTTGGCCAACCGTACATCCAAACCATGTGACAAAATAAAAGATTATTTTTTTTAAAAAAATATCAAATTAAAAAACCCAAACCTTAAAAGAAAAAATATAATTAAATAAATTAATAAAATAATCATTAAATAAGGATTAAGGTCTGAAAAAGCTCAAAATTAAACATACTTGTGACCTGGAGAGTATCACGCATGCCTCAAAGAAATAAGAAGTTTTAGATGTATTTAGAGGAATTAGTTTTTCATGACATGAGGCATGTATCCACACCATGCTGACCTAGACATATTTGAAGGCTGGAGAAATTTAAGATAATTTGAACAGTAATCGAAGGAAGTTGATAATTTTAATTTGAATTTGAAATTCAAATTTGAACTTGAATAAAATTATGTTGTTGTGTAAGATAAAAATATACCAAGATCATATATGATTATTGATATAGATAGTATGTGTGTGTGTAGAAGAGGAGACTCTGAAGGAGAGTGTACAGAGAAGTGTTCATAGAAAGAAATAAGAGGAAGAAGAAGAAAAATAATCGCAATGATGACTTGAGGGAAGTATAATTTGGTTACATGCTCTTTTGTTGTTGAAAAACATGTTGTTTTAGTCTTATAATTACTTATTTTAATAAAAAAAAATCATTTTTATCTTATTTCTAATCTATTTTATGTTTTATGGAAGTAAATTCAGTTTTTCGAAAAGTATGAATATTTTTTCTGTTTGGAATTGACCGCATGACATATGTAATCAACCACATGATCAATCTGATTGACCATGGTGAAAATATACCAAGAGACCACAAGACAAATCAATCAACCATATGATGTATCTCAATAAACTACCGCATTCATCAAATTGATTAAACACACATCAAGTTGGATCAACCACATGAGTAATATATTAATCTCAAAGAAAAACTAAAGTGACCATACAACTATCAGAGATCCTGTAAAGTAAAAGAGTGACCGTGTGACCAAATGAAGTGACCATGATAAAGTAGTCAAAATGCGACAAAATATTAGATTGAATAAAATTATAAAGTGATCAATTATAAGAGAAAATGATTGAATATACAGAATATTAGAGAATCCCAAGTATGGAAGAAACCATCAATGATGACATGGAAAAGTGAAATGACCATCAATGTTGATGTGGTGCTTTAATCGATCGTATCTAAAAGATAAGTATTATATTATTATATATTTAAATATATCAATCCAACAAATTTTCTATATAAAATTAAATGACATCAAAAGCATTTAATAAGCTAGATTTTGATGCCAAAATATAAGGATATTCATAATGATTTCTCAACTAATAGTTTTTAGAGAAAGGCTTTAAAAGATCGAAGATGAATGGTGTAAATAAAGAGTTGGACATACTCTCATGTGAACAAAGACACATTATAACTTTTCTTGAATAAAAAAAGAACATTTACTCTATTTTAAAAATCTACAATATTCCATTATCACCTAAAATTTTACAATGCATCTGAGAACATCAGAACATATTTTCAGACCTATTCAAAATTAAAAGAGGACTATGAGAAGAGAATAACTACATGTAGAAAAAACAGAATAATATATTTCGATTCACCAAACTATTGTCCTTTTATTAATATATTTTATTTACTTTCTAGATGTGTGTGTGTTGTACTCTATTTATTATTTAGCATCAGATCCTATACTAAACTAGAGAGTTAAATACACTCTCTATCATTTATTTATCTTTTCTCCCACATAGAACTATATAAGAGGTTGTTTAACCTGTACTGCCTACGTGCAGTTGTTATCATTTATTTCTCCCATGTATAACTATGTAATAGGATTTGTGAAGCCTAGAAAACCTTATGTACTATTGTAAAACTTGATCTAGGTTGTGGATAAATTTATCTTATAATAAACTACTTAGAAACAAGTGATTGTCAAGTGGATGGGATTAAGTCTCGGCTTGAGACTAAACCCCTTATTTATTCCACTGTATGTTTTTATCAGTTTTTACCCTGTTTTTCAAACAAACATGTATCTATTTTATAAAATATATATAAAAACTTACTTTGATAGTTTTATTTAATTTTTTATATACAATGTCTATTTATAGTAGATTATTTTCAAAAGTTAAAGTATTTTCAAAATCTATTTAACTGAGTTTTGATCAAACCGTTGAGAACCTTTTTGAATGTTAAGATTATATAATCCTATATTTTTAGTTAAATCAAAATTTTTATCAAATTAGGGAATTTTAATTTTTAAATCTTTTAAAAAAAATTTTTTAATTGGAAACTCAATTCCTTCCCTCTTGAGTTTTCTATTAGGTCCAACATTTGTTATTAGAGCAGTTTTAAAAATACTTTTTTCTATGATCTAGTTTTACCAAAATATCTTAAATTTTTTGTTAAATATAAGTTTATGTATTTAAGGATAATAATATACAAGAAGGAACTTCACTAATCAGCCTCCTAATTTTAATGGAACTAATTATGCACAATGGAAGGTCGTGATTAAAATCCATATTGATAGCATATGATTTGATATTTGGATTATTATTGAGGAAAAATATGAAAAACCCAAAGCTTATAGAGATTATTGTAGCAATGATACTAAGGACACTTATGATTAAAAGTATAAATAAATGAATTAATTATATTCTGATATAGGTGAATATAAATTTAACAGAATATATTCTTATTCGACTTGTTTTTAAATTTAGGATACTATTGCTATATTTCACGATGAAACCTAAAATGTTAAAGAGATGTGTTTAAATACTTACACTATTAAATATGACACTTTCAAGATTAATCCTAATGAGTCCATTTCTAATATGTACCTCAGGTTCAATGAAATATTCAACACTATGCATTTAATTGGAAAGATAATTACAAACAAAGATCAAGTGATGGGAATTATGAGATGTCTACCTAATAGGTGGAGAATAAATTCTGTTTCTATAAGAGAGACATGAAAAACCATCACATTAATAGTGAATGAATTCATTAGAATACTTATGATGTATGAGTATGAAATAAAAGTGAATAAAGAAGAACAAGATAAACAAAATGGACATTTAATAGATTTCGAGACTTCAGATTCAAAGTTAAAAGAAATATCAAAGATGAAAGTTCAAGTGATAATGAATTGCCTTCAGATAATGATGAGGAAAACAGATCATTTAGCCAGGTGATTCAAGAAGTTCTATAGGGATAAAAAATTCTTCAAGAAATTAAATTACAAAGACATGTATGATAATAAAGGAAATTTTAGGAAAGAGTAGAAAAAGGATGATTCCACTAATGAGGTAATATGCTATGAGTGTAAAAGAAAATTATACATGAAAGATAATTTTCCTAAGCTAAAATATATTAAAAAGTATGATGAAAAAGGTAAAGGGTATAAAAAGGATATGAAATCTACCTGAAGTGACTCTGAGGACATCTTAAGTGACTATGATTTGTGTAGAGAAGACATAAATGATACAGCTAACATGTGTTTCTTAAAAAACACATCTAAGGTACTAAATACATTTTTTGCATCTCTTATACATATTTCGAATCTTTCTAAGAGTGAAAAAGATAATGAAAATATTTCTAGTGATGATTTTTTGAGTATTGTAACATGCTAGAGGAAAAATTCAATAAGGTGAAGGATACATATAAAAGTTTAAAGAAACATTATGCTTTAACAGTTCACTTTAAATATAATTTTTCTATAGAAAAGGATAAGAATACTCAATTATTAAAGGAAAAAATGAACTTAATATTTCCAATGATCAAATTAATAAAGATCTATAAAGATTAAAAAATGGTAGATAAACTCTTACCAAAATTATTAGAAAACAAACCACTTCTAAATATACTATTGGAATTGGTTACCAGCCTAGACAAAGGAAGAATTATAATAATAAATTTGTTCCTAGATCTAGTTTTGTAAAGTTTTTAAGTAGTTCTTATTATTATAAACCTAACAATTTTTTATTTCTAAAATCTTAAAATCTATTTATGGGAAACCATTCAAACAATTTTGGATTCCTAAAGCTCTGATTATAAAAATTTCTAGACCTAAGAAAATATCGGTAACAAAATCATTTATTATTTAAAATTTTATATAGGAAAACTTCTTGAAGAGAACCATTAAACATCTATAGTATCTGTATAATGGATATTTCAGACACATAACTAGGGACTAATCACACTTCAAGAACCTTATCAAAGTGTATGGGGGAAATGTCACTTTTGGTGACAATTCCAAAGTAAAAATAATTAGACTCAATCAAATTGGTAATTATAATAATATTTTTATTTATAAATTTTTATTTATTATTGGATTAAAATTTAATCCGATTAGAATCTCGTAGTTATGTGATAATGAATAACATGTTATGTTTGAAAATAATGCTTGTAAATTTTTTAATCCTAAGTATGTTTTAGTTTTTACTACTTTGCGTAATGAAAATGTTTATACTGTTGATTTAAATTCATTATTTTATAAAAATATTTTATTGTTTAAGTGATTTTAATAAAGAATATTTTCTTTGATATATGATACCAAGACATTGAAACCTACAATCAATTTGAAATCTATCTAGGAAATGATTAGTCAAGGATCTTCCTAAACTAGAATTCTTAAAGGATAAAGTCTACAAACCATGTCAAAATTGGAAGCAACATAAAATATATTTTAAAAAAAGAAATAAGTTTCAACTTCTCAAACCCCAGAGTTGGTTCAGATAGAATTTTTTGGACCCTTTAGAGTTTTTAGATCAAATGGGAAGCACTATTATTATGTTCTATTAGATTAATTTTCAAGATACACCTAAGTATTTTTTATAGCTCACAAAAGTGAAGCTTATTCTTATTTTTCCAAGTGCAAAAAATCTATAGAAAACATTAATGAAATTACCATTAAGACCTTAAGAAGCGATCATGGTTGTGAGTTATAAAATCAATATTTTGAATCTCTATGCTCATAACATCACTATAGTCAAAACTTTTTTTCTCCTAAGACCCCACAATAGAATGGTGTAGTAGAAAGAAAAAATAAAACTCTTCAAGAAAATTCTTGTACTATGCTCAATGAGTACGAGTTACCTATTTATTTTTGGGCATATAATGCGAATATAAATTGTTATATTATTAATATATTACTAGTTAAACCACTTTTAAAGAAAACCCCATATGAGTTATGAAATGGTAGAAAGCCAAAAGTTAATTACTTTATAGTTTTTAAATGTAAAGTGTTTATATTCAAAACAAATGATAATCTAGAAAAATTTACTTCCAAAAGTGATGAGGGAATTTTCATTGGATATTCAACATCTAGTAAATCATACAAGGTATTTAATAAATGGACTAAAATTGTGTAAGAGTCCATACATGTCAAATTTGATGAAACTGATCCACATAAACTTAAGAATTATTTTGAAAACCTTGAGGATGACCTTTATAATTTAGATATCAATGTAAAACCTAGTGACAATTCTTTCAAACCTATTGCATAAAAATAACCCAATTTTGAGGAATATTTTGAACTAGAACCGGTATAAGAGAATGAAGTATCAAATACTTATATCCTTAGAGCTATTATGACTCATAAAGTCCATCCCTTAGATGCCATAGTTAGAGACCTAAATAAAGGAACTCAGACACAACATTTTCTTATAAATTAGGTTGAACATCAAGATTTCTTATCACATATTGAACCTAAGAACATCACTGAAGCATTAAATGATCAATTCTGGGTAATGAAAATGTAATAATAATTGAATCAATTTGAAAGAAACAAATTATAGAATCTAGTAGAAATAACTTAATACTTATTGAACATTGACACTAAGTGGGTATTTTGAAACAAAGTTGATGAATGTGGCACTATAATTAGAAACAAATCTAAATTTATTTTAGAAGGTTATAGTCAAGAAGAAGATATTGAATATGAAGAAACCTTTTCACCAGTAGCTATACTTGAAGCTATCAAAATGTTTCTTTCCTATGCAGTGTATTTGGATTTCAAATTATATCAAATGGATGTCAAGAGTAAATTCATAAATGGTTATATAATTGAGTATGTTTTTTAAGGAAAACCCATAGATTTCAAAACACTCATTTTCCAAAACATTTTTATAAATTTAAAAAATATTTATATAGTTTAAAACAAGATCCTAGAGGTTGGTATGATAAGATCAACTCATTTTTGATTTCTAAAGGTTTTACTAAAGGAGTATTTGACCTT
Organism: Viscum album; assembly: GCA_963277665.1. NCBI lineage: Eukaryota > Viridiplantae > Streptophyta > Magnoliopsida > Santalales > Viscaceae > Viscum > Viscum album. Next base: position 33,008,421 of record OY728133.1, read on the forward strand.
ACTTTATTTATCAAGAGAATTTCAAAAGATTTTTTAGTAGTACAAATTTATGTTAATGATGTTATTTTTATATCATCCAAAAACTCCTTGTGTACTGGATTTTAAAAAATGATGCAAACTGAATTTGAAATGAGTTAGATGGGTGAGTTAAAACTCTTTATTGGTTTTCAAAATTTTAAAAATAAGGAATGAATTATTTTAAATCAAAGAAAATAAACTAAGAATATTTTAAAACATTTTGGTATGGATAATACTAAATGTAGTGATACTCTAATGATTACAAGATGAAAAATAGATCTTTATGAAAATGGGAAACGAGGTGAGGAAAAAACTTACAAAGGTATGATTGGAATTTTACTATACTTAACTGCTAGAAAACCTGATATAATGTTTAGTATGTGCATGTGTGCTCATTTTCAATCAAATCCAAAAGAATCACATTTACTTGTTTTGAAAAGAATCTTTAAATACCACAAAAATTCAACCAATATATAATTATTTTATTCGATAGGGATAACATTTGATTTAATTAGTTATTAAGATGTAAATTTTGGTGGTTGTAAGTTATATAGAAAAAGAACATTTGAAACATGTCAATTTTTGGGTAAGTATTTAGTTTCATGTTGTAGTAAAATGAAGAACTGTGTTTCATTATCCATTTATAAATCTAAGTACATAGTCTCAAGTAGTTGTGCATAGATCCTGTGGATGAAACAAAAAATACTAGACTATGGATATAAATTTCAACATGTCTCTTTAAACAATGATAATAAAAGTGCTATAAAAATTTCTAAGAATCCTGTATCACATTATAGAACAAAACATTTTGATATATGATATCACTTTTTAATAGATTATTTTCAGAAAGGAGATATCACTCTTGAATTTATTGGCACAAAGACATTTTCACAAATCCAATAAATTATGTGATAATAAACTATATCAAACATGATTTAGGTATGATTAACCATGTTTAAAATGTTTTTAGAAATATTTTATTAATATTTTCAAATTTTTATTGGTTTATTCTTATTTCCCACATGTAACTATATGAGTAAATCCATAAATTATTAATCTGACAAATCGGAATCGAATCATTATACATTTTTTAACCCAAACCAAAAACTCTTTTTATGAACCCTCTTTATAAATACTATTTTAATCCTTAGCCCCCTGTCTTGAGTTTCTTAGTTTTTTTAGTCAAGTTAAAGATATATTCTAGAGATAATACTCTCTAATCATTTAAGATATTTAATTTTAGCTTGAATAAGTCTAATAATATTTCAAAACCACACCTACTTTTTAATGAAGTCATATATAAAAGAGAAGTTGACATTTAATGGTTTATAACTAGTAATTAGTTGATATGGAGATCTATTTTGTGTCTGAATCAGAAAAAGTTGGATTTTAGATGAAAATATACCTTTATTTCTATTCTTTATAAGATAATTTTATCTGAATATGGTGTTTGAAGCTGGTGATTATGAAGATGCGATTCAAACGGTCATCAATGGTCAAGAATGTGAGTTTACTTTGAATTTTTGGGATGAATGTCTGAGAGTCCCTCATATTGAAGAATACTAGGATTACCAAAGCACATATCCAGCAAACCATCCCCATTTCAAAATGAGAAATGCAATTGAGAAATAGACTGATGAAAAAACCTTCAGAAGACTAGTTGAGAATGAGATAAATACAGATTGCAGGCTCCTATTAAATTTTATTCAGTATTTTATCCACCCAAGTAAGAGATATTTTAGTTCTATATGGTATCAAGATGTTTTATTTATATATATTATGGTGCATGGAGTTCAGATTAGTCTACCTCATTTCTTAATGAGACATTTGGAGTAGTTGAATAAACCATATTTTAGTTTGAACACACTTCCTTACCCAAAGTTCATTTTTGTGTTGTTGAAACCAATAAAATTAGTTCCTTTAGGAGTTGAAAGGACCATTTTTCTAAGTGGTGTCTGTCTGAATCAAACTACCTGTAAGAGGATGAATTGAAATCCTTGGAAAAGTATGTGGATATCTGATGAGGAGAAGTTGTATAAGAAGTCAAATTATTTTTCTCATCCCTCTAGGATGAATGATTTAATTGAACCTAGTTTAAAACCAACTGAAATCATTGTTTCTAATTATTCCTTAGATATGGATCAATCCCAAGATATGGATTTAGTTTAGGATTCCAAAAAATATTTTGAGGAAAGACTAGAAAGGACTCATGTTCATGAAGTTCCTAATGAGTTAGAATCAATGAGAGAAGAATTACCTTTTTCTTATGAGGTTCAAAGGTTTTATGAAGTTTTAGTTTGAGATGAAAAAGAGCCTAAGATACCTTATATGATTGAATCGATAAGATAAGATGCATTACTTGAGTGGGAGAGAGTTCCAAGTTCAATGTCGTTTAGACCAGACCTTACAAACTTTGAAAGTGATAAGGATTTTGATCATGTTGAATTGGATAGTCCACCTATGTTTTAAATAGGAGGAGCTCCCATTTTTGATTCCTTACCTTCTAAAGAAGAAAAACCCTATAGATAATCCTTTATTTTATTTGGGTGTAACCACTCCTTGTAATTTAAATAGAAAGAAGGATAAAGAGGATGATAAAGAAGATAAGAAATAAAATAAAGATAATAAGGATGATGATAAAGATGGTGATAAGGAAGGAAAATATGGTGGTGATAATCTAGAAGGAAATCATGATGGATTTGTTATTGTTATTATTTCAAGGAAATAAGAATCTGTGGATACAAAGCTTCATTCTACATCTGTTTCAGATAGACAATTGAGACTTAACTCTACTGAAGATCTATTAAAGCTATTGGATACCCATACTTATCCTAAAGATGTTCATGATAACCTTTTTAAAGAATAGTCTATCTATGAATCTTATTGAATAGAAGTTGTGATGGCCCAAACCTCTTCGGTCCATTCCTTTGTTGAAATTTGGTGTTTGGGGTGTTCTAAGAGGTCAAGGTGACTTATTTCAACACTTTACCAAATTTACAGTTTTGTGAATAGTGTTTTCAGAATGGTAGCTCATTCCAAAGACAGTGGTAGCTCATTCTAACGATAACTCATTCCAATGGTATCTCGTTCCAATGGTAGATCATTTCAATGGTGAGTCATGAACAATGTTTCCAACTTCCTATAGTTTCACCGCTTTGACATTATCTTTGACGTAAAATGAATTCAAATCCTCATTTTAAGGGATTTAAGGCCAATTCAAATCCCATAACTACTATCTTAATTTTCCTAAGGTTCCTAGTGCCTTTACTTGATAAAAATGCATAATCTTGACCAAGATCTGCCTTTAATGGAAAATTTAAACATATGTAAACCACTACCCCATTTAGATATCTACAAAGGCTGAACCTTGTTCTTCTATCTTTTCCCCTAGTGAGAGATTCTCAAACCTTTCATTCCTTCCCGTAGGTTTTTTACGTGGTTTTGTAACTCAGATCTTTTTTTCCCGGGAGTTCTTCCTACTATATGTGCACCCCTATTTTGGTGCAACCAGGAAGTGTCGATTCATCTTTGATATAAGGTATGTTCTACCTTTGTTTTTTTTGGGTTCCTTGATCTATTTACTCTTGTTTCTCCTTGCCTTGTGATGGCATGTGATATCCATGTTTCTAATGGAGATTTCTTGGGTGTTGGTTTTTGCGGTTGTGCCACTGCGTCCTCGAGTGGATACAGTTGCTGCAGAAGAGGTGACCGTGATCCGTTGTATTGGAATATTATTGTGCAAAGAACGTCAAAACCATTTTGAGTTAGGGGATTCATGTATTTTCTATTCTATTTACATACAGTAGTAGAGTTATCATGTTTCAACCCACTCGATCATAATGGAATTGACATAATAAATATTTGAATTAGATTAAAGAATTTTTATCGATCGTATGTTGTTGCCTCTTGTTTTTCTAGATAGTGTTATATCAATTCCTTTCTATTTAGCATGTTGTTCTTAATGGAAATAGGTAAATAACATAAAGATGGAATTAATTGTAAATTAATTGATCAAAGATAAAGAGGCATGTTAATGAATGTAGTTATTACTGTTGTAAATTAATGATAATCAAATTGATACAGTAAGAATATTTAATTTAATTGATTGATAAAATTGAATCATGTTGATTCTTGTTGTTTAAATACATGTCAAATTAATTGTTTAATTAATTTGTGATAGGTTTAGATAGCTAGTTATTTAGGTTTCCCATAGTTGGGACCTGTGATAATGAATCAGTTATTTAAATATGGAATAAAAAAATGGTTGTGTGATAAATATAATACCTTGTAGGGTTTTGAGTTACCCTCTTTCTTGTAAATTCCAATCTCCTTATTATTTGGATCCATGAGTGCTCGTTGTGTGTGAAGTATGAATGCCTTGTTTAGGGCTAAGAGCACAGTTGCTATTTTGATTGGTTCCTGCTGCTTGTGTTGTGGTGTGATCCTAGGATGTCTGAGCTTGGAAGGATGTTGTGATATGTGGGGTAGGGAGGCTCAGTGGTTGTGGTGGTATTAGTTGGTTCTTGGAGTGGTGAGATTAATCGGTTCATGCATGTGGGTGTCGGGGAGGACACTGGGGATGATTGAACGGGTTTAAGTTTGGTTTACCCGTAATTGTGGAAGTTTAATGCTTGTTAATCTTCTGTTCATTTATCTGCTTTACTTTCCCCACTACTTTAGGAATATGGTATTTATTACCCTCCTTTCATAAGAGGTAAATATGTGTGGGGTATACCACATGCTTTCTGTATTTAGATTCTTGAGGATGGATGGGTTTACACTCCTACTATATGCGGCAAAGACTCAACGAGTAGTTCATCTACTCACTGTATTGAGCCCCTTGTGTTTGGAAGCTTAGAGTGTTTTCTTATAATACTCAAAATTATAGAAAAGTGATAATTATATTATTAAATGATTAAATAAATGATGTTGAACTGATTGGGTTAGTGCTTTCTGGGATGCAATGTTGAGGTTGTACTTTTGAGGAACTGTGGACTTGGTTTGGTTATGCCTAGAGGGCATGGAACCTTGTTGTGATGCTAATGAAATGTTATATAGAAATGATAATGGATAATTAATGTTTAAAGAATTAATTAATGTAAAGTGTAACTAATAAAAAGGGATAATATGATTTAATAATTCTATTTAAATGGTTGTGTGCTTATAGGATATATAGTTTTAGTAGTGGAAGCTTAGAGTCTGAGAGACGTTAGCTATAGTTGAGTCTAAGACTAGGTTTTTCCCATAGTGTGGTTTTGAGATATATTATATCATGTACTTCTTATGTTTCTATACGTTACACCACCCTATCAGTTAGTGCAACTAACACCCCGGAGATTCTAAGCCCTGGGGGGGGGGGGGGGGGTTCCCCAACATCCTAGTGGGAGGATGGATGTCTGACTTCCCCCTTTGGCCCCACTCTCTTCTCTTAGTAGTTACTTGTGATGGTATGCATGATGGTTAGATTTTACCATATATGTGTGTAGAGAGCTATAATTTCTTGTGTTTATTTCACACACATATATTTTGGATATAGTTTCTTATGTGCTACTATAGGTATAACATGTATAGGATGTGATGTCTTGAGGATCCTTGGCGTATGGACTATAATGGCTTGATGTATAATAACTAATGTATGATACACATTATGTGGGTTGTAGTGGCTCCAAAAAACTACATGGTTACTTTTGGTTATGTGTATGGTGTGGTGCTTCACCCAAGTGTTTGTAGGAAATCCTTTATGTTGCATGAGGTGCATGTTGTGGTGCTCACCCAGGTGTCTTCGGGCTAGCATTTTTGGATAGATATGCTTAGGACGTGCGGCATTGGGGCTAAGCAGCAAACTAGTGGGGAAGTGGTTGTGGGGTACCCTTGAGATTATTTAATATATTATATACTCTTGTATGCGATACTTCGTGAGAGTATCCATGGTGAGGATAGGAATTTAGTATACATATTTAGGCGATGAGTTAGTTTCACTCGTTGTTCATTGTGCTTTAGCATGCTTCCCTTACATTTTCATAAGAGGCTCTAGGGAGGATCCTACTGAGTATACTATTATACTCACCCTACATTATATAAATTGTTTTTAGTTTAATTGGAACAGGTTGGAGATTAGGCTATTTACTACTAGCTTGGGGTTTATAGGAGCTGTTCAGGCTTCGTAGCTGTAGCTGTTTTACTTTCTTTTGGTACTTGTAATTTTCCCTTTTATTTGTAGTAGTTTTTTCATAATATTACATATGTGTACTTGGGTTTCTTCTTATATTGAATTCTGAGCTAGATTTGGTTTATGTCTATCTCATCTCTCTATTTTGCATGTATTATCTTAGAGGATAATGCTTCCCATCCACATGTTTACTATACCAGCAGTGCTAGTTACCAACCTGGGGCCTACTAGAGGCAGGAATCGAGGGTCATTATCTATCTTCTCACATTTTCTGCCCAAGAGAGGAACACTTTGTTGGGATTGGGTCATTAAAGAGTGGTACCAAAGACTCTGGTTAAGGGATAAGATAGATTTTGGAGTTAGACATAGGTTAGGTTGCATGGGTTGGTTAGGAAATGATGTCAGCTAAGTTTATAAAGTACTATAAACACTGGACATCGGCTGAGACATAGGTATTTATAGACCCCTGTGATCTGATGTACAAACCTTTAAGTTTACAATGGATACTAAGCAAGGCGATACTTGTTACAGGGTAGAGACTTAGGAAAGGATCATACATCATTATTCTTTACGTCTGGGTTTGATTGGGTATACCTTGGGATAGGTTAACCTAAAATTATTAAAAATAAAAAAATAATTAATGTTGAAGTCTTATATATCCCAAGTTTATAATCTCTAACCATTTTTCCTTTTGCAGGTATGGCTCTAGGTTGAAATCATCATCAGGCTCACATAGAATATGTTCAGCAGGTTGCACCAGCAATATCATCATAGAGTAAAGGTCGATGACAAAGACAATTAGAGGAGGTCACTCTAAGAGTTTCAGTGCCATATTCTGTAGAAGTATGAGGGCTCCATTTCAAATGCATTCATAGAAAATTGGTTGGAAGAGTTTGAGATATCCTTTAGTTCAATCCGTGCTCGAAAGGAGCATTGGGTATCATTGGTTGTGACCATGCTGCAGGGGGCAATGTGGTAGTGGCAGTTCTTGTTCCTTAGGGATAACGAGGAGTTATAAATCTCATGGGAGAAGTTCCAAGAGAAGTTTAGCGTAGAGTTTCTTTCTTAAATTGTGAAGGATTCCAGTCACCAAAAGATTCTTACCCTTCAGTAGGGAAACTATAGCATGTGGGAGTTTCAATATCTGTTTTAGGAAACTTCTGCGATATGATTCGAATTTGTTTCCAGATGGGGAGGCTTGGGTGAGGCATTTTGAGGAGGCTTTGCATCCAGAGATCCAGTGCTAGGTCACCCCATTTATGATGATGACATATCTTGAGGTACTAGTGAGATCAGAGGTCATTGAGAGGATGTTATTCAGAATTGGATCATCATGAGAGGGGATTCATTAGGATTCCTCATGAAATAGAGTTGTGTTTCGGGGTTCCTATTTTTCAGGGAAGAAGAGTTTCCGTTTGGTTGGGGGTAGGTCCTAGACCTCAATGTCTCATTTCTCTGGGGGTGGAGGCTCTCAAACATATGCCAAGGGATCATGTGCTTATTTTTCTTATAGAGGCTGAGGTCATTAGAAGCGAGAGTGCCTGACCTTTTAGAGCAGTCATTATGTACCAACTGTTCCACTTCAGGTTCCTCCATTGATACAGTTACAACCGAGGCAACAACAGTAGATTACACCAACTTTGGATCAGTAGAGACTAGATAGGGTAGGCAGAGGATATCCCCAGGATGCTCCTTTTCCTCAGAGAGCAGAGCACGACCATGGTGGAGGTCTTCATCAAGGTCATAGAGGTTGTGGAGAAGGTCATGAACAACTTCATGATTTAGCGTTGCCATCTCCAGGAAAGCTAGACGTCATTCGAGGTACCATTTTATTGTTTTCTACTTGGGTTTATGTCCTATTTGATTTAGGAGAGATACACTTCTTCATATCACCTACCCTTATCCATGCCATGGGACTTGAGGTAGAGAGGCTTCCAGTTCCCTTAGCATTAAATATGCCTATTGGAGGTTGAGCTGACTTGTTTGAAGTATATAGAGATTGTGAGCTAGTTCTGGGAAAACACTACTCTTGGGGAGATTTCCTATGTTTACGGATACAACCATATGATTTTATACTATAAATGGATTGGTTGTATTCAGTGCAACCTATTGTGGATTGCTTCTAGATATAAATAGTGTTCTTCGATGCTGATGGAGAGCCAGTAATGTTTGTTGGTGAGAAAGACCCTTGGATGGGCCAGAGGTGTGTTCTGTCTTTGTCATCCTTGATGGATGAGTTGATTTTGAGTTTATCATAGGTTCATCAGTTGGTGTTTCCCAGGGTCATGGAAGAGAACCCTGATGTCTTTATAGAAGAGGTTGTAGTGTTACCCCCTCTACGAGATATTGAGTTTGGGATCAAGCTACAGCCAGACGTGTCTCTTATCTCAACGTATCCATATATTATGGAACCTTATGAGTTGTGAGATCTTTTTATACAGCTCGATGGTCTATTGTAGTGCGGTTTTGTTTGGCCGAGTGTGTCACCGTGGGGTGTACCGGTTTTGTTCATGAAGAAGGATGATGACAATTTTCAGTTGTGTGTTGATTATCATCATTTGAATAAAGTGATGGTGAAGAACCACTATACTCTTCCATGGATTGATGATTTGTCTGATCAACTAAAGTTTTAAATTTGGTTCTTGAAGATCTACTTGTGGTCAGGATATCATTAGATGCGTGTGAAGGATGAGGATATCCCGAAGACTTCTTTTCATTGTCATCATGGGAATTATGAGTTCATTATGATTCCATTCGGTGTGACAAATTATCTAGCTATGTTCATGGGGTTGATGAATACTATGTTCTATGATTTCCTAGATAAGTTCATGGTGGTTTTCATCGATGACATCCTTATTTACTCTATGTCTGAGGAGGATCATGTAGAGCATCTGCATGCCATTTAGGGAGTTCTTTGCCATGAGAAGCTTTTTGGAAAGTTATTGAAGTGTGAGTTTTTGTCCTAAGAAGTCCATTTCTTAGGACATGTTATATCCTAGAAGGGAGTGGTTGTGGATCCGTCGAAGGTATAAGCAGTTGTGTATTGGGAATCCCACAAGATAGTGGTAGAGGTGTGAAGTTTTCTTGGTCTTGAAGGCTATTACAAGAGGTTCATAGCTGAATTCTCTCAGGTTCCAACTCCTCTGACTATGTTGACCAGGAAGGACCAGACATTCTTATGGATTGATCAATGTTAGGTGGATTTTGAGTATCTAAAGGAGAATTTGGTCAGTGCTTTGATTCTTTGTATACTATTAGAAGGAGTTTAGTTTGAGGTTTTTTGTAACAATTCACATCTTGGGTTGGGCTATGTTTTGATACAGTAGAGATCGGTCATTTCTTATGGATCTCGACAATTGCATCCCCATGAATATAATTATGCCTCCCATAATCTTGAGTTGTTGTTAGTGGTGTTTTCCCTAAATTTGTGGAGACATTACCTCATTGGCGAGCATTTTGTGGTCTTCACCGATCATAAGAGCAAGAGGTATATTTTCTCCCAGTGTGAATAGAACCTACACCAGCATAAGTGGATAGAGTTCTTATAGGATTACAAATTCAAAATTTTATATACACCTGGAAAGGGGAATGTTGTAACTGATGCACTAAGCAAGAAGTCACATAGTGATGCAGTGTATGAATCCGGTGATTCCTAGAGAGTGATGAAAGAACTTTTAACATTACATCTGGGTATTGGAGAATTTTGGGGCATATGTTGTATTTTCTAGATGATGGTGTAGTAATATCAAATGCAATAGGTAGAAGAGTCCCAGTTGGGGGATCTTGAGGTAGAGGTTTGGAGAGACCGAGTTGTTTGTGGTGAGGCCCCTCAAGGTTGGTACGAGGATAAACAACATTGAGTGTTGTTCTAGGGAAGTATTTTCATTCCTTTGGTGATGCATGAGATGGTTCTTAGAGAGTTCCATAGTTCAACCTTAGCAGTACATACTGGCATAACAAAAATGTACCAAGCTTTGAGAAGTCAGTTTTGGTGGCCTGAGTTGGAGTGTATAGTTTTAGAGTTTGTGTCTCGATGCTTGGTTTTCCAGAAGGTGAAGGCTGAGCACCATGTTCCTAGTGGTTTACTCTATCCACTAGATGTTCCTTAGTGGAAGTGGGAGCACATATCGATGGATTTTTTTACCATTTTACCTCAAGATCATAGAGGCTATGATGCTATATGGGTAGTAGTGGATCATTTGACAAAATCATCCGACTTTATAGTGATTAAGGAGTCAAGCTTAATGGAGGTTTTATCAAGGAAATATATCAAGGATGATCATTTCCCAAGGATGATCATTTCTGATTGAAATCCCTATTTTACCTTTAGGGTGTGGAGAGGTCTTCAACATGATTTTGGATCTTAGCTATGCCATAACACTACTTTTCATCTGCATGCAGATGATCAGACAGAGCATACCATCCAGACTCTTAAAGACACATTTTTCTCTTATGTATTGGATTTTGGAGGTTTGTGGATGAGGCACCTACCCTTGGTAGAGTTAACTTACAACAATAGTTTTTTACTCTACCATCAGTATGGATACATTTTAATCCTTGTATGGTTTACCTTTCCATTATCTATTGTTCTAGTCTGGGGTCGGAGAGTCAGTAAGTCTTTGGCCGGAACTAGTACATAACATGACAGAGATGGTTTAGATGATTCATGAGTGGATAAAGGCATCACAAGATCATTAGGAATCATATGTTGATCATAGGAGGATACCTATGGAGTTTGATATTGGGGATCACAAGTTTCTAAAGGTGACTCCCCACTATGGGCAGTGAAGGTTTGGTCATGGGAGTAAGCTTTATCCCCAGTTTGTTAGGCCTTTTGAGCTGTTGGATAATGTCAGAGTCAGGGCATATCGGGCATCACTTCCCCCATAGATGATTCAGATACTTGATGTTTTTCATATGTCGTAGCTCCACTGTTATCTTCATAACGACTCTCACATCATCGATTGGGGTGAGATCGATGTTGATGATGATGCGACCTTCGAGGAGTGGCCTGTAGAGATCCAAGAATACAAGGAGAATGTGTTGTGCAAGCATGTTATCCCCTTGGTTCATGTCTTGTGGAGGCATGGTGGTGTAGAGGAGAGTACCTGGGAATGTTATTTGTATATACACGCTCAGTACCCCGAGTTGTTTGATGTTTATCTTTTTCTTGTAACACTATTTGTTTGGTAGCTGTAAACCTTTTATTCTTTTAGATGAATTTATCTTGTTTCTTATTTTGGTTTGATCTCTTTTGAGAGGTATCTCACTTGGGAGAGTGTATAGAATCTGGTTGTGGTTTTTGTGTGGGTTTTCATTGTTCCTTTGAGGAAGCAGTTGAGCTCCTTTGGTGGAGAGAGCCTTGAGAGGTATCTTGAAGGATGGTTGTTCAGACCCCTTTTTTTGTTTCCCCTTTGGGTTGGTTTTGGATTCTCAAGGATGATAATGTTTTGAGAGGTATCTGATGTAATTTCCTAGACCTCTCCAGTCCATTACTTTGTTTAAATCTGGTGTTTGGGATGTTCTGGGAGGTCAAAGTGTCTTATTTCAACACTTTTCCAAATTTACAGTTTTGTGAATAGTGTTTCTAGAATGGTAGCTCGTTCCAATGAAAATGGAAGATCATTCCAAAGAAAATAGTAGACCATTCTAAGTACAATAGTAGATCATTCCAATTATAGCTCATTCTAATGGTAACTCATTCTAATGGTAGCTCATTCCAATGGTGACTCTTGAACAGTATTTCCAGCTTCCTACAATTTCACCTCTTTGACATTATCTTTGATGTGAAATGCAATTAAACTCTTGTATTATGGGATTTAAGGCTGATTCAAATCCCATAACTCCTATCTTAATTTTCCTAAGGGTCCCAGTGCCTTTACTCAGTCAAAACGCATAATCTTGACCAAGATTCTCCTTTAATGGAAAATATAAACATACCTAAACCACTAATCTATTTAGATATATTCAAAGGCCAACCCTTGTTATTTTGTCTTGTCCCCTAGTGTGATATGATCGAACCTTTCCTTCCTTCCCATAGGAGTCATGTGTGGTGATGTAACTCAGATTGTGTTTTCCCTGGAGTTCTTCCTGATGCATGCATACCCCCTATTTTGGTGCAACCAAGAAGTGAAAATCTGTCTTTTATATAAGGCATGTTTTACCTTTGTTATTTTGTTTTCCTTGATCTATTTCCTCCTATTTCTCATTTACTTGTGATGGAATGTGATCTCTATGTTTCTAATGAAGCTTTCATGGGTGTTGTTTATTGCAGTTGTGCCGCTATGTCCTCGGGTGGATGCATTTGTTGCGAGAGAGGTGATCATGATCCGTTGTGTTGTCCTGTTCTTGTACAAAGAATGTTAGAAACCTTTTGAGGTAGGGGATTCATGGATTCTCTATTCTATTTATGCTTAGTAGTAGAGTTATCATGTTTTATCCCACTGGATCATAATGGAATTGATATAATAAATATTTGAACCGAATTAAAGAATTGGTATCGATCATATATTATTGCCTCTTGTCTTTCTAGATAGTGTGATATCCATGCCTTTCTATTTAGCATGTTGTTCTTAATGGAAATTGGTAAAGAACGTAAATCCAGAATTAATTGGAAATTAACTAGTAAAGGTAAAGAGGCATGTTAACGAATCTGATTGTTGCTATTGTAAATTAATGATAATCAAATTGATGCAGTAAGCATGTTTAATTTAATTTATTGATAAAACCAAATAAAATTGATGTTTTTTATTTAAATTCATGTCAAATTAATTGTTTAATTAATTTGTGATTGCTTGATATAGCTAGTTGTTTAGGTTGCCCATAGTTGGGACCCATGATAATGAATCAGTTAATTCAAGATGGAATAACGAACTAGTTGTGTGATAAATATAATGCATTATAGGGTTCTAAGTTACCCTCTTTCTTGTAAAGGCCATGCACCGTATGCTTTGGAGCTAGGAGTGATTGTTGTGTGTGAAGGATGAATGCCTTGTTTAGGGCCAAGATCCAAGTTGCTATGTTGATTGGTTCTTACTTCTTGTGTTGTGGTGTGATCCTAGGATGGATGAGCCTAGAAGGCTATTGTGATATGTGGGGAAGGGAGGCCCAATGGTTATGGTGGCAGCGGTTGGTTCCTGGTGTGGAGATATGCATCGGTTCATGCATGTGGGTATCAGGGAGGACACCGGGGATGATGGAATGGGTTGAAGTTGGACTTACCTGTAGTTTTGGAAGTTTAATTCTTGTTAAAATGTTGTTCATTTATCTACTTTACTTTCCCCAATACTTGAGGTAGATGGTCTTTCTTACCCTCATTTCAAAATAATAAAAGATGCGCGAGGTATTCCATGTGATTTCCATGTTTATCTTATCTAAGATGGATGAGTCTATGCTCCTACTATAGGCAAAAAAGACTCGATGGGTTGTTTATCTACTCACCGTGTTGATCCCCTTGTGTTTGGTAGCTTAGAGTGTTTTATTAGAATACCTAAAATTATGTAAAAGTGATAATGTTGTTATTAAATTATTAAATAAATAATTTTGAACCCATGGTGTTAGAGCTTGCTAGGATTCAATGCTAAGGTTATACTTCTGAGGGACTGTGGACTTAGTTTGGTTATGCCTGGAGGGCATGGAACCATGTTGTGATGCTAATGAAATGTAATGTGTAAATGTTAATTATTAATTAATGGTTAAATAATTAATTAATATAGAGTGTAACTAATAAAAAGGGATAAGATTATTTAATAATTCTCTTTAAATGGTTGTGTAATTATAGGATATCTAGTCTTAGTAGTGGGATATGGGAGTCCGAGAGAGGTTCGTTGTAGTTGAGTATAAGATTAGGTTTTTCCATAGTGTGGTTATGAGCTATATTATATCATGTACTTATTGTGTTTCTATACGTTACCTCACCCTGTCGGTTAGGGTGACTGACACCCTGGGGATTTTGAGACTTGGGGGGGGGGGTGTTTTCCCCAAAATCCCAGTGGGAGGATGGATGGATGAATTCCATCTTTCCCCCTCTCTCTTCTCTTGGTAGTTACTTGTGCTGGTATGAACAAAAATCAGTTTTCACCACATACGTGTGTAGAGGGATATAACAGATTGTGGTTATTTCACACACATATATTCTGGATATAGTTTCCTATGTACTATTATAGGTATAATGTGTATAGGCTATGATGGATTGAGGATCCTTACTCCACGTATGGGCTATAATGGCTTGAGGGATAATACCCGATGTATGATACAATTTATGCGGGCTGTGGTGGATCCTAGAAACTACCTGGTTAATTTTGGTTGTGTGGATGGTGTGGTGCGTCACCTAGGTATCTGCGGGAAAGCCTTTGTGTTGCATGAGGTTCATGTTGTGGTGCTCGACCAGATGTCTTCAGGTCCTCCTTTTTTGAGAGAGATGCTTAGGAAATGTGATGTTGGGGAAAAGAAGAAAACCAGCGGGGAAGTGGTAGCAGGGTACCATTGAGATTCTTTATTATATTATATAATATTGTATGTGATACTTGGTGAGAGTAGCCGTGGTGAGATTGGTAATTTAGTATACCCATTTAGGTGAGGAGTTAGTTTCACTTATTGTTCACTGTGCTTTAGCATGCTTCCTTTACTTTTGCACGAGAGGCTTCAGGGAGGATCCTACTGAGTATACTCTTATACTCACCCTACATTATATAAACTATTTTTCTGGTAACTTGGATTAGGTTGGATATCAAGTTGGTTACTACTATCTTGGGGCTATTTGGGATTCGTTGTTGCTACTATTTTACTTTCTTTTGGTACTTACAGTTTTCCCTTTCAGTTGTAGTAATTTTTGCATGACATTACATATGTGTACTTGGGTTTCTTTTTATATTGTAGTATAATAAGGAGTTGGTAGGTGTCTATCTTATCACTCTCTTTTGCATGTGTTCTCTTAGAGGTTAATTCTTCCCATATGCGTGTTTACTATACCCTCGGTGTTAGTCACAAACCCGGGGCCTACTAGAGGCGGGACTAAAAGGTTATTATCTCTCTTATCACATTACTAGCCTAGGAGGGGTACACTTTGTGGGGAGGGGGTCATAACATAAGTTGTTTCCATGGATGATTTTGGTGAAGAATCCAAGGCCTCTTTGAAGTAAATTGAGAGACCTCTTGGGTTATTCGAACCTAAAAAAGAATAATTGAGACATATTCTTGAGCATAGTGATCACTATTCTAATTCTATTGATTATTTATAATAAAAAATATTTTTATTGAATATTTTATTGATTATAAATGGCATAATTTCATCAAATTGTGTTAAATATGTATATTTATGGAATATTTTGGATTAAATCATTCATTTGTAAATTTGATGAAAATTATAGTTTTAACCCTTTAAAGTGTATTGTTGTAATTTAGTCATAAATATTTATATATATATTATTTGAACATAAAATTTTCAACCTAAATTTTCAAATAATTTTATATAACTTTCATTTAGATCATCAAAGCAAGATTGTGCATTTTATTATAGAAAATGGGCTATGAAGTCAAAGATGGACTGGACTCTCCAGACTGGACACTACTTCACAATTTGGGCCATATATTCTACATGAGGTCTTTGATTGGGATAAAATTTGGATAGTAGAAAGAGGACCCAATTACAAAATAATCACCCATATGTATGGATATCTAGTTCATATGTTTTTGAGGTCAACATGGTAGTGAAAATTAGATTAAAATATTTGGATGAATCTCCCCCTTCAAACTTGTAACCTCTTGTAACCATATCCTCCACTCCCCTATATAAATATGTATTTTTATCCTTTTGAGGGGTTGGGACATGCATTAGGAAATTTTGGGAAGTGGATAAGTGTTTCCACTCTAATTATCCAGGAATTTAAATAGGGGTGGATCTTTAAGTAAGGATCCATTCATTGAAGAATTCTTTTTCTTATCCACATTATAATGTTTGTGTTTTCATAATAAACATCTTATTTTCTCTTATGTTTATTATATTTTCTTCAATTTTATTCTTCTCTACTCATCATCTTCATTCTTGAAATCAAGAGTATAAATGTGATTGGTTTATACAATTTCTAAAACTTTTCACATGCAAAATTTTTCTACGATGACTACACCGCCCATGAAAGAGTAGTTTTTGTTAGTAATTGATCTAATTATCACCCTCTTCACTTATTTTTTTTGAATAAATGATATAATATAATTAAAATAATATTATCCATGAATCGATTTTTTTAACTTAAAAGAAACTAATAAATCAATTAAATAATTAACACAAAACTCGCGAGGTCGAGTAATGTGTGAGTTGTGAGAGTGTGATCTTAATCGGTAAAACAAAACAACACAAGAACAATTTATAGAGTTAAAATACAGTAAAAAAACTCAATTCAAACTCATTTATATAATTTATATGTTCCATAATTTACCACTGACCTTAATCTAGCCTTAAAATGACAATCAAATTAGGGTGCTGCGATTGCATGTTCCCAAGATAGCCTAGGGTTTGATTAATTTCTTCTCTATGGTTAAGTTATTTCCAATAGGTTTGAGGGTTAAAAAATTAAGAGATAATAATTAAGTGGAGTTTAATTTAAATGATAATTATTAATAATTAAGTGAATAGTTAGAGTTAGATTGATTACTCTTTTTAAAAATATTTTCTAAAAAAACATCATCTCGTTGCATTTTCCCAATCTCAATTTAAAAAAAATCTTATTATAGCACATTTATTCTTGATTTATAAACATAAAACAAACCCCATCATTATAATTTGTGTATTATTTTTATCTTTATTTTCATAATACTTTTAATAAGTTTTTTCAATTACCACCTTTTTGAGTGATGATCTTGTTTAACCACTCTGTAATACCTAAGTACCCGAAAACCACAGATCATTTGAGATCAACCACGACAACACCTTTAAAATTAGGGCCATTGATGGGTATGAAATCATTTTATTCAACTAATTAGTGCTATTTTATTTTTTAATTTCTATTTTATTATATTCTTCTCTTCATTATTACGTCTTTCCCCTTTCTCAATTTTTATATTTTCTTTTTTTACCATCAATTCAAAATTATTTTCTTTTTATTATGGATCATTTTTCTCCATTTAATTTTTATTTTTCATTGATTTATGGCACAAAATAATCCCAAAGATCTTTTAGATCTTGAACCTGAGATTGAACGCAG
Source organism: Viscum album (assembly GCA_963277665.1). NCBI lineage: Eukaryota > Viridiplantae > Streptophyta > Magnoliopsida > Santalales > Viscaceae > Viscum > Viscum album. Next base: position 33,025,806 of record OY728133.1, read on the forward strand.
CCTTAGGGATTGAATTAGACTATCTCAGTCTATGGGAAGTTTCAAAATTCACCTAGTTAGAGAATTCCTCCATTCTGGTAACATTGAAATTGGAATCACTTCTAAATAAAATTTAAAACTAAAACCAATGGATGAAAATAATAACAATAAACTTAATAGAACCATTTAAGAATTGGCTACGCTAGACATTAACTCTCAACCAAATTGTATTGCATACTCAAACCTTGAATCAAACTATTAACTAAAATATGGGTTAATTAACCATCAAAAATTTCATAGATTATCTAGTGAGGATCCAAACAAACACCTTAAAAAATTTAATGTGGTTTTATCAATCATAAAACCAAGAAATTTTTCTGAAGATCAAATCAAAATAAGAGAATTACCATTCTCACTTGATGGAACTGAAAAATATTGGATGTATTATTTACAACCTGAAGTCATAATATGTTGGAATGATTTGAAATGTCTTTTCATGAAGATATTTTTTCCAGCATCAAGGACCACTACGATTCAAAAAGAGATATCATGGATTAAACAACCCCAATGAGAGTTAATGTATAAGTATTAGGAGTGATTCAAGATGTTGTGTGCAAGCTTCCCATATCACCAAATTAGTGATAAACTCCTAATTCAATACTTTTATGAACCTATGGATATGATCATGGTGGATTCCATGACTCTAGGGGCATTATTCGAAAAAAACACCAGTAGCTGCACATGAATTTATTGACAAGATGGCACAAAACCCCCCAACAATTTGGCGATTGAGGTATAATACATGTTAAAAGAGTACATTAGGTAAGTCCATATTCTCTTGAAAATCATTTAATTGATACCAAGTTTGATGAATTGACCACTATGGTGAGATATATTAATTTATCTCAAAAGAAATCCCAACCCACCCAAACAACCAACCAATCGACTGTTTCCCCCAATTACAAGAGATATAGGATTGTGCAGTCATATTCCTTGGGAGACCATATCAACAACAACAACAACCAGATCCCCAGAAGAATTATTATTCCTTTTCACCAATATAAAACCAAGGGTGGAAATATATAATAGATATGAGGTATGGAACTAGATAATAAAAAGGCCCCATTTTTAAAAAACTTCCAGCAACCTTCACCTTACCAATATGGTTTTAAACAACCCCAAAGGAGTTTTGAATCCCAAGAATAAAAAATTCAATAACAATAAGGGAATTATAAACCAAAGGTAGATTATAATACTGATGAATTTTTGAAATAAATTTTTCTTAATCAACAAAATTAGATAAAGAGTCAAGGTTCAGAGTTGAGGGAGTTGGAGACACAAATGATCCAGATTTCCACCACCATCCATGAACTAGTAAGTAAGAAATCCAAAAATATTCCTTCCCAACCTAATCTAAATCCTAAGAGGAATTTTAGTTCCATCAAATTGAGATGTGGGAAGTAAAATACTAATAAATCTTCATCGATCATGCCACCAGGATTTACCTAAACCCTAGAGAATCACCATTTAAGACTAACTAATGAGAATCCCAAGGAGAAAGACACAGGTAAGAAAAATATTAATGATGTTCCTCCTAAATACCTTCCATTTCCAAATAGAGTTATACAAACCAAGAATATAGATAAATATTCAATGAAAAAATAGGGTTTGGATACATTCAAGCGTATTGAGATCAACATCCCTCTACTTGAAGCAATCGAGAAAAATACAAGGTATGCCATGTTTTTGAAAGAGATACGTATAAATAAAAGAGGGATAAAAGAAAATGAGAACATCAAACTTAGGAGGAATGTATCTTCACTCATTAAACCAACCTTGGTGATTCATAAAAAGTGAAAGGACCCCAAGAAATTCACCATTCCATTCACTAAAGGGGATTTGTATTTTTCTGATGCTTTATGTGATTTGGGTGCCTCCATTAATGTCATGCCTCTATTTTATATTAATTACAAGTTGGTGAGATGAATACGATAAGTGTGGTGGTGCAACTAGAGAATAAGGTTATAAAATACCCGATGGGAGTCATCAAGGATGTCTTTGTTTGGGTAAGGGACATGATATATCATGTGGATTTCTACATGCTGAATATAGAGGATGACTAAGTAAGTTATCATGCTACCATTATTCTGGAAATAATCTTCCTCAAAACTAGAAATACAATAATTAATTTCCATAAGGAAACACCTTATATAGAGTTTGGACATGAGATCATATGATTTAATATTTTAGACTCCATGAAGTACACCTCTAAGGACCATTCTGTTTTCTTTATCTCCCATTATGACCCATCTTGTAATGAATCTACAAATTTTGATTTTAAATATTTTAAAAATGGGGATCATTCCATTATTAGAGAGATATTTAGGATTGGTTCTAGTTTTATGTCTCAAAATATTATCACACCTATTCTTCATGATCAAACCACACTCATTTCTATTTTTGATATGTATTCTTATTCTGATTTTGGGTATATAACTTTTGATTATGACATGAATGTTGATTTTGCTGATGGATTTGATTCATTATTAACTGATGTTGATGATGTATATTCAGACCCCAAAATTCATTATGCATATATATCAGTTACTGCATCATTTCCATCAAAAAATAACCCACCCAAACTGGAACTCAAACCATTTCCATCAAACTTAAAATATTTATACCTATTGAGTAATGAAAAATTGTCTATGATAATTGATAATAACATCATAACTGAATAAAAAACACAACTTTTAAATATTTTAAGGGGAAATATTAGAGAAATTAGGTGTAACTTAGAAGACATACTAGGTATTAGCCTCTTTATTTTCATGCATATAATTATTTTAGAGGATGAGGACAAACCAGTTAGGCAACCACAATGGAGACTTAACCCCATACTATTAGAAGTTGTGAAAAAAAGGTGGAAAATTTGTTTGAGGTAGGTATCATTTACCCCATTTATGACTCTCAGTGGTTCAACCCTATCCAGGTTGTACCTATGAAAACAAGGTTAACTATTATAAAGAATGAAAATGATGAGTTAATTCCCATGAGAGTACAAAACAGTTGGTGAGTGTGCATAGATTATAGAAAAATAAATCAATATACTCACAAGGACCATTTTAACCTTCCATTAATTGAAAAAATGCTTAAGATAATTTGAGGTAGGATACACTATTACTTCTTGGATGGTTTCTATAGCTATTTTCAGGTTCTCATTATATAATATGACTAGAAAAAGATGATATTTACCTTCCTGTTCAGTACATTTTCTTACCAAAGGATGCCATTTAGACTTTGTAAAACCCCTAGTACCTTCTATAGATGCATGGTGAGTATCTTTTCTGATTTACTTGATACTTTTATGGAGGTATTTATGGATTATTTTACCATTTTTGGTTCCTCATTTGATGAGTGTCTATTGAGTTTGGGTAAAGTGTTGCATTGCTGCATTGAGAAAATTTTGGTTTTGAACTTTGAAAAATGTCATTTTATAGTAGAGAATGGAATTTTTCTAGTTCATGCAGTTTCAAAACATATAATTGAGTTTTATAGATGTAAGGTAGATATTATTTCATCCTTTTCATATCCCACATGTGTGTGTGATGTTCGATCATTCCTTAGACATGCTGGTTTTTATCGACGCTTCATCAAGTATTTTAGTAAGATAACTCTAACCTAATATGGATTTCTTTAAAAAGATGTTGACTTATTTTTTGAAGATTCATGAAAGGTGTCATTTGATGAGCTAAAGAAGCTTCTGAACACTCCACTAATCATACAAACCCCACTATGGGAGTTTCCATTCAAGATTATGGGTGATGATTCTAACTTCGTAGTTGGAGTAGTTTTATCAAAGAGGGTGGAAGGGTGGTCTCATGTGATTTCTTATGCATCGATGAATTTGGATTCAACCCAATAAAATTACACCACAACAGAAAATGAGTTTCTTACTGTTACATTTTATTTAGAAAAATTTATATCTTATTTATTGGGATCTAAAGTGGTTGTTTTCTCTGATCATGAAACATTGAGGTACCTCCTAAAGAAGCTAGATTCAAATCCATGAATTATTTATTGGATGCTCTTTTTTCAAGAGTTTGAAATAAAGATAAGGTATAATAAGGGGTCAGATAACTTGGTAGCTAATCACATGAGTAGGATCACTCACATGTTGAAGCATGATACCCCAAACTAGGTACCACTTCAGGAAAATTTCCATGATGAGAATCTCTATTTCATTTCAAGTATGCATCATTGGTAAGCATATTTAGTGAATTACTTGTATACTTATGAAATTCATATAAATTTAAAGAAGCATCAATTCCCAAAATTAAATATTGAGTCTAGGTTTTATGTGTGGGATGATCCTTACCATGGGAACATGTGTAGTGATTAATTTATGAGGGATTATCCTTACTATGGGAACATGGGTGGAGGCCAAGGTCACCAAGACTGGTGATTCTCATATTATAGTGGATTTTGTCAAGGCTCAAATTTTATGTAGGTCTGGAGTACCAAAGGCCATTATCAACGACCAGGGGAAACACTTTTTTTAATCAAAATTTTGATTCCCTTAATCATAAGAATGGGGCGATTCATAAAACTTATACTCCATACCACCACAAAAAAATGGCTAGGACAAGGTTTCAAATTGGAATTTGAAAAACATTTATGAGAAATTCGTGTAGATGAATAGGAAGTATTGGAGAAAGTTCTTGGATGAAGTACTTTGGGATTATAGGATTGCATACAAGACTCTAATAAGTATGCCCCCTTCTAGATAATTTTTGGGAAATCATTTCATCTTCCTGTGGAGTTCGAGCATTGGGCATATTGGACTATAAAGAAATGCAACATGGATTTCACCCAAGTTGGAGATCAAAGGAAACTACAAATTCAAGAGTTTGAGGAGATTTTATTATTATCATATGAGATATAAAAAGAAATATTAAAAGTGAATCATGATAAAAAGATCCAAAAAATAGAGTTTCATATAGGATATAAATTCCTTATCTACAGTTCACAACTAAAGCTGATTTCTATTAAGTTTCATTCCAAATGGTTAGGTCCTTATGTTGTATCAATTTTTTCTTTATAGTGTAATTAAGATCACTCAAGAGGCTATAGGAAGGATATTTATAGTAAATGGACAGTGGTTTAAGTAGTACATTGAGGTATTCCCCACACAATTTCATCACACTTCATGAGCCAGTCATCACTTGAAATTATCAAGATTTCCCAAACCCTTTCACTTTTATATTATTTTTACTATTTATTTTTCTATATTTCATGTCCATTTATCATCTCATAGGTTCACATTGAGGAAAATGAAATATTTTAAGTGTAGGGGAGGGGAAAATATTTTTGGGTAGCTATTTAGGATTTTCATTTGTGTTTTTTTATATTTAAAAAAAAAATAAAAAAAAATAAAAAAATAAGAAAATAAAAAAACACATTATATAACATGATAATTTAAATGTGGACCATATGGAAAATGAATGTTTTCAAAATTCATTATTATCATGATAAGAATGTGAAAGATTTCATAATCAAGGGTTGATTTTTATAAAAATATGACTCATTGATGATATCATTGGTTATGTCATTATAAAAACTTTTAGATTTTGACACCATTCTTGGTGATATTTGTTCATGGAAAATTATGTCATTTATTTCTTCACAAAAATTTTCACACAACCATGAATTTTTAAATTTTTTCTAATTAATTGAAGGTATATCCAATTTAGGTAAAAAAATCATCTTATATCAATGGTCAATCCATACGTTCATTTCTATTTCGATCAGTTTCATTACTATACCGAATTAACCTATGCATGTGTACCTGATATTCGATAGTTGTATGCCCTAAAAAAATAAAAATAAAAAAATAAAAAAATAAAAAAATTATATATTATCTTAATAAATAGGGGAGGGATGAAATGTTCAACACGTAGGGATATCTATGTTGGGAGCTTAAGGTTTGACTTTCAAGAATGCTTAAGTGAGTGGGTCTTGAAATTTGATTGAAAAGAAATGTTGAATAGGTTTAGTGGAATTAAACCAGGTAAGAAGAAATATTTTATATAACATGAATATACTAAATAAAGGGTGGAGATATGAGATTGAAATGGTTGACACACACACACATGGAATGAATGGCATGATAGACCCATAAATTTTTTCACTATGATTAGTTTCATCAATCTCAATAGATTTTATTTTGATAAAATTTATGAGATAATGAATTTAAAATTTATTTAGATTGAATTATTATATAATATTCTTACTTGTATATATTTCCACTATGGATTGGGAAATATGAACATGCATATCTTGTCATAATTTTATAGATTATAAGATATGAGGTTTTTCCTATGAGTGAAAAAGGGTAAGTTTGGGGGAGTTGATAAAATACATTTTTATTGAATATTTTATTGATTATAAATTACATAATTTCCTCAAATTGTGTTAAATGTGTTTATTTATGGAATAATCTGGATTATATCATTATTTTACAAATTTTATGAAAATTATAGTTTTAACCCTTTAAAGATAACTATTTAAATTTAGTCATAAATATTTTTATATAGCTTATTTTAACTTTAAATTTTGTAACATAATTATTAACTTAATATTCTACATCTTTAATTTATATCATTCAATTTTTATCATGCATTTGGTTAGAGAAAATGGTCCATGAAATTAAAGATGTGCTAGACTCACCATATTGGTAACCACTTCACTATTTTGGATATATCTTCTACATGAGATCTTGTATTGGGATCAATTTGGATATTAGACATAATACCAATTTTTCATGAATCATACTACTGTAAGGATAGATGGTTTATGCATTTTGGAGGTCAAAAAGGTGGTGTAAATTATATTAAAATATTTTTTTTGAATTTCCACATTCACACTTGTAACCTCTTATACTCTTAGCCTCCCCTCCCCTATATAAATATGTATTTTCTCCTTTTTAGGGGTTGGGATGTAAATTATAAAGTCTATGGAATATTAGAAGTGGTTCCACTCTAATTATCCAAACATTTAAAAAGGGGTAGTTCTTAAAGTAAGGATACCTTCATCAAAGCCTTCTTATTCTTCTTCACATTGCAATATTTGTGTTTTTATAATAAACATATTATATTCTCTTATATTTCTTCTATTTTATTCAATTTTATTCTTCTATAATCATCCTATTTGGGATGTAAATAAATAGTAGAAACTTTATTGAGTTATAACCTTTTTAAACCTTTTCACTTTCAAAACGTTTCTACGACGACTACACTACCCATAGAAGAGTAGTTTTTTCTTAGTAATTGATCTAATTCTAACCTTATTAAATTATTTTTTTGAATCAATGAGCTATTTTAATTCAAATAATATGATCCATGAATTTATTTTTTAACTTAAAATAAACTAATAAAGTAATTTAACAATTTATACAAAACTTGTGAGGTCGAGTAATGTGTGAATTGTGAGAGTGTGATCTTAATCAGTAAACAAACAACACAAGACCAATTTATAGAGTTAAAATAAAATCCTAAAAATCAATTAATACTCATTTATAGAATTGATATGTGAACTAATTTACCACTAACTATAATATATCCTTATAATGATAATCAAATCACGGTTCTACGATTTCATGTTCTGAAGCTAGCCTAGAGTTTGATTAATTTCATCTTTGTGGTTAAGTTAACTCCCATAGGGTTCAAGGGTTAAAAAATTAGGGGATTATAATTAAGTGGAGTTTAATTTAAATAGTAATTATTGATAAGTATATTAATAGGTAGAGTTATATTTATTACACATTTTAAAAATATTTTCTAAAAAAAACATCTACTGGTTTTGTTTTCTCAATATCCTTTAAAAATAAAATAAAATAAAATATTCTTCCAACATACTTATTATTTATTTATAAACATAAACCCCCCATACTTCTAAGTTTTGTATTTATTTTATCTTTATTTTTATAATAACTTTAAGAAGTTTTTATAATTATTGCCGCTTTGAGAGACGACCTTGGTCAGCCACTCTGCTACACCTAAGTACCAAAAACCACACATCATTTGAGAGCACCCACAATAGTGCCTTTAAAATTATTTGATAAATTTTATTACTCTCAAGCTCAAGATAATCTATATCAAGTGTTTGAACCTTCTTCAATACCTATTTTATACCTCACCTATACAGATCTCATTTAGTTTAAGAATAATCTTTTGAATCTGTTAAATAAAATTTTATTAAGTATTAGTTTTATTAATAATATTGACCAAAAGGAAGATATTTCATACACTATTCAAAATGATGTTTTTCATATTAATCAACAACCATTTATCAAGTGATACCATCTGAACCAAGAAGTTCAATCTTTCATAAGGGAAATGGAAAGTCTTAGAAGTCACATGGGGGCCTTGTAAGCAGATCTAACCAATATGACATACATAATAAATAAAAGGTATTTATCTATGATTAACAACCCTTATCAACCCTCATACTTATCACCCAATACTTATGATTTAGTTTTAGTTGATGAAGACCTGATTGAAAGGATAATAAATAAAGAGATTCATAATGTTATAGATAATGTGGAATATGTGATAAATTAGGTTCAAATGGCTATTACTGCACATGGTGAGAAACAAATCGATTTGATTAAAAAATAAACAACCAAGTTTTCTAAAGATAAGATTGTAATAAAGGGTTTCATAAATTATTATCTAAGAATAATTTACACCAAATCAAACCTTAATACTCAGTTACTGTTGTTGGAAAGTGATTTGAAAATGTCACCTCTGAAAGTTTCTTTCAAAGCCACAATAGGGAAGTTATTGGTAATGAATCCCCTTATAGATCAATTCATGTTAGACAAATATAAGTTTCTCCAAGTGATGGAGAATGGAACAAGATTTGTGGTATATATCATAAGGATCTTAGAGTTTTATATGTATGTTTCCAATGTTCTTATGTTTTTACCTCATTATATTCCTTTACCCTTCATATTTACCACTCATTCCCAAACCTAAACTGCTTTTACTTATATAACACCCAATAACTCACCTATACCACCAATATGACCTTTTGGTCTCACTCTTTCCCAAGCCATTAGTCATGTCATTCCTATTTCCAAGGGAATATCTATTTCTAAACCTCCTATAATTCCCCAGTCTACTCATGATCCTACTCCTAATATTGGAAAATGGAAGGATCCCATTGATCCTTTTACTCATCCAACTCCCAAGGATAGAGATTTTGATTAATCTCTAATAGGGATAGTGTACAACCTTTTTAAACAATGAATGAAAACTACCTTTTCATTCTTATTATCTATGATTTATTTATCTCATATTAACTATTTAACCCTTTATGTTTTCTTTTTGATAATCCAAAAGGGGGAGTAATATGCATGACATACTTTTATAAACAACTTATGCATAAAAAAGGGGAGTAAAACAATTATTTTAAAAATTTAAATTGAAAAACTTACAATGATTATTCATTATTACAAATTTATACAAAAAAATATAATTTTTAATGCCTAATATTTAATTATATGAAAAAATTATTTATGTCATGATTTGTGATCATTAAAAAGAGGGATATTGTTGGATTAGTCTAGCAATTCCTTATTTTAGTAACAAAAAATCATGTTCTTGTTATTTATAATATATTTTATATTTTATAGAAGTAAATTTAGTTTCTAGAAAATTATAAACATTTCACTATTTGGAATTGATTTCACATTATAATAAATCCACCACATGATCAATCTGATTTACCATAGAGAAAATATACCAAGTGCCCACAAGAGAAATTAGTCGACCGTATGATGTATCTCAATTAAATTCCACATTCTTCAAATGGATTAGACAAATGTCAAGTTGGATCAACCACATGAGTAATATATTAATCAAAAAGAAAAACTAAAGCAACCACACAACTATAAGAGATATCTCAAAGTAAAAGAGAGGCTATATGACCAAATGACATGACCATGAAAATTTAGTCATAATGCAAAAAAGTATTGGATTGACTGAAAGTATAAATTGATTACCTATAATGAAAAATGATTAACCATATAGAATATTAGAGAATCCCAATTATAGAGGTAACCATCAATTCTAATGTGAAAAATTGAAATGACCGTCAATGCTGGCATAACACTTTAATTGACTACATCTAAAAGAAAAGTATTGTATTATTATATCTTTAAATATATTAATTCAAACACTTTTCTATGAAGAATTAAATGCCATAAGAAGAATTTAATGAGATAAATTTTACTGCCAAAATATGATAATCTTCATGATGATTTCTAAATTCCTAGTTTTTAGAGAAATACTTTACAATACTGAAGATATATGGTGTAATGAAAGAGGTGGACAAACTCTCATGTGAACGCAGAGACATCAAAACTTTTCCTGAACAAAAAGCAAAGAACATTTACTCTGTTTTAAATGTATATAATTTGATGTTCTCACCTAAACTCTGAAAATAAATATTATAAAATTAAAATGACTTCATGAACCTATTCCAAATAAAAATAGGGCTATGAGAAGAGAATAACTACCAGAAAAAAACATAATAATATATTTTTCTGCACCGAACTCTTCGCATTTTCTTACTTTTTTTATTTACTTTAGAGCTGTGTTTGTGCTATACTATATTTATTATTTAGTAATAGATCCTGTAATAAAATAGAGAGTTTAAGAAACACTTTATCATTTCTTTATATTTTCTCCCACATAGAACTGTGGAAGAGGTTGTTTATCCTAAACTACTTGTGTGCCATTTTTATCATTTATTTCTCCCTCGTAGAGCTATGTAATATGATTTGTGAAGCATGGGAAGCCTTATATGCTATTATAAAACCTGATATAAGCTTTATATTAGTTTATTTTATAGTAAACTACTTGGAAATGGGTGATTTCTAAGTGTAAGAGATTAGGTATCAGCTTGAGATTGAACCCCTTGTTTATTCTGTTGCATGTTTTTATCAGTTTTGTTTTAATCTATTTTTCAAAAAAATATTTATCTTTTTTTATAAAATATATAAGAAAACCTTAATCTAATAGTTTTCTTTAATTTTTGTTTTATATATGGTGTCTGTTTCTAGTATATTAGTTTCAAAATTTAAAGTATTTTCAAAATCTATTTAATTGATTTTTGATCAAACTATTGAGAACCTTTTTGAAATATCAAATTATATAATCCCATAGTTTTAGTTAAAGGTAAATTTTTATCAAATTAGGGGATCTTAAGTTTTAAATATTTTAAAAATTAATTTTTAATTATAATCTCAATTCACCCCCTCATGATTTTTCCATTGGGGATAACAAAACATATTCTATATCTTTTATTATGTGGGATAAGTTTACATAATCTGAGAGACATTTTTGTGTATCATGTGTTTAAGGATATACCCTACTAATTATATCCAAAATGGTGATTATAGTGGACTGTATGTTCTTAGGTGATCTTGGATCATGCCAAAGATTAGCTACTCATTTAGAGTGGTGAAATTTGTAAAAATATATTGTGCTTGATATGTGAGTGATTTGTTGTGTGTGAAAGAAAATATAGTCATTAAATTTAACAAACATATAAGGTTGGGTTTAAAGAAACTTAAAAAGGAAGTTAATTCACTGATTCACCCCCTCTTGTTGAATTCTCACTGATCTTGTGGGTCACTTTCATTGCCACTCAAATATGGGAACACATTCACATCCATTTAAGAGCACATTGAAATATTCTCTCTTAATAGTGTGACTGAAGAACATGGTTATCATTCAAAAAAATCAAGAGAAATAGAGAATTTCATAGAAATTGAATATTGATTTTCCATGGTTTACATTCATCAAAATACAAACAATTCATTAGTATAAATTAACTAACTCTTAATCTGTTGTGTTCTATGTCAAAATAAAATTATTTATTGATTAGAAAAGGATATAAAATCTTAAATAATTTGAGAAATTAAATCCAAAACTTAGTGAAACATAGTATAATAATAATTTAAAAAACATATTCAAATATTCTATTTTATTCCATTTATTTGAATTACTTCACTAGAATCATCAATATGATCATTTGTTGTTCAAATAATCAAGGGATATCTTTAAATGAACTATCTTTATGTTAATACATTAAAGAGTTTTATAAATTCAATCGTGGGTGTGAGAATCAAAGAAGTTGAAAAATGCATCTTAATATAATAAGAAATTCCCACCTTAATGGATAATCTATCATCACATGGATGTTCATGTCATAATTCCTGATCATTATTGTCCCCACTATAAATAACGGTCCTTCAATGAATGGATACTGAGAGGAATTATCTCTAGAGTTTACTCCCATTATTAACAACCAACCCCCCTAAAATGTTATATAATTATATTTATAACCAAAATTAGGTTAAGGGTGTCAATCATTTATATTCTAATTAAAAACCTTAAAATTCTTAGTCTAAAGTTCAAATCTAGAATATGGAAATTATACCTCTCTTATGAGAAGACCCCCATTATAGACACAAATTTTGAGTCTTAATTTATATATGGGACCCCATTTAGGTGATATTAAATGATCACATGTATGAAAATAAAAATAATTGTAAAGACCCTAACTCTAGTAGCTCAGATCCAGTGATTAATTTATTACATTGGAACTAGACACAAGGTATCACATCCCAAAGGGCCGAATAGTTTAGTAGTCTTGGTAAACTAGATACACAATTTAAATTCACATTATATTATAAAAATACACAAAGTTTTTTCTTTGAGAACACTATTATTCATCATATTATATCTCTACATATCAATCAAAAAATGATTCCTAATACTTTGGGGAAAATAAAACATAAGAAAGGGGTGAGCTCAGATACTCATTAAGGGTAAGCGTACAATAGAAGTTATCATGAATAAATAAGAAAAATTAATATAGAAAAGTAAATAATTGAAACACATTCCATTTAATCAATAAATTGAGAACAACATGTCATAAAAAAATGATGATCAAATAAATCTATATAAATAATCACATAGGCTTTAAACTTATCCATGGATATTCTAACTAATAAAATAATCACATGGAAATAACTGATATCATAACAAGGGAATTCATAATACTGGAAATATAAAATATACTATCAAAACCTTTCATAAGGTAGTTTAAATATATGGGAAGATACTTTTCTAATTTGGGAAATTGATTTATCTCATGATACATTTCAATGCATCGAGGGGCTATCAATAAATAGGGCACACTCATCACTTTCTAATTCCAATGCATTCCTCATATGAAAGGGGTGAAAAATAATCAATACAAATTTTTTTTATTGAAAAACTAACATAAAAAATGTTAATACTTACCCCAATAAAATAAACATAACCATAAAACATCTAGAATAATATGGTGAATGATAATAAAATTGTAAATCCTTAGTCAAACTGATTATAAACCATCCAAATAAAGAATAATTATTATATCAATAAAACATATCCCCATTGGATTATAAGTACAATAAAATTTTGATGCCATAAATTAATATAAATACCATAAAAATGTTGTTAAAATATTCTTGAGGAAAATATCATTTTCAATTTGAAAATCACCTTTTAAAACAAAAAGTTCAAAAAACATTTTGAAAATAATTTTATTTGAAAATAAACTATTATTATTTATAAATAATATTTTAAACATTGATTGGTCATGATGGCATAAAATTTCATTCATGCCGTATATGTTAAAACAAATATTCCTTTCACATCTTCAGTAAAAGTCAAACGAGCCTTTCTTTGAATATGATATGAAGATTCATTTAAAAAATAAATAAATAAAAGTAAAAATATGTAAAAATTTCTTTAATAAATAATTTTCAAAATGTAAAAAACATTTTTAGAAAACATGTATTTTGATGAAAAATGATTTTTGATCGAAGTGAAAAATAAAGTCAGATTTTATTAAAAACATTTCTCAATCATTTTAAGTACCACCTAGTGGAAAAATGGAACAATTACTTGAAAAAGTCTAGGAATAACTAGAGGGTAATAAAATATATTTATTTTAATATATTAATATCAAATAATTCTCCCAAAGGAGACTTACACAAAAAAAATCCTAAATAATAATGACACTATGAAATAAACCCTTACCACCTTGGTAACTTCTAAATCGTAAGCCCCATAAAAAATAACATCAAATGAAAATTTAAATACCATGAAAATAAATAAATTCATGATATAATATATCAAAGGGGTATTATATATATCATACAAAATAAATAAGTGGTGAATATGACATATATCTCATAGAAGTAAAATCGAAACGAGAAACCCTTATCTTAGGTTCGACTTCCTTTGTATGTTTTTGAACCTCATGTATGATAAATATAGGTTTATTATACATATATTATAGAAAAATAATCATATATATCATACCATATATGATTTAATTATAGTATTTTATCACCCATTTATTATCAAATCTTTGTTAAAATCACTGTCTCTGGTGATAATTGCTCCATTTTTCATGTATGTTTTAGTTTGGTAATTTCGCTCCTATTTGATCATGGTTAAATCATCTAAATAATTTTAATAATGATATAAATATCATATAAATTCATTATATATTTATTTATAGTAATCTATTAAATTTATATATATAAAATGGTTTGTATTGTTTATGGAGACGGTATGTCGTATGCAAACATGAATGTTGTTTCCATTTTTCTCAATGGATGGAAAGTAGGAAAAATAAATATTAATTCATCTTTACAGAATAATTATTATTTCATATATATAATTTATATTAATCAAATATATCCTTATTTTCATCCATGTAAAAATAAAATGAAGAATATTTCACATCACTATGTCGAGGCGGTAATCCACACGTATGCATGAGACATTATTATTTCTAAAGAATTAGAAGGTAATAATTTATATGTGATATTATATTTTTATAATTATTTTTAGATCATAAATATCATATATATTTATTAAATTTAACTTTACTACCTTCCACAAGGTGGTAGTCCACCGTATACACAAGTGATGTTATTGTATCCCCCACAGAATGGAAAGTAAGAAGGTATATGTGATATCATAATTATAGAAATATAATAGTGACATAAATATCATATAAATATGTTAAATACATAATTATATCCAACCTTTAAATGTGGTTATGGAAAATAAATTACATCAGTTCGCGAGGTAGTAGTCCTCTGCACACATGATCAATGGTTTCGTTTCCCAATTGATGGAAGTGGAGATGGATCTGGGTTATTACATTAACAGAATAACATATTAGTATATATTATATACCAGTTTTATTATATTATCATATTTTAATATGGTTTTATGGAGGTGGAAGAAGAAATAAAACAAATACACATGTTTCATAATTTTACCTCTTCTTCGGAGAGCCTCTTTAGGTTTATACCTAAAGCCTTATGAGGATGGATTATTAATAAAAACAAGGCCTATAGGATTTGGGTATGGATTCAAGGAATGTATTTTTTTCAGGTATTGTCTAAACCAAAGGGTTTTGAAAGTGTGTACATAGAATAGAGGGGGTGTCCTTTTATAAGTGTGGGAGATGACAGACATGGATTTTTTGAAAAGATAATGTGATACCAATGATTTTCTCATGAAAAAGCCAAAAAATAGTTCATTATCAAAAATTATAGATTATATGGTCTAAATATGTCAATAAAATTGGTTTTATATAAATTTTAGGTCATTTTAACCCTTATCTTCTTAGTTGAACCCCTGGTAAACCCATTTTTATCTTAACCGTGGTGATTAATTTTTTCTATTTTCACTATTCATTATTATCAAAAATTAAGTTGACACTATTAGATAATATAAATTATTATTATTAAAAATATGGTATCTATTTTTCCAAATTCAATTCAAAAGTCCCATAATTCAATTTAAAATTAAACTGTAGACACGAAGAAAGATTGGTTTTCTAAAGAGAAAACTCTCATAAGTATAGAATGTATTAATATCAAAATTAAAAATAAAATTGATTCTAATGATATAAACTTTGTTAAATTTTAATATTATTGAACTAATTTTTCTTTAAAAAATATTTGAAATATAATTTAACTTTGTAAATAATTTAAATGAAAAGGTAGTTTTCAATAAAAATTAGTATTTTTCACTATTCATCAAAAAATTAATCTTTGTAGAAAATTATCAAAAATTTATCCAAAGATAATTTTGACTGGTAGATTTAAAAAATGAATTTTATTTTTTCAAATATATTTTCTTAAATTAGTAAAAATTAATTTTAAATTATGTGCGTAAAGCGTGACTAGGCCGCCTTTTAAAAAAATACAGTTTTTAAGAAAAGATTTCTTTTTTTCTTTCAGATTATTATTTTATTTATAATCAATATATAACCATTAAATTTTGTTAATAAATGTTTAAACCATATAATTTTCATAATTTATTTAGTACTATTCATACCTTTCAACTTAATGACAAGGTTATAATGTTCATGTTTAAATAATAATATTTTAATAGAGTATCACATTTCGTTCAAAATCGGTGTTGCATGGATTACAAGATATCAAAGAGATTATATTTATTTAAAAATAAATATATCATAAAGTCTTAGGGTGTTACATTTGCTTTTAATATTTATGTTTCATGTCATATACACTATCAAATGTGATGTTTCTCTTTTAAAATCTTAGTGTGTTATGTTCTACCCCCTTAAATAAATTTCATCCTCACAATTTAATCTTGATCTCAGTAATCAAGGGTTTGAAATTTGAAAATACCTTTCTTTAAATCCCAAATTTTGGGAAGGGTTAATAAAATATCGTATTGATAAGAGATAAATGGAAGTATTAAGTTCATTTGTAATAATAATATAACTAGGATTCCAAGTAGGATAACATTGGTGGGAAGTAAAGATATGGACAAGGAAGAAAAACAAAAATAATTATATAGAGTGATGGAGATAATTGATCACAATAAAGTGGGTGATATATATAATGTTAATGAAAAAAACCATTAATATATGAATGGTTAAAAGACCATCGATTCATCAGAACAAAAGGTATAAGGACAATATTTTTGTTTTAAGATCATTTTCCTAGAGTTGAGGATTTTTTTACCATCTAAGAATATATGGAAATATACTTGATATTTTTCTATTTCATAATCAAAATTTAATCCGTTGGTTTCACTTTGAACAATTACCACTTTATCTTTTATTACAATAAATGAATATCCAAAAATGATTTTTTATGCTTTAAACACTAAAATTAACTTTTAATGGATCATAAGGTCCATAAAAGTGTAACAATATATTCCTACTATATTTAATAAAACCAAAAGTTTTAGAAACAATTATCCAATAACACCCAAAGTTCAACTTAATCCATTCCATAAATAGTTAATCTAAAGGGTTTTCCAAAATACGTCTAACCAAATTTAGAATGAAATTCACTAAATCAACATTATATTCCCCATACAATATAAAGTGGATCTTAGTGTCACATTACAAATATGTAAACACCTTGATCACCATGAAAAATTAATGAAAACATGCATGATTCCAAAAATTAAAATCTCATATTTTTGAATATATTCCATAAATCCAAACATGCAGTAAATTCAAACAAAGATAACACAAACCATGAAATCACTAACCAATTTAATGGTCACCAATAATATCCCATAAAAATATCTTTATCATTATTATCTCAACATTGAGAAAATTTTAAGGATCATCTTCCCTCAATAATGTTTTTTTGAAAAAGATAAACTTTCCACTGAAATAATTTTCTTGGTCATCAGTACCATTCAACATATTCCCTCAAATCCTTAAAGAAAAATTATTGTAGTACAATCCTTATACATTTAATAATTATTATAACCTTAATGTCATTGATAAAATACTCCTATAACATAATTCTTGAATCCAAAATAGAAGAAAATTAATCATTATAATTCATTCTTAAACTATCAACTAGGATTCATCTTTTTATTCCTCAATACCCCTTTCTTTATTATGTTATTTGTAGTCTCTTCATCATCAATAATATAACCATCACTCATACAACATTACTGATTCTCTTCATGATATTTCCCATTAGAAAATAGATTTAAATAATACCCATACATTCCAAATTTAAAACATTCAATATTAAATAATACCTTAGGGAAACCATTATTATCATCCATTATACTAACCAAACTTTTCATTTTTCCTCTAAAATTTCTTACTCTATGTTCTTATTTTACAAACATAAGACACTTTTCTATTCCTTTGAGTCACTATCCTAGGTTCTCTTTCCAATTTTCTAACATAATGGAAATATAGCCTTATTTATTCCATGGTATCTATTATTAAATCTCTTAATGTAATATATCCTTTCCTTCTTTTGTGAGTTCAAGAGTTGTTTAACGCGAAAGTTTTTAATCATATAACATGATAACTTATTAGTAATAATCACAATATAATTCACCCTAGTCATCATCCTATTTGGTTTCTTATAAAACCATTGTCTATCACATTCAATGATAACCCAATTCTTTCTGGTTCCATCCATTGGCTAAAACCAAAAATAATAGCATGATAAACACTAATCATAGTGGGAAATCCCATATTCATAAAGAAACATTTATAGGATGTCTAAATCATTATAAATTATTTTATATCTATGATACTTTTCGTTTAACCTAGGTTATTATTTTTTATAATTTATTCAAATACTCTATGATGGTTTATAAATAAAATGTGAATTAACCCAAACATATCCCCTATGAGAGTCAAACCGGGTGATTAAGAAGGACAATTTTCATGTACTAGGTAATTCTTGAGTTAAGAATAATATATATTTTTTGGATTTACCCATAGGTACATTTTTTGCAAAACCAAGTCCACTTTTAGTATCTAGAAAAGAATGTATTGTAAAAAAAAACCACATAATATCTACCTTAAAAAAACTTTAGGGTGTTCTTATATAATTATTTTCAATGTCTATAATAGTTTTTTGTTCCATAATCTATGTTTTACTAAATCTAGTTCCCAAAGTTTCTAGTAAACTTTCTTTGATACCAACTGTAAAGACCCCAAATCTATTAGCCTAGAGTTGATGGTCACTTTATTACATTGGAACAAGATACAAGGTATCACATCCTGAAGGAATGAATATTTTAGTAGTCTCGGTAAACTAGATACATTAGTGAAATTCACATTACATTTTAAAACATCAAATAAACAAAGTGTTTTATTTGAGAACTACCTTATTCCTCATAGCGTATCCCTGTATATAAATCACAAGACACTTCCTATAATCCTGGAGAATATAAAACATTAGAAAGGGGTAAGATCAAATACTAAGTAAGGGTAAGAGTACAATAGAATCTATCATAAAAAAATAATAATAATAAATATGATAAGGCAAATAACTAAAACACATTCCATTTAATCAATAAACTGAGAACAATATAGAAGAAATAAATGATGATCAAATAAAGCCCTATAAATAGTCACATAGGCTTGAAAATTATCCATGGATATTCTAACTAATCGAACAATCACATGGAAATAAATTATATCATAATAATGTAATACATAATTCTGGACATTTGAAACATACTATAAAAAACATTCATAAATTAGTTTAAATATGTGGGTAGAAACCTATATAATTTGAACTACTGATTTGTCTCATGTGACATGTAGATGCATCGATGGGATAAATATATATATAACTGGGTCTCACCCTTCACTTACTAAGTCTAACACATTCCTCATATAAAAGGGGTGAAACATAATCAACATAAACATTTTTATTGAAAAAAACAAGCAAAATTTTAATACTAACCCCAATCAAATAAACATAATCATAAACCATTCAAAATAATACAGTAAATGATAATAAAATTGTACATCCTCAATAAAACTAATCATAAACCATCCAAATAAATTATAAGGATGATATCAATACAATATATACCCACTGTATCATAAGTGAAATAAAGGGTCGATGTCTTTGATAAATAGAAATACCATAAAAATGTTATTAAAAAAACTATTAAGGAAAATATCCTTTGCACTTTGAAAATAATCTTTTAAAACAAAAATTTCTTTTTTTTGAAAATAATTTTATTTGAAAATAAACATTCAAAAATTGTAAACTAATATTTAAAACATTGATTGGTCATAACAGTATAAAATTCTATTCATGTCGTACTTGTTAAAACAAATATTCCTTTCACATTTTTGGTAAAATCCAAACATGACTTGTTTTGAAAACGACATAAATATTATTGTAAAAGCATTTTGTAAAAAGAAAAAATAGGTAAAAATTTCTTTAATAAATAATTTTTAAAAGGTTAAAAACATTTTTTAAAACATTTTTATAAAACATGGATTTTGATGAAAAAGGATTTTCGATCAAAGAGAGAAATAAAGTTGGATTTTATTAAAAACATTTTATCAATCATTTTAAAAACAAAAGATTGGAAAAAATGGTACTATTACTTGAAAATTTTCATGAATAACCACATTATAATAAAATATAATTATTTTAATATAAAAATATCAAATAATTCACCCAAGGGATACTCACATAAAAAAATTCCAAATTATGATAAATGTGAAATAAACCCTTAACATTTTGGTAACTTCTGAATCGCAAGCCCCATAAAAAATTACATTAAATAAAACTTTAAATACCATTAATATAAATATATTAATGCTATAAAATATCATAGGGTAAGTATATACCCCCCACAAAATAAATAAGTGTTGAATATGGAAAATGTCTCACATAAGTAAAAGTGAGTCGAGAAACCCTTACCTCAAGTTCAACACACTTAATATGTGTATGAAACTCCTATATAATAAATATAGGTTTATTATAAATATATTAAATAGTAATAATCATATATTCAATACCATATATTATTTACTTATAGTCTTTTATCACCTATTTATTAACAAATCTTTGTTAAAATCACTATTTTGGGTGATAATTACTTTTTTTTCATGTATATTTTAGTTTGGTAATTTTTATCCTTTTAATTTTATCATGGTTAAATAATATATATAATTTTAAAAATTATATAAATATAAAATATATTCATTAAATATTTATTTAGAGTAATATATTAAAGTTATAGATAGAAAATGGTCTACACCATTTATAGAGACGGTATGTCGTATGTACGCATGAACGTTGTTTCCATTTTTCTCAATGGATGAAAATAAAGGAAAAAATATTAATTAATCTTTAAAAAATAATTAATATGTCATATATATAACATTTAAATTAATCAAATAAATCCTTATGACCATCCATGTAAAAATAAATTGCAAAACATTTCACATCACTATGTAGAGGTGGTAGTCCACACGTACGTATGAGCGACGTTATTATTCTCAAAAGGATTGGAAGATAGGAAGTTAGATTTGGTATTAAATTTTCAGAAGTATTATTATATCATAAATATCACATATATTAATTAAATTTAACTTCAATACCCTTCATGTAAAGCATAAGTGAAAAATGAATCACATCATTTTGCGAGGCGGTAGTACTCCATACAGACAAACTACGTTATCATATCCCTAAAAAATGGAAAACAAGAAGGTATATGTTATATCATAAATAAATAAATATAATAATTTCATAAATATCATATAAATAAGTTAAATTAATCATTATATCCAGCCTTTAAATATATTAATGGAAAATGAATTACATCGATTCGCGAGGTGGTAGTCCGTTGTATACACGATCGATAGTTTCATTTCCTACTTGATGGAAGTGGAGATGGATATGGATTATTCCATTAAAATAATAGAATATAAGTATATATATATTTATATTATATTTGTGTTATTATATTAGAATATTTTAAGAATGTTTTAAGGAGGTGGAAGAAGAAAAAAAAACAAATACGCATATTTAAGAATTTTACCTTTCCTTTAAAGAGCCTATTTAGGTTTATACCTAAAGCCTTATTACAAGGGATTAATAATAAAAATTAGGCACATAGGATGTGAGTAGGGAATTAATTAAGGTATTTTGTTATGTATTTTTCAAACCAAATGGGTTTTTAAGTGTGTAGAGGTTAGGAGAGAGGGTGTCCTTTTATAAGTGGGGGAGAGGACACACGTGGAATTTTTGAAATGATAAAGTGATACCCACATTTTTCTCATGGAAAAAGACTCAAAAATGGGTCACTATAGAATATTATAGATTATAGAGAATAAATATTTCCATAAAATGGGATTTGGAAAATATTTTGGTCATTTTAACCCCTATCTTATTAGTGTAACCCCTAGTAAACCCATTTTTACCTTAACTGTAGTAGTTAGTTTTTAATATTTTCACTATTAATTAAGGTAAAAAATTAAGTTTAACTTATTAGATAATATAAATTATTATGATTTCAAATATGGGATCCATTTTTTCTAAATTAAATTCACATAGGTGTTAGAATTAAATTTAAAATTAAATTGTAGATACAACAAAAGAGAGGTTTTCTGAAGAGAAAATTATTGTAAGTATTAAATGTTTTAATATAAAAATTAAATAAAAAAATAATTCAAATGAAATAATTTAGTTAAATTTTAATATTAGTGAACTAATTTAACATTAAAACCAATTTAAAATTTAATTTATATTTTAAAATAATTTAAATGAAAAGGCGGTTTTCAATAAAAATCAGTATTTTTCATTATTCATAAAAAAATTAATCTTTTCAGAAAATTCTTAAAAATTCACCCAAAGATAATTTATATATGTAGATTTCAAAAATTAAGTTTATTTTATAAAATTGATAGAAATTAATTTTAAATTATGTGCACAAAACGTGACTAGACTGTCTTTTAGAGAAATGCATTTTTTTAGAAAACATTTTTTTCTTTCAAATGATTCTTATTTTATTTATAATAAATATTCAACCATTGAATTTATTTTATAGATGTTTAAACCATATAATTTCCATAATTTACTTATTACTATTCATACCTTCCAACTTAATGGTTAGGTTATAATGGTTATATTTAAATAATAATATTTTAATAGAGTATTGAGTTTTGTTCAAGCCTGGTGTTGTGTGCATTGAAAGCTATTGAAGAGATAAAATTTATTTAAAAATAAATATATCATAAATTCTCAGGGTGTTACATTATCTTATAAGCTTAGTGTTGTGTGTCATATATACTATTGAACATGATATTCCTCTTTTAAAATATCATGCTGTTATAATAATATATTAAGTATATTATATATTTTCTAATGGTATGTGATATAGAAATAAAAAAACCATATTTGTGAACACCATTATAAATATTATTAAAAATATTAAAAAGGCATTTATTTTAAAAATATAACTTAATATATCCTCTCCACCTTCAAGTATTTTCATCCCAAAAATCACAATTCATACAAATTGGGGAGGGTACTAGGATTTTATACAACTACCTCACTCCCATGAGCTATCCTAAATATTACCAAGTTACCGTAGAATGTGCACCAATGGAATCATTCACCCCCAATGGATCTTCTCATACTAATCCTCAATAGTCACCCGAAACTCCATGAATCCAGTTTCATCCTTGATATCTAACTCACCCCAGTCAATAATGTGTGACAAATCGTGCACATAAAACCTTATTTGTAACATGTAGAAAATGTCGCATGCCTGGTCCATATATGGGGGTAACAATAGGTGATAAACAACCTCACCCACTTTACACAAAAATCTAAAATATTTCAATGAACCTTGGTGATAAATTTATACCTTGATCAAACCTCATTTAGCCACAACATAGAGAGAAATTCCAAAAACATTATAACTATCCTTGAACTCTAAAAATATTCATATTTTATCCATGTAAGACTTATAATGGATTTTATCTCTTTGTATATGCTCGTGAACCACCTAAAATTTCTTTATTTTCAATGAAACTAGCTAAGGCCCCATAAGCAATGAATTTACAATATTCATGCGATAAAGGGATGATATTTAGGGACTCCCATATAGATCCTATAAGGGTGGTATGAGAATATTAGAGAATTAATTATTTTTTTATAAAAAATCTACTAAAGGTAGGTGATCAGTATGAATCAAACCAAAATCAAGCACACAAGACCATAAAATATCCTCAAGAACCTAAATGGTCCTTCTAGTCTAACCATATTTCAAGTGGTGTCATGTTGTACTCAAATATAGATGGGTCCCAAAATACTCCTCCAAACTCCTCCATAACTAGGATGTGAATCAAGCATCATAATCATAGATAATCTTTGAGGGTATCCAATGCAACCATAAAGTCTCATTCATGTACAAACATCCCAATCTCTCCTCTTTGCTCTACCCCTATATGGGATGAAAGTGAGATTACTTGGTCAGTCCATCAATGATCACTTAGAAAACATCCTAACACTTATCCGATCATGGATGTCCATTAATAAAATCTATCAATATAATATCCCACTTCCACTCTATAATCTCAAGAGGTTGGATCAAACTTGTAGGAACCTAGTTCTCAACATTGACCTACTAATAGGTGAGGCAACATGAAATTAACTCAATAACACTCTGATTAATATATGAAAACCAAAACTAGAACTTGAGATCTTGTTATATGTAGTATCCCATGTTTTTGGTCCATTGAAAATTCCTAGGTAATTTTAATTTTTTCATTTGGTGGATAGGATGAATTTCAAACCAAGTTTTAAAATATATATATGAGTGTTAGAACACTTAAAATAATTGTTTTAAATGGGTTTTAAGGCCTAAGAGGTGTCTCGGGTGTTCGTATGAGTTTCAGGAGAGTCATGGACTGAAAAATAAATTTTGAGAGAAGCAAAAAAGCGAGCATGATTGGAACATGGTTAGTGCTAACTGTGTAAAAAACAATGTGGACTATTTTGTATAGGGACACAATTTGTTTAAACTATGTGGTCCTCTATGAGAAATTGTATGACCTAGTCCAGGGGAGATGAGGGTATTTCATGGCTTGGTCTAGCTATGTAAGAGGATGCGCATGGCTGTGCGAGACATCTATAGAAAAATGAAGAGATGATATGCATGGGCTATGCATGGTTTAGAAAATTGTGTTCCTATCAAGCACCCTTAGTGACACTTATGTAGTGGCACCAAATATTTGGTGTATATTTATCCAAACCAAGCATCCAAACCATATAGTCCATTAAAAAGGCTGATTTTACTCTTTTAACATGTTTTATTTAAACCTTCCTTTTTTTTCTTCTCCTCCACATGCACAACATCCCTCCACTCTAATCCTCCTAGGAATGGAGAGATATCCCTCATCCAACATTGAAATTAAAATTCATCTATCTTGTTGGATCTGTATTGGTAATATCTTTATTCCTCTTTCTTATTATTTTGTTTTCTCTCATCGTATGGAATACTAAATTCATGCAGGCTCTTTTTCCCTATTTTATATTTTTTCAATTTCTCTCAAATTTTATAAAATAAAATCCTAATAATTGATGAGTTAATCATCCTAATCATAAGTTAGGTGGTCTATTAATTTTCCATTTAAATTATTATTGTTTATAAACTACGCCATTGTACCGCATGCCAGATTCTATGTGCTTTGTTCCTAAAATGTCAAATAACCTAAATTAATTTTCTAAACCATGACCTAGACCCTTTTTAGACTCATTTTTATGATTAGAGGTTGGTGACCTCAACTCAGTCCACCCCTTGGGTGTTTCCTACTAATTTCACTTATTGGCCATTATTGTAATTGGCCCTAGTGTGATAATTTATTAATTAAGGATAAATGAATTTTTAAAATTTAAAATGATTGTGTGTACTTGTATATCCCTCCTTATTATTCATATTTAAATAAAATAATTCCATGGTTAATATTAGGGCCTAGGAAATGAATAATTGAAATAAAATAAAATGTTAATGCTAAGAATCTATACTTGGCCCAAATCAATTAATGAACAAAATTCTTGACCAATATCACATGATAAATTGGTAGTTCCATGAACCATGAACCTATAATTTTACTTATAAATGTAATGGAACCAATTGTATAATCAAATTGTGGTATGGAATTCTTATGTACATGGGATTCTTCAGTTTTTATAATTAAATTGAATTAAACAGACATGATGAGTTTTATATTGGCACAAATATATATACATCTCACGTACCATGCTTATTTATTAAATGTACGTACCTATTCATATTATATGAAATGTGATACTCAGACCTAAAATACCATTAATGCAATACTCAATCATGGTATCCCATTAATGTGATACTCGGGTATGGAATCCCATTAATGTGACTCTCAAGCATGGAATACCATTATTATGATACTTGGTCATGGAGTCCCATGATTGTGATACTTAGGCATGGAGTAATATTAAGATTATAATCAGGCATAACATCCCACATGAACTATGATATATGGAAATGAAATCCCTCTTGACATGTGACACTCAGTCATGGAGTCTCTGACGATTTTTGATTTTTAGGCATGGCATCCCATGCCATTCTATGAGATTTTAGTGACTGCCTGGATGTCTGAGTTACGCCTCGAGTCCTCGTTATTCATAGTATCTATATATATGTATATAAATGTAACTATATATATAGTCCAAATATATACATACATACCTATATACATATGTATGGTGACACTTAATAAGAGGTATTCCAACTTAGGCCGAAGTAGGTATTGTCGATTGGGTGTCTATTTAGGAACCTGAGTCTATCTTGTTTACATTTATTTATTTACTGGCTTAGTATTATACTTTCACACTATTGTATTTTGTATGCATAGACTAGATAAAATTAGACACCATTGGTGGTGGGATATTGAGTTTATCTCACACCTTGTTCGGGCTACTATTTGAAACCTGAATAGATCTCATGGTTATAGGATCAAGATCATGGATTATACTTGTATTGTTACTCTGGTATATGGGAGCTTAGGAGAAAAGGACTAAGATGGAGCTCAAGATGCTCACTTAGATATAATTTGGGGATTTTTTTCTTTTTATTGTGTATTATTATTTATTACCTTCTTTATAACTTCTTCTTATACATTATAGTATCACATGGACATGCATGGTTGTATTATTTTTTGGTAGTGTCCATTTTTATCAATTATTATTGTATTCTAATGATTTTCATTTATACTCATCCTTATATTGATTTATTTATTTGGTTATACTACTATAACAATATAATAATTAGGATATAGTCTCCCCACTGTACCATCATTAGACCCTCACTACTAATCACCAGCCTCCGGTATACATGGAGCTGCGTTTGAGGATATGTGACCAACCAGATTAGGGCACTATTTCTATGGATTATGGGTCAGGATGTTACAAATTGTTATCATAGGTTCTTTTTCCCTTGTCTTACTATTTTGGGCTAGTATAAAGGAGTCTAAGAACATGTTAGTTCTTGTTAATAGATGTTTCTGGGAGTGATTAACCCAAGCATGGGGAAAAGACCAAATATCCAGGGATATGACTATTGTTCTAGTTGTTCATTACTATAGTTGATTATTATTTCACCTCAAGTGATTTATGTACCTTATGTTGTTTACTAATTTTTTAGATTTATGGTATTTTACCCTTACCTCAGTATGGAAAGGACATATTGATATATACATCATTATAGGCACATAGAGATTCACATTCTATGCATATTCCATGCCATGTAAGTTTCATTGCTTGACTTTTTAATAACATGTTGGATGTGAATTGTGTGTTTTAGTATCATGATTATCTATATACCATGTATATACCATGATTCCGTGGTTTCTTGTTTAAGTGTATATATTTTTAACTACTAAGGTGATAACATACCTGGTTATAATTATAATATATGATTGGTTATTTAAGTTTCCATATCAAACTAAATGGTGTTTTCCCATATAGCTTGATGGAGGCACCTTAACTAACTAATCATGATATGTTTAAGCCATGGGTCATTGGTTTCATGGGGTGAAATATTTATGGTTATGATTAAATGGATTCCAATAAAAATTTATAAAGTGTACAAGCCTTTATAAATTGGGAAGGGTAACCCATATAATCAAACCATTATAAATGGACTTATTAAATTATGAAATTAAAGAAAAAAACTTAGTTGTAGTTACATGAATTCCAATTGTAAGTTATAAAGGCTAGTAAATTTATAACTTGGGAATTATAATTCATCAAATCAGACCATTGTATAAGTATAAAAGTTATTAAATTTTGATAAACAAATAAAATGAACATTAGTTAAATGGTGTTTCATTACAAATTATAAGGGAATGATCCTCTGTAATTTGGGAATGATGAACCATATGAATAGATTCTTCTTAGGATTGACTTGACCTAAGTAGGATGGTCTTGACCTATTGTGATTATGAATTAGAAATTACTCGACAAAAATAGGCCATTCAAGGTATATTATGCTTATAATAAACCTAAAGGGTGTTTTGATGTTTTTAATGAAATAATAGGATCCTCATAGGCCACCCTTATATTTTGTGATTTAGTAAGGGGTTATAATAGTAGAGGTAGTGAAATTAGAACTTGAAAGAATTACTAAATTCTTAAGAGGAATGTTAGATGTTAGGTTTTGTTTGAATGTCGTTGTCTCAAGTAAGACTCTTAGTTTCTAAAATGACACCCTGGTTGGATGGGTGGTCATGTGTTGAAATGGACCCCTGTTGGTGATGTGAACATCGAGTAATGATCAGTTTCAGTAGGTTAGAAATTCCTATGGAATGGTTGGATGCTTTGTAGGTAATGATACCATTATTCTTTAGTGATGGATGACTTGGAAGGTCATCAATTGGATTGACGATCATATGGGATAGTACAAATCTAGGATAAATATTTTGTATGGACCATAGGATACTAGAATGCATAGGGTCGATAATCCTGTGGATAATATCAAATGATGTTCCATAATGTTGATAAAACCTTGGGGTAGAATGAATTGATATACTCAGTTCAAATTTAATTAATAAAATTGGACAATGCACCCTATGTGTTCGGTGGAAATCATTAAGCCTTGAGATGCTATGTTTTGATCACATTTCATCTTTGAGGTAGAGTGGACTAGGATTTAAAGATAATATGATGTGACCCAATGATTGGGATGCTGTTGTAAAAGTATCAGTTTCTTTAAAACCACCAGTTAGATAGTATTGGATTTTATGCCTAGTTTTAATGATGAGCATGATCATGGATTGGGAAAGCATCATGTGTATTTATAGAATAAATTTAGATCTAGAGTGCTTTTAAGAGGATAGTTTTCTTTCCTTTTTTGTTTTGGTGCTCAATGAAAGTGTGTTAACAAAATCCATAACCCGTGTTTAGCAGTAGATGGAGTGTGTCATGTGGGATGAGTTCTCATTATCTGTAAATGATGAATATGACACTCATAATGTGGGGATCTTCATGTCCAATGTGTTTATCATGTATTTATGAATAGATGGAGAAAAAATATAAAAGTTTATTTGGGACTGGTCACCTTTGATTTTGAAAGATGTGAGTCTAGTAGTTTGGATTATATAGTCCTTAAGATGATACTCAAGATAAATCCTTGCTATGGTTTTGGATAGTATTTGGATACTGGATTCAAGTTTGGGGTGTGTGAGAGACCCAGGAGATGTAACACTTCTAAGACATGTCCGTGATTGTAAGGAAGAATGATGATAAAATGGTTGGTTTTATATGAAAACTTTGAGGAAACCGTAAGTAAAGATTGGAAAACAATGGGGTTTTTGAATCAATCATATAATTCCTCAGTATTAGGGGCATATTAGTCAGTTAATGACAATGTGTTGATAAGTACAGCTAATATTTTCAAAAGAAGTTCACCAATGATGGTTCAACTATTCTGTTTATTAGTATTTAGATATGGTTGGTTGGAAACCATGTCAGACACTTCATATTGGATATGATGGGAGTTTCTTGGGTATAACTGATAGTCATTAATATTATCTTAGTGTACTCTTAGATTAGTAATGATCGTTCCCCTACCTTAACATCATCCAGGGTATACTAAGAGAACTTAAATTATATACCAAGATAAATAAAGAAGTTAAACACCTTATTGGATCAATAAATAGACTATTTTCAAAGTTTTTCTTACGTAGAATGTGTTGAGTCAATAAGGTTTCCTTATGAATTTTCCATTCCTCTATGTTTTGAAAATCACAAACACATTTTCTTAAGGAAAATTTTCTTTCTCTAAGAAAAGTTTTATCCTTACCTTGGTTTTCAATTTATTATTTAATGTCTTCTCAAAACCAAGTCTAACCATTTTTTTGTTAAGACAAAAAATTCAGATCTTTATCAAAAACCTCAGAATCTTATAGTTCCTTAGCTGTTGAGTCTTACTGATTTCAGACTCCAAATTCTCTAAAATTCAGACTCCGAATCCTCTGAAATTAAGACTCTAAATTCTATGAAATTCAGACTCTAAATTCTCTAAAATTCAGACTACGAATTCTTTCAAATCCAAATAAAAAATTCTCTAAAATCTAGACTCCGAATACTCTAAAATTAAGACTCCAAATTCTATGAAATTCAAACTCCAAATTATATGAAATTCAGACTCTGAATTTTCTAAAATTCAGACTCTGAATTCTATGAAATTAAGGCTCCGAATTATCTAAAATCCAAACTCTGAATTCTATGAAATTCATACTCCAAATTCTCTGAAATTTAGACTCCAAATTATTTGAAATTAATAATCCCAAATCCTCAAAATTCAGACTCTGAGTTCCTCAAAATTTAGACTCTGAATTCCTCAGAATTCAGATTTCGAATTCCTCAGAATTCAGACTCCAAATTTCTCAAAATTCATACTCTAAATTCATTATAATTCGGACTCCAAATTCCTTAGAATTTAGACTCTGAATTCATCATAATTCAGGCTATGAATTCCTTAGGATTCAAAAAACGAATTCATTAGAATTTAGACTCTGAATTCCTTAGAATTTAGACTCTGAATTCCTCATAATTTAGAATCTGAATTCATCAAAATCTAGAATCTGAATTCCTCAGAATTCAGAAACCAAATTCATTAGAATTTAGACTCTGATTATCCATTTTTCAAGAATCTGATTGTTTATATATTTAGATTTAGAATTCTATATTTCCTAGATTCATATTATTCATATTTGTTTAAGCTACTTTACTTTCATAAAATATTGTTTCAATTTTATCAGATCCTAGTTTCTTAAACATGATAATATTTTTCCTTATATATTATTGGTTCTTAAGAAATATAATGTTTTCCAAGTTTTTTCAATATAAAATGATTTCATATAATTTTTTTCTAACTAACCGCTGTTTGAGTGACACATGTACAAGTCCTACTGAAATTCATGGAAAAATATGACTATTGGAGGATGAATCCAACCATTGGAATCCTTTCTAATAAATAGGGGCTCATTTGAATGAGCTCAATATAGATTGATGATCCAAGAGATTACATGATGTGAAGTTATTTCTAGAGAAATAAATACTCTCGTGCCTTGTGCAATTTGTGAACATCTTGTTCAACCGTGAACAACTTGTTCAGATTGCTTTGTGTGACTCCGATTGTTACTGTGTATAATCGAGGACTTTCAGGGATAGGAAGACAAAGGTTCTAACTACCTTAAAGTTTGAGGGATTGCGGGGATAACAAAACAGACTCTGATATTCTTATTGAGGGCTTATCCTGGTGTGGGTAAGACAAAATTTCTTGAAAGTATAAATCAAGGTACATTTATCCAAGGTTGTTGGATACCCTTCTCTTTGGGTAAAAATATTTCCTACTTTTTTACTTGTTATTGTTACAAGTTTTATTTCCACTGTATTTTGTTAAAGAAAGAAAGTATACCTTTATTATACTTTGTTGTTCTTATAATTAATTTTATAAATAAATATTCTATATGCTTTAAGGTAGAATATTTCCCTAAGATAAACTTTCTTACATTTTCTTAAGTTTAACTTGTTTAAGTTTAGGTTTCTTATAATTGGACCCGGGCCCTTTAAATTAACCCTTTGATCTTGAAACAAAGATGGTTTGTGAATTTACCATGTTTAACTTTTTTAAACACAAGTTTCAATAAGGTTAAAAGAAAAAGTTTTTAAACCTACAATTCACCCCTTCTTGTAATTGAGTATTTACATATCCTATTTCAATCCTACAATTGGTATCAGAGGATGACTCTAAAATACTTACACTTACATTTAAGTTTTCTTGCTCAAGTTTTCTTGTTCAACTTTTCTTTCTTAACTTTACTTTCTCAAGTTTTACTTAAATATTTTATTTATAAAATCTTTTGTTACTAATCCTTTTTGTGGAAAAGTATTTTTTATAAAAATGATAGGTATGAATGTCAGTTCAATAGAAAAACTTAATCCTACCAGACCACCAATTTTTGATGGTAATTATTATGAGTACTGGAGATATAGGATGAAGAATTTTGTTATAAACACCAGAGTGGATAATATTCTTATGCTCACTGGAGATTAAAAAATTCTATACAAGGAGTCAGAACTTTAACCAACCAAGAAAAAAAATAATATCAACTAAACTACAAGGTACACAATACTTTGTTAGTTTCTATGACCAGGAATATATATAGTTAGATATCTTCTTGTGAAGCTGCCAAATGTATTTTGAAGAAACTGGAAGTTACACACTTTGGAACTTCAAAAGTGATAGAAACTAGAAGAGCTATGTTGAGATCTGAATATCATTGTTTTTTATTTCCTTATGGATAACCTATTTGAAAAGTAAAACAAAGATTTATGACCATTGTCAATAGTCTTAAATCCATGGGAGAGAAAGGTCCTGATGATAAAGTTCTTATGGACAAGATAATTTATATAATTCCCAATGAGTGAGAATCTAAGAGGATAACTATTGATGAAAATAGGAAAGTATTTAACATTACTCTTAATGAGTTATTTGGAACTCTTCTTTAGCATGAAACAAGAATGGAGAGAGATACTGATTTCAACAATAAAAAGAATGGAAATGTAAGTGTAGATTTCAATACTACATCTAAATCCAAGACTCCAGAAAGGGTAACTAGATCTAAAGCTAATAAAGATGTTGTTACATCTGAATCAAGTGACATTAAACTGTATGAGGATGAATTATCCAATATTGGTCGAAGGATGAACAAGATTTTGGGAAATAAAGATTTTTAGTACATATATAAGAAGAAATATAGAAATTAAAAGAAAGATTTTGAAGTAACTTGTTATGAATGAAAAAGGGCTGGACACATCAGACCTGATTGCCCTATGCTTAAGAAAAAAGATAGAAAGGATAAGTATTTTAAAAGGAATAAAAATAAGTACTACAAATCTAAGGCTAAGATGGTCTTGAAAGCTAATGAAACCTGGAGTGCCAGTGGTGGTGGCTCTTAAGAACAACCTTATAAGCATAATCCAATTATGTGATGAAGGTTACCTTGTGAATTTTAGGAATGATAAATGCCTAGTACACAATTATAAGGAAGATTTTATTCTCTATGCCCATATGCATGAAAATGTTTATACACTAAACTTAGAATACCTTAGGAGCCAAGATCTAACTTTTCTTAGTAAAATGGAAGATCAATCTTGGTTATGTAATATAAGACTAGGACACTGTAACCTAAGGAACCTATACAAAATCTAAAAGAAAAAACTTGTTAAGGATCTATCAGATCTTATATTTGATTATTCAAAAGTTTTTAATCCCTATAAATAGGGAAAGAAACATAATTTAAGCTTTAAATCAATCAGTGAAGTCTCAAATTCTGATGCATTATAGCTAGTGCATATATATCTTTTTGGTCTAACACAAACTAGAAGTATTGGAGGCAAATAATATGTATTTGTTTTAATTGATGATTACACTAGATTTAAATAGGTCTATTATCTAGAAAATAAATCTGAAGATTTTTCTTATTTAAAAACTTTTAGAGCCCAAGTTAAAAATGAGAAAAACCTTCCATTGATAACTATCCATAGTGATAATGGAGGAGAAATTCAAAATTTAGATTTTGAAACTTTATGTATTAAGAAAGGCATTACTCATAACTTCTCATCCCCAAAAACTCCTCAAAAAAATGGTGGTGTTGAAAGAAGAAATTTAATTCTTCAAGAGATAACTAGAACCATGTTGAGTGAATATTCTATTGATAAAATTTTTTGGGCTGAAGCTATTAGTACTGCTTGCTATACTATAAATCTAGTTTTAATCAGACCTTTTCTTAATAAAACACCTTATGAATTGCAGACTAGTAGAAAACCTAGAATTTTTTACTTCAAAGTATTTTTATGAAAAGTATTCATCTTGAATACTAAATATAACTTACAAAAATTCACACCCAAATCTGATGAAGGAATTTTCTTAGGCTACTCCACTACTTCTAATACTTATAGAGTTTTTAACAAAAATTATTGTACTATTGAAGATGTAGTACATGTTAAATTCGATGAAACTGTTCCTTTTTCTTTTAAAAAACCCCAACATATATCCTCGGACATGTTTTTAAAGACTAATTATCAACCATTGATAGAAGTTTTTTTTAATAAGGAAAATACCCAAGAAATTGTTTCTAAAGTATTTACCCCAGAATATTTTCT
The DNA here is from genome assembly GCA_963277665.1 of Viscum album. Lineage (NCBI taxonomy): Eukaryota > Viridiplantae > Streptophyta > Magnoliopsida > Santalales > Viscaceae > Viscum > Viscum album. The sequence continues at coordinate 33,060,427 of OY728133.1, forward strand.
ACCTTATGTTGATGAATAGGTTTTACAAAACCCAAATTAGTTTTTTCTTAAGAATCATCTTAGTGATAGTATCATTAGTGATGTAAATCAACCTGTAAAGACTAAAAGTTCTTTAATAAATGAAGTAGAACATCTAGAATTCCTTTCCAAATTAGAACCTAAAAGCACTAATAAAGCTTTAGGTGATGATTATTGGATTAAAGCTATGCAAGATGAACTAAATAAATTCGAAAGGAACAAAGTATGAACCTTGGTTGAAAGACCTAAGGAAACTTCTATAATTGGAGTAAAATGTGTCTTCATAAATAAATGTGATGAAAATGGAATCATAGTAATAAATAAAGAAAGATTAGTTGCTAAAGGATATAATAAAAAAGAAGGAATAGACTATGAAGAAACCTATGCTCCAGTAGTTATACTTGAATCTATTCGAATACTACTTGACTTTGCAGCATTATTTAATTTCAAACTTTTTCAAATGGATGTGAAGTGTGCTTTTCTTAACGGATAAGTTCAAGAGGAAGTTTATATTGAACAACCTCCTAGTTTTGAAGACACAAAACATCCTGAAAATGTTTTCAAACTTACCTAATATTTATATGAACTTAAACAAGACCCTAGATCCTAGTATGATTGACTTACAAGATTTTTTTTACAAAAAAATTTTGTTAAGGGAACTACTGATCCAACTTTTTTTTTATAAATAAAGATAATAAAAAAGTTGTTATTGTTCAAATTTATGTTGATGGAATTATATTCAAATCAACTCAACATTATTTAACTGATTCATTTATGAATCTCATGAAATCTGAGTTTGAAATGAGTATGATGGGTGAGTTAACATTTTTCCTTGGTTTAAAAATTTCTCAAAAACCAGAAGAAACTTATATATCACAACATAAGTATATTAAATATCTTTTTAAAAATTATAGATTTGAAAACACTAAAAGTATAATTACTCTAATCGGTACCTCAATTTTTCTTGATCTTGATGAAGATAGGAAACCAATAGATCAAACATCTTTTAGAGGTATGATAGAAAGTTTATTATACTTAATAACTATTCATCCATACTTAATGTTTTCAGTATGTTTATGTGCAAGATATCAATATATTCCAAAATAATCTTATTTAAAATCAGTGAAAATAATTTTTTTCTATTTAAAGGGAACCATGGATTTTGGTCTTTTCTATTCTTCTATAAAAGATTTTATATTAAAAAGTTTCTCGAATGCTAATTTTTGTGGATGTAGAAAGGATAGAAAAATTACATTCGGAACTTTTCATTTCTTAATAGATTCATTGGTTTCTTGGTTATGTAAGAAGCAACACTCAATAACACTTTCCACTGTTGAAGCTGAATATATAGCAGTTGCAAGTTGTTGTGCTCAAGTATTGTGGATGAAACACACACTCACAGCCTATGGCATGAGTTTTACCGAGAAACAGATATTGTGTGATAATACAAGTGCAATTTCTATAAGAAAAAACTCTTCACATCACTCTCATTCAAAGGCATCACTTTCTTAGGGATCACACACTTAAAGGAGATATCATTCTTCAATTTATCAGAACACAAGATCAACTTGCTGAATTTTTTTACAAAATATTTACCCTCTGATATATTTGAATACATTAAAAAAAAGTTATGAATGATAACTATAAGGTAATATTCCATATTAACTTTTTGTTGAAAATTATCTCCTTACATTAAGAAACTCCTTTTCATAGGGAGAGTACATTCATTTATTCTTTTAAATTTTTTTCTAAAAGTTTTTTTACCCAATTTTTTTTCTTTAATAAAGTTTTCTGAATCTCAATTTTATTTTTAGAATATAAATTTTTTCCTTCACTTAATTTTTTTGAACCTAAAAATTTCCTTTCTTTAATAAATTTTTCATAACCTGAAATTTTTTTCCTTAATAATTTTTGCATAACCTAAATTTTTCTTTCCTTAATAAAAATTTCATGAATCTAAGTTCTTATGGAATAAACTTTTCAATACTGATAATTCTTTCTAAGAAATTCAGAAGGTATTTTTCCTTACTTCAATATTTTTAATTGAGTTTTTACTTTTTGGTATTTCAATATTGTTTTAAAAAAAATTCCATTAGATTCACTTTCCTTAAATATGATTTTTTTTATCCTTAAAACCTCTAAATATTGGAACCTTCAGAATCCTTCTTCAACGTTGATATCAACTGTCATACCAGATCAAGTTTATTTTAACCATTGGATTAAATTTATAATTCGAACCGCCGCCTCAAATCCTATATTAAGGCCCCCCTTATCCATATCCCACATTGGGTTTTCAAGAGTTTTTGCACCAAATCTCTACCTCTATTCAAATTACTCATTCAGTTCTCTAAGTTTACTTAATTTTCGGATGTCGCTTGAAGTTTCCTCATAGAATCATATGTCTTCAAATAGGGAAATCAAGGATTGAAAAATTTATAGATAAAGGTTGGTTAAACCAAATTTCTTTTCCAAGTATAATTCTTTTATTTCAAATAATATCAAGCTGAATGGATGGGAAATTTTATGTGTAGCCAAGCCAAAGAATTAAGATTCAGTTTATACTGATCTTCTCATAGAATTTTATGATTCAATAAGTTTTTATGAAGTAGGAGGAATGGAAAATATTTCTTTTAAGAGCTATGGGAAGACCTATTCATTATCCTTCAACATGGATGCAAACATTCTCAGTATTCCTTATCAAGGTGAAGCAATATTTTTCTCTCACAATCTTCCAGAAAAAAAGGAAGTTTTGAGAAGGTAAAGAAAATTGAGTGCCTTGGACTCAAGGGAGTAAAGTCACAAAAGATCAACCATCTTACGAAATTTTTGTTGTTTTTATCTTTGTGGTTGCAGGGATTTCTCATTCTGAGAAAGACAGACAAGGAATCTCTTAAGAAAATTGATATCTTTATGATGGAATTCTGGGTTAATATTAGAAAGGTAAACCTAATCAGGTAGATCCTTTTGTCCATAATTAATATAAATAATGGAACCCTCAATTCTTAGATAATCATTTATCCAACGATCTTGTCAAAGATCATCATTCTCTATTTAGAATCCTTTAAAATTACTTATAGTTTAAAACCCAAAACCTTAAAGATCACGTTGTTGAGTGATGACACTATGAGGAGGATGAAAGTTGGTTTCAATATCAAGTCAAGATAGTTTTATGATATTTATTAAAGTGAAGTTCAAGATTTAACCAACAAAAGGGTAGTAGGGGAAACTTCCAAGAAAACCCATGACAAAAGAAAGGAGAAAGAACCAGAAGCCAAATAAAAAAGAAACCATTCTGGAAACCCAGTCATCTACAACCAAGATGAAAAAACAAAATACTTTTTCTAATGAAGTGGCAGAAAAGTGGAGATAACAGAAGAAGAAAAATGAGGAGGGTAATTTTAGCTTTGGTTTAGACCCTGATGAGGCAAATACCTTGAAGATTTAAGCAGAAGAAGATCTTGAAAGGAAATAAAAAGAGAAAAAGTTGAAAAAGAAAATGTGAGAAGATGTGATCATCTAAGCCCTTCTCAAAGATAATGAGAAAGCATCTGAACAGATCTTGGTACCAAAATACTTCCTTCAAGATTTAGTTCTAGTAGAAACTCCATGAAAGAAAATTTCAATTCTGAAACCCATTGTGGAAGAAGAAATAGATTAGTAAGAAGAAGAAGAGGAAGAAGAAGAAGAAAGTGAAGATTTGATCAAATAGGTGGAAGAATACCATGAGAAGGAAAGTCCTTTAGATAAGTTATCGATCAGAACTTCCTAGGTTGAATCAACCAAAATAATCAATTAAGGGAAAATGATGATGTATTTGATGAGGTTGATAAGCCTTATGATGGAGATAACAACAACCATTATTTCATTAAATAAGGTACTATGGAATAAAATTTTGATGAATATAAGATAATCCAAGTCTCAAATAGTGAACACAAGACTCTGAAAGTTGGGAAAGCAATCTATAGATCTGATAAAGGAAAGAAAGTGGTTGATTACCCACCAAGAAAGGTTATGGTTGTGAAATATAAGAAATATGTTGGTGGAACATCCAAGGGGAAAGTTGAAGAGTTAGATAAAGTTTCCTCACCAACAAAGGAATCAGCTTTCGAATCTTCATCTTTGATGGTTCAGGATTTCATTGTTAATTATTTGAAGAAGTTAGTGAACACAATACCCTTATTCCCATGCATCTATTCAAGATGTTAGTTGCTTCAGCATTATTTCAATTAGAATTTAGAATCCATAAGCATGCTCATGGAAAACTTTATCAAAATTGAAATGGATTTCAAGACTTTCCAAATTAGTTATGAAGCTCATAGAATATCATGAAAGGAAATAACCAAATGGTCTAAGAGAATGATTAATGATATGAAAATAATGAAACAATTCTAAGATTTAGTAAAATATTATTTTGATAAGTCATATGATACAATAAAAAACCTTACAATAAGTCTTTCAAAAAAGCTAAATCTCGAGCAAGTGGTCCAGATTCAAGATGATAGAGATCTGAATGGAAAGCTAAATTATGTTGCTCTAAATTTAAAGAGATAAAGGGAACTTAGGTAAGACTTAAAATAAAATTTAAAAAATAAATAAGAGGTAATAAAGTATAAGGAAGAAATTCTAAAGTCTCAAGAAGAAAAAATCAAGGCTCTCAAAAAGAAGAATAAAGATCAGGATCAGTTTCTCAAAAGGTTTTTAGGATAATCACAAAGAGCTAAAGAAATTAAATGAAACCTTAAGAAAGATCATGCCGAAGGAAAAGAAGGATCAATAATTTTCTTGACAATCAGATCTTTTGTTGTATTTTTCTCTGTAACAATTTTTTCCTATCATAATGAAATTCTGCTTTTATTATTTTGTCTTGTATATTTCTAATCTTTCAGATATAATTTTTTTTCATTATCTCTATTCCTTTTTGAAAATCACCAAGGGGGAGAAAAGAATGATCAAAATAATATTAAGTAAAAAGAAAAGAATACCCTAAGTAAGGGGGAGTATACTTAAAGAATATTTTCTTAAGCAGGAAAAAGTAACTTCTCTAAGAAAGACAGGAATATGATTCTTAGGGATTTTAAAACCTAAGGGTGATTTAGTCGTATTCATCACAATTCATAAGTATAGGGATATAAGTTTTTATTTTAAAATTTGTAAAAGGAAAATCTTTATTACTTATATTATTTTTCGAAATATTGTTAGTACTTTCCAAAAAGGAGGATATTGTTGAGTCAATAGGGTTTCCTTATGAATTTTCCATTCCTCTATGTTTTGAAAATCAAAAACACATTTTCTTAAGGAAAATTTTCTTTCTCTAAGAAAAGTGGTATCCTTACCTTGGTTTTCAATGTACTATTTAAAGTCTTCTCAAAACCAAGTCTAACCGTTTTTTTATTAATCCAAAAAATTAGGATCCTTATCAAAAACCTAAAAATATTATTATTCCTTAGCTACTGATTATTTTTTATTTCAGAATATGAATTCTCTAAAATTCAGACTCCAAATTCTCTGAAATTCATACTCTGAATTCTTTGAAATTCAGACTCTGAATTCTCTGAAATTTAGACTCCAAATTCTATGAAACTTAGACTCTAAATTCTCTGAAATTCAGACTCCGAATTCTCTAAAATTCAGACTCCGAATTATCTGAATTCCATACTCTGAATTCTTTGAAATTTAGACTCCCATTTCTTTGAAATTCAGACTCCAAATTCTTGGAAATTCAGACTCTAAATTCTATGAAATTTAGACTCTGAATTCTATGAAATCCAGACTTCAAATTCTCTGAAATTAAGACTATGAATTATTTGAAATTCAGACTCTGAATTACTTAGAATTAAGACTCCAAATTCCTCATTATTGAGACTCTGAATTCATCAGAATTCATACTTTGAATTTATCAGAATTCAAACTCTGAATTCCTTAAAATTCAGACTTCGAATTCATCAAAATTCAGACTCCGAATTCCTCAAAATTAGGACTTAGAATTCATTATAATTTAGAATCTAAATTCCTCATAATTAAAATACCAAATAAATCATAATTTAGACTCCAAATTCCTTAGAATTCAGACTTTGAATTCTTGAGAATTTAGACTCTGAATTCCTCAGAATTCAGACTCTCAATTCCTCAGAATTCAGAATCCGAATTCCTCAGAATTTAGACACTAAATTAATCAGAATTAAGACTTCAATTATCCATTTTTCCATAATCCTATTGTTCATATTTTTAGACTTCAAATTATATATTACCTAGATTTTGATTATTCATATTTGTTTAAGCTACTTTAATTTCCTAACATATTGTTTCAATTTTATCGGATCCTAGTTTCTTAAACATTATAATATTTTTCCTTGCATATTATTAGTTCTTAATCATGATAATGTTTCCCATGTTTCTCCTATATAAAATTATGTCATATAATTTTTTTTCTAACTAACCGCTATTTGAGTGACACGTGTACATGTCCCTCCAAAATTCAAGGAAAAATATGACCATTGGAGGAAGAAGCCGACCTTTGGAATCTTTGCCTATAAATAGAAGCTCATTTGAATGAGCTCAATATCAATTGATGATCCTAGAGATTACATGTTGTGAAGTGATTTCTAGAGAGAGAAAGTCTCTCATTCCTTGTGTGGTTTGTGAACATATTGTTTAGCTGTGAAAAAATTGTTCAACTTTCTTTGTGCAACTCTAATTGTTGCTGTGTACAATCGAGGAATTCCGGGGATAGGAAGACCATGGTGATGACTACCTTAAAGTTTGGGGGCTTGCAAGGATATAAAAATATACTCTGATGTTCTTATCGAGGGATTACCCTAGTGTGGGTAAGATATAATTTCTTGAAAGTATAAATCAATGGACCTTTATCCAAGTTTGTTGGATACGCTTCTCTTTGGGTTAAAATACTTCCTACTTGTTTACTTGTTTTTTCTACTAGTTTTATTTCTGCTATATTTTTTTAAAGAAATAAATTATAACTTTATTATAATTTCTTGTTCTTATACTTACTCTGATAAATAAATATTCTATACACTTTAAGGTAGAATATTTCCCTAAGATAAACCTTCTTATGTTTTCTTAAGTTTAACTTGATTAAGTTTAGGATTCTTAAAATTGGACATGGTCCCTTCTAATTAACCCTTTGATAAATAACCAAAGAGGGTTTGTGATTTTACCATGTTTAACTTTGTTAAACACAAGTTTCTTTAAGGTTAAAAGAAAAAGTTTTTAAACCTACAATTCACCCCCTCTTGTAATTGAGCATCTACAAGTACTATTTCGATCCTACATAATGGATAATATTAGAGGTGTGAACTATCCTAAGTAATACTAGGGTTCCCTTGTAGGAAGGCCTTGTACAAACTCATAGACACCAGATGTTTTATTGATGTGACCACTAGGTGAATACCATTGTTGGGATCAATCTGTGTTCTTGATATGTGGATGTGTCAGTTAGATACTGACATATCACATATAAAACCTGAAGTATGGAATACCTTAGATGATATCCTTGGACTCCAGTGTTTGATTATGAGGTCACCCTAGACTTACAATCATCCTCAGTTGGTTTTAATTATAGTGTGCAATTAAAGGGTGCTAGATTGGGTATGCACCCATGTTTATGCTATGGCACAACAACATAAATGAATTTTTAGGATGAAGATGTCATTAAAAGTTGGTTACGATATTTGATGATCATAATCAAATTAAGCTCAAGTGACTTGGGTAAAAGGCATTGGGATTGAGTTTTAGATATATCAGCTGCAAAAGCCGATCATTTTTAGGATAATATTTTTTTAGTGGAATGACTTTATTTCCTCTTTGTTCGTTGAATGCGATCGGTGATAAACCACATCAGACATGTCGTCGGGATGAGACATGTGTAATGAAAGGTTGGCTAGGTATTTTCTTTGAAAATCCATCATGAACAGGCTAATTTTGGTTGAATGGAAATCAACTATTTGACCAGTTGATAATTGTTCTAGGAGTATCATTATAATGTAAAGGGTATGATTACATAGTCAATTATGATAGTGGAAGTACCATGGATCAGAATTGGCCGTTAAAAGTTTGAACTGATGGTGGGGAGTTCCATAGGTCAGTTTATTAAAGAGACGATGATGTAATCATATCTCAGGTTATAAGGGATCATGTAAGAACCATCTCAATATTTAGTTTTGAGTATAAGAATTTTCTTGGGTTTTAATGACTTATTTGTCATCCACTTATTATGATGCTTAGAGCTACATTGGGAGTTTGGAAAACAAATGAAACAATTTGAACAAAAATTCATGAATTGAGTAGGTAGGGTGTTGTTCTCCTTGTTCCCCAAGACTTATCATGGATGATAATTTTTGAGGTTGGAAGATTGTAGTGTCCCATGTAATGGACCGAGTTTTTGGGGTCCATTACTCTGTGAAAATCTCATGTTGGGTTTTCTGGTCTGGGAATCTTGGTGAAGTTTGGCGTAACGGTAGGCCTAACGGTAGCTGTAGCCTACCAGTAGCTCGGTCCACCGGTAGCTGCAGCCTACTGGTAGCTCGGTCTACCAGTAGAAGCAGGTACCGGTAGCTTGGTCTACCGATACCTGCAGCCTACCGGTAGCTCGGTCTACCGATAGCTGCAGCCTACCGATAGCCTGGTCTACCGGTAGCTGCAGCCTACCGGTAGCTCGGTCTACTGGTAGCTGCAGCCTGCCGCTAGCTGGGTCTACCGGTGGCTGCAGCTTACCGGTAGCTCGGCTACCAGTGGCTCTGGACTACCCCGCGGGTTCTCTCCAGTGGCGCTCCTTGCACAATTAGAGTTTTAAACCCTATTTTGACCCCTCATTTTAAAATCCCGGTAATGCCCTAATGTTTTAAATAAATATTAATGAAATAAACTGGTGTGTGCGTCGGTTTAAACCACTCGACCCCTTTAATGACGTGTGGGGCCGCGTGGTCAACCCACTACCCCCGCTCACGCAGTTTCGAGTTCTTATCTCAACCGTCCGCGACCCTTATAACTAAAGGGTTCGCCTGGGTTTCTTCTTTTCTCGATCACCCTCAGCGAGTGCTTTCGTCCAGATGAGCCGATTTTTGTGCATCGGCCGAGCTGCATCATTATGCGTAAAGTTCCACGCCCAGGCTAAGCGTCGATCTTTGATCAACAATTAGGGAATTTCTCCTTTGTCTATCTCTTTTGTGTATCATGCGGGGTGGGCGTGATTTTTATTCTGTAGAATTGGATAAACCAGACCTAAATAAAGATAATGAACGGATTCTATAAAGAATTAAGGGGGATATAATCGTTGGTGTTGTTTTTTTGTTATGTTGGCTTATGCCTTATGAAAATCGAGGCTGTTGGTGGTCATTTTCTGTGCATTAATGAACCCCTGGTGATGTTTTAAATGGCTTCTTTGTGGTTGTAAACTCCTACTGTGAAAATTTAAATTGGTTAATTACATATACCCGGATGAATGAATTGAAAGCACCAGGATCAATCCCTTCTATGATAACCCCGGTCAAGACATGGAATTGAAATCATGGAGTGTGTTAAATCTTATAAATTTGAAAATACCGGCATGGACCTGCTTTGTGTCGGGGGTAGTGGTTTGGTTGTTTCCTTTTTCGGTCTGATTACTGGAGATGTGGGAGGGGATGGGGTCCCATGTTTTTATACTCTTAGTGGTTGTGGAATTGGTGATGGGATCCCCTGTTGTTATAGATTCATTGGTTGTGAGTTTTAAGACCAGGTGGTTACTTTTTTTATATCACGAATTGGGGTGGGATCCTCTGTTGATGAAAAAAGTTTTTGGGGGAGGGGACACGGGGTAGTGTCTCGGGGTCGTCTTTGGTTCCAGTACTTCAAGGGATCTCACTTATTCCTTGTTGTTGTGACTTTACAAGAGAACCGGGTGTGGATACTTAATTAACATTTGGCTGTTTTTCTCTTCCTTGGTTATGCTTATAGTTTAGTTGCCCAGTAGTGCTTAAACATATTTGAACATTATTACTGAATATGAAAACAAAGGGAAAATGGGTTTGTTGGTGAGATTCGTGACTTTTACCTGAGTTTTGTTTGTGTCCTTTAGGCTGGCTGAAGAAAAACCTAACTTTGGGTGAGTGCTTGTTACCTATATTTATATTTGTGGTTTTGTGTTTCTTATTCGCACCCCACCCAAGTTGAGAACTTAGTGCCGAACACCCCCATTTCATGGGGGAGGGTGTTTTTCCCAATACTATTATTAGTGGCTGGTTATTAGCTTATTTTATTCTCCCTTTCCTGGATAGCCCAAGTGTCTTCGGGTAGGCTGTGATGGACTGAGGTCCATTATTAGCCCAAGAACATTCGGGCGGGGTAGTGTGGTGGTTGGCCAGGTGTGTGCGAAAGGTGGTTTCCCAAGTGTCTTCGGGATGAGGCCCAGGTGTCTTCGGGCATGGTATTGGACTTCTAGCCCAGGTGTCTTCGGGTGTGGTGGTGGTTGTTCTGGCCTAGGTGTTTTTAGGCGTGGTTACGTATGACAGTTGTGGTCCAGGTGTCTGCGAGTGGGATTCGGCAGTGGGACTGCGTGTGGTTGTGGCCCAGGTGTGTGCGGGCGGGTGTGGCAGTGGGACTGCGGTGGAAATGGCGGGATTGGTTCGATGCGTAGGATGTCTCAATAACCAGTGGGAAAGTGGCACGGGGTACCCAAACATCAATGTGCTCTTATTATATATATTACTTGACTTGTGTTATTTGGGGAGTGTGCCTTGGTGAGGATTGGGTGGATAGTTTACCTTGATAGGTTTTTGGATTACTCCTTTTCTCATGGGACTTTAGCACGTTCCCCCACTTGTGCACGAGAGTCTTTGGTTTTCCTTACTGAGTGTACTTGTATGCTCACCCTACGTATATAAAACTGCTTTCAGGTTTCTAGGAGGAATTCAGGGGATTGCGCGGGACCATACTAGCTCGGACCTTTGGGGGAGTTGCAGTTTCTATTTTCCTTTCTTTGGTACTTACCTTTGTAGTCACCTTTTGTACTTTGAGGCTTTTTCTTTTGGAACATGCATGCGGGAATGGTTTACTTTTGGCTTTACTTTTCTTTTACCTTGGTGTTGTTGGGTTTCATCATCTTATCACCCGATCCTATAAAACAAAAAGGGGGTAATGCCTTCCATTGTGTGTAATTTCTATACCCTTGGTGCTAGTCGCCACTCCGGGACCTATTGAAGGCGGGTCTCGGGGGTCATTATCTCTCCTTCAACTTAAAGAAGGAAGGGCCTGACAATCTGCTGACCCTTCCCTCCTTTTGGTGAAGGCGGGTCGTGACAAAATGGTATCAAAGGATGATGGTTGAGAGATAGGATGAAGTCTGGATTTAGGAACAGTAAGGATTGCATGGGATGGTAGGGAAATAGTGTTGGGTGACCTCGGTGCGTGAATTAGGCCGGAGAAGACTGGCTAGGACATGGGATTTTAGGGCCCCCCCGTGATCTGATGCAAGGACTCTGGACCTACCGAACGACCAAGTGATGCCACACTGATTGTAGGGTAGAGACCCTAGGAAAGGTACATGCATAATAATGACTTGTGTTCTTGTGTTTCTGGGGTGTTTTGGGGATTAATAATAAACAAAAAGTTTAACAAGTTTTACAGAAAATATTCTGCATTACTTGGGCTTAGGCATTCCTTGTTTACCTTGCAGCTATGGCACCTGGAAGGCGACCGCGTGTGGTACAGGAGATCGAGGCCCCATAGACTACCTTGGACGATCGTTAGAGAGCTGACCGAGAAGAGGAGGACGACCAGTGGCAGAGGACTCTTCAGGCCTTCCAGTGACAGACCCTCGAGAGGTATGAGGGCAGCACCTCTGACATGAAGACGGAAGGCTGGCTAGAGGAGCTAGTGATAGATTTCGGCCTGATTCGGGCCCCGACCGAGTAATGGGTTTCTCTAGCCATTAGCCAGATGTGGGGAGCGGCGCGTTAGTGGTGGACGCTTTACCTAGGAGAGAGGAGAGAGGCTGAGGTGGCATGAGCTGATTTTGAGAGGGAGTTCCAGGCAGAATTCCTCTCTTCGACGATGAAGGCAGAAAAGAGACAGGAGCTAATCTCCCTCCAACAGGGGAGTATGTCCGTGAGGGAGCTAGGGATCAAGTTCAAGGACCTCCTATGTTTTTCTCCGTACCTCTTTCCCAATGAGGAGTCTCGGGAAAGACATTTGGAGGAGGCGCTTTGACCCTCCCTCCAGTATGCTGTTACCCCCTTTACCCTTCCGACGTACTTGGAGGTACAGAAGAAGGCCGAAGTGGTGGAGATGATGCATGATCTAGGAGGAGTGTCACGAGAGGGTATCCAGCTGAGACCATCGAAAGGGAAGGCCGTCAGCACCAGGCCTCCAGAGTCAGGACCCTCCAGGTTCCGACTGGCAGGGAGCAGGCCGTAGAAGTTTTAGTTTCGATCCCCTGGTCCTCGCCCTTTTCCTTCGGGCCCAGGACCGCGGTGCTTCGTCTGTGGGAGCCCTGGACATCTCCGGAGTCAGTGCCCGGACCGGGTACAGTACGGCGGTGGCAGACAACCCCACCACCCGCCCCAACAGCAGCTTCCAGCCAGGCCTTTCCAGCAGCAGCAACAAGGACAGCGAGCTCCCGCTCCTCTGAGGGCAGACGTAGGAGAAGGAGGCCGACCTCAGGGATCTCCTTAGGGACCTCGACCGGGGCGTGTTCGAGGTGGTGGCCGTCAACCGAGGGGTAGAGGAGCTGGGCGTGGACAGTTACACGCCGCAGAGGCAGCAGTTGCAGTAGGTCCTGAGGTTTTTCAATGTACGATCAGTTTGTTTAGTACCCTTTCTTATGTCTTGTTCTATACCGGAGCTTCGCACTCCTTTGTTGCACCCAGTCTAGCCCGTTCTTTGGGTCTAGATGCCGAGAGACTCCCAATTCCCCTGGTGTTGAGCACACCAGTCGGGGGTCATACCGACTTGTTGTTTGTTTGTCAGGGATGCAGACTAATAATTGGGCCACATCAGTCAGTTAGGGATCTTCTTCTGCTACAGATACAACCATACGATGTCATCCTAGGCATCGAATAGCTATTCTCTGTGTGTTCCGTCATCGGATGCTTCCAAAGAAGGGTTGTGTTCTCAGACTTGGGCGACCGACATGTTGCTTTCACCTGCGAGCGGAGCAGTCAGAAGGGCGATAGGCGAGAGGAACCCCTCCTCTCCCTATTAGCTGAGCTGTTAGTAGGGTCAGTAGATGCTGAAATGGTGGAAGTTCCAGAGATCGTCCATGGGTTTATGGACGTCTTCCCTGAGGAGGTGACGACTCTACCCCCTTGACGTGATATCAAGTTCGGGATAGACCTGTAGCCCGACGCTCATCCGATCTCGATGGCTTCTTATCGTATGGCACCTTCAGAGCTGTGGGAGTTGCAGATCCAAATTGACAATCTGATGAAGAGGGGTTATGTTCGGCCGAGTTCATCATCGTGGGGTGCTCCAGTCTTGTTTGCAAAGAAGGCAGATGGTGGTATCATGTTGTGCATAGACTAAAGGAGGCTAAATCAGGTGAAAATCAAGAATCTCTACCCTCTTCCGAGGATAAACGATCTTTTCGACCAGCTGAAAGGGGCATGATGGTTATCGAAGATCGACCTACGGTCTGGGTATCACCAGCTGAGGGTGAAGGAGGGTGACATCCCGAAGACAGCGTTTAGATGCAGATATGGACACTTTGAGTTCGTGTTTATGCCCTTCGGCGTTACGAACGCCCCAACTATGTTTATGAGGATTATGAACTCCATCTTCCGGGAGTACTTGGATCGGTTCGTGGTTGTGTTCATCGAAGATATCCTGATCTATTCGAGGTCAGAAGAGGACCATGCAGAGCACCTGAAGGTAGTTTTGGAGGTCCTCCAACATCATCAGCTCTATAGGAAGTTGTTGAAATGCGAATTCTGGACATAAGAAGTGAACTTCCTTGGGCACGTGGTGTCCGAGCAGGGTGTGGCGGTGGACCCGTCAAAGGTTGAGGCAGTTGTTTCTTGGGAAGCACCCAAGAATGTGGTAGAGGTCCATAGTTTCCTCAGGCTGGCAGGTTACTATCGGAGGTTCGTACCCAACTTCTCCCGAGTAGCAGCCCCTTTGACAGCCCTGACCAAGAAAGACCAGGTTTTCCTGTGGAGTGAGAAGTGCGAGTCCGCCTTCAACTATATGAAGGAGAAGTTGGTTAGTGACCCAGTGCTGAGATTACCAGAAGAAGGGGTGGCCTATGAGGTGTTCTATGATGCTTCAGGACAGGGCCTGGGATGTGCGTTGATGCAGCAACAATGGGTGATCTCTTATGGGTCCAGGAAGCTACGCCCTCATGAGTGTAATTACGCCACCCACGATCTGGAGCTTGCAGCAGTCGTTTTTGCGCTAAAGTTATGGTGGCACTACCTCATTGGGGAACGCTTTGTGGTCTTCACAGATCACAAAATCTTGAGGTATATCTTCTCCCAGCGGGACCTAAAATTGCAATAGCGGAGATGGGTGGAGTTCCTACAGGATTACGACTTCGAGATCTCTTATACTGTGGGAAAGTGAAATGTAGTGGCCAATGCCTTGAGCAAGAGGATGTAGAAGGATGCGGTCCGAGAGTCGGCGGATGCCTGGAAGGTGATGGAGGAGTTGGATGCCTTACACCTGGATGCGAGGATGGATAACAGTAGAGGTTGCCTGTATCAGATGATAGTGCAATCATCTCTGTTTCAGCAAGTAGAGGAGTCTCAGTGGGGAGACCCGGAGTGCAAAGTGATGCGTGACTGAGTTGACTAGGGCAATGCTCTGGAAGGATGGACAGAGGATGGCCAGAATCAGATGCTTTTCCAGGGAAGGATGTTTGTTCCGGAGGTGATGCGTGGCAAGGTTCTCAGTGAGTTCCACAAATCAGCCCTGGAAGTACACCCAGGAGTTTCCAAGATGTACCAGGGAATGAAGAGGCAGTTTTGGTGGCCTGGAGTTAAGCGAGCGGTGGCAGAGTTTGTGTCCAAGTGATTAGTGTGTCAGCAAGTGAAGGATGAACACCGAGTTCCAGGTGGCCTACTACAGCTTTTAGATGTCCCCGAGTGGAAGTGGGATGACATATCGATGGATTTCATCACAGGACTACCCAAAGTACAAGGGGGATATGACACCATTTGGGTGGTAGTGGATAGGTTGACGAAATCGGTTCACTTTCTAGTGATCAGGGAGTCGAGTGAAGTGGATGCTTTAGCACGAAGGTACGTGGATGAGGTGGTGCGGTTGCATGGGATTACGAGGTCTATAGTCTCAAATAGGGATGCACGGTTTACCTCGTGAGTCTGGAGAGGATTGCAGCATGCTTTTGGCACCCAGATACATCTTAGCACTACTTTCCATCCCCAGACAGATGGACAGACAGAGCGCACCATCTAGACCTTGGAGGATATGCTGCGGGCATGTGTTCTAGACTCAGGGGGATGATGGGTGCGATACTTTCCTCTGGTAGATTTTTACTACAATAATAGAAACCACTCTACCATTGGTATGGCCCCGTTTCAAGCTTTGTATGGGAGCCGATGTCGTTCACCTGTGTGTTGGACCGAAGTAGGAGAGGCAGGCATCCTTGGCCCAGAAGTGGTGCAGAGCACGACAGAGAATGTTCAACTCATACAGGAAATGATGAAGGCGGCCCAAGACCGACAGAAGTCGTATGCTGATACCGGAAGGAGGACCTTGGAGTTTGAGGTTGGAGACCACGTGTTCTTGAAGGTCTCCCCTCAGCATGGGCAGCGGAGGTTTGGCAAGGGGAGTAAGATTTCTCCCAGGTTCATCAGACCCTTTGAAGTATTGCGGCGGGTCGGCGAAGTGGCTTATCAGCTAGCGTTACCACCACCGCTACTGAGGATACATGATATCTTCCATGTGTCCCAGCTCTGTTGGTATCTGAATGACGATTCACACATCCTTGATTGGGGTGAGCTAGACATCGAGGACGATGTGACTTTTGTGGAGAGACCAGTGATGATCGAGGATCACAAGGAGAAGGTGCTTCATGGGTGAACCATTCCCTTAGTTCGTGTTTTGTGGAGACATGGTGGGCTTGAGGAGAGTACATGGGAGAGGGAAGCACAGATGCATACCCAATACCCAGAGTTGTTTTGAGTTTTGTTCCTTGTTGCACCTGTTGTGGTAGAATGTTTTGTCTTTTTGCCTATGAAATGTATTGGGTTTCTTTCCTCTGAATGTGTGTGAAAATCCCTGGCTATTGGGGAGGAGAGAACCCGACCTCTAATCAAGACGCATTAAGGTGGATGCGATTAAACCCGTGAAGACGAGTCAGTGCCGCCCAAAGCGGACAATATCTTGACATGGGGAAGGAGACCCCCCAACCCAAATGGCTGGGCAGTTTGGCATGGTATGTTGGAAGTGTTTTTAGTTAGCATGGGTTCACTCCTAAGAGGTATCTTTCAAGGTGGTTGTTCGGACCCTCTCTTCTGGTTTGTTTTGATTCTCGAGGACGAGAATCGTTTAAGACGTATCTGATGTAATGGCCCGGGTTTTTAGGGTGCATTACTTTGTGAAAATATCGTGTTGGGTTTTCTGGTCTGGGAATCTCGGTGAAGTTTGGCGTAACGGTAGGCCTACCGGTAGCCTTAGCCTACCAGTAGCAAGCCTACCGGTAGCTCTGTCTACCGGTAGCCATAGCCTACTGGTAGCTCTGTCTATCGGTATCTCGGTCTACCGGTAGCTGCAGTTACCGGTAGCTTTGTCTACCAGTAGCTCGGTCGACCGGTAGCTGCAGTCTACCGGTAGCTCGGTCCACCGGTAGCTACAACCTACCAGTAGCTCGGTCTACCGGTAGATGCAGCTACCGGTAGCTCTGTCTACCGGTAGCTCGGTCTACCGGTAGCTGCAGCCTACTGGTAGCTCGGTCTACCAGTAGCTGTCACCCACCGGTATCTCTTAGCTACTGGTGGATCTGGTCTACCCCGCGGGTTCTTTCCAGTGGCGCTCCTTGCACAATTAGAATTTTAAACCCTATTTTGACCCCTCATTTTAAAAGCCCGGTAACGCCCTAATGTTTTAATTAAATATTAATGAAATAACCTGGTGTGTGTGTCGGTTTAAACCACCTGACCCCTTTAATGATGTGTGGGGCCACGTGGTCAACCCACTACCCCCGCTCACGCGGTTTCTCATTCTTATCTCAACCGTCCGCGACCCTTATAACTAAAGGGTTCACCTGTGTTTATTCTTTTCTCGATCACCCTCGGCGAGTGATTTCGTCCAGAAGAGCCGATTTTTGTGCATCAGGTGAGCCGCATCGTTATGCGTAAAGTTCCGTTCCCGGGCTAAGCATCGATCTTCAATCAACAAGTAGGTATTTTCTCCTTCGTCTCTCTCTTTTGTGTATCATGCAGGGTGGGCGTGCTTTTGATTTTGTAGAATTGGATTAACCAGACCTAAATAAAGATAATGAATAGATTCTATAAAGAATGAAGGAGACTGTAATCGTTGATGTTGTTTTTGTTGTTGTGCTGCCTTACACCTTCTGAAAATTGAGGCCATTGGTGGTCGTTGTCTATTCATTAATGAACCAATGGTGATGTTTTAAATGGCTTCTTTGTGGTTGTAAACACTTGCTGTGAAAATTTAAATTGGTTAATTATGTATACCCGGCTGAATGAATTGAAAGCACCAGGATCAATCCCTTCTATGATAACCCTGGTCAAGACACAGAATTGAAATCATGGAGTGTGTTAAATCTTATAAATATGAAAATACCGGCATGGACCTACTCTGTGTCGGGGGTATTGGTTTGGTTGTTTCCTTTTTTGGGATGATTACTGGAGATGTGGGAGGGGATGGGGACCCCTGTTTTTATACTCTCAGTGGTTGTGGAATTGGGGATGGGATCCCCTGTTGTTATAGATTTAGTGGTTGTGAGTTTTAAGATCGGGTGGTTACTTTTTTTTATATCAAGAATTGGGGTGGGATCCTATGTTGATGAAAAACCTTTTTGGGGGAGGGGACATAGGGTAGTGTCTCGGGGTCTTCTTTGGATCCATTACTTCGAGGGATCTCACTTATTCCTTGTTTTTGTGACTTTACAAGAGAACCAGGTGTGGATACTTAATTAACGTTTGGATTTTTTTCTCTTCCTTGGTTATGCTTATGGTTTAGTTGCCCAGTAGTGCTTAAACTTATTTGAACATTATTACGGAACATGAAAACAAAGGGAAAATGGGTTTGTTGGTGAGAGTAGTGACTTGGACCTGAGTGTTGTTTGTGTCCTTTAGGCTGACTGAAGAAAAAACTAACTTTGGGTGAGTGCTTGTTACCAATATTTATATTTGTAGTTTTGTGTTTCTTATTCGCGCCCCACCCAAGTTGAGCACTCAGTGCCGAACACCCCATTTCATAAGGTAGGGTGTTTTTCCCAACACTATTATTAGTGGCTGATTATTAGCTCCTTTTCTGCTACCTTACCCAGATAGCCCAAGTGTCTTCGGGTAGGCTGTGATGGCCTGAGGTCCATTATTATCCCAAGAACCTTCGGGTGGGGTAGTGTGGTGGTTGGCCAGGTGTGTACGGAAGGTGGTTTCCCAAGTGTCTTCGGGATGTGGACCAGGTGTCTTAGGGCATGGTAGTGGATCTTCTAGCCCAGGTGTCTTTAGGAGTGGTGGTGGTTGTTCTGGCCTAGGTGTTTGCAGGCATGGTTACATATGATAGTTGTGGCCCAGTTGTCTGCGGGTGGGATTCGGCAGTGGGACTGCGTGTGGTTGTGGCCCAGGTGTGTGCGGGCAGGTGTGGTAGTGAGACTGTGGTGGAAATGGCGGGATTGGTTCGATGCGTAGGATATCTCAATAACCAGTGGGAAAGTGGCACAGGGTACCCAACCATCGATGTGCTCTTATTATATATATTACTTGACTTGCGTTATTTGGGGAGTGTTCCTTAGTGAGGCTTGGGTGGATAGTTTACCTTGATAGGTGTTTGGTTTACTCCTTTTTTCACGGGAATTTAGCATGTTCCCCCACTTTTGCACTAGAGTCTTTGGTTTTCCCTACTGGGTGTACTTGTATGCTCACCCTACGTATATAAAACTGCTTTCAGGTTTCCAGGGGGACCTCGGGGATCGCGCGAGACCATACTAGCTCAGACCTTTGGGGAAGTTGCAGTTGCTGTTTTCTTTTCTTTGGTACTTACCTTTGTAGTCACCTTTTATACTTTGAGGATTTTACTTTTGGAACATGTATGTGGGAATGGTTTACTTTTGGATTTACTTTTCTTTTACCTTGGTGTTGTTGGGTTTCATCATCTTATCTCCCGATCCTATAAAAAAAAGGGGGTAATGCATTCCATTGTGTGTAATTTCTATACCCTTGGTGCTAGTCGCCACTCAGGGACCTATTGAAGGTGGGTCTCGGGGGTCATTATATCTCCTTCAACTTAAAGAAGGAAGGGCCTGACAATCTACTAACCCTTCCCTCCTTTTGGTAAAGGTGGGTTGTGACATCCCATATTTTTGGACAGTTGAAAATTCCAAGGGAATTTTAATTTTTCCATTTGGTGGATAGGAAAAATTTTAAACCAAGATTCCGAATAAAAATACAGGAATTGGAACACTTAAAAGAACTATTTTTAAAAGATGTGTAAGTACTGATAGGTTTATCAGGTGTTTAGATGATTTTAGGTAGCATCGGGGCCCAAAAACTCAGTTTTGAGAGAAGTAGATAAGGGCGCATGATTAGCACACGGTTAGTGCTAACCGTGTGGCACAATCGTGTTACTTGTTTTGTATAGGGACACATTTTTTTTAAATTGTGTGTCCCTATAGGATAATTTTTTTAACCTAGTATAGGGGAGATGGGGGTGTTTCAAAGTTTAGTGTAACTACGTGAGAGGAGGTGCACGACCGTGTGAGACATATGTAGAAAAATACAAAGGTGATTCACATGGGACGTACATGATTTAGAAAACCATGCACCTAGAAAGTACCCTTAGTTCCTCTTAGACAATAGAACCACAAGGTTTTCACATGATTATCTAAACCATTTGGACAAACCTCATGGTTTATTAAAGGGGTTATTTTACCCTTTCCCCCCTATTTTCTTTAAACATTATTTCTTCTTTATCTTCTCCTAAACAATCACAAAA
Organism: Viscum album; assembly: GCA_963277665.1. Taxonomy (NCBI): domain Eukaryota; kingdom Viridiplantae; phylum Streptophyta; class Magnoliopsida; order Santalales; family Viscaceae; genus Viscum; species Viscum album. Next base: position 33,080,575 of record OY728133.1, read on the forward strand.
ACCCTCCGCTCGAATCCTCCCTTGCCTCTCCTCCTAGGCATGGATATATCTCCCTATTCCATCATCAAAATCAATAACTTTCAGTCTCCTTGGATCTATATTGGCAAGTTCTTGATTCCTCTTACTTCTTATTTCATTTTCCCTCGTCGTATGGAATGCTAAATCCATACGAGCTCATTTACCCTATTTTTAGTGTGTTTGTCTATTTTTTCAATTTATCTCAAAAAGGATTGAATAAAATCATAATAATGGATGAGAGAAGTTTCCTAATCATAAGGTAGGTGGTTTATGGATTTTTCCATTAAATCCTCATTGTTTATAAATTATGTTGTTGTGTTGCACACCATATTCTACATGCATTGCTCATAAAATGTGAAATAAGCTAAATTAATTTTATAAACCACAACCTAGACCCTTAATTAGACTCATTTACATGATTTTAGGTTGGTGACTTAAAAATTTTCCTCCCCTTGGGTGTGTCCCATTTATTTATCTTATTGTCCATTGTTGTAATTCTCCATAGAGTGATAATTTATTAATTAATGATAAATGAATTGTTTAAAATTGAAAATGGTCGTGTGCACTTGTATGGACCTCCCTATTACTTATATTTAAATGGATGAATTCCAAGTTTAATATTAGGGTCTAAAAAATAACTAATTTAAATAGAATAAAATGTTAATGGAATGGATCTACACTTGACCCTTATCAATTAATGAACGAAATGCTTGACCTATCTAACATGATAAATTGGTAGTTGAATGGACCGTAACATGACCCTCTAAATTTACTTATAAATGTACTGGACCTAATTTAATAATTGAATTATGGTATGGTATGCTTATGGATATGGACTTCCTTAGTTATTATAATTAAATTTAATTGAATGAATGTGATAAATTGTATCTTATCATGGATATATTTATATATCATGGTTTATTCTTAATTATTAAATGTGTATGCCTATTCATATTATATGAAATGTGATACTTGGGAATGGAATCCCATTAATGTGATAATCAGGCATGGAATCCCATTAATGTGATGCTCGGGCATGGCGTCCCATTAATGCGATACTTGAGAATGTCATCCCATTTTTGTGATACTTAGGAATGACATCCCATTATTGCGATACTCAGGCATGGTGTACCATTAAGATGATTCCCAAGCATGTAATCCCACATAAACTATGATAAGTGGTAATGTAGTCCCTCTTGAACCACTACACTTAGTTATGGTGTCCCTCATGATTTTTTGATTTTCAGGTATGGTGTCCCTTGTTATTCTATGAGATTTTAGTGACTATGCATGGATGCATGAGTTATTCCTTGGGTACTGGCTAGTTATAGTATCTATATATATGGATATAAATGTCACTACATATATATACTATATATATACATTCTTACCTATATATATGATTACCTATATACATATATAAATATGTATGGTCTCACTTACTCAGTGGTATTCCAGCTTAGGCCGAAGCATATATTGTTATCCGGGTGTCCATTTTGGAACCCGAGTCCATCTTATTTAGATTAATTTATTTACTTACTTAGTATTATACTTGTAAACTACTGTATTTTTTATGCATAGACTGGATAACATTATACACCATTGATGGTGTCCTACTGATTTTATCTCACACCCTATTTGGGCATCTGTTTGGTACCTGAATAGGTCTCCTTGTTATATGATTAGGATCATTGATTATGCTTGTGCTATTACTCTAGTTCATGTTATCTTAGGAGAAAAGGACTAATATAGATCTTAGGATTCTCATGGAGATATCCTTTGGGTCTTTTGTTCTATTCATTTTGTACTGTTATGCATTACTTTTTATATGAATTCTATTTATAAATTGTCACATCACATGGGCATGCATGGTTTTATTACTATTTATCACTAACCATTTTTACTAGTTATTATTGTATTCCTCTAATTTTCATTTATACTGCTTCCACTGATGATTTGTTTATTAGGTTATACCACTGTTCCACTCTAACCATGAGGGTATAGTCTCCCCACCATACCATCATTAGAACCTTATTGCTAGTTGGTAGTCTCTGGTGTACAAGGAGGCATACTTGAGGCCATGTGACCGATTTTCTTGGGGAACCATTTTAGTGGCTTCTGGGTTAGGATGCTATAATATATCTTCACCATGCCTAGATTTACCACTATGGAAAGTGTAAAATTCCCTCAACACCTCCTCTATCATATCACCTAGAACAACTGTCCACTCATGGAATAGGATGACATACTTCCCACCTTTAAAGAACCCTTCATGTGCATCACATGAGGATGCCTTGTTATATAAGTCCTCATAATCAATATCTTCATGCATTTACTCCTTTACCCAATGATAAAATATAGGGGCCACTACCATTGACTAAAGGTAAACAACATCTCTTTCCTCTATATAATCTAACTATAATGAGGCTAACTGCTAAGATTCTTCCATCATTAACTGATCTCGAGACATTATACTAGGGGAATAAACCACAACATTGCCCTTTTATAGAGCTTAGACCATCTCAAAATAATATTCTTATAGGAACTCTAACAAAAATCTCCATATTAGGTTGAGATATCTCTATGAGAAGATGTAACTATGACTCTAATGATCCATAAAGACTAAATAATTCACTGACAAGATAGTGTCTCCACACATTTCGTAAAAACCCACCACTCCAATATCCAAGCCATGGGTCATATAATTTTTCTCATGTGGTATTAGCTTTATTGACCCATAAGAAATCATAGATCACCTCTGCATCAACATGGAACCTAGTTCGAACCTAGAAGTGTCAGAGTAAACCTCATACTCATCTCCCTCTTTTGGAAACCACAAAACCATAACATTGGTCAACCTTTGATTTAAATCCTCAAAAGATTCTTAATAATGATCATGATGGAAATATTCTCTAAATCTATAAATAAATATGATGTATAAATGGTCTATATCATATTGTATGATATAGATATGTAATGTGGTTTGAAATATAAACCAAAATCATATTGTTATCCATGATATAATGATATCAAATCCACTGCCATTTCCATATCATAGTGTCATATTATAATTATTATTATATATAGAATGATAATGTATGATTCATAAGGAACCTTAAGATTAAGGAATGATAGTCGAACATTAAGATAAAACATTCACGAATCTTCCACCAATGATTATCATTATAAAAATTTCATAAAGATGAAACACATGGGAAGTTGAATTGACTAAAGGGGTTAAAAACATTGTAATCATTTCCATTTACTCATATGTTTTATACTATATGAGTAAATGCTATATAGGCTTAGGGGGTTCCCATGAGGCCCATATAAGGAAGTATACACCACAAAGATGGGGGTTCAATTATGTCCTTTCCTCCTAAAAATTCTAATATTTCTCTCTAACTTTGGCTCCATTTTCCATTGAGAGGTACTAGAATACCATGGAAGTTCTTTAGAATCCCACCCAAGCATTGGGTGATTAAGATCAACCCATGGATACACCTCTATGGAAATATTCCTCTGGTTGATCATCATTGATCTCTATCAACCATAATGATTAAAGATTGTTGTTATAGTCAATTGATAGTGATATAACATAAAGCCTTTATATATATATATATATATTATAAGGTATATCTTATTGTATGATATAACCAGTTATTGAATATGACTTACATGAAAAAAATGGTTTTGACCATACATTTGGGGTATATCATATTATACGATTGGGTTATATCGTATTCCACTTCCAATGTATGTTGTGTTGTATGTCTAACTATATCATAAGGTGTGATACTACTATTACATGAAACTTTATACTATTTAAATAGTGGTCAAACATTAAGTGTTCAATTTTTAATAAGTCTTCTATATTGAACATCATCAATTAAGATCCATTTCATAAGATGAAATTCATTGGATATGTATTTATGTAAGGGTTACATGAACTAGTTGAGGAATTTAATCATGTGTTATAACACATGAGTAAATTCATGGACTCTCACTACTGGAATTAGAGGTATTTGCGACAGGGCCCCGTCACAACTAGTCCATTGCAGAAAACGACATCGCAAATACTATTTTTTGCGATGTGTCCGTCACAAATAAGTCTCCGATTATATAAATTATATATAAATAAACCTTTTGTGATGAGACCATCTTAAATAAGTCTTTGATTATATACATTATATATAAAACCCTTTTGCGATGGGCCCGTTGCAAATAGTATTTGCGACAGGACGACGAGCCCGTCACAAATACTTTTTAGAAAAAATTTATATTTAAATTATTTGTGATGGGAGCCCATCGAAAAAGGTCTCATCGCAAATACTAAACATAATAAAAAAATATATTTATTAAAATTATGATTAATGAAAAAATTATATTAATATTATTAAAATAATAAAAAAATAAAAAATATTAAAATTCTCAATATTCTCAAAAAAATATAAAAAAATCATCAATTATTATTATTATTATTAGTAAAACAAACAAGCATTAAAAAATATAATAATAATAAAAATATATTTAATAAAATTATGATTAATGAAAAATTAATATTAATATTATTAAAATAATAAAAAATAAAAAAATATTAAAATTCTCAATATTGACAAAAAAATATAAAAAAAATCATAAAATATTATTATTATTATTATTAGTAAATTAAACAAATATTAAAAAAATATAATACTAATAATAAATAATAAAATATTAAAAATAAAATAAAAATTAAATTATGCAATATTTGCAACAATATAAAAGACAGAAACTATAAATAGTTCATATTACAAAAAATCTTGATTTCAAATGTTTTTGACATAAAAAAAATCACTAGGGGGTCGTCTTCTGGAGGAGGTGGATGAGTTGTAGGAGATGGTGGAGGAAACTCCATCCCTAAACTATGAGTTAGATGATGCATGTACTCCATCTTCTCGTGATGCTGTTGTTGTTGTTGCTGCTGCCATTGATGCATCTCCTCCTCGTGCTTCTGCTGCTATTGCTGTTGCTGACGCATCTCTTCATGCTGCTTCTGCAAATTCTCTATAAGCTCAGTCCAAGTTCGCAACTGCTCCTGATACTGTGAGGTAGAAGAATACGCCTCTTCACGACCTCCTCTCGAGCTGGATGCTGATATCTCAACAATACCATAATAAGTACCAGGAGTCAAATGAGAGCTGATACCAACTACTCGACATTTCTCAAAGCCACACTGAGTCTCCTCCATCCATGTCGCCTCATCGAAATGGTGGGCATTGGTCTGATCAATCGTCTTGTCCTGAATCTCAGCATGTGTCTAAGAGGTCTCAACCTCATATGACTCCTTCAATACCAATTTAAAATTAAAATTGTGAAAATATTATATGCAGTTAATTGTAAAACTGAAAAAAAATAATACTAACCATAATCCGATGCTGACGATCACCTATAATCTCTCCAGTGGCTGGATCACTGTACATCCTCCGATAAACGTCATACTCCGTAATATTAGGATGCTCGACTACCTACATAAATATAAAATAAACTGTTTATATTAAAGTTATATAAAATATTTAAAAAAGATACTTACCAGATGCACTCTATACGTACTGAATGTATGGCTACCAGGTCGATGTGTCACCTCCTATCTCCCCCAGTTCTGCCGACCCACTGAAGATCTCCTCTGAAATCCACCACCAAAACATTGTAAACATAATCCATCCCAAACGTGAGATGAAATGTACTCTGGTCGGTGGGCTCTACATGACTCATCAAATTCTGTCACTCCAGCTTTCTTAATGGTTGTTCTTCTCAAATTGTGCAAAAACTGACAGAAACGGTCACACATAGACACCTTCCATGCTGCATGGATAGCATCACGCATTCTATCATCAATGGGATACCATAAACCCTAAAAATATTTTATAATATCAAGTTATTAGTCAAATAAATTTCAAAATAAATATTTTTTATTTATGTACCAGACAATGATTGAACATGTCAAGCTACACATCAACGGGAATCTATTCCCATGTGATCCATGGCTGAGAAAAATAATCGTGCAAGATAGTGCTCCCCTGTTCAACAACTACATGCCCAAAACTGTAAAAAATGAATAAATAATCAAACAATTAGTATATATATAAATAAATTAATGAAAGATAACTAAAATATACAGGTTACCATACCTCCATGTGCATGGATCAAAGCCAAGACATGGACGTCGCTTAGAGATAGGGTTAGGAATCCTCAGTCACACAAGACTGCGCCCCCTCCGCGTACCCCCTGAACTGCCAGTAGAATGAGGGCAGATGATCCAAAATCCCCCTCATCCAAAGGTAGCCCAGCCTTTTGAAACTCGCGAAATAGATCAGGATCCATCTGAAACAAAAAATGATTATTGTTAACAAATATTTGAAAATAACTATTATATATAGATATATATTAGTTATGATTTTAACCAGCATTTAACTGTGTCAATTTCCATCTTCATCCTCATCTCCATAGCTATCAATTTCAATGTCTTCATCTTCCTCCTCAGCATCATAAATATCCATGTGAGTTTCAGTTTCATCATCTCTTGTCATTTCAAATTCATTTATAACATTATTAACATATTCATCATCATCTATCCTTAATTGTGGGGTTCCATCATCGATATTCATGTCTCTTTGTGAAAAAGATGGATTTTGAGCAGTCCCTTGAAAAATTTCAATTCCTTCCACTTCAGTGGAACCATATTCAGTTTGAGTAAACTGATTTTCCTGAGATTTCATTTTTATTATGCTCCACCAATCACTCAATTATCTTGAAGTAGCATAGTACTTTGTGTAATAAATTTTATGTCCTTGTTGATCCAGTAAAAATGGTTCATTTAGTACAAGAAGAATTATATTTAATATTAACGATTCCATGAGTCGGATGAACACACAAGCCTCTCTTAGTATCCAACCACCGACATTTAAACATCATTATGTAATTCTGTCCTAGATAACACAACTCAATAATTTCATCCAAAATGCCATAAAAGTCAACTTCAGTTTCTCTGTGATGCGATCCTCTCAAGAAAACTCCACTGTTCATTGTTTTTTTGATTCCTCATATGCATATGTATGAAATTGAAAACCATTCACTACATATGCATTATAAGATTTAACCATTTTGGATGGTGGTTTACTCAATATACACAATCGCTTATCAATTTTATTAGCATGTTGAGACACCTGAAAATTTGTAAAACAATTATCAATATAATAAATAATAAAAAAAATTGATATCAAACCATCAATAATTTATGTTACCAGTTTTTGAAACCATTGAGAATTTTTTTTGTCTGCGTTCTTCAAGAGAAGATGTTGTAATTTGTGGAAGTTTCTTCTTGATATGATTATCATATAACCTACAAATAAAATAATTTTACATACTGTATCATAAATTATAGAATATGTGATAGAATCACTCACAGTGCAAATGTTGTCATTTCTTCACAATTGAGCAGAACATATGTATGAGATCTGTGATGTTCATCATCTGAAAGCCATCGTTCATAAACTCCACCGAAGACAATATTTGGATGATTAAAAACTGATAATTGATTTTCCATTTCATCATTAACATTCCCCTCATTTTGTCCCATGAAATTGTGTTTTGAGGGATATTCAAATTCAAAATAATAAGAGTAGAAAAAAAATTTCCTTTTGCAAATAAACTTTAGCAATATAAACTTCAACTGATGATTTGTTACGTACTTTTTTCTTCAATTTCTGCATGCATCTCTCGAATGGGTACATCCATCGAAATTGTATTGGACCTCCACATTTAGCTTCATGTGGAAAATGAAATATCAGATGTTCCATTGAGTCAAAAAAATCCGATGGAAAGATTTTTTCTAGTTTACATATAATTACAGCAACATCTTATTCCATTTTTCTTAGTGCATCGTAGTTTGTTGTTGTTTCACAAATGTCTCGAAAAAAATATGATATGTCTGTTATTGAATCCAAAATAATTGAATTCAACAAACCTCTAAATTCAATCGACATAAGTTTTTCCATTATGACATGACAATCATGAATTTTTAATCCAGTAATATAACCATTCTTAACACATCTGCCCAAATTGGAATAATAGTCATCTAAAAGTCTCAAATCTGCAATCCACTGACAAAATAATAAGTGACTATCTTTGGATATTGTATAAGCTACTTTTGGGTTCATTAAACTCTGTGATCTGACATTTTCAAATAGTTCATGTTCTGGTCGCCTACAAATTTGGGCAAGATCTAATCGTGCCTTTACAGTATCTTTGGTCTTACCTGGTGTATCCAAAACTATATGAAATAAATTATCAAAACAGTTTTTCTCAATATGCATGACATCCAACATGTGGCGGACCAACAAATCAGACCAATATGGAAGATCCAAAAAAATTATTCGTTTTATCCAATTATGTTCTTTCCCAAAGCCATGAATTTTCTATTGGTTTACTGTTGGCCCAAATGTGATGGGAGGTAATGAAAATACAACTGATTTTAACTCTGTACCTAAGATCATTTGTGGAGGTTCATCCCTTTCAATTGTACCTTTTCTGAAATGAGATTTGTTCCTCCGAAAAGGATGATCAGTTGGAAGAAATCGGCGATCATAGTCAAAATAGAAAAGTTTTTTTCCATTGACGAGCATAAAGGATTTTTTGTCTTTCATACAGTAAGGAAATGATTTCAGATGATGTATACTCCTGCTAGATAACATGCCATATATCAGAAAGTCACTAATCATCCACATCAATGCAACTTTTAATATGAAATTTTATTTCACAACAACTTCATATGTACTAACACCATCACTCCACAATGCATTTAACTCATCAATCAATGGTTTCAAATAAACATCAATATTCTTTTTCGGATGTCCTGAGATTAATAAGGTCAAAAAGATATAGGGATCCTTCATCAACATCCATGGCCGTAAATTGTACAGAGTTATAAAGACATGCCAACATGAATACTGACTACCATAAGAACCAAATGGACAAAAACCATCATTAAAAAGACCCAATCAGATGTTTCAGGCTTCTAAAGAAAAAGACAGATGCAGACGGTCAAAATGTTTTCATGAATCACCGATAGATGGATAATTCAAGATTTTATCAGTTGAAATCTTGGTTTTGTTCCATGACATCATTGACGCTATGTTCTGAGACATAAATAAATGCTGCAACCTGGGTGTAAGGGGGAAATATCTCAACTGTTTTACTGCAATCGATCCAGACTTCCCTGGTTGAGCTTTTTTATACCTCGATTGTCCACATGTGGGACAACTATCCAATGAATCATTTTCACCAAAATATAATATGTAATCATTTGGACATGTATGAATATTCCGATAACTAAGGCCCAAATTATGAACCAGCCTCTTGCTCTCATAGTAATTTGCAGGCAACACATTCCCTTCAGGTAATAGTGTTTTAACCAAATAAAATATCTGATCAAAACAGTTGTTTGACATTTCACTATCTGATTTAATAGCCATAAATTTTGAAACTACTTCTAATTTTCTTATCTTGCAACCAGGATATAATGCATCCTCAACAGACCTCAACAACTTATAAAATTAGGATGGTGCCAACTCAGGAGTTAAATCAATATCATCTTGAGTTTCAGTTTTTTGAACAGATGGACCTACAACATCATGTACTAAATTTTAAAACCGTGATGGATTCGTAATCAAGTTATTAGTATCTTCTCTGGAACTGTGTTCACCATGTTGATACCAAAAAACATAATCTGGTTGAAAACCAAACCGCAAGAGATTTCCTCTAACCTTGTCAAATGTGTCAAACGTTCTCAGAGCACATTTTTTACAAGGACACTTTATTGTGCCTTCTAAAACATATTCTGTTTTTGATGATGTAAATGATAAGAAAGCTTCAACACCCTCAATATATACAGGATTTAAACCAGAACTGTTTGGATTTCTACGCAGATTTAACCAAGCGCGGTCATCTAATAATGACTGTTATCGACTTCCTTGTTCCATATTTTCTACAAAATATAAAATCATTACTATTTTTTAGTAATTTGAAATTATAAAAACACTATCTAAAAAAAATATAAATAACTACAACTACTTCTTAATAATTACCATTAATTACCATTAGTTATAAGTAGTAATAATTAGTACTAATTAGTAATAATTAGTAATAATTTGTAACAATTAGTATTAATTAGTAATAATTAGTTACAATTTGTAATAATTAGTTATAATTAGAAATAATTAGAAATAATTAGTAATAATTAGTAATAATTAGTAATAATTACTAATAATTTGAAATAATTAGTAATAATTTTTAATAATTTTGAATAATTAGTAATAATTTGGAATAAATAAAAATAAATAGGAATAAATAAGAAGAAATAGGAATAAATAGAAATAAATAGGAATAAATAGGAATAAATAGGAATAAATAAGAATAAATAGAAATAATTAGAAATAAATAGAAATAATTAGCAATAATTAGCAATAATTAGAAATAACTAGCAATAAATAGCAATAAATAACAATAATTAGTAACAATTAGCAATAATTAGCAATAATTAGCAATAATTACCAATAATTACCAATAATTAGGAATAATTAGGAATAATTACCAAAAATTACCAATAAATACCAATAAATAGGAATAATTACCAATAATGACCAATAAATATGAATAATTGGCAATAAATATAAATAATAACCAATAAAGAAGAATAATTACCAATAAATACCAATAAATTGGAATAATTAGCAATAAATAGGATTAATTAGCAATAAATTGGAATATTTAGCCATAATTACCAATAAATATGAATAATTATAAATAATTAGAAATAATTAGGAATAATTAGGAACACAATCAATTATAATAAATTGTAATAACTTGGAATAATTTCCAGTGGATTGACGACACTCATTTTGCTCGATGACTCTTTTCTTTTCAACTCTCACCGACTCAAAACATTATGAAAAGTATGCTTCTACATATGCATATCTAATCTCGTATGCACGAGTTTGAATATGCATTCGTAGGACCACATTTTTCATAATGTTATCAGGCAGTGATAGTTGCAAGAAGAATATTCATCGACGAAAAGGGGCTCTTTTGTCCACCGACTCATTTACTTACATCTTTCTCACAGTGAAATCACAATAAAGAATCTTCTCAGAGGTACGCTTATACATTTACATATGTGTGAGAATGAATATGTATACCTCTGACCAGATTCTTCATTGTGATTTATGTGTGAGAAATTTGCAAGTAAATGAGCCGTCAGACAAAAGAGCCCCCTTTTCGTCGATGAATCATCTTCTTGCAACTATCACCACCTGAATACATTATAAAAAATGTGGCCTTATGAATGGATATTCAAACTCATGCATATGAGATTGGATATGTATACATAGAATCATACTTTTTATAATGTTTTGAGTCGGTGAAAGTTGAAAAGAGAAGAGCCATCTAGCAAAAGGAGTGCCGTCAATCCACTGGAAATTATGCCAAGTTATTACAAGTTATTACAATTTATTAAAATTGACTTTCTTCCTAATTGTTCATATTTCTTACTAATTGTTACAATTTATTACTAATTGTTACAATATATTACTAATTGTTATAATTTATTACCAATTGTTACAATTTATTACTAATTGTTACAATTTATTACTAATTGTTACAATTTATTACTAATTGTTACAAATTGTTACAAATTGTTAACTATTTATTCGTAATTATTCGTAATTCTTCTTAATTATTCATAATTATTCATAATTTTTTTGTAATTCTTTATAATTCTTTATAATTCTTCTTAATTATTCACAATTATTCATAATTATTCACAATTATTCGTAATTATTCATAATTATTCATAATTATTCATAATTATTCATAATTATTCATAATTATTCATAATTATTCATAATTATTCATAATTATTCGTAATTATTCGTAATTATTTGTAATTATTCATATTTATTCTTAATTATTCCTAATTATTCTTAATTATTTCTTATTATTCCTAATTATTCCTAATTATTCATAATTATTCATAATTATTCCTATTTATTCCTATTTATTCCTATTTATTCCTATTTATTCTTATTTATTACTAATTATTCCTATTTATTACTAATTATTCCTAATTATTTCTATTTATTCCTATTTATTCCTATTTATTTCTAATAATTCCTATTTATTTTTAATTATTACCAATTATTCATAATTATTACTAATTATTCATAATTATTACTAATTATTCATAATTATTACTAATTATTCTTAATTATTACTAAATATTCGTAATTATTACTAATTATTTGTAATTATTACTAATTATTTGTAATTATTACTAATTATTACTAATTATTACTAATTATTACTAATTATTACTAATTATTACTAATTATTACTAATTATTACTAATTATTACTAATTATTACTAATTATTACTAATTATTACTAATTATTACTAATTATTACTAATTATTGGTATTTATTACTATTTATTACTATTTAATACTATTTATTACTAATTATTACTAATTATTACTAATTATTACTAATTATTACTAATTATTACTAATTATTACTATTTATTACTATTTATTACAAATTATTACTATTTATTACAAATTATTACTGATTATTAATAATTATTACTAATTATTAATAATTATTACTAATTATTTCAAATTTTTACTAATTATTACTAATTATTCATAATTATTACTAATTATTCATAATTATTCCTAATTATTCTTAATTATTCCTAATTATTACTAATTATGCCTAATTATTCCTAATTATTACTTATTATTCCAAATTATTTCTATTTATTCATATTTATTCCTATTTATTACTAATTATTCATATTTATTACTAATTATTCCTATTTATTACTAATTAATCCTAACTATTCCTAATTATTCCTAATTATTCCTATTTATTCCTAATTATTACTAATTATTCCTATTTATTACTAATTATTCCTATTTATTACTAATTATTCATATTTATTACTAATTATTCCTATTTATTTCTAATTATTCCTATTTATTACTAATCATTCCTATTTAGTACTAATTACCTGTAATTATTACTAATTAAACATAACTATTACTAATTAGCGTTAATTGATATTAATAACTGCAATTTACAACCACAAAGTACTAATTACAAGTAATTATTTATATACAATACTAATTTTCGTTAATAACTATTAATTATTACTAATTATTAATTATTAATAATTATTAATTATTACTATCTATTAAGAATTAGTACTAATAATTTAAATTTATTATTACAAATAAATACTGATAACAAAACAATTTAAATCTAATTTAATCACAACTAATCAACAATAATTAAAATTAACATAAAAAAATGAAATAAAAACTAAATTAAATAAAATATAAATACCTTTAAACTTGATCTCCTATTGATTTAAACGATTTCCCAACTTCTCCGTAAAAAAAAACTAACTTAGAAAAATTTTCACTCTAAAAATAGAGTTTAGAGAGAGAGGAAATAAGAATTGAGAGGAAGAGAAAGAAAAACGGAGAGGGGGTATATATAGGTTTGATTAGTTGTGACGAGACTTTTTGCGATGAGAATACCGTCGCAAAAGGTTCTTTTTGCTACGGGGCCCATCGCAAATACCTTTGTCCGCATTAATTGCTATCGGCGATAAAAAGGGTATTTACGGCGGGTCCCATCGGAAAAAGTGACCTACCGACACACTTTTTGCGACGAGACAACATCCTGTTGCAAAAACCCATTTACCGCCATCGGTATTTGCGATGAGTCTCGTCGCAAATACCCTCCGACCGACACACTATTTGCGACGAGGGGATTCCCCCGTCACAAATAACCTTCCTGCACTTTAGCGTGCATCCCGCTCCAAACCGCGCATTACTTTTTACGACGGGAATTAATCCCGTCGCAAATAGCCTGTCACAAAAGCCTATTTTTCTCGTAGTGTCTAAAGTAATGTCCTCAAGGTCTTAATAAAGAATCCCACTTCCATGCAATGGGTGTTTCACTGGTGAAAAAAGTATTTATAAGGCCGATGTTTTAACACTGGTTATTAAATAACTGATTTTAAAAATATTTTTTTACATCAGTTATTAAATAACTAACATTAAAAACTAGTAAATGTGGCTTTTTATGTCAGTTTTTTAAAATAACCAATGTAAAAAATATTGATGAAAATATTTTTCACGCCTGTTATTTAAAAAACTGATGTAAAAAATATTTTGGTATATTTTTTACATCGGTTATTTACATAATAAATATAAAGAACCTAAAACTTTTATATTTTTAATGTTAGCTATTGAAATAACTGATGTTTAAAATGAATGGGGAATTTATTTTTGTAATTAATTCCAATGAAAATTTTCATTCCCATATATAATTAGAGCCCACTACTTGTAAAAATTTCATTTTTTCTGCATCCCACTTATAAAACTATTTCATCAAAAACTATTTTTTCCATTTCCCTCTCAAACATTCATCACCCCTTATTTGTTCAAATCTACCATGTGCTTATAATTTTTTTTCCATGTTTCCGTTTTTCATTTGATTTATAATTTTTATATTATAAATCATTTCTAAATATAAATTATAGACATGGATAGGATACATTTAGATATATCATAAATGGTGGAAAATATTTCTATGATGATGTTGGTATTTGTTCGAACATTATGATTTATCCAATATCGTTTACTCCCCCTCTATCTTCAAATCTATTATGTTCATGTAATTTTTATTCAATGTTTTCATTTTTCCTTTGATTCATCATTCATATATTCTGAATCATTTCTAAATTTACATTATAGAGATGGATAGTACACCTTTAGTGATATAAAAAATAGTGGAAAATATTTTTATTATGATATTGGTATTTGTTCAAACATTACGATTTATCCAAGATTGTTTCATATAGGTAAAATCCTTTTAATAACATCTTTATATATCATTGTTAATATTTTTTGATTATTATCAAAGTTTATTTGAACTATCATTATTATTTTTTTACTTTTTAAATTTTAAACTAATGATTTTTTCATATGAATCATTGATTGTTGTTTTAAATTATTTTAAAAATAAAATCAGGGTTTAATATTATACCATATATTTTTTTTAAAACTGATTTTCACATAGGTTATTTAATAACCAACATTAAAAACAAGCATAATAAATAATTTTAATTTCATTATTAAATAACTAATGTAATAAATATATATTTTAAAACAATTTTAATTATATCTCATCAAAACCAACATGAAAAGCCTAAACAATGGTGTAAAAAACCTATTTTTGAACCAATGTGTGATTTCCCATTCATTCCTGGATAAAACTCCCTCATCACGAAGATCTCATTTTCTTCCACCTTTACCTATTGAGGCATTGGCATGCTATGGTGAGAAGAAGGACACCACTTGTATGATAAGTGATTTAACCAATCTCATAGATACTTTTGAAGGTGGCATGTCTTTTGGATACCTCTATAGTGATTTTCATCAGGGATGGATAAATATTGACATTGCTATAATCATCAGAGTAAGTTACACATTTACAGTATCTTTATTTTCGATTTACATGTGATTTCACTTTCTAGCATGGTTTGATCTTGGATTGAGTTTCATTATTAATTATGCTAAATTTTATAAGTGTTATTAGATCCATTGAAATCCAAAAGTGGTATCAGATCCTTACTATGATTTTCGATTCATGAAATCATATTGAGAAATGAAGATTTTAAAGTTATACTGCGTGTCATATTGTTAATCATAAAATACAATTCAAGGAATTATTATGGCTAGTTGAGTTGTGATTTATAGTATGTAATATCATAAGTAGTGACTTAGTATAAAACCCTTGGTTTCTTATTAGTCCTATCATATCCTATGATTGTGTTTCATTATGTTTAAAAAAAGAGCGTCATATCACTTTTAATATATCTATTTGAACTGTAAGATATGATTTCTTATCATATTTGGTGATCGAACTATTAGTCATAAAATATGATTTATAGCACTAAAACTATTTAAGAGACACCACCTATCAATCGTACTCTACAATCCGGCCTCAAACATTAAATATGATTGGTGTAGACAATTTCCCCCCTTTAAATTCAACTATGAATTGAATTATTTTATTTATAAATTATTTATAAATTATATTAAAAAGTATTTTGGGATATTTATTAACTTATAAAAGTGTTCATAAATTAATTAGTTATAAAGAGTTTATAGTTAATTAATTAAATGTTTTTGAAATATTTATGAATAGATATTTGATAATATTAAGTCTTAATTATGAAATACCTTTTACCAAATTACATGGTATGAATTATGGCTTGTAAATAATGTATTTATTTAGAAACCTTGAGGGTAATTTATAAACTGTTTATAAATTTACAAATTGAGGCTAAATATAAAGTGTTTATATTTTAAGATTTTTATTTTTTCATAATACTTAATTTAAATTGTTCAAATTAAGGGCCTTATTTTGAATATTTTTTTAAAAAACATCAAAAGATGTTTTGATGATTGATTTTATCTAGGTTTAAGTAATGTTAATCATGTGATATTTTGATTATATAAATAGTTTAAATAATAAAAATAAATATATAAAATTATTATATTTCATTTAATATAATATATTTAAGGAAATTCCATATAATAAATAATATTAAGTAGTTCATATTATGAAATGAATGTAAAGTGTTTATATTCAATATTATGGAATGTCTATAATGAATATATAAATTTATTATGAGTTTATGATTATATTTTATTTATAAATTATTCATAAATTTTTATTTTATGTCTAAATATATGAATTATTCATTTATTTAAAGTTATTACCTACTTTATTTTTATAGTTATAAATTTTTTAGATTGTGAATATGTGTATTATTTATTTTAAAATTATTAAACTGATTTTAAGTTATTATACAAGCATATAAGGAGTTGAATTTTAGGAAATATAATGGATTTAGTTTCCATATATCTTTATTTTAGTTTGTAATTAAAGTAATTTTTTTGAATTTAGTTAATGAATATATTTTATAAAAATTAGGTATTAGAGTTATTATGAATTATAATATATCTTTAGTAAAGTATCCCTAAGTAGAGGAACTTTGGGTTATACTTCCCACTAGACTAGAGGATTATCTCTTATTCTAGAAAGGTGGGGGTTGGATATTTATTAATTCAAGCTTACTTATGTTGGTTTTGATGGTCTCATACAATTTTAAACCTTTACATGAAAGTTTTATATACCTTATACTGGAGATTCATTCAGATGTGTGTAAATGTGTTTGGATTCTATTTTCATGTAAGTAACACAAACCGTGAGCTATGTAAAGTGTTTCACATCAATATGGTTTGAATATATTGATTTAGTGGAAGGAATAATATTCCAAACTAAATCACTAGAATAATTCATACATAAATGGAATAACATGAGATAATATTGTGATAATTAAATCCCATTGAAAATACTAAGTGTTATATTCCTTCCAAAGTGGCACTTATCAAGACCTTGATCATTCAACTGATTAGATTCATGCTAAAGAGGGGTGCCCCTAGATTATCTTGTGTAAGGAAATAATGTAATAGGATGAACATAAGAGTTAGGTTCCTCATTATTAGTTTTTAATTTGGGTTACACTTAACCAGAAAACCCAAAGAGTTGGGATACCAGGGGAATAGATTTGGGTTTTTCCATATGATGGATTGAGTAAAGTTTTTCTCACTCAACTATTCAAGAGTAATATATGATATGATTGGGATGAAACCCTACCTAAATAACTAAATTATGAGGTTCATTCCAAAGTGGGGTCATTTTCTTATTAAAATATGGATCTCAACCCACTAATGGATATGATGTTATTCTAAAGGGTTCATAATTTTAGTGAGAGACCACTTAATAAAATTCATTAATAAATATTAGTAAAAAAGTACCCATCTGATAAAAACTTATTCTATAGAAAATAACATCCCCATAATCAAAATAAACTTTTAAATAAATAATTGAAAAATAGAAGATTAATGTAAGAAATTATTTAGGCCATAAACTTAAGAAAAGCTCTTAACTAAGGAGAAATTATATATGCTAAAGCAACACCTTCCTAAGTAACCAAATGTTTAAGTAGTCCAAAAAACGAGTCTACAAGATTTTGATAAGAATAGAATGATTCACTTGAGGTTTAAAAGGAATTAGATGTAAAATTAACTAAGGAATTTTAGTCACTTCTCATATATTTAATATTATTGGATATTTGAATATATTAGCGAGACTAGAGATTTTATTAATGATTATTCTAATTAAAGAGTCTATTATTTTTCCATCAATGGAAGTTTTCTGAAAATGTGAATGAGTTAAAGAAATTATTACCCTATTATTCTCAAAGTGTTGAGAATAGGTGAACTAGGCATGTTATGTCTAGGTTCCGGTGCTATGTTGATAGTAAAAGTGGGTAAAAGTTCAAACCATAAGAATAAAAGTTAGTTAGAGAGTCCAAAAATATTTCTTTAAGTAGCTAGTCAAGGTCATTGAAACTTAAATTTGTTATCAGGAAGAAATAGTAATGATTCTATAGGATGAAATTTTTTAATATATATAAATAGGTTTTAGAAACTCCATGGAATATCCATGTTAGGTATTAGTGTTATAGAAATCAATTATTTTGTTTTGAAGGGTATATGATACCAAATGTATTCTTTACAAATGCTGTAAATATATAGGAGTTTAGAATCAAGGGAAGAATTGATAGAGCTTGAAGTTTTTATTCAAGTGATAAAACAAAGAGTTTTTATCAAATATTTTAATGTAAATGTGTTTATCAAGATTATATTTACCAAAAGAAAATATGTGTATAGTTATATCATTTCTCTTATAAGATAAGAAAACCCATTAACAAAGTGTTGTTATGAACAATATGAGATAATTAATTCAATACAAATGTTTTATAATTCATTATATTCTATAAATTTTTTTAAAAAATATAAAAGGATAAAAATATTTTTTCCATGATAAAAGTGTTTTATCCAGATGTTTGTTAAAATATAAGAGAAGATGTTCTTGCCACCCAACAATGATTTTTTTTTAAAAAGTATTCTTTTTAGATAATAATACTCTAAACACATAGAATACCATATATGATTTGAATTAATATTTTATATATTAAATATTACCACTAAAAATAAATAAGAGTTATTTTCTTAACACAAAGGAGTTTGTGTATCTTAATATTATATTCTAAAGAGAATATAGTGCCTAAGAGGCTAGTGGGTGTATTTTTGAACTTAGAGAAGTTCAAAGTTAACATATAAATGATTATAAGAGTCTAAAAATAAATTTATTCCCACTTAATATCCAAAAGAGTTTAAGATATTTGGTGGTAAAGAGAAATGTAAATTGTTATATTTAGTTACCATGAGAAAATGAATATCACTATTTCCTAAAGGATTATACCAATCAGAATTCAAAGTGAATATCACTTAATATCCTAAAATATTTTTATGGTATGATGGTAATGAGAAATGTAAAGAGTTACATTTAGTTACCATAATAAAGTGTATGTAACTTTATACTAAAGGATTTTAGGATGTGTTGGTAAGGTTAACATGGGTAGGATTGTTGTATGGGGATACAAAATATGCACAGGAGGCACAAAAATTGTTTTTGTGCATTGGATAACCCATGAAGTATACCACATCAAGTATCATACACTATTTATTTGGTAAGTAGGGTTTCATGGATTATATTTGGAGTCCTGATTACTTAAGGTTGGTGAGATTCCTCGAATTAGAATCTTCATACTTGGATAGTTTTTTAAGAAATCCTTGAGGATTAGCTAATCAGGGGTGATTGGGTATGTTGTTGATCATGTCATTGGTTGGATCTTAATCAAGATGTGATATGTACTCTTGTATGAAAAGTATGAAATTTGAGCCCTCAATTTAGATAGTTTGGGAAGTGTGAAACCTTACCTATATAGCATATATAATTTGATTATCTATTTAGATGAGGGACATGTGACGTGATCATCCATAAAGGTGAAGGACATGCACGGTATTTATCATCTTGATCATTTTATATTTAGAGAGTCAAGAACGTATGAATTAGATATATGAGATTGATAAAATCTATGTCTCATGGTTACTTGATGTATTTGAAAAATATAATGTATGAGAATACATGCCAGCATGTGATACAATTGTTAGACATGGGTGTAGAGATAAATTTGTTTGATAGATATCACACTAAATCCCTTTGTATATTGAGTAACATTGATACTTTTCTCTACGATGTTTTTTATTACATTTATAGATCTAGTGATTCATATTTTTTTTTCAACTCTACAAATTACAATGTGGTCACAATTTTTTTTGACTAATTAGGGATTGAGTTTGACTGACAGAGATACTCTAAAAGTGTTTTAGAGTTAATAAAAAAGTGTTTTGGTTGGGAATTCACAAGGTACTTCATATGATGTGGCACACAGTGAAGTTGATGATATATTTTCAAAAGTGTTTTGTAGGATATCCAAAATAATTTTGGATATTATTTTACAATTTATCGTATATAATAAAATATAAGGCGAAATAACATGTAATTATTTTAAGCTTTAGTGCAAGTGGGAGATTAAAGTATATATGACTTTAAGCCTTTATATATATATGATATATAATATATATAAGTTATATCTTACGGTATGATGTGACCAGTTGTAAAATATGACTTATATGCAATAAAATGGTTTTTGTCCATGCATTTGAGGTATATAATATTATACGATTAGGTTATATCATATGTAACTTCCAATGCATGATATATTGTATGGAAAAATATTTTCTAAGGCATGCTAATAGAATTTAATTCCACTATATATGATTAAAATAGTGGTTATATTCTAAGTGTTAATGTTCAAATATGTCTTCTACATTGGTTATCATCAAGTCAAAGTCCTTTCATATGATGAAAATCATGAGAGATGCATTCATGCAAGGGTTGTATGAACTAGGTGAGACATTTAATTATAAATTATAATTAATGAGTAAATTCATGAACTCTAAAGTAGTGTAATCGATGGATTAATAAAGAATCCCACTTCCATGCGATGTGGGTGTGCTTGCTTGGTCATTCCTAGCCAAAACTCCCTTATCTTGAAGCACTCATCTTATTCCACCTTTACCTATCAAGGTGTTGGAACACCATAGTGATATAAATAATCCCACTCATATAATGGAAGAATCATCCTATACCATGGATAAATATATATAATTTTTTTATTTGGATACCTCTATTATGATTTTCCTCAAGCATAAATGATGATTGATGCTGCTATGATTATCGGTTCAAGGTATACATTCATAGAATCTTTATTTCCAGTTTACATGCGATTTTATTTTATTTCATGGTATGATCTTGGATTATGTTTCTTTATTACTTTTAATAATATAACAAGTGTTTTTATATCCCTTGAAACCCAAAACCAACATTAGTGTAGGGCATATATTCATCATTTTTTGTATAGATGATTTCATTTTTTCATAGCACGGTGATCATGTGATTGAGATTTATAATGTCTTATACTGCATTGAGTAAGTTTTATTCAATACTTATAATCCCATCAATGGTATTATAGATTTACAATGTTTCTTTATTATTGTAATCATTTTTAGAAATAAATAAGTTTTCATATCATATTGATGTTGTATTGGATATCATAAAAAAGATATTGAAATTAAATTTTTGTTACTTTTTTAAAATATGAGATACCATTAGCAGACATATCTAATTTTTAATTTTCTTGGTTTCATGATATGTTATATCATAATTCATGATGGGAATTACCTTGTATGACATGGGATATCCTAATAAGAAAAACAGTATAATTCGTCGATTTATGGTAAATCGTAGCATACAATATGACCTGATCATAACCAACGATAATGTTGATCTTAACTAAAAATCAGAGCATGAAATCACTAATATGATATAACATATATCATAAAAAGATACCAATAATTTAGAATTATCAATCATATGCCGTAGTGCACTAGTAATAAGGCGTGATATCAATTTTTTATTAAATCATGTTTTGTGATATGGTTTATATCATAAAATATGATATATAAGAAATTTTATATTTTCTAAATTACAATTAGTAATTGAATTATATATTTTATAATTTTTTTTAAATTATATAAAAATGTATTTTGGGGTAATTATATAATTTTTAAAGCAAATTAATTAATTATAAATAGTTAATAATTAATTATTAAATGTTTATAAAAAATGTAACAAATAAACACCCATAATATTAAATTTTAATATTAAATATCTTTTTGAAATTATATGAAATAGATTATAATTTCAATATAGAGTGTTTATATAAAAATTTTAAGGGTAATTTATAGATTACAAAATAAGGTAAAATATAAAGGTGTTTATATTTAAATTTTTGAATTGTTCATAACTATTAATTTGTATTATTCTAATTAAATTTTTTTATTTGAGAAAATTATTTAAAACATATAAAAAGGAGTTTTTATAAGTGATATGATCCAGGTTTAAATAATAATAAATAGGTGATATCCTGAATATCAATATTATATATGAATAACATATATATATAATTTCTGTATTTCATGTATCATTTATTTATGTAAAAATTCCATATAAAAGAATGATATAAATGAGTTTATATTAGAAATAAATATAAAGTTTTTATATTGATTTAATTATTAAATGTTCTTAATGTATGACTATATTATAAAATGTTTATAATTTCTTTATTTACGAATTGTTCATAAATGTTTATTTCATGTCTAAATATATGGATTGTTCATTTATTTAGTTTATTATATACTATATTCATATATATAATTGTTATATTATGAATTTATGTATTAATTAGTTTAAAAGTGTTTTAAATACTTATTTAAATTATCATATATGCATTTAAGGAGTTATACACTAGGTATGATAATTGATTTAATTTTCTTCTACCTTAGTTTCGACTTGTTCAGGAGTTGTGTAAAGAGTTGTGTATCAATATGGTTTGAACATATTGGTTTTGTGTAATTAATAGAGATTCCAAATTAAATCATTATAATCATTCATACATATAAAGGGAATAATATGAGATAATATGGTGAGATTAAATCCTATTAAAAAAATAATAAGTTTTAAATTTCTTCCAAAGAAAACACTTTTCAAGGCCTATATCATTCACTTAGGTAAGTTTTGTTAAAGTAGGGTTCCAATGAGTTATATTGTGGAAGGAAATCAAGTAATGAGGTGACCCTAAGATTTAGGTGCCTCATTTTGGTGTTTTATTTAGGTTTCACTTAGCTGGGAAACCCTTATAAATGATACCTAAGGAATAATATTGAGTTTTTCTATATGATATATTAGGAAAAGACTTGTCCGCTCAACTATATTAGAGTCATATATGATATTATTAACATGATGGTCATACTAAATAACTATGTAGTGATATAGACACTAAATTTGACTCATTATTTAGTGAAATATGGATGTTGGATCACTAATGGATATAATTTAAAAATATAAAAGTGGTCTTCATTAAAATTTAATAAAATAACTTATTAAATAAAAGTTAAACATGATGCTCATTGGATAAAAGCTTTTATTATAGATAAATGGAATCATAATTATTATCTAACTTAACATTGTGATCAATATTAGAAAATGATAGTCTTAATATAAATACTTTATTAGAATTGTAAATAAACCTAATCATTATTCCTAAAAAAGAAAAAATTTATTAAATTAGAGTAACATCTTCCTACATAACCAAATATTGAAGTTTCTAAATAGGTGAATGAAAATGCTTATGAGAAGCACAGATGGATTCACATAAGGTTTCAAAATAATTAGATGCAAGATGACTAAAGGACCTTTAGTATTTTCTCATGTACATAATGTGATTGGGTATGATAATGACCTAGAGATACTAAAGATATACTCCATGGCCCGATCTAGCTATTGGATTCCTCCTATAATCATTGTTACAAATTTGTTGACACATGAATGTGTTCAATAAAATTTATAGTATTTTATCAAAGTGTTGATAATATATGTATCGAGGCATGTGATTTCCAGATTCTTATTGTCATATTGAAAACATAAATGGGTAAAAGTTCAAACCATAAGAAGAAATGTTTGTTGGAAATTACAAAAAATATTTCTTTGATAAGGTAGCCAAGGTCGATAAAATTTAAAAGATATGTCACAAAGTAGGATAATGATTCCATAGGATGAAAATTTCCAGGATATATAAAGGGGTTTTTATAACTCCATGAATATTCCATGTTAGGTTCCAGTTCTATAGAAATCAAATTTTTGATTTTGAGGGGTATATGATACTAAATGTATATTTTAAAAATATTGTAAATATAAAAAATTTTAAAACCATGTTAAGGATTGATAAAGCTTGTAGTTTGTATTAAAATGATTAATTAAAGGGTTTTAGAATCATGAATTTGAGTTTAAAGTAATATATTAAGCTCAAATGGATATAAATAAAGTATTTTTATTCATCTTATTTCTCTTATATGATAAGAGAATCTGTTTGTTAATAAAGAGTTATTATGAACATTATGCGATGATGTTTTTAATACACGTAGTTTATATTTCATTAGATTCTATAACGTGTTTGAAAATGAGATAAGGATAAATGTTATTTACAAAATAAAAAATGATATTTTTGTATCTTAACATAATATTACAAAGATAATATATAGTATAAGAGACTAGTGGGAGTGTGTTTGGACTTAGATGAGTGACATGTGACATATTAACTAACCTGGCCAGTTTATACTTAGAGAATTAAGAACATATGAGTAGGCTATATGAGATTTACATACTATATATCCCATAGACACTTGATGTATTGGAAAAAGGTAAAATATGAAAATCCATACTTTTATATGATAAAACTATTAGACACAAGTATAGAGATACATTTGTTTGATGAAGATCACATTAGATCCCTTTGTATCATGATTAGAAATGATGATTTTATAAATTTATCTCTTTGATAACATTTATGAATTCAATAATTCACATTTTTTTAATTATTTAAAGTCCCATGGGGTTTCACTTTGTAGTTTACTGAATAAGTATTGAGTTTTATAAAATTCATACGGCTTCTCTAAAAAGTGTTTTAGAGTTTATCAAAAAAGGAGTTTTGGATGGATATTCACAAGATATTGCATATAATGTGATACATAATTAATTTGATGATAATATTGTTTTAGAAAATATCTAAAAAGATTTTGAGACATGGTTTCACTATTTATTATATATGATTCAATATAAGGTAAACTAGTATAAAGTTTATGTGGCCTTAGTACAAGTGGGATATTGATTGTGATATACGCTAAATAAATGAATAAATATGATATATAAATAGTCTATATTTTATTGTATTATAGAAAACTAGGATTAACATACACGTATATTACCTTATTTTATATTAATATTCAACACATTACTAAAATACATACTCAAGGATCGTAATAGTTTAGTGTCTTTGGAAAGTTGAAGCACATTCTTCTAGTTTGGTGAAAGATATTAAACATATCCCTTAAATATATTACCCTTTAGTACTCATACTTAAAACCTTTATTCATAACCTGGTGAAATGAAACATAAGAAAGAGGTGAACTTGAATGCTCAGTAAGGGTAAATAAAGGAAATTCATACGCATAACATGAACATAAGGGTATGATAAATGAAAGTAACATTTGAAGATTATAACCTACATAAAAAAATCACAATCATGAGACATGGAATAAATATTGGAAATTAATAAGACATGAATCATAATATAATCAATAACATGAACCATATGAGCATATCAAAGGCATACTATATAGATTTTTTTGGCAGACACAGAAACATGTAACATCATTCCCTATAAGTCAAGGCTCATTGTCAAATACTTATCAGGGCACTTCATGGGGACTACACCAATTGGGTGGTACACACCACCATCCCTAGTTGCAGTCCTTTCCTTATAAGGGATCAAGTTTCCCCATCTTTCCATAGTAATGGGTTTCCACATCTTCCCATACTAGATCAAGTTTCCCCATATTCCCATAATGGATTGGGTTTCCCCATCTTCATATAGTGGATCTGAATACACCTATTTTCCATTTTAGATCAAGATGAACTTATTTCCCATTTTGTATAAAGACCATTGAATTATTCCCATCATTATCTCATGAGATATAAATCTTTAACCAATACATTAGAGGGATATATAGGTCCCACTCGTCACATAAAATCATGTATACATGTGCCCGAAGATAATAAAACCTGCATCATATCATGACCCATAAAAAGATATGGGTTTTATAAACATAATATAATAAACTATGAAATGAAATGGGTATCATAATCATTTCATAATATCATTGCCTA
The DNA here is from genome assembly GCA_963277665.1 of Viscum album. Lineage (NCBI taxonomy): Eukaryota > Viridiplantae > Streptophyta > Magnoliopsida > Santalales > Viscaceae > Viscum > Viscum album. The sequence goes on from OY728133.1 coordinate 33,107,089, forward strand.
TGAAAAAAAGATAGGTCTCATAATTATTTCATCAAAGCATAATCTATGAAAGGAAGCATGTTTCAAGAGAATATAACCTATGGAATAGAAATGAGTTTCATAAAAATCATTCCATAAAAAAAATAAGCCACTCAAGAAAGAATATGAATGGTATTCTAGGATCATGTCCCCAGTAAATCATAACTATAACAAAGTATTTCATCTTAGATAGAGAAGGATTTTGAAATATCATACGAAACATTTCTTAAGGAAAATATCCTTTATTTGAAAATACTTTTTATAAAACCATTTGAAAATAATTTTATTATAAAGAAATATTTACAATTTCATTTAAAAAATTTCTTAGGGAAAATATCTTTCCTGCTATAAAAAATTATTTTTAAGGCATAAATAATTTTAAAATCCTTTTTCTTTTAGAATAACTTTGAAAACTCATAAAGGTAGCCTGAAAATATTTTGAAAACCTTTTTAAAAAAAAAACTTTAAATTCAAAAAATTTACAGAATATTAGGAAAAATTTTTCATTAAAAATAACATTGTAAACTTAAAAAATAATCTTTAAGGAAATTATGGTCATGATGATGGGTAAGTTCATACATGCCAAACATTCCTTTTGTGCCTTAAAAGTTTAGAAAAGTTCCATGATTAGAAAATGAAAAGAATATTCTTTTTAAAAATATTTTTTAAAAAGTTAAAACATGGGTAAAAATTTCCTTTAAACATCATAGGATAATATTAAAAAAAATTTAAATAATTTTTAGAAAACATGGTTTTGAATGAATACAAATTTATGACAGAAAAGAGAAATAAAGTTACATTTTCATAAAAATATTTTCTTAATTATATTGAGTACCAAAGAGTGAAAAAATGGCACTAATACATTAAGATATCATGTATAAATATAGGAGAAAAATATTTATGAGTTTTATTAAGATATGGATCATAATATTTCATCAATGGAACCATAATCATAAACAATCTGAATAAACAATGAGATTATAGCAATAAACTGTTACCACTTTGGTAACTTTGAATCAGAATCCCCATGAAAGAATAAAATTACATGAAGATTAAAATATAACTAAAATAAGGATATTCATGATATAACATGTCCATTGGAATTATATACACCCATAGAAAAATATAGGTACATAAAAGGCATGTATCTTAAATATGGTAAATTGTAACAAAATTACTTTATCGATTTGGTAACTTTTAAACCATAAACCCCATGAAATAAAAATCACAAAATTGATATTTAAATACCCATAAATTTAATTATATGAATAATATAATACATTCATGGTCTAAATATAAACCACACAAAAGAAATGAGTGGTGAATAATGCATAAGCTTCATAGAACTAAAAGTTAGATGAGAAAACCCTTACTACTTGAGTAACTTAAAAATCAATGTACCCATAAAATAATAACATAAACTAAAGATTTTAAATATCATTAAATAAATTAAATTAATTATATAACATGTAACATGGTATTATATACACCACAAAAAATAATCAAGTGGTGAATATGGAATGTAACTCACAGAAATAAAAAGCAAGATGAAATTACCTTATCTTAAGTATTGACTTTCTATGTACATGTTAAAATATCATTTATAATAAATATAATATTATTATAAATCTAAAATAGAACCATATTATTATATATAAAACCATATATTATTTTTTTATGACTTTATATTACCCGTTCATTAACAACTCTATGTTAATATTGCCTTTTGGGTAATATCTGCTTTGTTTTTCATATATGTTTGGCTTGTTATTCTTGATCCTATTACTTAGATAATTATTTAATTATTTAAAGAATGTAAAAAATTATATAAATATAATATATATTAATTATATATGTATTTATAATAATCTATAAAAAATTTAAATATGAAATGGAATACACCGTTTATTGAGACAGTAGGCCGTACAAACACATGAACCCTGTTTCTGTTTTATTATCGTATTGAAATAAATAAAGTAAATGAAATATATGTATATATATAATATCATTAAATTATAATTATTATATCATATATATCATATAATTTCCCTAAACCCATCCTTAATACATTCCATGTAGAGTGTGAACGAATCACATTGCTTTGAGGAGGTGGCCGTCCACCCATCCACAAATGAAGTTATCATATTTACCAAATATGGAAAGAATGAAGGTATGTTTTATATAATAATTAAATAAGAATAAATACATAATAAATATAATATATATCATATATAAACATATTTTTCATCATAATTCCCAACCATGATAGATGGTAAAGTAAAAATGAACAACATCTTTTCATGAGGCTGTAGTTTTCTCTACACAAGAATGGTAAGTTCGTTACCCATTAGTTGGAAGTGTGTGTAAGTGTAGGTCAAAAAATTGGATTAAAAAAATATAAATATATTAAATATACTTATTTTATTATATAATCATGTAACAATAATAGTTTTTTTGGTGCATAATGAAAATAAAACAAAGGATATTGAGGAAGGATGTTACCTCTTTTTTGGGTAACTCCTATTGGTTTGCACCTAAGGGATTCCTTGTTCGAATTTATGTAAGAAGGGAGGAATATATGATTAAGTTAGGTATGTTTTGATATTATTTTATAATAGTTTTTTGAAGACAAATTTCTTGAGAGGTGTGAATAAATGGGAGAGATGAGTGCCTTTTTATAGTGGAGGTGGCCTGACTTTCTTGTGAATTTTTGAAAAGGGAATTCCACCCATGTTTTTTCCATGTAAGGTGGTTCTAATAATGATAAAAATTCGATCCATAGTAGTACATGGTATAAATATGTTCATATAATTTATTTTTGAAAAATTTCTAGGTCATTTTGGCCCTTAAGTTTAAGGTTTATTCCTTTGTTAGGCTATTTTTTCTCTTAATCGCTGTAATTAATTTTAATATCATTCACTGATATTATTGGTCAAAAACTAATTTGAAATTATTAGAAATTAGAAATTATTATTATTATAGATATTTAATCCATTTTTACAAATTATAATCACATAAGTGGCATAAATTAATTTTAATTTAATCTCATAGATGGGATGACAAAGTGGGTTTATAAAGTAAAAATGTTCAAAAGTTTGAAATATTTTTATATCCAATTTCAATGTGAAATTGATTATAATTACCTAAATTGAATTAATTTATTTAAAATTTATATAATTAAACTTTAAAACCAAACTAAAATATAATTTGACTATATAAATAAATTAGATGAAAAAGTAGTTTTGAATTAAAATTTAGGGTTTTCACTATTCATCAAAAAAATAAAACTTCTCAGAAAAATACCAAAAATTTACCCAATGAAAATATTTAAGTTTCTATTATGAAAATTAATTTCATTTTTTCAAATAAAAATTATAAAATTTTGAAAAATCAGATTTTAAACGGGTTCTCTTTTAAAAGGTAGTAAAATTACCTTTTAGAAAAATACATATTTTTATTCATAAAATTGTAGTTATTATTATATTATACCTATAAAATATATTGGATGAATATAAAAAATATTGATTGAATATATAATATATTAATTTTAAATAAAAAATTTATCAAAAGTGGTTTGTTTAATTTATTGAGATAAAATTATGTGTGTATATTGAAAAATAGTTTTCTTAGAAAAGTATCTTTTCTATTTTAAAATATTTATTACATTAACTTATAATAATTAATAACCAAAGGATTAATTATATATATATATTTCACAATTTATTTATACTTATTCATAACTTCTATTCTAATGATTAGGTGATATCTATAATAATATCTTAATAATAATATTAATAGTATCTTGTAGTTCGGTAAAACTCGACCTTGCATGTAACAAAAGCTATCAAAGGAACTAAATATTGTGTATAATACAAGAAACAAATAAGGCTGTGTGTTCTGCAAGTTAATCAAAGTGTTTTATGTAGAAAAATATTTACTTGGTGTTGCGTATAACGCAAGCCAGACTTAGTGATTTCATATAACAAAGCAATATTAAGTGTTGCGTGAAATAAAAAGTATTAAAAGATTAACTTGATTAATAAAATCATAAAATATCGAGGTGTTACATTATACCCCCCTTAAAATTAATTTTGACCTCAAAATTTTTTTGGGTTATAAAAAGTTTGGTACTTGAAAGTTCCTTTCATAGAAAATCACATCATAAAAATGAATACTAAAACTTCCTTTAAAAAGGGAATGTTGGAACGTGATAGTTACCCAAAGTAACTCATAACTAGGTTTTCACATAGGAAAACATAGGTAGGAATGGAATATTGGACACGGAGGAAAAACATAAATAATTATAGAGATTGATAAAGATCATTGATCACCATTAATTGAATGGTCAATGGAAAGTTAAGGGACTCATAACCATAAATCTATGATAATTTTTATGACCATAGGAAAGGTTTTAGGATAAATATTTTTTCAATAATATTTTCCTAGAGTTCCATAATTATTTTACTATATAATAACATAAGTAAATATACTTACGTGATTTAATTCCTTTTCATATGAGAAATATCACCATTTGGTTGTGCCTTTATTTATTTCCACTTCATCTCTTACTCTAAGAAATAAAGGTGAATTTTTCATTCCTGAAGTACTAATAGATCATGAGATAGAGTGATAAATCATTCCATACTTTTTTAGTTATAATCATAACAGAAATTGTTAACACAGGTTATTCAACATGCATAAATCCTCATATGGTGAGATAATACTTTAATCTCACGAACTACATTCAAAGTGTAACTTAAACTTTCCATAAATGTTTAACCTTATAACCCTTCAAAAAGCTAAAAATACAAAACATTAGAAAGAAGGTTACTAAATTAGTTTAAAATTAATCCACCATATATCATAAATGAGCTCTTGGTTTTCAAATTCCCAATATATAAATACCCTCATCATATATTCTCTTGAAACAATGTAATAACCTGAATTACCATAAATCCTTTTGGAAAACATGAATGCTTCCTTATTTCAAAGATAACTGGATATATTCCATAAATCCAAGAAGTTTTAAACTTCATCCATGATAACATAGACCACTTTTTCAACAAATACTTTATCATTTTTGAGGTTATAAATACTATCCAAATTACTTAATCCAAATCAATTATCTCTTTATCCAAGATAATAATAATTGTCTGAACATCTTGAACACATTAAGGGTTACCTTCCCTTAATTAAAAATAGCACCTTTCCATTAAATAAATTTTCTAAGTCTTTATCACCATTTAAAATATCCTTTTCAATACTTAATGAAAAAAATTATACTAAACATACTTATATATTTCATGATTCATATATCGAAATCTTTGAATTCTAAAACATATACACTTCAATCATCCAACTTTATTCTTAAACCATTACTCACGCTTCATCATATTATTACTTAATATACCTTGTCCTATAATATGGAATACGAATCATGTATTAGGTATTTTCAACCTAAATATAATCACGATTCTTATATTTAATGTAAAAAATACTCTCAGAACATCCCATACCATTAACATGTTGTTTCCGGCCTCTTTATCTTCATAAGTATAACCAATAATTGTACCACCTTATTGATTCTCTTCATGAGATATCCACTTAGGAAATCAATTTATATAATGACTATACTTTCAAAATCTAAAACATTAAATGTTAACCCAATTACTTTTAGTTCCTACTATTTACTAATACTAGAAAGCATAGTGCAAGCAACACTTATCATAGTACAAAACCACATAATCATGAAAAAATTACTTATCAGATTTCTAAATCATGACACCTACTTATTTAATCTATAAAAAATTATGTTTATCAAAGGTTATTCATAGTAATATTTTATTTAAATCCTTTATGATAGTTTTTAAAGAGTTTGTGAATTCCCAAAGCATATCCGCTGTGATTTTCAAACTAGGTGTAAAACAAGGCTTGTTGTTGTGTACCAGTTCTTGATTGAGTCTAGCTCAATACAGTATTTTCGGGGTTGTTACCCCTATGTACATCTATTCCAGATCCACATACACTTATAGTATACAAATAGATATTTATTTCTAGTAAACCACTCACTCCACCCTTTACCAAAATTCTAGTACATTTTCTTATACTTTAACTTATCCTTAGAGACATTCCTAGAAATATCCTTAGAAACATTTTTAAGGATATTGCTAAAAAAATTTCATCCTAGTTTCCAAAGGTTGACTAAACCTTTCCTTTGATACCAACTACAATGATCTAGGCTTCAAATACATGGATATTACATCATTTTAGATGAATATTTAGAACATTACAAAAATAAATGCCTGAGGACTGTAATAGTTTAGTGTACTTGGAAACATGGAACACATTCTTCTAGTTTTGTGAAATATATTTAACATCCCCCTTAAAGATATTCCCCTTTAGTAATCTTACTTAAAACCTTTCTTCATAACCTGGGGAAAGGAAACATAAGAAAGGGGTGAGCTCGAATACTCAGTAATGGTAAATAAAGGAAATACGTAAGCATAACATGAACATAAGGGTATGAGAACATTATAATAACATTTGAAGATCATAAACTTCATAAAATGATCATAATCATGATACATGGCATAAATATTATCCGTTTATAAGACATGAATCATATGATAATCAATAATATTAACCATGGGATCATATCAAATCCATAAGACATAGAATTTGTGACAAACACATAAACATGTAATATCATTCTTTATAAGTCAATGATCATTACCAAAAACTTATTAGGGAACTTCATGGGGACTACAACTACTAGACGTGACACACCACCATCCCCAGTTATAGTCCTTTCCTTATAATGTATTAGGTTTTCCCATATTCCCATAGTGCATCTGGTTTCCCCATATTCCCATAGTGAATCAGGTTCCCCCATCTTCCTATAGTAGATTGGGTTTTCCCATATTCCCATAGTATATAAGGACACACCTATTTCCCATTTTGAATCAGGACACACCTGTTTACCATTTTGGATCAATCCTGTTGAACTATTTACCATAATTATCTCATGATATATAAATCTTTACCCAATACATTGGAGAGAGATTTAGGTCCCACCCATCACATAAAATCATGAATACATATGCCACAATATAATAAAACTTGAATCATATAATAAACCATAAAAAGATATGGGTTTCATAAACATCATATCATAACCCATGAAATTAAATGGGTATCATAAAAATTTCATCACATCATTACCTATAAAAAATATATAGGTCTCATAATCATTTCATCAAAGAATAACCCTTGAAAAGAAGTGGATTTCAATAGAATATAACTCATGGAAGAGAAAGGAGTGTCATAAAACAGATTTGGTATAATAATATTTTAAAAATAATATTAATACTATATTATAGTATGGTAAAACTTAACCTTATGTGTAACATGAGATATCGAAGGGACTTGGTATTGTGTGTAATACAAGAGAATCATAGTGTTGGCTGGGCTAAAATATAATCTAAGTATTGTGTGTAGCGTATGCTTGATTTTTTGTTGCATATAACGTAAGACACACTTAGTGATTTCATATAACAAAATCTATATTCAGTGTTGCGTGGAATGAAAAATATCAAAAGATTAAATTAATTAGAAAAAAAAATTCAAAAAATATCTGGGGTTACATTCTACCCCAATTAAAATTAATTTCTCCCATGAATTTTTTTGGGTTATTAAAAGTTTGATACTTGAAACTTCCTTTCATAGAAACCCACATCATAAAAATGAATACTAAAACTTACTTTGAAAAGTGAATGTTGGAAACATGAAAGTTAACCAAATTAACTCATAAAAGGTTTAAACATAGGAAAACATAGGTGGGAAAGAAATATTGGACATGGAATAAAATCATAAATAATTATAGATATTGATAAATATCATTGACCACCATTAAGTGAATGGTAAATGGAAAGTTAAGGGCCTTATAACCATAAATATATGTTAATTTATAAGACCATCAGTTCAACAAAAACAAAGGTTTTAAGATAAATATTTTTAAATATCCTTTTCCTTGAGTTTTGGAATTATTTTAATATCTAAGAACATAAGTAAATATAAATACTTTATTTTATTCTTTATCATATGCCCAATATCACCCTTTGGTTGCTCCTTTCTCGATTTCCACTTCATCTCTTACTCTAAGAAATGAAGGTAAATTTTTCATTTCTGAAGTACTAACAAATAATTAGATAGAGTGATAAGTAATTATATCTGTCTTTAGTTAGCATCATAGCAATAATATCCAACATAGGTAATTGAACATTAATAAATCCTTATATGTCTAGATAATAATTTAATCTCAAAAACTTCATCTGAAGTTTATCTTAAACTTTCCATAAATAGTCAACCTTATAACCATTCCAAAAGATGAAAATACAAAACATTAAAAATAAGGTTATTAAATCAGCTTAACATTGATCCCCCATATACCATAAAGTATCTCTTGGTTTTCACATTCCCAATTTGTGAATACCCTAATTTTATATTCTCTTGAAACATGGTAATAATATGAATTTCCATAAATCCTTTTGGAAAACATGTGTTCTTCCTTATTCCAAAGATTACTGGATATATTACATAAATCCAAGAAGTTTTAAACTTAATTTATGATAACATAGAACACTTAAAAAAAATAATTTATCAGATATAAGGTCATAAAAACTATCCAAATTAATTTATCAAAATCAATCGTCTCTTTATCCAAGCTAAATAGAATTGTCTCAACATCTTGAGCACATTAAGGGTTAATTTACCTTAATTCAAAATATAAAATTTCCAATAAATCACTTTTCTAAGTCTTCATCACCATTCAATATATCCTTTTCAATCCTTAATGAAATAATTCTACTAAAAATACTTATATATTTTATGATTTATAAAACATAATCATTTAATTCCAAAACATATACACTTCAATCATCCAACTTTATTCTTAAAACATTACCAGAGATTCATCTTCTTATTCCTTAATATCCCTTATCCTAGAATATTAAATATGAATCATGTCTTAAGGTTCCTCAACCTAAATCTAATCATGCTTATTATGTTTAATGTAAACAATACTATTAGAATATCCCATACCTTTCACACATCATTTGTGGTCTCTTTATCTCCATATGTATAACCAATACTAGTACGACCTTTCTGATTTTCTTCATGAGATCTCCACTTAGGACAAATGTTTATATAGTTACCATAATTTATACATCTTAAACATTAAATGTTAACCCAATTCATTTTAGTTACTACCATTGACTAACACCAAAAAACATAGTGTGAGCAACACTTATCATAGAAGAAAACCACATAATCATGAAAAAAATTACTTATAGGATGTCTAAATCATGACACATACTTCTTTAATCTATAACATATTAAGTTTATCCTAGGTTATTCATAGTTATATTCTATTTAAATACTTCATGATGGTTCGTATTGAGTTTGTGAATTTCCAAAATATATCCCACAAGAGTATCAAACATGGTGTGAAACAAGGCTTATTGTTGTGCAGCAGTTCCGAATCGAGTCTATCTCAATAAGGTATTTTCAAGGTTGTTACCCCTTTGTACATACGTGCTAGAGCCACTTCCACTTATAGTATCCAGATAGGGATATATTTTTAGGAAACCACTCACTCTATCCTTTAAAAAAATTCTGTCACATTTTCCTATACTTTAACTTGTCCTTAAACTTATCCTTAGCGACAACCCTAGACATATCCTTAGAAATATTTCCATGCATATCACTAAATTCTTCTAAAACTAGTTTCCAAAGGTTGAGTAAAAATTTCCTTTGATACAAACTAAAGTGACCCAGTCTTAACATACATGGATATTATATCATTTTAGATGAATATTCAACACATTACAAAAATACATGCCCGAGGCCATAATAGTTCAGTGTCTATAGAAACTTGGAATAAATTATTCTAGTTTAGTGAAATATCTTTAACATCTCCCTTAAAGATATTACCCTTTATTAATCTTACTTAAAACCTTTATTCATAACCTAGGGAAAATAAACATAAGAAAGGGGTGATCTCGAATGCTTAGTAAGGGTAAATAGAATAAATACATAAGAATAACATGAATATAAGGGTATGAGAACATAATAATAACAATTGAATATCATACCCTACATAAAAAGATCATAATAATGAGACATGGAACAAAGATTGGAAGTTCATAAGACGTGAATCATAAGATAATCAGGAACATGAACCATGTAAGTATATCAAATTCATAAGATATAGAATTTATGGAAGACATATAAACATATAGAATCATTACTTATAATTCATGTCTCATTTCCAAAAAAAATATAAATTCACTTCATAGGGACTACACCTACTGGGTGAGACACACCAATATACCTAGTCGTAGTCCTTTACTTATAAGGGTTTGGGTTTCCCCATAACCCTATAGTGGATTTGGTTTCCTCATATTTTCATAGTGGATTGGGGTTTCCCATATTTCTATAGTGGATTAGGATTCTCCATATTCCCATAGTGTATCAAGACACACCTATTTCCTATTTTGGATGAGGTTGAACTTCTTTCCCATTTTGGATCAATCCCATCAACTAGTTTCCCATCATTATCTCATGAGATATAAATATTTACCCAATATATTAGAGGGATATATGTCCCACCTGTCACATAAAATCATGCATACATGTAACACAAGATAATAAAACTTACATCATATCATGAACCATAAAAAGAGATGGTTTTTTAAACATAATATCATAACCCATGAAATGAAATGGGTATCCTAAACATTTCATCCTATCATTACCTATGGAAATGAGATAGGTCTCATATTAATTTCATTAAAGCATAACCCATGAGATGAAGCTGATTTCAAGAGAGTATAACTTGAAGAAGAGAAACAGGTATCATAAACATCATTACATAAAAAATAAACCATTCAAGAAATAATATGAATGGTATTATTGGATCATATCCTTAGTAAACCATAACTATAAATAAGTATGTCCTCTTAGATAGAGAAGGATTTTGAAAGATCACATGAAACATTTCTTAAGGAAAATAGTCTTTCTTTGAAAATCCTTTTTATAAAACCATATAAAAATCCTTTTCTTATAAATAAATATTTAAAATTTAATTTAAAAACTTTATTAAGTAAAATATATTTTCCACTATGAAAAAATCTTTTTAAATCATAAATCATTTTGAAAACTTTTTTTTAAAATAGTTTTGAAAACTTATAAAGGAAGCTTGAAAATATTTTGAAAAAATTTTTATTTGAAAAAAAATTTAAATTCAATAAAATTTAAAAATATTAGAAAAAAATTTTCTGTAAAAATAACCTTATAAACTTACAAAGTAAGCTTCAAGGAAATTATGGTCATGAAGGCGGGTAATTCCGTACATATTGAACATTCTTTTTGCACCTTAAATTTTTTGAAAAGTTCCTTGATAAGAAAATGAAAAGAATATTACTTTTAAAATAATTAAAAAAAAGGAAAAACACAGGTAAAAAATTTAATTTAAACATCATTGTATAACAGTAAAATATTTTTGAAAACATTTTAAGGAAAAACTGTTTTTAAAGAACATGAATTTCTAATCAAAAAGAGAAATAAAGTTGTATTTTCATAAAAACATTTTTTTTATTAAAATAAGTAACAAAAAGTGGAAAAATGGTACTAATAAATGAATATATAATGATTAAATAGATTATAATAAAATTAATTAGTTTTCATGAGAGATGGATCGTTATATTTCATCAATGGAAGCATAATCATAAATAATCTCGATAAACGATGAGATTGTAGAAATAAACAGTTACCACTTTGGAAAATTTTAATCATAATCCCCATGAATGAGTAAAATTAAATAAAGATTAAAATATCATTAAAATAATTATATTCATGATATAACATTTAAATGGTAAGTATATACACCCATTGAAAAACATAGGTGCATATCATGACTTGTATTTCAAATATGGAAAATTGAGATAAAAATTACTTTATCGATTTGGAAACATTTGAACCATAAACACCATAAAATAAATATCATAAAATTGATATTTAAATAAACATAAATTTAAGTATATTAATTATATAATACATTCATGTGAAGTATATACACCACATAAAATAAATTATAGGTTAATAAGGCATAAGTCTCACAGAAATAAAAGTGATATGAGAAAACCCTTACTACTTGAGTAGCTTTAGAATCATGATCCCCATGACATAATATCATAAATGAAATATTTTAATACCATTAAATAAATTAAATTAATGATATAAAATTTTATAGGGTAGTACATACACCACAAAAAATAATCAAGTGGTGAATATGGAATGCATCTCATGGAAATACAAAGTAAAATGAAATTCCCTTAAATTAAGTCTTGATTTTTTTTAGTAAATATTAAAAACTACTATATAATATATATAAATTTATTATAAATATAAACAATAACCATATTATTATATATAATACCATATATTATTTGGTTATGACTTTATATTACCCGTTTGTTAACAACTCCATGTTAGTGTTAAATTTTGGGTAATATCTGCTTTGTTTTTCGTATATATTTTGGATTGTTATTCTTGATCATATTACTTAGATCATGATTTAATTAATTAAAAAATATAAATAAAGATATAAATATAATATATATTCATTATATATTAATTTATAATAATCTATAAAATATAGAAATATGAAATGAAATACACTGTTCATGGAGACAGTAGGCTGTACGTACACATGAATGTTGTTTCTATTTTATTGTCATATTGAAAGAAAGAAAATTATATATATATATATATAATAATTAAATTATAATTATTATATCATATATATCATATAATTTCACTAAACCCATCCTTAATATATTCCATATAGAGTGTGAATGAATCACATCACTTTGAGGTGGCAGTAGTCCACACATCCACAAATGAAGTTATCATATTTACACAAAATGGAAATCATGAAGGTATGTTTAATATAACAATTAAATAAGAATATATAAATAATAAATATAATATATATCATATAAAAATATATTTTTCATCATAATCCCACACCATGATAGGTGGTAAAGAAAAAATGAACAACATCGCTTCATGAGGCGAGAGTTCGTTGTACACAGAAACAGAAAGTTTATTACCCATTAAATAAAAGTGTGTGTAAGTTTTGGTAAAAAAATTTGAATGAAAACAAATAAATATATTTAGTATAATTAGTTTATTATATAATCATGTAATAATGATAGTTTAGTGGGCAGAGAATGAAAATAAAACAAAGGAGCTTGAGAAAGGATGTTACCTCTTCTTTGGGAAACTCTTCTTGGTTTGCACCTAAGGGTTTCCTTGGTTTTATTTATGCACAAATAGAGGATTATAGGATTAAATTAGGGATTTTGGGAGATTATTTTTTCATATTTTGTGTGATAAAAAGGGATTGAGAGGTATGAATAAGTGGGATGGGTGAGTACCTTTTTACAGTGGAAGAGGAGTGATATTCTAGTAAATTTTTGAAAAGGGAATTCCACCCATGTTTTTACCATGTAAAGTGGCTCCAATAATGTTAAAAATTATATAAATGTGATTATATGGTCTAAATATGTCCATAAAATTTATTTTTGACAAGTTTATTGATCATTTTTTCCCTTATGTTTAAGGTTTAGTCTTTTGTTAAGCTAATTTTTCTCCTAATCTCTGTAATTAATTTTAATCACATTCACTAATAATTTTGGTCAAAAACTAAGTTGAAATTATTATAAATTATAATTTATTATTATTCCATATATTTAATCTATTTTTAAAAATTATAATCACATAAGTGATATAAATTAATTTAAATTTAATCCCGCAGACGAGATGACAAAGCGAGTTTTTAAAGTAAAAATGCTCAAAAGTTTAAAATGTGTTTATATCCAATTTCAATGTGAAATTGATTAAAATGGCATAAATTAGATTAATTGATGTAAAATTTATCTAATTAAGCTTTAAACCCATAATGAAATATAATTTAACTATATAAATAAATTTTGTGAAAAAGTAGTTTTGAATTAAAATTCAGTGCTTTTCACTATTCATCAAAAAATGAAACTTCTCAGAAAAATACCAAAAAATAATCCAATGTAAATTATTATGTTCGTCTTCCAAAAATTAAATTTTATTTCTTTAAATAAAAATCATAAAAGTGTCAAAAATTAGATTTCAAATGGGTTCTCCATTAAAAGGTGGTAAAATTACCTTTTAGAAAAATATATATTTTTATTCATAAAATTGGATTTATTCTTATCTTATACTTTTAAAATATATTGGATGAGTATCAAAAATATTTATTTAATATATAATATATTAATTTTATTTAAAAAATTAATCAAAATTTGTTTGTTTAATTTATTGAGATAAAATTGTGTTTTTACATAGAAAAATATTTTCCTTAGAAAAGTATTTTCATTATTTTAAAATAGTTCTTACATTAACTTATACTAATTGATAACCAAAGGATTCATTTTATATATGTGTTTAAATCATATTTTCATAGTTTAGTTAATATTATTCATAACTTCCATTCCAATGTATAAGTGGTAGTTATAATAATATTTTAATAATAATATTAATAACATCTTACAGTCCTGTAAAACTCAAACTTGTATGTAACACAAGCTATTGAGTGGACTTAGTATTGTATGTAATATAAGACAAATATAGTGTTGCGTGTGATGCTAGTTAATCTAGGTGTTTAATGTAGTGGGGAGAATGTATTACCCCTGATTTCTAGGTTTTGACATCATGTTACCCTGATCAAGTATGTTTACACCTTTTCTAAGTCCCATTTTGATTAAGAATCCTTAAAAGTAGTTTTTTGGGGTTTACTGCAAGTTTCAGGTCATTTACCTAAAGTACACACCGTGTACTTGGGGACATATTAAATTCACGAATCATGGGTCATTTCATGAGCCTTTACACGTCGTGTACTTAAGGTACATGTCGTGTAATGTTTAAATATTTTTTTAACCCCAGGAAATTGTTTTTTCAGTGTACTTATCCAACATGACCTTCACGTTATGACCAGGGGGTACACATCGTGAGCCGGCCCACACCTAGCTTAAAGTCACACATTTGGTAGTTCTTCTCAGTCTATTATTTCTATAACTCCTTTCTATCAACCTTATACTCTCCCTAGGTGATTTTCAGAGGCACTCCTTCTTCCGGATCGATCCGATCAGCTTTGGATCTTCATTGTATATGCGGTACATCTCTCCAAGTAATTTTTCTATTAGATCCACTTCTCTTATCCTCTTGGTTCTAAGATCTATTCCTGTTCTGGGTAGATCTAGGTTTGTGTTTTCCAGATAAGTTGAGAGTTCAATTTATTGTGGATAGGAGAAGGGATCTAAGGATATTTTTTTGAGGAATCAACTTGTTTTTGTGAGCATTCTTCATCCTTTATTGGGTTTCATAAAAAACTTCAAGGTACGAGGCTTCAATATCGACTCCTATTAGTAGAAATGATTGGAATTCTTTCAAATTGAATATATTATGAGTAACTAATTGTGACTTGGTTGTTGAACACTTGTTGGAAACCTTCTTGAGGGACAGTTTGTGAAATCTAGAAAATTAGGGATTTTGAATTAGTGTTTTGGTTCTTGGTTTTAAAATATGAATTTTAAAATGGGGATTTTTCTGGATTGTTGGCACATGAATTGTATTAGATGTTTTCAATAAAAGGTAATTTTATATTGAAATGAAATGTTGTTTTGAAATTGGTTGTGCTTTGGTTTTCAATAAATGTTCAGTTTTATTGAAGTGATTTATTTTGGGAATGGAAATATTTTTAATACATAGTGTTGGTATGAGTTCATGCTTAACGGGCCCTGAATAAGAGATGAGTACCATTGGGGTACAAGGTATGTGACCCTGGATTGGGGGTGAGTGTTAGTGGGACACAAAACGATTGGACAAGAGACCGCTCATGAGTATGGAACTGTCGAATAAAGTATACATTTGTGGGTGTGTTTTGAACTATGTAATGGGTATAACAAAATAATAATAATAATTTGTTAATAATATTTTATTAGTTATTTTCTAGAAAATAACTTCCTAAAAATTGGTTTCATTTACTTTTGTTTACACTTGGTTATAATTGGTTTTCAAACTTGTTTATATTTGGTTATAAACTGTTTTGGTAAATTGTTTTATATAAATTATTTTATATAAACAATTTTATATAATGTGATAACCATTCTATCCTATTTTTATGAGTAGGAAAGTCATTGGGGGAAAACCTACTAAGTTTTATACTCTCCACTACTTTGGCACTTTGGTTCTTTTGTAGATTTTATCTTCTGGGACAGGGAAAAATGTAACATTTCACATGTTTTTAGCACTACCTTATGATACTTGGGATGTTAGGTGATTACAAAGCTTGGATCTTATAGAGAATGGAGTCATGTAGTCTCTGGAGTGTCTTTAGTTTTGTATCCATTTTTTACTTTGATACTTGTTTAGTCTTCCTCTACTGTACACTTTGATGTGGTTTTGAGATATTGAAGTCGTTGAGTTGTCTTTCTTTTGTTCATGCATAATTTAGTGAATGGGTTTTTGGTTTATTGGTTTATTTATTCAAGGGTAAGTCATCCCGAACATGTATTTGAAACCCTTCAACATTTATTTCCATCCTTTTGCACCTTGGGGATGTCGCTTAAGTCCATGTAATGACTCGTTGTATTATCAAGAGAATGATGGTTAGCGGGTCCTTACAAATGTTATCTTCTTGTTCAATCCTTTCCTAACAAGTAGTCATAAGTGTCTTGGTCATGTATTTGAAATTACTTTCTACATATTCCTTGGGTTATAATCTTAAAAGGGAGTAGGATTGTGTGAACTTGAAATGTATAACATAAAAGGACGTAGCTAACCCTTTTATGCTGAACTTCTAGTTACAAGGGAGTTGGGTACATAAGTGTTTGGGGAAACTTTTAGGATTTTTAAACCTCATTGTCATGAGTTTAGCTAATGAGACAAGCATGAAATGCCTTGTAGTTTAATGAATTACCACTAGGAGTGCATACATCATTTCGAGTAATGATTAATTTTGTGAAAAAATGTTGATTTTTGAAAAAGTATGAAATTTTTTTTCAAATGTTTTTTTGAAAAAGGAAATGATTATGGTATTTTGAAAATGGTTTAATTTTCAAAAATCAAGTTGAAGGTTTTAAAAAATGGTTGAAAATGGAAAATGGTTGTTTTTGGAAAAAAATTTTGTGATAATTATGTGATAGAATTTGAAATGCTAAGCCATTAGTTGCTAGAGAGTGAGATTGAAAGTGTTTGTTATTGGGTTAGAAAATGGAACCTAATAGGCATCATCGAATCCAACCCGAAGAAGCTACGAAGAATGTGGTTTCACCTGAACCACAAGTGAACCAAGAGCTAGTTTAGATTATTGTACAAGCTTTTCAAGATGTGGATATGAGGAACCGAAGGAATGATCCAAGTCATGTGGATCATACCATCCAGTTCATGATGAAGAATCCACCTAACTTTTGGGGTGATGCTGAACCTGAAAAAGAAGAGGTGTGGCTGAGTAAGATGAATCGTATCTTTGATTTCATCAGAACACCATTGAAGCTCAAAGTCAAGCTGAAAAATTATATTCTCAAGGATCTTGCATTCCAGTGGTGGGATTTAGCGATGCAAGCTAAATTGGATGAAGGCCTTACTTGGGATGATTTTGAGAAATTTTTTAATAAACAATTCTATCCTCACACGTTCAAGATCTAGAAAACAATGGAATTCTTTAGAATGAATCATGATAATCTATCTATCATAGAATATGTGGCTAAATTCATGAATTTAGTGAAAATTTCACTAGAATTTGCGGCAAGTGCATCCTTGAAGGAATGGATCTTCAAATCGTGTCTAAGGCAGAAGATTCAATCAATGATTGTGGTGCTCTATATTACTAATTATACAGAGATAGTGAATAGAGATATAGTTGATGAACGCGATATCTCGGGATCTATGGGAGGAGGTATGATGATACCTATAGGGAATGGTGGGAACTCAAATGCTGGGAGTAAGTGGAAAAGGGACACCTATTTCAAAGGTGGAAGTAGAAATTAGAATCAGATGATAGGATTAGTGAACCTTCCTCCATAAACCAAGAGAAAAGTAGGTTGTTTTCATTGTGGTTCATTTGACCACATAAATCGAGAGTGTATGGAACAACATAGAGCATTCCATAACTACAAGAAGATGGGGAATCTTCAGTGCTATTGTTGCAGTGCTCCAAGGTTAGGTGCTTGAGACACTTCTTAGGCATCACGGGCATCGTATGATTCGATAGGGTGAGGATAGTAGAATCAGTCTCGTTAGTAGAGAATAGATAACCATGGTGATTCTAGAAATACCATGACTCCTCAACTAGGGAAATCTCATCAAGAAAATAAGAATAACAATGCAGAAACGAAGCAATTGTGTGAAGCTAAGAAGATGATTGTTGATGATCAGGCAGAACTATCTATGATGAGAGGTAAAATTCTATTGAATTCTACCCTTGTGCAAGTTCTCTTAGATACTAGTGAATCACATTCTTTCATTGCTTCTCGTGCTATTTATTTTCTATGTTTAAATTCGGAAATGATTGGAAATGATTCCTTCTATTTTAAAACTGCAAACTCCTCTCTAGGAAAGAGAATATCAAGCCTTTGTGTGTAGAGCATGTGCTATAACATTTTATAGAGTTGAGCTGGAATGGAAATTCTTGGTTTCAGACATGGATGTATATGATGTAATCCTGGGTATGGATTAGTTGAAAAAGTTCAAGGCCCACATTGACTGTTATAAGATAACAATTATTTTAATGACTGAGGATGGCATCGAGCATCTCTTCAGAGGAGAGAGGATGGTAAAGAAAAGTGAAAAGATCTTGTTAGAACCAACAGTGGGAACAATCTCTTATCAATTAGTAGTGTTGAATTTGGAATCAATAGAAGAGATTGAGGAATATAGTTTTCCAGTAGTTTTGGATCAATTTTCAAATGTCTTTCTTAATAACTTCTTAGGGTTACCACCTCTAAGGGAAGTGGAGTTTACGATTGATATCCTTACAGGGACCAATATTATTTACCTTTCGTATTATAGGATGGAACCAAAAGAGTTAAGTGAATTGAAAGTACAATTAGAGGAGTTGTAAAGAAAAGGATTCATTTAGCCAAGTGCATCTTCATGAGCAACACCGGTCTTGTTTGTGAAGAAAGTAAATGGAACTCTTCGATTGTGTGTTGATTATGAAAGGACCACTTTGGAATATACCTAACACTGAGAGGGGGGGGGGGGTGAATCAGTGTTGGGGGCTTTTTAAACCAATTCCAACTTTTATCCTTGTACCTCTAGACCCGTTAGGATCTTGATTCTCTTATTCTCGTTTCCCTGTCGCATGCAATAATAGAAAGCGGTAAAGATATGCACACGATATTTTTACAAGGTTCACCACTCAATAAGAGTAGCTACATCCTTGCCATGCATGGGGATGACTAGTGCATGGATTCTCCATTATAATGTAAAATGTTGTTACAATGGAGTGGCTAGTAAAACAATCCTCTAGCCAGTGTGAGTCCCTACACTTTGGAGGGGGGTGGGAAGAAATCCTCTTCCCTGGACTGGTGAAATCCTAGTCTAACTTGCAGCCTCTAGCTGGTTCTTTATACTGCCTATGAAGATAGTCTCTTGCAGCCTCTAGTTGGTTCTTTATATTGCCTATGAAGACAATCTTCTCTCCGTTAAAAGAGTTTGAAACACCAAAAGAATCTTTCACCTGTTGAGACCTATTGAATGTCACAGTGCTACTTTTTTCTTCCTCTATTCAATTATTACCTGCCTAACAGCATGCAGGTAAACAACCACTTCTTTCTCTATAGAAAACCTAAAAGCTGCACAATCTTCTTCTCCTTCTTCTTCAGTGAAAAACCAGCTACACTGAGATCGCTTCTTCTTCAATCTACTGTAATCACAAACTCCCATTGTGATTATCAGAACAATAAAGACCATCTCATCTTAGCATCATCAAAATTAAATTGCCCTGAATAATTGTCAGCCTTCAGTTGAGCATACTCTGTTCTTCTTCTTCTCTTCGTTCTCTTTGACATAGTATAATTACAGTGTTCTAATCTCTTTCTTCAATTCTCAATTCCAACACAAGAGTGTATTGGTATACTACCTTCTTCCATGGTGCAGATATGAATTCATTTTCACATCTTGTTCTTAATCACTTCACAATGCACAATGATAGTGTTAAACACCAGTCGTGTGAGTGCGGTTCAACTTCTTTTTGTGAAACCGAATGGTTCACAGTTCTTTCTTCTTCGCAAAGCTGCTTCGAGAGTGATATGCACCTATCGAAGGCATACGAGAACCTCAAAATTTTCGTGCAACCTTCTAGGTGGCTTGCGCGTAAAATTCTAGCATTGCGCATAAAAACACCTTTTGGCGCGAAAAAACCCTTTTCTTGCAACCCTTCTATTTCACGCAGAACTTCCCTTTTTTGCGCAACACTTTCTTTTTTGTGCAACAATTCTTCTTTTCGCGCAATACGTTATACTTCACTTTTTTCGCGCATCAGAGCTCGGGATTTTTCTATGTGTCGAGTCTCACTAAATGAGAAGGGTTAGCCTCATATTTATAGGCATTTTTGACCCCGTGCGAAAAACACTATTCCGCGCGTAAAACCTCCTTCATGCGCATAAAAACTCTTTTATGCAACTTCATATTTCACGCCATGCTTCAATATTTCGTGCACCTCATGCATTTTCCATTTTTCATCCTTCTAAGCATGAAGCACCAATTGCGTGCAAAATTCCAAACCGCATTCCATTTTGCGCGCAAACCCATCCTTTCACGCGACATCGTATTTCACGTAATGATCCAATTTTTCACGCAGCTCATGCCTTTGAAATTTTTTGAGCTTCTGATCTCGAAACACATTTTGCGTGAAAAACATCATTCCTCTATTTCGCGCATCCCGTAGATATTTCGCATAATGATCCAATTTTTCGCGCAGCTCATGCCTTTGAATTTTTTTGATATTCTGATCTCGAAACACCTTTTGAGTGAAAACATCATTCCTCTATTTCGCGCATCCCGCAGATATTTTGCCCAATGATCCAATTTTTCGCGCAACCCGCTACTATTTCGCGCAACCCGCATATATTGCGCGCACCACTTTATTTTTTGCGCGCAACATGCCTAAATTTCCGCGCACTCCATGCCTTTGTCATTTTTCGAGGTTCTGATCTTGAATCATGCCTCACACGCAAAAATCTAAACCATATTCAATATTTCATGCTTCATTCATTTCCAAAAACACATCTTCATCCCCCAATTTTTAGGCCCTAAAATTTGGAAAACACTGGAAAACGGCGCCACCTTAAACTGTGCTTTTCTACCATCCCCAGATTGTCCATTGCTTTGTCATTTTCTCTCTTCACTGCTTCCCATAACCATTCTTCTGCTCTTATCACGAATCCCACTATCGTGATATTTATCCATTGATAGATCAGCTTTAGAATCGTCAGAGTTGCAATGGGAACTGAAACTTCCATATCCCCCAGCAGCATCATTCCTTCCAATCAAAACTTTATATGACTGGCATCATCATTTATCCCCGTTTCTATCATAAGGATTGTATCACAAGTTCTCCTAACTTATGATATTTGAGAAATACATATCAGCAAAGCATCGTCTGGTTTGGATACAATTTGAAATGCCTGGATACCTCAGAATGTCAAGCCCTTCTACATTTTCTCTTCTTCATAACCACCATTCTGCAAATCATATGATTATATTCTTCAAGTAAGCTCTTGCATGGTTCACATGCAATCATAAATCATTGCATTGTCTTCTTCAAATCCTCATTCTTCTTCAACCATCCTTATATAGATGATACTTCACCATTCTGCTCCAATCATCCTCAAATGGATGATACTTCTCCATTATTCATTGTTGTAAACAATGTGTCACCATTGACACATGTTCTTTGAACTTAGGATTAGCTCAATAATCGTCTGAATTTATCATCTAAGATAATTGCTCAAGTATGAAATCCAATGATATGATTCCATAACAATTCTCCAGGCAACCTCACTTCAGCTGATCTCCATTAACTTTGGAGTTCTTCTTCATGTCCTTCTTCATTTTGACCAGCATTGACAACTGTTGACAAAAAATACAATCTTCAAACACAAAGTGGTCCCAACAATCTCCCCCTTTGTATTTTGTTGTCAATACCTTAAAGTCTCTTCAAATGAATGTGTCAATGCCAAAATGAGAATCTTATCTCTCCCCTTTACTTCTGTCTTTCCCCTAGACATTCATTTCATTTCTCTCCCCCTTATTGACAAGAAATACAAAGTTCATGGTAGAGAGGGTATCATTCCATACTTAAACAAAGTGCCATCAACCATTTCACTCTAAGTCTACTTGAGCAATGCTCGGTGTAGAAAAAAATAGGATTTTATTTAGACAACAAACCTGTCCATTACCCACTGAATATGACACCTCATGAAATGAGAACTTATACACTTGTCTTCAAGGGTTCTCCACTTTAATTCCAGGCCGAATATATTTAATGTTATAAGAAATAATCAACCTGAAATTCTTGCACTCACTACAAAAAATAGATCAAAAACATTCAAGTGCAATTGGCAGGATAAATGGCCTTGGATCACTTTCACTCTTCTTATGTCATTGATTGTTTTCATTACTCCCCCTTTGTAGAATGATCTTTATTTTGAGTAACCAAATATGAGAGATTTAGAAATAACATACCATTTCCAATGACGTGATCTTCAGACAATCTTCAGAGTAGTAGAATTTAGTACCAACTGAAGTTGATACTTATTGAGACAAAGACTCTGGTAACTTATTCACGTGACTCCCCCTCAAGGGAACACTTCTCGTCACTGAATCTCAGGTCCCCCCCCTTGAGATCTTGCTTCACCTTCAATTCCCTATATAATCAGAACAAATACAATACACAAAGATTTAAGGGAATAAGGTGGATCCTCCATGCTTCTTCAATGTGAGCTGGATGGCTGAGATGATTTTCTCCACCAAGATGATCCATTTTCTCCACTCCTCACACTTTCACATTTGATATTTAATTTTGAATGTGGATGTGTGGATCTTAATACTTCTTCTATCTCTTTGTGTGTGAATCTCCTTTCTTCAAGAGATTTCAAAGCACTAGAATCTCCTGGTGAAACTTTCATCTTTTTGAGGAATTCTTTTTGGGCTGGAGTAAATTCGAAGCACTTTCTAACAGTATGACCAGCCTTGTTTCACCTCACACAAAGAACTTCTTTATCTTCACATAGAATCTTCTTTTTGGTTTTAGTACTAGCCTTAGCCTGTGCATCTTCTATTTTCCTCATTCTTTCCAAATCTTTTGGCCAAACCACCAGTATATCATTAGGGACTAAGGAATTAAGATTGGATCTTCTACCTGGATTCTTCTGAGTGACTTCTTTCTTAGTAGTTCTTTTGGATGCACCACTCTTCAACTTCTTGGATTTAGAATCCAAGGTCTTCTCAACTTTCCTTATTGAAATCTTCTTGGGAGAATTTATTTTCACATTGTTCGTCTGATTTCTTCCCAAGGATGCTTCTTCATTCTTGCCCAACTTCTGTGGTCTTCTTTTCTTATATGAACATGTACCATTCATATGACCACTCCGATTTCATACATCATAGATGTTATCTAACATTCCAAATCTGTTTACAGTATATAGATGTTTATGGATCTGTGGATGTTGCTTCTTCTTCTCTGGATTTCTCCCCCTTGAGATGGCATTTCTCTGTGCTTTTACATTTGAGGGGTTGTACCAAAAATCCAGTGCACAATGCCCAAATCTATTACAGCACCATTATTGACCAAAAAACCTTGAATTCTTGTCATATCCTTGATAAGTTTTCCGAGTCTTATTCTTGGTAGGATGTGCTTTCTATGGGGATCTATCTTCTACACTCTTTCCCCTATCCACCGTAGCCATGGTGGTAGGTTTCTTCTCACATTTCCTCATCCATACTTGTTTATAATTTTTCTTCCAACCTGCACTTTTTGTAGAAACAATTTTAGAAACATTAGTAAAAGTTGGTATGGATGGTACCTTTACTTTCACAGCTGCTTGTGACAGATCAATGAGTGAAGCCATGATCTTCTTATCACATTTTGGAGGACTTTTGACAGTAGAATCCTCTAGTGAACATTGGGTACTAGAAGAAACTGTTTCTTTCTTTTGTGAAGACTCAATATATATCTTCTCAAGATTGGTCAACTGATATTCCAACTCTAGACATCTCATATTGAGGATGACCTTTTGGTCTTCAATCATAGTCATCTTATCTTCACAATCCTTCTTCAATATTTCAACTTCATCTTCATGCATCTTTACTTTGTTTTGTAACAAAGAGTCATGTTCATTGATCTTCTTGGAGTTATCTTCCAAATATAACTTATTGACTTCAATGCCTCTTTTCTGCTCATCTTCAAGTGCATGGATCTTCGATTCCAGAGTCTTGTTGACTCCCTCCTTTTCTTCAACATCTTTGAGCCACTTTGAATACCTTTCTTCAAATCCCCTCTTTGTTGCTTCAAAGGCTCCAACCTGCCTGGAGAGCTTTAGACATTCAACAATTTTTGCTTGTAAGCCTTTCTCCAAAACATCAGTTTCTTCTTCCAGCTGAGTGATATTTTCATGCATGCACTGAAATACCCTGCAAACTAGGGATGCACTCTCTTCAGGAATACCATGCAGAATCATTCTTAATATATCAACTGATATTTATTGAGATGTTGTAGATTGTTCATCACCACTTGTGCTAGCATTTTCATCATGAGGGTAATTTCCAAATGTACTAACACATACCTCTTGATCAGTTGAGGTAGGAAGGTTGTCCATCTTCTTGGTGGAGACTTGAGCCACCTTCTCATTACTTTCCAAATCTGGTGTGTCTTCAACGTCAGCCATATATGGAGAACCAGATGCTTCCTATTCTTTAGATAAGAGGGAATTCTTCTTCAACTTTCTCTTCTCTTTCTTTTTCCTATTCATCATGGTCTTGGTAGATATAGACTTCTAATAAAAGGTAACTAAATCTTCACCAACACTGCTCTTCATTGTTGACTCAGGAAAGGAACTCAAGTTTTCAAAAGAGAATAACTTCACTTTAGAGAATCCAACAGAGGTTAACCTCCCTCTGATACCAATTTAAAGGACCAGTTTGGAATATACCTAACACTGAGGGGGGGGGGGTGAATCAGTGTTGGGGACTTTTTAAACCAATTCCAACTTTTATCCCTGTACCTCTAGACCTGTTAGGATCTTGATTCTATTATTCTCTTTTCCTTGTCACATGCAATAATAGAAAGCGGTAAAGATATGCACACGATATTTTTACAAGGTTCACCACTCAATAAGAGTAGCTACGTCCTTTCCATGCATGGGGATGACCAGTGCATGGATTCTCTATTATAATGTAAAATGCTGTTATAATGGAGTGGCTAGGAAAACAATCCTCTAGCTAGTGTGAGTCCCTACACTTTGGAGGGGGGTGGGAAACAATCCTCTTACCTGGACTGGTGAAAGCCTAGTCCAACTTGCAGCCTCTAGCTGGTTCTTTATACTGCCTATGAAGACAGTCTCTTGCAGCCTCTAGCTGGTTCTTTATACTGCCTATGAAGACAGTCTTCTCTCTGTTAAAAGAGTTTGCAACACCAAAAGAATCTTTCACCTGTTGAGACCTATTTAATGTCACAGTGATACTTTGTTCTTCCTCTATTAAATTATTACCTACCTAGAATCATGCAGGTAAACAACCACTTCTTTCTCTGCAACAAACCTGAAAGCTGCACAATCTTCTTCCCCTTCTTCTTCAGTGAAAAACCAGCTACACTGAGATCGCTTCTGCTTCAATCTGCTGTAATCACAAACTCCCGTTGTGATTATCAGAACAATGAAGACCAGCTAATCTTAGCATCATCAGAATTAAATTGCCCTGAATAATTGTCAGCCTTCAGTTGGGCATACTCTATTTTTCTTCTTCTCTTCGTTCTCTTTGACACAGTATAATTACAGTGTTTTAATCTCTTTCTTCAATTCTCAATACCAACACAAGAGTGTATTGGTATACTACCTTCTTCCGTGGTGCAGATATGAATTCAGTTTCACATCTTGTTCTTCCTCACTTCACAATGCACAACGATAGTGTTAAACACCAGTCGTGTGAGTGCGGTTCAACTTCTCTTTGTGAAACCGAATGGTTCACAATTCTTTCTTCTTCGCAAAGCTGCTTCGAGAGTTCTATGCACCTATCAAAGGCATACGAGAACCTCAGAATTTTCACGCAACCTTCTAGGTGTCTTGCGCGTAAAATTCTAGCCTTGCATGTAAAAACGCCTTTTGGCGCGAAAAAACCCTTTTCGCACAACCCCTCTATTTCGCGTAGTACTTCCCTTTTTCGCGCAACACTTTCTTTTTCGCGCAACAATTCTTCTTTTCACGCAATACTTTATACTTCACTTTTTCCGCGCGTCAGAGCTCAGGATTTTTCTATGTGTCGAGTCCCACTATATGAGAAGGGTTAGCCTCATATTTATAGGCATTTTTGACCCCATGTGGAAAACACTATTCCGTGTGTAAAACTTCCTTCATGCACGTAAAAACTCTTTTATGCAACTTCATATTTCGTGCCATGCTTCAATATTTCGCACACCTCATGCCTTTGCCATTTTTTATCCTTCTAAGTATGAAGCACCAATTACGCGCAAAATTCCAAACCACATTCCGTATTGCGCGCAAACCCATCATTTCACACGACATCGTATTTCGTGCAATGATCTAATTTTTCGCGCAACTCATGCCTTTGAAAATTTTTGAGCTTCTGATCTCGAAACACCTTTTGCGCGAAAAACATCATTCCTCTATTTCGCGCATCCCGTAGATATTTTGCGCAATGATCAAATTTTTCGCACACCTCATGCCTTTGAAAATTTTTGAGCTTCTAATCTCGAAACACATTTTGTGCGAAAACATCATTCCACTATTTCGTGCATCCCATAGATATTTCGTGCAATGATCTAATTTTTCTCACAACCTGCTACTATTTCGCACAACCTGCATATATTGCGCGCACCACTTTATTTTTGCGTGCAACATGCCTAAATTTCCGCACACTCCATGCCTTTGTCATTTTTCGATGTTATGATCTTGAATCATGCCTTTCACGCATAAATCTAAACAATATTCAATATTTCATGCTTCATCCATTGCCAAAACCTCATCTTTATCCCCCGATTTTTAGGCCCTAAAATTTGGAAAACACAGGAAAACGACACCACCTTAAACTGTGCTTTTATGCCATCCCCAGATTGTCCATTGCTTTGTCATTTTCTCTCTTCACTGCTTCCCATAACCATTCTTCTACTCTTATCAAGAATCCCACTATCGTGATATTTATCCATTGATAGATCAGCTTTAGCATCGTCAGAGTTGCAATGGGAACTGAAACTTCCCTATCCCCCAACAGCATCATTCCTTCCAATCAAAACTTTATATGACTGGAATCATCATTTCTCCCCCTTTCTATAATAAGGCTTGCATAACAAGTTCTCCTGACTTATGATATTTGAGAAATATATCAGCAAAGCATCGTCTGGTTTGGATACAATGTGAAATGCCTAGCTACCTCAGAATGTCAAGCCCTTCTACATTTTCTCTTCTTCATAACCATCATTCTGAAAATCATATGATTATATTCTTCAAGTAAGCTCTTGAATGGTTCACATGCAATCATAAATCATTGCATTGTATTCTTCAAATCCTCATTCTTCTTCAACCATCCTTAGATAGATGATACTTCACCATTCTGCTCCAATCATCCTCAAATGTATGATACTTCTCCATTCTTCATTGTTGTAAACAATGTGTCACCATTAATACATGTTCTTTGAACTTAGGATTAGCTCAACAATCATCTGAATTTATCATCTAAGAGAATTTCTCAAGTATGAAATCCAATGTTATGATTCCATAACAATTCTCCAGGCAACCTCACTTCAGCCGATCTCCATTAACTTTGGAGTTCTTCTTCATATCCTTCTTCATTTTGACCAGTATTGACAACTGTTGAAGAAAAATACAATCTTCAAACACAAAGTGGTCCCAACAGATTATCGTAAGCTTAAATAAGTTATGATAAAGAAAAAGTACCCATTTCCATGAATTGATGAACTGTTTGATCAATTGAGGAGAGATTAGTGGTTCTACAAGATTGACTTTCCATCATGATATCACCGATTTTGAGTTCTAAAGGAAGATATCCCAAAGTCATCTTTCAGAATTAGATATAGACACTACTAATATGTATTCATGCCTTTCAGTCTGATGAATGCACTGATGGTATTCATGGCTTTAATGAATCAGATATTTCAGCAAAATTTGAACTTTTTTGTTGTGGTGTTTGTGGACAACATCTTGGTGTATTCAAAGACAAAGGCTGGCTATGAGAAACACTTGGAAACAATGTTGGGAATCTTGAGAGATCACTGTTTGTATTCCAAATTATCAAAGTGTGAATTTAGGATACATGAGGTGTGTTTTCTTGGCCATGTAATTTCTGAGAAAGGAGTTTATATTGATCCAGAAAAGATAGAAGCTATTATCTCATGGAAACCACCGAAGAATTTATTTGAGATACAAAGTTATCTTAGTCTAGATGGCTACTACCGATGCTTTGTGTGTGATTTCTCATGACTAGATTCAGCAATGAAAACTATGAAAAAAAATGCTCCCTTCAAATGGACAGAGGAATTCCATAAGTCTTTCCAGGAACTGAAAGTTCATCTTACATCGACAACTATCTTGATTTTGAAAGAATCAGGACAGGGGTATGTGGTGTACTTTGTTGCTTCGGGATCAAGGTCGTGCTATGTTCTCATGCAAGGAGACCATATGGTTGCTAATGGTTCAAGGAAGTTGAGGGATCATGAGAATAATTACCCAACACATGATTTGGAGTTAGCAGTAGTCGTCCATGATTTGAAAACATGGAGACACTATCTCTTTGTTGATAAATTCACTGTGTTTACAGATCATAAAAGCTTGAAACATATTTTATCATAGCGAGATTTGAATCTGAGGAAAAGGAGAAGGATGGAGTATCTATATATGTTTGAATTTGGCTTGATGTATACACTAGGAAAAGGGAATTCGGTGGCAGATGCATTGAGTAGAAATTCATATGCTCAGTTGGAGAAAGAAGATTCAGATGAATGACAGTTGATGTCGGTCCTAGCCGACGTGCATGTGGAATGTGAAGACTGAGGTGATGTTGTGGTTTTATTTTTACCTATACTTGTTCCTAATTTTGAAAATATAGTCAAAGAGACACAAACATCTGATGAATAATTTATGGTTATGAGTTTAAAACTCAAAGGTGGGGAGACCATTATGGGATGGAAACTTGATGGGAGTTCAATTTTGTTTTTTAGAGATCAGATGGTTGTACCTATGGATTGTCATGAAAAAATACTTTATGATTACCACCATTCGAGATGGGATGTACATACAGGTACACACAATATGTATAAGGTGTTGATGGTGCAATATTTGTGGAGCGGCAAGAAAAGAAAGGTGGTCTAGTTCATCTCATGATTCTTAACTTGTCAGTAGGTTAAATCCAAACATTAGAGACCAGAAGGTATGTTGCAGTCTTTACCTATTCTAGTTTGCAAAATGGGAGCAGATAGCGATAGATTTTGTTACATGTATTCCAAGAGCGGTTTGTAAACATGATTCCATATAGTTGATAGTGGATTGTCTTACCAAGTCATCCCTTTTCATTCCAATTTTTGAAACTCATATGGTGGAGGATCTATCAAAAATATATACATGAGAAGTGGTAAAGAGGCATGGAATACTGGTCTCAATAGTTTGAGAGATAGATCCAAGATTCAAATCTCTTTTATGGAAATCCTTACTGCAAGCCCTTGGGACTCAATTGACTATAAGCATGGCATATCATCCTCAGACAGATGGGAGGTCTGAGAAAATGATACAAATGTTGGAAGACATGTTGCAGGCCTGTGTAATGAAGTTTGGTGGCTCATGGTAGGAGAATCTATCCTTAGTGGATTTATTATACAATAACATCTATTAGGCCTCGATACGTATGGCTTCATTTGAAGCACTGTATGGGAATCCTTGTCGTTATCGACTATTTTGGGTGGAAATGGGTGAGACATCACTAGTTGGGCCGAGCCTTGTCCAAGAAACAATAGAGAAGATCTAGTTGATTAGAAAGAGGATGGATATGGCTTAGATTCATCAAAAATCATATGCAGATCACCGTCAAAGACCGTTGTCATTTTCTGTGGGTGCTCATGTGTTCTTGAGGATATCTCTAAGGCTTAGTCATCGTCATTTTGGGAAGTAGGGAAATTTATCTTCTAGATACATATTCCCTTTTGAGATACTGGAATGGGTCAGAGAGGTGGCATATAGACTCACATTACCACCACCATTCAGTTTAGTGCATAGTGTGTTCCATGTATCCTAGTTGAAAAAGTATCAGCTTGATCCTGACCATGTGATCAGATGAGATCATGTCGACCTAGAGCTGGATGCTTCGTTGATACATATCCCAGTGTGGATTGTGGGTAGGCAAGAGAAATTATTGTATGGAAAAATCATCAGTCTGGTGTGGGTTTTATGGTAGCATGGTCAGATTCAGGAAGATACTTGATAACGCGAGATGTAAATGAAAGAGCAATGGCTGAAACTCTTTTCGGACAGCGAGGGTTTTGTACTTTCTGAGGACGGAAAGACCAATGGTGGGGAGAATGTAGTACCCCCAGTTTTTGGTTTGTGACATCCTGTTACCCTGATCGAATATTTTTTCTACCTTTTCTAAGTCCCCTTTTGATTAAGAATCCTTAAAAGCGGTTTTCTGGGGTTTACTACAGGTTTCAGGTTGTGTACTTGAAGTACAAGCCATGTACCTGAAGTACATGCAGTGTACCTGAAGTACACATCATGTACTTTGGGACAGATTCAATTTGTGAAGTGGGGGTCATTTCGTGAGCTGTTACACGTAGTTTAATGTTTAAATATTTTTTTAACCCAAGGAGGCATGTTTTTTGGCATACTTGTCCAAAATGGCCTTTACGTCATGACTAGGGGGTACACGTCATAATCTAGCCCATGCCCAGATTAACGTCACACATTTGGAAGTTCTTATTGGTCTATTCTTTCTAAACTTACTTTATCTCAACCTTGGACTCTCCCTAGGTGGTTTTTAGAGGCACTCCTTCTTCTAGATCGATTCGATCAACTTTGGATCTTCGTTGCGTATGCGGTACATCTCTCCGAGTAAGTGTTCTATTAGATCTACTTCTCCTCTCCTATTGGTTCTAAGATCTATTCCCATTATGGGTACATCTTGGTTTTTTCTTTCCAGATAAGTTTAGAGTTGGATTTATTATTGATAGGAGAAGGGATCTTAGGCTGTTTCTTTGAATAATCAACATGTTTTTGTGAGCGTTCTTCGTCCTTTTTTGGGTTTCATCAAAACCTTTGAGGTAGGAGGATTCACTCTCGACTCCTCTTAGTATAAATGATTTTCATGCTTTCAAATTGAATATATTGTGCGAAATTGATTGTGACTTGGCTTTTTAACACTTGTTGGAAACATTCTTGAGGGATGGTTTGTGAAATCTAGAAAATTGGTGATTTTGAAAGAGTGTTTTGATTCTTGGTTGTAAAATATGGATTTTAAAATATGAATTTTTCTAGATTGTTGGAACATGAATTGGATTAGATGTTTTCAATAAGAGGGAAAGTTTTATTGAAATGAAACTTTTCTTTGAAATTGGATGTGCTTTGGTTTTCATGTAAAGATCAGTTTTATTGAAGTGATTTATTTTTGCGAATAGAAATATTTGGAATACATAGTGTTGGTGTGATTTCATTCTTAATAGACCCTAAATAAGGGATGAGTACCATTGGGGTACAATTTATGTGACTCTGGATTGGGGGTGGGTGTCAGTGGGACACAAAGTGATTGGACAAGAGACTGCTCATGAGTATGGAACTATCGAACGAAGTATGCATGTGTGGGTCTATTTTAAACTATGGAATGGGTATACCAAAATAATAATCATAATTTTTTAATAATATTTGATTAGTTATTTTCTATAAAATAACTTTCTGAAAATTGTTTTCATTTACTTTTTTTTATGCTTGGTTATATTGGTTTTTGAACTTGTTTATATTTGGTTATAAACTATTTTGGTAAATTGTCTTATATAAATTGTTTTATAGAAACTATTTTATATAATGTTCTAACCATTCTATCCTATTTTCATGATTAGGTAAGCCATTGGGGAAAACTTAATGAGTTTTATACTCACCCCTGTTTTGGAACTTTGGTGCTTTTGCAGATGCTATATTTTAGGACAGGGGAAAAGGTAACATTTCACACGTTTTTAGCACTACCTTGTGATAATTGTGCTGTTAGGTGATTGTAGAGCTTGGATATTGTGGAGAATGGAGTCTTGTAGTCTCTTGAGATTATCTAGTTGTATATCTGTTGTTTACTTTTATACTTGTTTAGTCTTCCGCTGTTGTACACTTTGATGTGGTTTTGAGATAGATGAAGTTTTTGAGTTGTCTTTCTTTTGTTCATGCATCATTTAGTGAATAGTTTTTTTGGTTTATTCATTTATTTATTAAAGGTTAAATCATCCCCCACTTGTATTTTAAAACCTTCAACATTTATTTCTATCCTTTGGTGCCTTGGGGATGTTGCTTAAGTCCAAGTAATGACTCGTTGTACTCTCAAGACAATGATAGTTAGTGGGTTATTACTAATGTTATAATCTTTTTTGGTCATTTCCTAACAAGTAGTAAATAGTGTCTTGGTCTTGGAGTTGAAATTCATTCCTGCCTATTCCTTAGGTTAGAATCTTAGAAAAGATTAGGATTGTCAGAACATGAAATTTATAGCTTAAAAAGGTGTAGCTAACCCTTTTATGCTAAACTTCAAGTTACTAGGGAGTTGGGTACATAAGTGTTTGGGGACACTTTTGGGATTTTAAAACCTCATTGTCATGGGTTTATCCAAAGAGACAATAATGAAATGCATTGTAGAGGAATGGATTCCCACTAGGAGTGCATACATCATTTCGAGTAATGAATAATTTTTTGAAAAAGTGTTTATTTTTGAAAAAGTATGAAATTGTTTTTCAAATGATTTTTTTGAAAAAGGAAATGATTATGGTATTTTAAAAATGGTCTAATTTTCAAAAATAAAGTTGAATGTTTTCAAAAATGGTTGAACATGGAAAAAGGTTGTGTTTGGAAAACAATGTTGTGATAGTTATGTGATAGTATTTGAAATGATAAGCCATCAGTTTCTAGAGAGTGAGATTGACAGAGTTTATTTTAGGTTTAGAAAAAGGCACATGATAGGCATCATCGAAACTAACCTGAAGAATCTGTGGATAATGTGGTTTTACCTGAACCATGGGTAAAAAAAGAGTTAGTTCAGAGTATTGTATAGGATTTTTAAGATGTGGAT
The DNA here is from genome assembly GCA_963277665.1 of Viscum album. NCBI lineage: Eukaryota > Viridiplantae > Streptophyta > Magnoliopsida > Santalales > Viscaceae > Viscum > Viscum album. The sequence continues at coordinate 33,140,761 of OY728133.1, forward strand.
ACATGGAACTAGAGGAATGAGCGAAGACATGTGGATCATACCATCTAGTTCACGAAGAAGAATCCACTTAACTTCCTGGGTGATGCTGAACCCGAAAAAGAAAAGGTGTGGCTAAGTAGGATGAATATTATCTTTGATTTCATTAGCAGACCATTGGATCTCAAAGTCAATATGGGGAATTATATTCTCAAGGATCTTGCACACCAGTGGTGGGATTTAGCGGTGCAAGCTAAATTGGATGAAGGCCTTACATGGGAGGATTTTGAGGAACTAATTAATAAAAAATTCTATCCTCACACATTCAAGATCTAGAAAACAATGGAATTATTTATCTTGAAGTAGGATAATATCCATATCATGGAATATGTGGCTAAATTATTGAATTTAGTTCACTTTTCACTAGAAGTTGTGGAAAGTGCTTCCTTGAAGGGACGCATCTTCGAATTAGGGCTAAGGTAGGATATTCGATCGAAGATTGTGGTGCTCTATATTACTGATTATACAAAGATGGTGAATAGAGTGATGATTGCCAAATGTGGTATCTCATGATCTATGGGAGGAGTTATGATGATACCTATAAGGAATTGTGAGAACTCAAACACTGGGAGCAATTAGAAAAGGGACACCTATTTCAGAAGTGGAAGTGGAAATCAGAATCAGACGACTGGATCAGTGAACCATCCTCCACGACCCAAGGGAAAAGCATTTTGTTTTCAATGTGGTTCGTTTGACCACATAAATCAAGAGTATACGACACAACCTAGAGAATGCCATAACTACAAGCAGATGGAGAATCTTCCATGCTATTTTTGCAATGCTCTAAGGTCAGGTGCCCAAGAAACTTCTCAGGCATCGCAAGCATCGTATGATTCTATAGGGAGAGGACATCAGAATCAATATTGTCAGTAGAGAAGATCTAGCCATGGTAATTCTATAAATACCATGAATCCTCAACCAGGGAAATCTTAGCAAGGCAATAAGGAGAACAATGCATCAATGAATCAATTATATGGAGCTGAGAAGATGATTATTGATGATCAGGTTGGACCATCTACGATGAGAGGTACAATTATTTTGAATTCTACCCTTGTGCAAGTAATTTTTGATACTGGTGCATCACATTATTTCATTGATCCTCATTCTGTTTATTTGATTTATTTAAAGTTGGAAATGATTCCTTCTATTTTAAAACTGAAAACTCCTCTCAGGGAAAGATAATATCAATCCTTTGTGTGTAGAGCATGTGCTATAACTATTTATGGAGTTGAGATGAAATGGTAATTCTTAGTGTTAGACATGGATGTCTATGACGTAATCATAGGTATGGATTGGTTTACAATATTCAAGGATCAAATCGACTATTATTGGAGAATAGTTAGTTTCATGACTAAGGATGGCATCGAGCATCTCTTCAAAGGAGAGAAAATATTGTTGGAACCAATGGTGAGAACAATCTCTTATTAGTTGGCAGCATTGACTTTGGCATCAATAGAAGAGATCAAGGAATATAGTTTTCCATCAGTTGTGGATCAATTTCTAGATGTCTTTCCCAATAACTTCTCAGGGTTACTACCTCTAGGGGAAGTGGATTTTATGATTTATATCCTTCTAGGGACCAGTCTTATTTCCCTTCCATCTTATAGGATGACACCAAAAAAGTTAATGGAATTGAAAGTATAATTAGAAGAGTTGGAAATAAATGGTTTCATTTGGACAAGTACGTCTCCGTGGGTAGCACCAGTCTTGTTTTTGAATAAAGTAGATGGAACTCTTCGGTTATGTATTGATTATTGTAAGCTTAACTAAGTTACGATAAAAAATAGGTACCCATTTCCACAAATTGATGACCTGTACGATCAATTGAGGGCATCTCAGTGGTTTTACAAGATTGAATTACGATCATGATATAACCAATTGTGATTTCAAAAGGAAGATATCTCAAAGACAACTTTCAGAAGCAAATATGGCCACTACGAATATGTAGTGATGCCTTTCGATCTGATAAATGCACCAAAAATCTTCATGGATTTGATGAATCAGATATTCCAGCAATATCTAGACTCTTTTTTTGTGGTGTTTGTGGACAACATCTTGGTGTATTCAAAAACAAAGGTTGGCCATGAGAAACATTTTTAAATAGTGTTGGGAATCTTGAGAGATCACTGTTTGTATGCAAAATTATCAAAGTGTGAATCTTGGATACATGAAGTATGTTTTCATGGCCTTGTCATTTCTGATAAAGGATTTTCTATTGATCCAGAAAAAGATAGAAGTTGTTATCTCATGGAAACCACCAAAGAATGTATTGGAGATACAAAGTTTTCTTGGTATTGCTGGATAATACTGATGCTTTGTGCGTGATTTCTCATGACTTTTTTTGCCAATGACAGCTCTGAAAAAGAATAATGATCCCTTATAATGGATAGAATAATGGAAGAAGCCTTTACAGAAACTAAAATTTTGTTTTACATCGACACCTATCTTGATTTTTAAAGAATCAGGGCATGGGTATGTGGTGTACTGTGATGATTTGGGATCAGGGTTGGGTTGTGTTCTCATGCTAGGAGACCATGTGGTTTCTTATGGTTCAAGGTATTTGAGGGATCATGAGAAGAATTACCCAACATATGATTTAGAGTTAGCTACAGTCATCCATGATTTGAAAACATGGAGACACTATCTCTTTGGTGATAAATTCACTCTATTTACGGATCATGAAATCTTGAAACATATTTTCTCACAGCGAGATTTGAATCTGAGGCAAAGGAGAAGGATGGAATATCTCTAGATGTTTGACTTTGACTTGATGTATACACCAGGAAAATGGAATTTGGTGGCAGATGCATTGAGTATAAAGTCATATGCTCAGTTGGTGAAAGAGGATTCAGATGAATGGTAGTTGATGTCGGTCCTAGCCGATATTCATGTGGAATGTGAAGACTGATGTGATTTTGAGGTTTTCTTTTCAGCTATAATTGTTCTTGATTTAGTAAATATGGTCAAAGAGGCACAAAAATCTGATGAAGAATGTCTGGTTATATTTTTAAAACTCAAAGGCAGGGATACCATTGAGGGATGAAAACTTGATGGGAGTTCATTTTTGTTTTTTAGAGATCAGATGGTTGTAACTATGGATTTTCATGAACAAATCCTTCATTCTTACCACCATTTGAGGTGGAATGTACATCCAGGTACACAGAAGATTTATAAGGCATTGAAGGAATAGTTTTGGTGAAGTGGAAAGAAAAGAAAGGTGGTTGAGTTTATATCGTGATTCTTAACTTGTTAGCAGGTTAAAGCCAAGAATCCGAGACCCGCATGTATGTTGCAGTCTTTACCTATTCCAATGTGGAAATGATATCATATAGCAATGGATTTTGTTACAATTCTTCCAAGAGTGGTTTGTAAACACGATTATATATGGGTGATAGTGGATCATCTTACCAAGTCAGCCCATTTCATTCCAATTCGTGAAACTCATATGGTGAAAGATCTATCAAAACTCTATATCTGAGAAGTGGTAAAGAGGTGTGGAATACCAGTCTCAATAGTCTTAGACAGAGATCCAAGATTCACATCTCATTTCTATAAATCCTTAAAGCAATCTCTTGGGACTCAGTTGACTATGAGCATGTCATATCATCCTCAGACAGATGGGTAGTCTGAGCAGACGATACAAATGTTGGAAGACATGTTGTGGGATTGTGTAATGGATTTTAGTGTCTCATGGGAGGATAATCATTCCTTAGTGGAGTTCTCATACAATAACAACTATTAGAACTCGATACATATGGCTCTGTTTGAAGCATTGTATGGGCATCCTTGTCGTTCTCCACAGAGTTTGGTGGAAATGGGTGAGACTTCACGAGTTGGGCCGATTCTTGTACAAGAAACAACATAGAAGATCTAGTTGATTATAAAGAGGAAGGATATGGATCAGAGTCATCATAAATCATATGCAGATCACCATCGAAGACCATTGTCATTCGCTATGGGTGATCATGTATTCTTGATGATATCTCCAATGCTTAGACATCGTTATTTTGGGAGGTAGGGAAAGTTATATCCTTGATACATAAGACATTTTGAGATACTAGAATGAGTTGGAGAGGTTTAATATCACCTCACATTACCACCACCATTCAGTTCAGTGCATAATGTGTTCCTTGTATCCTAGTTGAAAATGTATCAGCTTGATCCTGACCATGTGAACATATGTGATCACATTGACCTAGAGCCGAATGATTTGTTGATACATATCCTGGTGCAGATTGTGGGTAGGCAAGAGAAATTATTGCATGGAAAAAGCATCAGTCTGGTGTAGGTTTTATGGCAGCATGGTCAGATTTAGGAAGAGACTTGGGAACGTGAGATGAAAATGAAAGAGAAATGATCGAAACTCTTTTAGGGCAATGAGAGTTTTCTACTTTCCGAGGACAGAAAGACCAATGGTGGGGAGAATGTAGTACCCCCGGTTTCTAGGTTGTGACATCTTGTTACCCTAATAAAATATGTTTTATATCTTTTCTAAGTTCCCTTTTGATTAATAATCCCTAAAATAAGTTTTCTGGGGTTTACTGTAGGTTTCAGGTCGTGTACCTAAAGTACACGCTGCGTACCTGAAGTACACGCCACATACTTGGGTTCAGATTCAAGTCATGAAGCAATAGTCATTTTGTGAGCTGGTAAATTTCATGTACCTGAGGTACATGTCATTTAATGTTTAAATATTATTTTTTTACCTGAGGTGATGGGTTTTTCGACGTACTTGTCCAACATGGCCTTCACGTCGTGACCAGGGGGTACACGTCATGAGCTAGCCCACGCCTAGCTTAAAGTCATGCATTTGGCAGTTCTGCTCAGTCTATTCTTTCCAGAAATCCTTTCTCTCAACCTTATACTCTCCCTAGGCAATTTTTTAGAGGCACTCCTTCCAAATCGATCCGATCAACTTTGGATCTTCATTGCATCTGTAGTACATTTCTTTAAGTAAGTGTTCTATTAGATATACTTATCCTCTCCTATTGGTTCTAAGATCTATGACTATTATGGATAGATCTAGATTTGTGATTTCTAGATAAGTTGATAGTTGACTTTATTGTTTATAGTAGAATGGATCTAAGGCTGTTTCTTTGAAGAATCAACTTGTTTTTGTGAGAGTTCTTCATCTTTTGTTGGGTTTCATCAAAACCTTCAAGGTATGAGGCTTCAATCTCGACTCCTCTTATTATAAATGATTGGAATTATTTCAAATTGAATGTATTATGATGAATTGATTGTGACTTGGTTGTTGAAAACTTTTTGGAAACCTTCTTGAGGGAAAATTTGTGAAATCTGAAAAATTAGGGATTTTTAATGAGTGTTTTGGATCTTGGTTTTAAAATATGGATTTTAAAATAGGAATTTTGTTGGATTTTTGGCACATTAATTTGATTACATGTTTTCAATAAAAGGGAAAGTTTTATTGAAATGAAATGTTTCTTTGAAATTGGTTGTTCTTTGTTTTTCAATAAAATTTTAGTTTTATTGAAGTGATTTATTTTGGGAATGGAAATATTTGGAATAAATAGTGTTGGTGTGAGTTCATGCTTAACGATCCCTGAATAAGGTATGAGTACCATTGGGGTACAAGGTACGTGACCCTGGATCAGGGGTGGGTGTCAGTGGGACATAAAGTGATTGGAAAAGAGACCGCTCATGAGCATGGAAATGTCAAAGGAAGTATGTATATGTGGGTGTGTTGTGAACTATGTAATGGGTATACCAAAATAATAATCATAATTTGTTAATAAGATTTTATTAGTTATTTTCTAGAAAATAACTTTCTAAAAATTGGGTTCATTTACTTTTGTTTGCACTTGGTTATAATTGGTTTTTGAACTTGTTTATATTTGGTTATAAACTGTTTTGGTAAATTGTTTTATATAAATTGTTTTATATAATGTGCTAACCATTTTATATTAGTGGCGTGAGTAGGGAAGTCATTGGGTTAAAACCTTCTGAGTTTTATACTCACCCCTGCTTTGGCACTTTGGTGCTTTTGCAGATGCTATCTTTCGGGATAGGGGAAAAGGTAATGTTTCACACATTTTTAGCACTACCTAGTGATACTTGGGTTTTCCGGTGATTTTGGATCTTGGATCTTGTGGATAATTGAGTCTTGTGGTCTCTTGAGAGTCTTTAGTTGTATATCCACTGTTTACTTTGATACTTGTTTGGTCTTCTGCTGCTGCACACTTTGATGTGGTTTTGAGATACATGATGTTTTTGAGTTGTCTTTATTTTTTTCAAGCATCATTTAATGAATATTTTTTTTGGTTTATTGGTTTATTTATTCAAGGATAAATCATCCCCACTTGTATTTGAAACCCTTTGGAATTTATTTCCAACCTTTGGTGCCTTGGGGATGTCACTTAAGGCCAAGTAATGATTTTTTGTTCTCTCAAGACAATGATAGTGAGCAGGTAATTATATATTGGATCAAAATATGGCCATAAAATGGCTTTTGGACAAGTTTATAGGTCATTGTTTTCCATAAGTTTAATTTTTAGTCCTTTGTTAAGATAATTTTTTCTTTATCGCTCTAATTTATTTTAATCACATTCACTAATATTTTTGGTCATAAAACTAATATGAACTTATTAAAAATTATAAATTATGATTATTTTAACTATGGAATACATTTTTAGAAATTATAATCACATTATTGTGAGGAATTAATTGAAATTTAATGCTGCAAATAGTATGAAAAAGCTGATTTTTAAAGTAAAAATGTTCAAAAATCTGAAATGTTTTTATATCCAATTTCAATGTGAAATTGAATAAAATGAAATAAATAGGAATAAATTATTTAAAATTTGACGAATTAAACTTTAAAACCAAACTAAAATATAAGTTAACTTTATAAATAAATTTGACAAAAAATTCGTTTTGAATTAAAATCCAGTGCTTTTCACTATTCATAAAAAAATGAAACTTCTCAAAAAATACCAAAAATCCACCTAATGTAATTTTTCATGTTCCTATTACAAAAATTAATTTTACTTTTTCAAATAAAAATTATAAATTTTCAAAAATCGGATTTAAAAAGGGTTTCCATTAAAAGGTGGTAAAATTACCTTTTAGAAAAATATATCTTTTTATTCATAAAATATGATTTATTCTTATCTTACACTTATAAAATACATTAAATGATTATAAAAAATATTGATTTAATATATAATATATTAATTTTATTTAAAAAATTAAATGAAATTGGTTTGTTTAATTTTTTGAGATAATATTGTGTTTGTACATAGAAAAATAATTTTATTAGAAAAGTATTTTCTATATTTTCAAATAGATCTTACATTCACTTATACTAATTTATATCCAAAGGATTCATTTTATATAAATGTGTAAATAAAATTTACACAATTTAGTTAATATTATTCATGTCTTCTATTACAATGGTTTGGTGATAGTTATAATAATATTTTAATAATAATATTAATAGTATCTTGTAGTCTGGTAAAACTCAACCTTGCGTGTAACACAAGCTATCTAAGGGACTCATTATTGTGTGTAATACAATCCAAAAATAGTGTTTCATGTTGTGTAAGCCAATCTAAGTGTTGCATGTATCTCAATATTGACTTGGTGTTGTGTATAATACAATCCAAACTTAGTGATTTCGCATAACAAAAGCTATATTTAATGTTATGTGAAATGAAAAATATCGAAAGATTAAATTAATTTGAAAAAAAGTAAATTAAAAAATATCGGTTTTTTACATTATAATCCCCTTAAAATTAATTTCACCCTCAAAATTTGTTTGGGTTATTAAAATTTTGATACTTGAACATTACTTTTATAGAAACCCACATCATAAAAATGAATACTAAAAATTCCTTTAAAAAGGGAATGTTGGAAACATGATGGTTACCCAAAGTAACTCATAAAAAAGTTTCCACATAGGAAAACATTGGTGGGAATGGAATATTGTACATGTAATAAAAGAATAAATAATTATAGAGGTTGAAAAAGGTCATTGATCACCATCAAGTGAATGGTCAATGGAAACTTAAGGTCCTCATAACCATAAATATATAATAAATTCTAAGTGTATTGATTCAACATAAATTAAGGATTTAGGATAAATATTTTTCAATGACCTTTTCCTAGAGTTTATGAATTTTTTTACTATGAAATAATATAAGTAAATATACTTTATTTTATTCCTTTTCATATGCACAATCTTACCCTTTGGTTGTGCCTTTCTTGATTTCCACTTCATCTCTTACTCTAAGAAATGAAGGTGAATTTTCCATTCCTAAAGTAATAATAAATCATGGGGTAGAGTGATAAGTCATTACATTTATATTTGTTTAAAATCATATAAATGATGTTTAACACATGTTATTCAACATGCATAAATCCTCATATGGTGAGATAATACTTTAATCTGACAAACTTCATCCAAAGTTTAACCTAAACTTTCCATAAATGGCTAACCTTATAACCCTCCCAAAAGCTGAAAATACAAAACATTAGAAATAATTTTTTTAAAATATCTTAACATTAATCCCCCATATATCATAAATCATCTCTTGGTTGTCACATTCCCAACATGTGAATACCCTCGTCATATATTATCTTGAAACATGGAAATAACCTGAATTACCAAAAATCCTTTTAAAAAACATGCATGCTTCCTTATTCGGATGATTAATGGATATATTCCGTAAATCCAAGAAGTTTTAAACTTCATCAATGATAACACAAAATGATTTTTAAACAAAATATTTTATCATTTTTGAGGTCATAAAATACTATCCAAATTAATTTATCTAAATAAATCATCTCTTTATCCAAGTTAAACACAATTATCTCAACATATTTAACACATCAAGGGTTACCTTACCTTAATTTAAAATATCACCTTTCCATTAAATCAAAATTTTATGTCTTTATCACCATTAAATATATCGTTTTCATTACTTAATGAAAAAATTATATTGAAAATACTTATATATTTCTTGATTCATATAACATAATATTTAAATTCCATAACATATACACTTCAATCATCGAACTTTATTCTTAAACCATTACTCAGGCTTCATTATCTTATTCCTTAACACCCATTGTCATAGAATATGAAATATGAATCATGTATTAAGAATACTTAACCTAAATTCAATCATTATTCTTATGTTTAATGTATAAAATACTATTAGAACATACCATACCTTTCACATGTTGTTTGTGGTCTCTTCACCTTCAGAAGTATAACCAATACACATACCACCTTCCTGATTCTCTTCATGAGATCTCCACTTAGGAAATCGATTTGTATAATACCAATACTTTCAACATTGGAAACATTCAGTGTTAACCTAGTTCCTTCTAGTTCCTACTATTGACTTACACCAGAAATCATAGTGTGATATACACTTATCATAGCAGAAAACTTCATAATCATGAAAAAAATTACTTATAGGATGTATAAATCATGACTCATACTTATTTAATATATGACACATTTGGTTTATCCTAGGTTATTCATAGTAAAATTATATTTAAATCCTTTTGACTTTTCATAAAGAGTTTTTGAATTCCCAAAGCATATTTCTCAGAAGTGTCAAACTAGGTGTGGAATAAGGCCCATTGTCATGCACCAATTCTCGATCAAGTTTGGCTCAATATGATGTTTTTGGGGTTGTTACCCCTATATAAATATATTATAGAGCCACATACACTTGTAGTATCTATAAAATGATGTATTTCTAGGAAACCACTCACTCTATCATTTTCCAAAATTCTAGGTGTTTTTCTTATATATTAACATATCCTTAGAGACATCCCTATACATATCCTTAGAAATATTTATAAAGATCTCACTAAAGTTTTCTTATTCTAGTTTCCAAATGTTGACCAAAAATTTCCTTTGATACAAAATATAGTGACCCAAGCTTAACATAAATAGATATTACATCATTTTAGATGAATATTCAGCACATTAAAAAAAATACATGCCCAAAGACCATACTAGTTTAGTGTCTTTGGAAACTTGAAACACATTATTCTAGTTTAGTGAAAGATCTACAATATCTCACTTAAATATTTTCCCCTTTAGTAATCATACTCAAAACCTTTCTTCATAACCTGGGTAAAGGAAACATATGAAATAGGTTATCTAGAATGATTATCACGGGTAAATAAAGGAAATAAATAATCATAACATGAATATAAGGGTATGAGAACATGAGCATAGAATTTGAAGATCATACCCTGCATAAAAAGATCATAATCATGTGACATGGAATAAATATTGGTATTTCATAAGAAATGAATTATAATATAATCAGGAACATAAACCATGTGAGAATATCAAAGTCATAAGACATAGAATTTGTGGCAGGCACATAAACATGCAACATCATTCCCTATAAGTCAAGGTTTATTTTGAAAAACTTATCAGGGCACTTGATGGGGACTAAAACTACTGAGTAAGACACACCAACACCCCCAGTCGCATTACTTTACATATAAGGGATCAGGTTTCCCCATCTTCCTATAGTGGATCTGGTTTCCCCATTTTACCATATTGGATGGGGTTTCCCCATAGTCTTATAGTGGATTGGGTTTCCCCATCTTCCCATAGTGGACCGGGACACACCTGTTTCCCATTTTGGATCAGGACACACCTGTTTCCCATTTTGGATCAAGATTATTGACTTATTTCCCATCATTATTGTATGAAATATAAATCTTTACCCAATGCATTGAAGGAGATATATGTCCCACCCGTTATAGAAAATTGTGAATACATGTTCCAAATGATAATAAAACTTGCATCATATCATGACCCATAAAAAGACATGGGTTTCAAAAACATCATATAATAACCCATGAAATGAAATGGTTATCGTAAAAATTTCATCACATCATTACCTATGGAAAAGATATAGGAGTAATAATCATTTCATTAAAACATAACCCGTGAAAAGAAGTGGGTTTCAAGAGCATATAACCCATGGAAGAAAATATTTTCATAAAAATCATTCCATAAAAATATAAACCCTTCAAGAAAGAATATGAATGGTATTCTTGGATAATATCCCCAATAAATTATAACTATAATAAAGTATATAATCTTATATGGAGAAGGATTTTGAAAGATTACATGAAACATTTCTTAAGGAAAACATCCTTTCTTTGAAAATACTTTTCATAAAACCATTTCAATATCCTATTATTATAAATAAAGATTTAAAATTTCATTTAAAAAATTTATTTAGGAAAATATTTTATTCTATGAAGAATACTTTTTAAAGAATAAAGAATTTTGAAAACCTTTTTATTTTAAAATATCATTGAAAACTTATAAAATAAGCTTGAAAATATTTCAAAAACATTTTTATTTGAAAACAAATTTAAATTAAAAAGAAAGAATATTTGGAAAATAATTTCTTTAAAAATAACCTTATAAACTCACAAATTAAGATTCAAGGAAATAGAGGTCATGACAGTGGATAATTATGTATGTGCCAAACATTCCTTTTTCACCTTAAAAGTTTAGAAAAGTGCCTTGATAAAAAAAGGACAAAAAGATTCCTTTTAAAAAATATTTTTTAAAAAGGTAAAACATGGGTAAAAATTTAGTTTAATCATTATAGGTTAATATTTAAACATTTTTGAAAACATTTTTAGAAAACACGGTTTTGAAAGAACACAAATTTCTGACTGAAATGAGAAATAAAGTGGGATTTTCATAATTTTTTTTCTTAAAAATATTAAGTACCAAAGAATGAAAAAATAGTAATAATAAATGAATATATAAATTATAACTATAGGATAATAAAATTCATTAGTGTTCTTGAGATATGAATCATAATATTTCATCAATGGAAGCATAATAAAAAACAATCCCAATAAACATTGATATTGTAACAGTTAAATATTACCACTTTGGTAACTTTGAATCATAATATACATGAAAGAATAAAATCACATGAATCTTAAAATATCATTAAAATAATTATATTCATTATATTACTTGTAAATGTGAAGTATTTACACCCCATAGAAAAATATACGTACATAACGTGACATGTATCTCAAAGAAGGAAAATTGAGACAAAATTACTTTACTGATTTGGTAAATTTTGAACGAAAACCACATGAAATAAATATCATAAAATGTATATATAAATAACCATAAATTTAAGTATATGAATCATATAATACATTAATAGGTATTATATACACCACATAAAAGAAATGATAGGTGAATAAGGCATAAGTCTTACATGAATAAAAGTGATATGAGAAAACCCTTACTACTTGAGTAAATTTAGAATCATGATCCCCATGAAATAATAACAAAAATTAAATATTTTTCATATCATTAAATAAAGTAAATTAATGATATAAAATTTCATAGGATATTATATATACCATATAAAATAATAGAGTGGTGAATATGGAATGTATCTAATAAAAATAAAAAGTTAGTTGAATTTCCCTCACCTTAAGTCTTGACTTTATTTATACACATTAAAAAATCTTGTATAATAAATATAAGGTTATTATAAATATAAAAAATAACCATATTATTATATCTAATACCATATATTATTTTTATGACTTTATATTTCCTATTTATTAACAACTCCATGTTAATATTACATTTTAGGTAATATCTGATTTGTTTTTTATATATGTTTTGGATTTTTATTCTTCATCCACTTACTTAGATCATGATTTAATTATTTATATAATGTAAATAATGATATAAATATCATATATATTCAGTATATATTTATTTATAATAATAGATAAAATATATAAATATGAAATGGAATATACTATTCATGGAGACGGTTGGTCATACATACGCATGAACGATGTTTCTGTTTTATTGTCGTATTGAAGGAAATAAAGTAAATGATATATATATATATATATTATTAAATTATAATTATTTTTTCATATATATCATATAATCTCACTAAAACCATCCTTAATACATTCCATATAGAGTGTGAATGAATCACATCGCTTTGAGGAGGCGGTAGTCCACACGTCCACAAACGAAGTTACTGTATTTACAAAAAATGGAGAGAATAAAGTTATTATTTATATAATAATTAAAAAAATAATAAATAAATAATAAATATAATATATATCATATAAAAATATAGTTTACATCATATTTCTCAACCATGAGAGGTGGTAAAGGAAAAATGAACAACATCGTTTCATGAGGTGGTAGTTCACCGTACACAAGAATGGTAAGTTCATTACCCATTAGATGTAAGTGTGTGTAAGTGTAGGTATAAAAATTAAAATAAATAAAATATTAATATATTTATATTAATAAGGTTATTATATAATTATGTAATAAAAATAGTTGAGGGGGTGGTTAATGAAAGTAAAAAAAAAAGTTTAAGGAAGGATGTCACCTCTTATTTGGGTAACTCCTCTTGGTTTGCACCTAAGGGATTACTTGGTTGAATTTATGTCCAAATGGAGGCTTATAGTATGAATGGATACATGTTGAGAGATTATTTTATTATATTTTTGGTGACCTAAAGGGATTTATATGTGTGAATAAGTGGGAGGGGTGGGTGCCTTTTTATAGTGAAAGAGGAGTGAAATTCTTGTATGTTTTTAAAAAGTGAATTCCACCCAAGTTTTTACCATTTAAAGTGGCTTAAATAATAGTAAAAATTTGATAAATTGGATTATAGTTTCTGAATATGGCCATACAATATTTTTTCAAAAAATCTTTAGGTTATTTTGTCCCTTAAGTTTATGGTTTTGTCATTTGTTAAGTTATTCTTTCTCTTAATTGCTGTAACTAATTTTAATCACATTCACTAATATTTTAGGTCAAAAACTAAGTTGAACTAATTATAAATTATTAATTATTATGATTCAAAATATTAAATATATTTTTAAAAATTCTAATAACAAAACTGGTAGAAATTAATTTAAATATAATCTCGTACATGGGATGACAAAGCGAGTTTTTAAAGTTAAAATTTTCAAAAGTTTGAAATGTTTTTATATCTAATTTCAATGTAAAATTGAGTCTAATGACATAAATTAGATTAATTTATTTAAAAATTATCTAATTAAACTTTAAAATTAAACTAAAATATAATTTAACTATATTAATAAATTAGATGAAAAAAAATTGTGAATTAAAATTTAGTGTTTTCATTATTTATCAAAAAAAGGAAACTTCTAAAAAAAAAAAAACAAAAAATAAACCAAAGTAAATTTTTATATTAATATTCTAAAAATAGTTTTTTTTTTCAAATAAAAATTATAAAAGTTTCAAAAAACAGATTTAAAATGGGTTCGCCATTAAAAGCCGGTAAAATTATGTTTTTAAAAAATACATCTTTTTATTCATAAAATTGGATTTATTTTTATCTTATACCTATAAAATATATTATATGAGTATAAAAAATATTGATTTAATATATAATATATTTATTTTATTGAAAACATTAATCAAAATTTGTTTATTTAATTTGTTAAGATAAAATTGTCTTTGTACATAGAAATATAGTTTTCTTAGAAAAGTATTTTCTTTATTTTCAAATATTCCTTACATTAACTTTTTATTATTGATAAACAAAAGATTCATTTTATATACATTTGTAAATAATATTTTCATAATTTAGTTAATATTATTCATAACTTCCATTCCAATGGCTAGGTGATAACAATAATAATATTTTCATAATAATATTAATAGCATCTTATAGTCCGATAAAAAACAACCTTTAATGTAACATAAGATATTTAAGGGACTCAATATTGTGTGTAATACAAAAGAAACATAGTGTTTCTTATTCCAAAAGATAATCTAAGTGTTTTATGTAGTGCTAGATTAACTTGGTGTTGTGTATAATGCATTCCACACTTAGTGCTTTCGTATAAAAAAAGCTATATTATGTGTTGCGTGAAATGAAAAATATCATAAGATTAAATTAATTTAAAAAAACCACAAAATATTAGGGTGTTACATGTATGATATAAATATTTCATGTGGTATTCCATATAAACCAATGTCATATCATTAGATATTATATAATGATATCATAGCCACTAGCTTGGCCATATAATATGGTAATATTATAAGTCTTATAACATGTGGAATGATAATGTATGATTCATAAGGCACATTATAATTAAGAAATGATAGTAAAAAATTAAGAGTTAATATTAAATAATCTTCCACCAATGGATATCTCTATAAATGTTTCATAAAGATGAAACATACGGGATGTTGAATTTATTAAAGGGGTTACAAGAATTGTAACCACCACCATTTACTCATATACATTGTAATTTATGTGTAAATAATATAGAGTCTTGGGTAGAATACTTTATTTCCATATAAGAAGGAATTCACTACTGATATGAAGATTCAATCTTGTCTTTAACTCATATTGATTCTATAGTTTCTCTCCCCCTTGTTCCACCTTTTCCATTAAGAGATAGTGGAATACTATGGGAGATGTAGAAAATCCCACCCAAGTGTTGAGTGATTCAGATCTACCTATGGATACACCTCATATGGAAGAGTCCTTTACCTATTCCATTGTGATATTTATCAAACATGGTGATTGAATATTATTTTTACAGCCAACATTAGTGAAGGGTACATGCTGTTCATTTTTTGAATACATAGTTTCAGTTTTTTATAGCACAGTGATCTTGGTTTTTAGGTTTATAATGTCTTCCATTGCATTTAATAAGTGTTATTAAATCCTTAAAAACACTTTATCTTGGACTTAAGGGCTATAATATAGGATCATTATTCCATTAATATCTAGTAGTATCTCTCTAGATTGAGGAAACTATTCACCTCAAACACAATCCTAGGTTACTACCAAGATATCATTGCCTTAACCTTCATGGGATTAACTAAAAATCTACCCTAAGATATGACATAACCTAGGAAATAAACCTCCTAAATCTTTAACTTTCACTTGGAGAGATTTAACTTTAACAAATGTTCATAGAGTGATTTTAGGGATATCCTTAAATGTTCAACATACTCCTCCTTTGATCAGGAATAAATGAAGATGCCATAAATGGAAACTACTATGTACTGATCCAACTATGGTATGAATATCTAGTTTATGAGTCCCATGAAAATTTCATGGGTTTCTATCATGAAAAAATACATAACTAAGAACTTATGTAGATTGTAATAATATCCAAATGCCCTCTTCAGTATATCCTCCTCATGTAATCAAAGTTTGCGATAAATGAAACTAAGATAAATCTTTAAGAACCATATTTATCTTTTTAACTAATTTAATATATCATAAATAATTATAATAGGTTATTTTTTTCATAATTATCATTTTATTTAAGGGATTATAGTCAATAAAAATCCACAATATTCTATTTCCCTTCTTAGGGAAAATAATTGGTGTTTACCAAGAGGACATATTAGGTATAATAAAATCTTTCTATAGAAGGTCCCTCAATAATACCTTTATCTCCTTGGTCTTTTTAAGGACCATATAATAAGCTAATAATTATATTCATGTAGTCCTAAGATGTAATTTGATACTAAAATTGACCTCTAAATGAGGGGGTAAACCCAAAACCTCCTCTAGGAAGACATCTATGTATTCCACAACTACTGTAGGAAATTGATCCTTGATAGAATCAATGATGCCCAAAGATAAGGTTTCTTATTGATGGGTAATAATTTAAATTACCCTCAGGTTTGGACCTACTCATTCTACTTGAGGGTCTTACTCACCAGTGAATATGAATCTTTACCTACTCACTCAATGGAATAATATTGTACAATGATAACAATCAACCTCGGTATAGATTGTGGATAACCAGTCCATGTTAAGGATAATTCCCTATGGTCTCATCTCAGTTATGATGAGATCCTAGGAAAATTTATTCCTTGTAAGAGTAATCTAACACTAATGGAATATAATAGTGAGAGGATGGAAACCAGTATTAGGAGTCTCCAAAAAAAGTTGTAGGACCAGGGGATATATTAGTATCTCTACCTCTCAGATGAAGAATGTGGTAAGAAAATATTTTTTTATAATATAATCAATGATAATGAGTTCTATGGTAGAAAATAAAAAAATTATACATTGAACCATATTAGGCATCTCTTGATCATATCCATCCATCACCTATATTTGACCTTTCCCTAACCTCTTACACCCTATGCCTGATGTGAACTGCCTAGAGGTAGTAGTGGTGGGAGTGGATCAAATCATCACTAACCCCTAACTACTCTTAAACTACCAACTACTTTTCTATATCCAACTTTGGGAGGGACACCCTATCAACATCAAAGAGTACCCTGATCTATGAAAATCCTCTTCCAAGGAGGTATATCCATAGTGATACCCTGATTATTATATACTAACTACCAGTTGGGGAAAACATGAGACAAATTTACTCAACCTCTAAAATAGAAACAACCTCTATCTCTTGACTAAGTGTAATTTTTTAAAACCCTTTTCTTCTTTCTTATGATACTAGGACCATGAACGTGATTATATCTAATGACGATACCTCATTATCTATCACTGAACATATTTTTTTGATGAATCTACTCCTAAGACTCCAAATACTGCTCTAGTTTTTTTCTAAGACTATAGAAAAAATATTGGTTACTAAATCATGTTAATGAAATCCTTCATAGGTTGTAATGCATAAATATACAGTCCTAGATCGAATCTCTTACTGAAGGCATCACTCAAAATTATAAGCCTAAAGATATCCATCATGAACCATGAGGTTTCTGAACCTTGTAGTATATTGATATATTGTTATATTACCATGGAGTAGGTTGAACATATTGTGTTCCTTTACCATCCTTAGGGTCACTAAATAATACTCCTCTTTGAATAGTATCTTAAACTCTGGACAAGGTAGGGAAATCTCATTGTGAGTTTTCATGATTAATGAACACAAAAAACCTACTGTGTAGTGTATAAGTCTCATTAAAATAAATATTTTCTAGTTAGTGGGCTTCCTAACTAGATAGAAAACACAAGAATATGACTCTATCCAATTCTATACTACACAAGGATACAATTCTCCATTGAAATAGAGAGTCTTATATATTTGGAAGTCATGAAGCTCACTCAACCTACAATTACTCTTATCTTTCTCTATATGGGATTCTATATACATCATGGGTGCATTAAATCCTTTTATAACAAGTAAGGGATCAACCCTTTACTCCACTTGTTAGAGAAATAAATTTCTATCCAGTCCTTGTATAGAGCCTCATTACTCAACTAGTTGGTGACTAGAGGCCGAATCACTACCATGGGATCAACATATACCTACCCCTAAAGCTAATATGATTATATATGGGGTGAAATTATTGATTTCACAAGATAAAACCATGACTATTAAAGCATACCTAATATAGTCAACTTTATAAATATATGGATGAAAGAATATATAATGTTCTACATGATGCATGTACGATCTCATTAAACCCAACCACCAATTACATTGATAATGAATCAATTAATAGATTACTAGAGTCTTGGTGAAATGAAACATCGAACACTTACACCAATCACTGGGTTCCTTAGTCTACTAACTGAATACAAGACTTCTTAAAATTGTTTCCCAATATATACCAAACCAAACCTCACAATACCACTCACTCCAAACCCCATACCTATGAATCAAACTACCCTGATACCATTATGACACAACTTTACCCCCTAAGAGTCCACCTAGGCCCATAGTAAGTTGAGTGCATCATCCCAAGATTGCCTCTAATAGGCCAGGGGATGGTGACTAACACCAAAAGTTTATATCACATGGATGAGATGACTTATCATATAAACTAACATACAACCACATGTTGTAGATATGAAATATAATAATTTAAATTAGATAAATATCAAACTAAAGTATATTATAAATGTGTCACATTGAATATCCCAATAGTATAACAATGAAATGTTTAATAATAAAGGAAAACAATATAAGGCCCAATATCCCATGATATTTAACAAACTTGATAAAATATAATAAACATACTCCACAAAACACCAACATGAATTGAGTGCCAAAATAAATAATCACCTCTAAGATCAACTATGCAATTTCACTACCAACACCATATCTTCCAAAGTCACCATTGAACTATGTGTTATCTGCAAAAACATAATAATTGTAGGCATGAAGCTTGTATAAAATTGAGTATAAATATACCATATAGTAATTCATTGAAACATAAAGGAAGAATAATGTAAGTCCTTGGTTCCATGTGGATGCTTAAAAATTTGAAGAAAGATTTAATTTTAAAACTGTTGGATAGGTTGGCTTTTGAACTGGGTGTTAGAATGGAATTCTGAGGGTTCAAACTCCTCAAAATACCCAATTTGGTATTGAAATGATTTTTTAAGGGGTTTTGAGGTCTCAAGATTGTCCTGGGTGTTTGGGGCTTAAAGTATGGGTTTTTTGGAGTTAAATACTAGAGAACATGGTTAGTTATTGGTTAATTCTAATTACACACCCCAACCATGTGACCTAAAATTCATAGGTGCATAGTTTGTGAAATCATGTGATAGGTCCCTACAGACCATGAAAATGTCTACAGTAAATTACAGACATGTATTAAGGTTGGAACATGGTTTGTAAAATCATGAACCATAACCATTAAAGTCAGATGGTCTTGGAAAATGGGAGAATCACTGTTAACACATGGTTTGTCAAACCATGTGACCAAACCAGGCACCCCATAATTTTTTTTAAAATATAGGTTTTACCTTCAAATTTTAAAAGTATTTCACCATATGTTTTCTCCCATTTCACCTTGTATCCCCCTCCACACATGTTACCTTCTATCTCATATCCTCTATGGTAGTTCTCCTTTAATTATTATCCATTTCTGCTTCCTCAAATGCATTGGAGAGCCATTATTAATCCTAATATTCCTCATTATTCCTTTTCACATTTCCCTTATTGTTATGTGTTCTCTAATAATTTATGTGGGTTATAACCTATTTTAAAGGTTTTTTATTGGTTATTTAATTTTATCCATTAATACTAGAATTAAAGGCTAATATTAAATGAGTAGGATCCTATGAGGCTAATGCAAGATATCCTATTAATTTAATCTATATTCTAGATTTGGTTCAGTGTGTGTGTATGGGGTGGTAAAGCCAGATTTTACATGTTTGAATCTTTTTAAATTAAAATTAATTAGTACAAGTTTCCTTATATTAATTTCAATTTATTATTCATTAGGTCATAGAAAAGGTAATTTCAAGAGAAACACTTGGCATGGGGACATAACCTTGAATTGGATCAATGTTTTAAAATGCCTAAATTATGTTTTAAATGGTTTAAGAGGAAATATTGGTTTGAATCAATGTTTGTGAAATATAATTTCACAACCATTGATAATTATATATAGTTATGGCCTTTGGATCAGAATTAATGTGACTGTATTGTATTAAATAGATGGGTTAGAAGTCATAGATCTTATAAAATAGAATCAAGATAGTTAAATGATTTTTGAGATAATGTTTTGATATTGTTTAAATGTTTTTGAGGAATTAATTTATTAATTATGGTATGAGAAGTGGTTATGGTAAAACAATTTATTAATTTTAATTGGGAACCTATGGTTTATAAATCCTAAGGGAACACAAGTTTGGGACTCATTTATTATGAATTAGCCTGTTTTAAAAAAAATGATAAATCTTGATTTTTGAAATTAAAAATGGAACCTAAGTTGTGATGTGACGATTATGGAAAGTGGTGTCAATTTAATTAATGATAATTTAATTAAATGAATGTTTAATTGATTAAATATTTAAAATTACACACAATTCTTAGTAATGTTAGGTTGAGAACTCAAATTCCATATAATACTTGATGTGTGGGAATGTCGGGATAAATGTCTTGATTCCATGTGATTATTGATGAGTGGGAATGCCAGGATGAGAACCTTGAATTATATGAAATATTAAGAATAATAAGATGATGTCTGTGGATTCCACATGATACTAAATTCTTAGAACTATTGGGATGAGTGTTGTATTTTTTCATGATATGTGATATCTAGGGAATGCTATCATGGGCGTCAGATTATAATGAAATACCAAGATAAACACTTAGATTATATGTTATACTTGGTTATATTGGGTAATTACATGATAGTAACCTAGATTAAATGTGGTTACTGATGGAGGAAAAGTAACTGTGACACACTTAAAGATACCCCGAAACTAGATGAAGTAGGTAGGACTGAGCCCATGCATCCCCATAAAACCCCAAATATCGAGATATTAGTTTATTTATTTATTTTTTATTGCCTACTTTATTTCATTATAAATTACATGAACTTTATTATCAGACTTTTTATTTTAGGGACGCCATTGGTGGGGTCCTACTGAGTTATACTCACACCCTTCTTGGGTTTCTATGGAACTTGGGTACCTAATAAAACACTGCTATTTGTCAGAGGTCTAGGTTTTGGGAAAAGTTGATGTTGCGGACTATAATTGGTTTCCTAGGTTGGAGTTGGAAGATGGTAATAGTGATGGATTGGGACCAATTGGGTAGAGGCTATTGAAATTAGTTTAATTTTATTTATTTTTTATTTCTTGTGTATGATACACCCATGGGGCACCCAGTATGTAAGACAGATTCATTTACTATTTCATATGATGTTGTTCTTATTTATCAACACTTCACTTATATGTTATGTTTAACTAGATTATTTATCTAATTATTTTATTTATACTTCTATTTATAATCTGATATGAGGGAATAGTCTCCCCATAGTGTTTTCAAAGGTTATTTCCACTCGTCGAC
Organism: Viscum album; assembly: GCA_963277665.1. NCBI lineage: Eukaryota > Viridiplantae > Streptophyta > Magnoliopsida > Santalales > Viscaceae > Viscum > Viscum album. The sequence continues at coordinate 33,162,610 of OY728133.1, forward strand.
AACCTCTACTGTATGGGGAAGTGTGCCTGAGGTCTTGTGGTGAACTGGTCTGGTTACTATTCAAAGATTCATCCATACCAGGATGTCATAAATTTGTTTCAAATATATTATTTTATTTTTTTATTACTATTTAGTAATGGTAGATAGGATACTAAGATATTTTCACAGCTTCTTAATGAGACCATTCTTGGGTTCCTGCAGTGCCACGTATGAGGGAAAATCCAATTTTCCAAGGTTGGGAATTATTTTACTTGATTTGTGTATTTACTATTGATCCATTTCCACCTTAGGTGGTGCAATTGGATGTGATGTTATTGATTTATGGTATTTTATCTCTCCTCCCATTATGATAAGAGGGTGTGTATGATTGTGCATCATTCTAGGAACATTGAATTGAGTTATCATCCATATGATTTCTGTGATTGATAGATGTCTGGAATTCATGTGTGTACATGTTTTATTTATTTTCTATAGATTATTTATTACATTTATTTATATTTTTATATATTTTTTAATAATTTTAAGGGGTCAATATTTAAAGTTTCTATAACCATTTATATATTTTACAATAATAGTGTGGTTTCATTCTACTTTACCAACTTCTCAAGTGACTTCTACTTAATAGGTAGGAATAAATGATATATAATGTGGTGGTTTTGTTAAATAAATTACTATTAAGTAAATTATAAGGTTTTTTACTTTATAACTTGTGAATGAAATTATATCTCTTAAAAACATAGAATGTTCAATTTAATGAAGCTTCAGAATTTTTAGAATGTTGGGGAATGAATTTTTTTTAAAATGTGAATCCATGGGTTTTAAAATGGTAAAGTTTAATTAAAGTAAATAATAAATGGTATAAATTTTAGGTATCCAGGGTTATGAGTAAATTTATTTTTGTCTTAACCTAGTGTATGGGTGGTTTGAGTGGTGAGAGTGACCTAGTTTTGAGACCCTTTGTTATGGGTTATGAGACCTTGAGTGGGTTTAGTTGTGCTAGATAGTGGAATGTTTCTTGATGTGTATATTGTTGGGATATATCATTGAAGTTTTTAGGTTTTTCCATGTATCATATTTTATTATGACCCTTTTGGTTGTCTAGGACCCTAGAACGGATGTCTTTGCTTACAGTACCAATGGAGACAAGTATGTGTTTATGGGTGTGTGAGACCTATAGTAAGTGGCTATCTTGGGGTGTTTGACACTATATGTTTTGGAGTGTAAAGCATGGTTATATGCTTCAACATAAGGAATCGATGAATGAGTGTGCTATTGAGGTTTTTATAAGTAAATAATTATGTCTTGGATATCCTTCAAGGTAAGCACCTTGAGTGCTTTTTTTTTGGATTTAAGACCGATTTTTAAGGGAAGGATAATTCAGATTCCAAAACCTTCCTTTTTTGACATTGTATCTGTGTGGTAATTAGTGTTGACCCCAGTAGATGGGTATAGAGGGGTTGGAGTTTCGGTAAATTCTTTTGATATTGGAGTGATGCTCGAGTGATGATTGGTCACACAGTTAGACTTGAATTGTGAGGAATGCCAAGCTTGTTGGGTGAAACATCGATGATGTCCCGAGTCTGGTGAGACTGATCGTATTAGAGGAATGGTCTGATGCTTGAGTGGGAATGTGATTCTAGTTTCGGTAATATAAGACTTAGGGGATCTTGAGTTGGGTTAGGTGAAGGTTTATAGGAGAGTGTGATGCCCCGTGTTATGATGATATCATGGTAGAAGAAACATATTGGAGATGTAAGATTCTAATTGGGTTATGTGGTTGGGTGGCTCAAGAGTAAGCACTTATTTGTTTTTGATAAGAACAAGGTTCTTCACATGGGTTATGTTCAGGGCCTATTGAATTTTTTAATCGTTGGATAGACCACCTGCATTCCATGGAAGATCATTTGGGTCTTAGATAAGCTCAAGTGGTTTGGTGGTGGTAGTTATATAATAAAAATTGAGGTGTATAGATTGAGATATTTTATATACTAATGGTGGGGGGGGGGGGGTGAATTGGTATAGGTGACCAGTTTATCTTATTTTTAAATATCATCAAACTTTTACCTCATCCAATATTAGGTGATTAATCTATTATCCTATCTATACCACTCTTATTCTATTTTATTTTAGACAACATCATTAAACACACACACACATGAGACACAAATATTTACAAGGTACACCTTTCAAAATTAAAGGATATCAATTTCTATGATCTAGATTTCAACAGGATCATACAATCCACTAGTATCAACTTATAGATAAAATTGGATAGGGTTTATCCTTGTACCAAAGTTTGGTGCATCCCACAATCCAAAAAATCTCACTGATTATTCATATTTTCATCCTGATAGTTTGGTACAATGTGGAATAGAAAAAAGAAAGTATAATATAAATTAAGAACCGTGTCTTGTTGATGATGTGATTATTGCTTATTCTTTCTCTATTCTTTCACTTGCATGAAAACATGCAAAAAAATCTTATCATGCTTGAAAATTTAAATGGAAAAAATTATTCTCTTCATTGAAGAAAGTAATGTAACTTCCTTTATTACATTGATTTCATGACTTCTTCACCTTATTTACTACAAAATCTATTTTTTAGAACACCACTTATTCTCCTTATTTCTTCTTCAACTTTAGTGTATAATAGAACTAAATTGTATTTCTTCACTAGATTCAACACAAAAGAATTAATCTTTCCAAATAGTGTGTTAGATCTTATATTCTTTAAATCCTTTTATGCATAAATATTCTATATAAATATTAGTGTTATACCAATCTTTAATTTTATCTTATACATAAAGATCATTCTATCTAAAATGGAAGTTCTGAACTCCCTCCTTTCTCAAAATTAAAATATATCTCTTATAAATACTAGTTTCAAACACCCTATCTTCATTCAATATAGTTTATTCACTATACTATGTGTCTATATACTAATTTTCATAAAAAAATTTATTATGTTTGAATTTTAATTTAAAATTCAAGCACTCAAATTTTTTTCAACTACATTAATAATTTCTTCCACTTAAATTCATGTCATTAGATCATGTTGATCTTATAGATACCATTAATTCCACTAAAAATTACCTTATAGTTCAAGTTATATATCCATTGAGTCATACATGAATCAAAATCATCAAAACCATTCAAAACTAAATTGAAATTCCTAAAATGGAATGCACCATAGTTAGGTAAAAAAACTTAAGTTTTTTTCCTCTGAAATGTCAAACACCACTGTATAACCCTATTATAGTTTTCTATTCTGGAATAATACTTTAATTTCCAACCAAAAATTTCCTTAACATGGGTGTGGTATCTTTCCTCATATAGTTCTGGATTCCAACACCACCTTTTGACCATGAAAACGTTATTGAACCACCATAAGCAAAGAGGGCTTGTTGTTTCTAACAGGTAAATACAACGAACACCCTAAAATTTGATATGACTTCTAAATCCATTTTACTACCTAGTTTGGTATTATTTCACTTAATATCTTAAATAAAGTATCTCTCTTTGACCACTACCTTCCATATGATCATTTATTACTTTTTAATTTAATACAATCACTACACTAATGAACCACAACCATCAAAATTACCTACCATGGGAATGAACTTTCCCATTTTGGGCCTTTTTATCATTAACATTCTCTCCAACATGGGTGTAGTATTCTAGGATTGGACCTTATTTCTTCTAAGAACCACAATTAGTTAAAAAAACTTATATCATCCATATAAGTTTATTATAACTTCATAAATCCCAAATCTTGATAAACCAATCAATATATATATATATATATCAAAGATGATCATTTCACTTGGAATCATATGATTTAGCTTTCTATAGAAATCCATGGATAAACCTTGTGAGAACTAATTCATCATAGAGATATTTATATCATCTCTATGGAACACCAAATCTTTCAATCACTTTTACCTTTAATATATCAGGTAATTCCAAGGACAGAACTTAAAAATCAATGAATCTAATCTTACAAAGGTTTATCAAAAAATATTACAATATATATAAACTCATTCTTGGGAACTTATTCTATACTTTTACAATCTTTTATACTTCAATAATAATCAATACATCATAATCACCAATCCTATTCTTAAATTTAATTCCTTTTTCAGAATATTATTTCCCAATCATTAAGAATCATCAAAACTCATTGTAAATATTATTGAAAATAAATAAAACACACAAAATTTGTATTAAAACCCTTTAATTCCTTTTTCAGAATATTATTTCCCAGTCATTAAGAATCATCAAAACTCATTGTAAATATTATTTAAAATAAATAAAACACACAAAATTGGTATTAAAACCCCCTTTTTATTCATTGTTAATAGCCTCTTACAAGATAATATTATAATGATATGTCTTCAAATCTCCTTATCAACTTACATTTTATTTCATGTCCCCTTTATCATAAATCTTTTCATTTTAGTTTCTCTCCCCCTTATTGAAAAGAAATAAAAATTATTTATAAAGGGTATCAATTAATACATATAAAAGTGTTATTAAACATTCCACTCTAAGTATACTAAGCCATGCTAGGCATAAAAACATGAAGTTTTGATTTAGACAACTAAGTTTTCCATAATTAATTGAACTCGATTCCAAATAGAAATAAAACCACTCACAATCTATCTTCAAGAGCTGTTAAAACTATATCTAGGATAAGACATGTGATAAATATAAATTGATATAAAAATTCTCATAATATAAATCAATCTTAAATTTCCTCTATCACTTGAATATAAAAATTAGAACATTTCAAACATAGAAGGATTTGACAACAACCTCAAAACTTTATCAAATTTCCACTTTTAACCATTGATTAAAATTATACACCATTATGGTAGAATATAATTTTGATTAACAAGTACAAGAGATTATGAAAACATACCTTTTAAATGACACCACCTTCAATCACCTTCCAAAAAATTCATGTTTTGATGTGATTATATTTTTTGACAACTTATTTATAATTCTTCAATTGTCTCCCCCTCAAGGGAAACACTCTTAAATATCTTCATAATGGTTAGTATCTTCAATAATGGATTTCAAGATGTTATAATATGGTGAATAAACTAAAATGGAATTATTCATATGGATTTATAGATTTGAATCTTCACCAAGGATGATTTATGTTCTTTATAATTCCAATTTTTTAGATCAATCCACGATGGGTTCATCATCTTCTTACTATCAAATGTTGACAACACTTTCTTTAACATCATAAAAGATTATTACTTCATCATATTTTCATTTGAATACCAATTGAGAAATCATACTAGGATGGTGACTTCTTCATCTTTGTTATCTTTAAAAGAAGGCCCATTTATTTCTCAGGTTCTACACCAAGATCATGCATCACCTTCAATTCCCTACATTGTAAATGAAAATAAAAAACATGAAAGATATAAAGGAATAAGGTGGATCTCCTTTCCCCTTCAATTTGAATAGTAAGGTTGAGATTTTATCAATCAATTTTATCGATTTTATCCAATATTCATGATTATGCATATGTTTTTAGATATAATTTACTCTTTAGTATCATTTATCTCACCACTTTTTACATTTATTTATGTGATATGATCTTCTCTCTTTATCCATCAAAAAATATGTATCACCTGTTGTGATATTCATCCTCTTCAGGGCTTCTTCTTGTGTTAACATTATGGTTAAATTTTTTTTGAAAATGTATCCAAATTTATTTCATCTATGACATATAACTTCTTCATCACATTGGTTTCCATTTTTTAAAAACATATCATGAAATTTGAGATCTTCATGTGTATAATTATTTTTTTCTTTTAGAACTAACCTTTTCATGTTCTAATTTTAACTTTACAGTATTTTTTAAATCTACCATCCAAACAAATAACACGTCTTTAATAATATTGAAATCTTGTTTAGAGTTTCCACATGGATTCATATGAGTTAATTTCTTCATATGTTTTTTATGATATATAAAAACACTTTTGATAATATTCTTAGACATTTTTTGAATATGATAATTTGTGTTCCTTTTATCCAAGGATAGATTATTTAGAATGTTATTGGGTATAATTTGATTTCCCACCTTCTTCAAAATTCTACCCAAGATAGATTCTTATTTATTATATGGTATTATATTTCTATTATCTCTTAATACATGTTGATATGTACATTCATAAATTTTTTGACCAATTTTATTGAAAAAATCATAGACATAATCAAGAACATCAAATCTATTTAAACATGATAGTTTTTTCATATTCTATGATTGTTCCATATTCATTGGCTTTATCCCCCTTTAAATTGGATTCCTATAATAATTGAATTTTCAAGTATTGTACCAACAATCCAATTCACAATACCTAAATTTGTTACATCACCAATAATGACCCACAAACCTTGATATTTTTTTCCATTGCATGCCATCCAAAAATTACAAACTTGTGATCAAATTGTTTTTGGGGTTTCTCAACCATTTTTGTGCTCTTATAGAGGAAACCAAATCCATAATTCTTTTTCCATTTAGCATTTATGTATTTTTAGGATTCTCATTACTTATTCTCATCCATACTTGTACAGGTTTGAATTTTAACCCTGTAATTTTTAAGAAAATAAATTCAACATATTCATGAAATTTTAATATGGATGACACATTATTATTTGATATTTCTTTAAGAATATCATTAAATTATTACATGATATTATTATCATATAAGAGAGGTATTTTGACACTATAATCCACCTTAAAATTTTCTGTGAAAAAACTTTATAATTCTTCGATTGTGAATTCTCAACATGTGTTTTTCAAGATTTCCCAATTTGATTTCCAATTATAGAAATCACATATAGAGGAAATTATTTTCCATTAAATAAATTAAATTATATCTTCACTTTACTGACTTATATTCTTAAAATATTCATCATTACTTTTTATCTTAACATTTTAAAAAGTTTCAAGATTCTTGATCCTCTTAGATTTAATATCTAATTGTGCGTTCTTTATATCAATTGTACTTTTTAGATTTTCTTCCAATGCATTGATCTAATTATAAAATTTTTTACTGGACCCATCCATATATGATATTGTGTTGATCCACTCTATTCAATTTTGGATTATCTACATTTAATCTCCTCACATTTTGATTTAATGAATCTAACATGTGTGGAGATATTTTCACAAGTGTTGAACTTGTTCTTCAAGATATTCTATATTTATTCATACTCAACCTCAAGAAATGTGATTTCATTATACATGATTTCATAAATCCCACATATAATAGAAACAACATATTTGGGGAAACCATGCATCATATCCATTAAGGCATTAATTTAAATATCAAATGACATGTTATCACTCCCCCTAGTGCTTGGATCTTCTTCATGGTAGTTTTGAAAGGAATTGACACATACCTTAGGATCACATGAATTCATTGATCAATTTGAGATAGAAATGTTTTCTATATCCTTTGTGGTACATCAAACCACGAATTATTATCCTTCCAAGCTATATCTATCTTCTTTTCTTGGAGCACTTGAAACTTCTTCCTCTTTTGAAAATAGGGATGCCTTCTTCATATTTTGTCTTCTATTTATTTTTACTATTCATAAAAGTCTTGGTAGAAACTAAATTTTTATTATTAATATAAATAAATTATCCAAAACTACACTTCATAATAATAACAAAAAAGAAACTTCAAATATTAAAAGAGAACAACTTCAACTTGATAATCCAATCATAGGTTAATCTGGTGCTCTGATATCAATTGAAAATCCAAAATAGGTAAACCAATATCTGATATTAATTTATGAGGATAAGTTGGGATATTTTATACACTAATGGGGGGTGAATTATTGTATTTGACCAATTTATCTATTTTTTCAATCCCTTCACACTTTTATCACTTACACTATTAAGTGATTATTATATTATTCTATCCCTATCTTGCTCTTAGTTCTTTCAAGAAACACTTATTATCACACACACACAAGAGAAATAAAGATTTACAAGTTTCACCTTTTATAATGAAATGCTAGTCCTTAGTATGATATGCATTTCACCAAGATCATACAACCCACTAGTATGAACTTGTGGATACAACTGGGAAGGGTTTACCCTTTTACCCAAGTTTGGTTCACCCCACACTCCAAAACATATCACTAATTATTTATAATGTCCCAAAAGTTTAATATAAAGTATAATAACAATAATAAAGTCTAATATAAATTGGGACTTCTATCTTGTTGCTAATGTTCTTCTTGCTTCTTCTTTCTCTATTTTTTTCACTTGTACAACAATATTCAAGGACTTATTCTCATGTATACAAATGAAAATGAACAAAACTTATTCTATTAAAAGTAGTAATTAATATAACTACTTTTATTTAATTTATTTCAATACTACTTTACCTTATTCACTATGCAATATATTTTTTCTACAACACCAATTGTTCTCCTTCTTTCTTCTTTAACTTCAATGCATAATAAAACAACATTGGATTTATTCATTAGATTCAACACACATGAATTACTATTGCTAAATATTTCTCTAGATATTCTCTTTTTTACTGCCTTTGAAACATAGAGATTATATAGAAATATAATTATCTAACCACTCCTCAATCTTAACACATACACAAATATTCTTCTTTCCAAAATGTTAGTACCAAACTCCCTCCTTACTCGACACTAAAACATATCTCTTTTAAATACTATATTCAAACACCCTATCTTCATAAAATACAATTTATTCACTCTAATAAATGTATATAGACTAATTTTCAGAACAACCTTCATTATTTTTGAATTTTATTTTCAAATTTAAACACTCAAACTTCTTTCAATTCATTCAATAAACTCTTTCTCTTAAATTTGATTCATCCGATAATGCTGATCTTATAGATACCATTTATTCTACTAAAAAAAACATTAGAGGTAATTTTATAGATCCATTGATTAATCCATAAAGACACGTAATTAAAACAACTAAAAAACTGAACTGAACTTCCTGACATGGATTTTACCATGGCTTGGTGAAAAAACCAAATTTTGTTTTGCCTCCAAAACATTGAACACCATGGTGCATTCCTCCTCTAGTTGGCCATTTTGTTATTTTACATTACCTTACAAACATGTCTTGTATTACCATGGGTGTGGCATCCTTCCTCAAACATTTTTGGTTTCCAACACTACCTTTAAACATTACAACCTTCAGGAACCACCACAGGCATAGTGGGCTTGCTCATTTCTCACAGGTAGGCACAATGAACACCACAACCTCTGACATGGCTTCTCAAGTTGTTTAAATTCCTAGTTTGATATTTTTTCACCAAAAATATTTAATTTATTATCCTAATACAACTATATCCTTCCCCATGGATATTTTGGAATTGGTCATTTCACACAAAAACTCCATTGATGCACCACAAGAATCAAAACACCCTACCATGGGCATGACCTTACCCATCTTGGACATTATTCTTATCAAAATTCCCTCCAACTTTGGTGTGACTTTTCTAGCTTAACCCTCCTTTGTTCCAAAAACCTTTATCACTTCATTAAACTTCTATCAACCATCTAGGTTCCTTAAAACTTCATAAAATATTGAATCATGATAAACCAATCATGATATTTATATATATCAAATATGATCATTTCAATTGGAATCATCTAAAATAGCTTCATAAAAACATCCATGAATGAACCTTGTGATAAATCCTTAACCATTGATATATTTAGATCATATATATTGAACACCAAATATTAAATCACTTTTTCCTTTAATATATCAAGTACTTCTAAGGAAAGAACTTAAACCTCAACTAAACCAATCTTCCAAATGTTTATCATCCAATATTCCAATATATATTTACTCATTCAAGGCAACTTCTTCTCTAATTAAAAAAATTGTTTACTTCAATAATAATAAATACTTTATAATCACTTGGCTTCTTCTTCACTTTAATTCCTTCTTCAACATATTTATCCTTGATCATTGAAAATCATCAATACTAATTTAAAATCTCACTGAAAATAAATAAAACACATTAAAGTGGGATTAAACCCCCCCATTTTTATTTATTTTAAATACCCTATTACAAGGTGATATTTTTAATTGTATGTCAATATATGATATTTAAATATCCTTATGAATTTTCATTTCATTTCTCTTCCCCTTTCTTATCAATTTTTTCATTTTACCTTATCTCCCCCTTATTGAAAATAAATAAAAAGTATTTATTAAAAGGTATGAATTTATACTTATCATATTTCCATTAACCATTAAACTCTAAGTCTACTGATCCATGCTTGATGTAGAAAATAAAGAGGGTTTGATTTAGATAACTATGCTATCCACAATAAATTGAACTTGATACTAACAAAAAATGAAACCACTTACAATATATTTTTAATATATGTTAAAAATATATTTAGGATGATACATGTGATAGATATTAATTTATATAAAAATTCTCAAAATATATATCAATCCTGAATTTTCCACATCACATGAATGAACAAATTAGAACATTTCAAACATAACAAGATTTAAAAACAGCCTCAACACTTCATCAAATTTCTACTTTTGGTCACTAATTAAAATTATACTCCTTTATATTAGAATATATTTATGATTAATAAGGATGAGAGATTATGATAACATACCCTTTCAATGAAACCACCTTTAATAACTTTAAAGAAAATTTATATTTTCATGAGATAATATTTTCTGGAAGCTTCTTCATAATTATTCACTTATCTCCCCCTTAAGGGAAACACTCTTCAAAATCTTCATAATGGTGAATCTATTTAAGAATAGATTTTAAGATGTTCCAATATGGTAAATTTACCAAAATGGAATTATTTATATGGTTGTATAGATTTAAAAACATCCATATATTCACCAAGGATGATCACTTTTGTGTATGTTATTTAGAATTCCAGCTTATGTGATCAATTCAAGATGGTTTAATCATTTTGTTTCTATCCAATGTTGATATAAAATTTTATTACAACATAAAAGATTATTTCTTCATCATATTTTAATTTAAATAGAAATTGATAAATCATACTATGACGGTGACTTATGAATATTTTCTATCTAGAAATGGCAACCCATTTTTATTCTCATGTTCTCCCCTTGAGACCATAAATCACCTTCAATTCCTTGAATTATAAGTGAATATACAACAAATAAAATATATAAGGTAATAAGGTTGATCTCCTTGTTTATTCAATGTGAACAAAAAGGTTAATATTTTCTCAACCAAGTTACTTTATTTACTCCAATAAACATGCTTTCACATCTGATTTTCATATCTGATTTACTCTGTGGTAGCATATATTTCATAAATTATTCCATTTATTTGTGTGATATTATTATTCTCTCTTTTTACATCAAATTATATTCATCTATAGATGAAATATTCATTATTTTTAAGGATTCTTCTTATGCTAAAATTTTTGCCAAACATCCTTTTTAAATGTTTCTATATTTGATATATATTTCACATATAAATTATTCATCACATTGGTTGTAATTTTCTGAAAAAATATCATGAAATTCAATATCTTCATGTGGATCCTTCCTTTTCCCTTTATCATTAACCTTTTCTAGTTTTACTTTAATCTTTCTTGTCTTTTCTAAATTTTCTATCCAAAAAAATAATATGTATTTATAAATATTGACAACTTACTCCAAGTTTTCCCATGGATTCACATATGTGACTTTCTTCACATATTTATTTTGAGAAGTATCAATCCTTTTGATAATCTTCTTGGACCTATTTTTAATCTGATCATTCTTGTGCATTGTTCTCAAGGATAAATTCTTCTAAAACTTATTGGGTACAATCTATTTTGGAACCTTCTTCTAATTTCTAACCAAGGGAAAATATTATTTCTTATATGGTCTTCTATTACCATTATATCTTGATACATATTGATATGTACATGCATAGATTTTGTGACCACCTTTATTGAAACGATCACAAATATAATCAAGAACCTTAAATCTCTTTGAACTTGACTTTTTTATTAGTTTGTGATTGTTACATCACCATCAGCTTGATCCCCTTTCCAATGGGATTCACATGACATTTATAATTCAAAGTATTATACCAAAATTATAATAACAATTAAAAAATCTATTACAACACCCACAATGAACCACAAATATTGATCTTTTCTTTTATATTTTATGATGTCTAGAAATTTGAGACTTGTGATCAAATTTATTTTGGGGGTTCTCCACTAGTTATTATTCTCTTCTGGAGGAACCACCATCCAAAATTCTTCTTACATATACTATTTATGTAATGGTAGTATTTTTATTACTTATTCTCATCCATACCTATATAGTTTTGGATTTTAACCCTATATTTTTTATGAATACTGATTTAGTATAATAATGAAATTTGGATATGGATAATACCTTATTCTTTTATATTTATTTAGGAATATCATAAAATGATTCTATGATATTATTTTTACATAAGAAATATTGTTTTTCACTAGAATAATCCTTATAATTTTATATTAAAGCAGCTCAATACTTCTTTGATTATGAAGTATCAACATATGTCTTTTAATGATTGTCCAATTTTATTTCCAATTCTAGGAATCCCATATTGAGGTAATTATTTCTATCTTCACTAAATTACATTCTATATTCACAATCCTTTTTTATATTCCCCAAATATATATCATGCATTTTGATATTCTAATTTTAAAAAGTTTCAAGATACTTGATCCTCTTGATTTAATATCAAATTATACATTATTGAATTCAATGTTAATTTTCATATTTTCTTCTAATGAATGGATATTTATATAAATTTATTTAGTGGCCTATTACTTCTCTTGGATTATGTTGACCCACTTTGCTTCAATTTTTGAGTATCTACCTTTAATATCCTCATATTTTTCTTTAATGAATCCAATTTTTTGGAGATATTTTTTCAAGTGTTGAACTTTTTCTTCAAGGAATTATAAATTTATTCATAATAAACCTCAAGAAAAGAGATTTAATTCTACATAATTTCAAAAATTACATAGATAATATAAACATGATATTTGGGGGAACCATGCATCATATCCATTAATGCATCAATTAAAAAATCAAATGACATGTTATCACTCCCACTAGTTCTTGGATATTATACATGATAGTTTTAACAAGAATTGACACATACCTTAGGATCACATGAATAAATTGATCTCTTTAAGGTAGAAAAGTTTTCCATATCCTATATGGTACATGAAACCACAAATTCTTCTTCATCTAAGCTATATCTATCTTCCTTTTTTGGATGACTTAAAACTTATTCCTCTTTTTATAAGAAATATATCTTATTCATCTTATTCTTATATTTTATTTTATTGTTCACAAAAGTCTAGGTATCAAATAAATTATAATATTTAATATAAATAACTTCTCCAAAACTAAAAATTATACTAATAACTAGAAATAAACTTCAAATCTTCAAAGAGAAAAATTCAAATTGAGAATCCAATTAGAAGTGAACTTGGTATTCTAATACCAATTGATAATACAAAAGAGGTGAACCACCCTATGATACCACTTTAGGAGGATCATCTGGGATATGTTATACATGGGGGGGGGGGGGGGGGTGAATCAGTGTAGGTGACCAATTTATCTCTTTTTGAAACCCCTTAACACATTTACCTCTTCCACTATTAGGTAATGATTCTACTATTCTATACCTATCTAGAGTTACTTTTTCTTTTAATCAACACCATTGAACACACACATAAAAGAGACATGAAAATTTAAATGGACCACCTCTCAAAATGAAAGGATATTCCTTGGTATGATTTGGATTTCACCAAGTTCATACAATACACTAGTATCAACTTTTGGATACAATAGGGCAGGGTTTATACTTATGGCCAAGTTTGGTGCATCCCAAAATCCAAGAAATATCACTAATTCTCCATACTAGTGTCCTGGATATTTACAATAAAATAGAATAACTAAAATAAAGTATAATATCAATTGGGAATCCTATCTTTCTAATTATTTCCTTATTGATTATTATTTCTTTATTATTTCACTTTCTTAACAACATACAATGAATTATTCTTATGTATGAAAATGAAAATGAACATAACTTATTATCTTAAAAAAAGTAATTTCACTTTATTTTTTACACTTATTTCAAGACTTCTTACCCTTATTCACTACATAATATCTTCTTTAACCACACCACTTCTTCTCCTTCTTTCTTCTCTAAATTTAATGTATAACATAACTACACTAGATTCAACACACAAGAGTTACTCTTAAAAAATAGTATATTGAATATTATCTTCTTTACCACCTTTGACACATTGAGATTATATAACAAGATAAGTGTCAAACTACTCTTTAATCTTAGTATATATCAAAATATTATTTCCTCTGAAATGGTAGTGTTGAACTCCCTCCTTTATTGAAACTAAATTTCATCTCTTTTAAATACCAATTTCAAACATCCTATCTTTGTACAACATAATTTCTTCAGTCTAATACTTGTATATAGAATAATTTTTATGAAAAAATTTAATATGTTTGAATTTTAATTTCAAATTCAACCACTCAAACTTCATTTAAATACTTCAATAACTTCTTATACTTTAATTCAATACATCATATCATGTTGATCTTATAGATACTATTTATGATTATAAAAAAAACATAGATATAATGTTAGAGAGACCTTGATTCATCCATGAATACATATCATAAAAACCTCATGAAATTGAACTGAAATTTCTGACATGTCTTGTACTATGGCATGGTGCAAAACCATAAGATGTTTTGCCTCTAAAACACTGAACACCATTTTTTACTTCTTCCATAGTTTCTTGTTTTGGTATAATAATTTACATGTCGACCATGAATTAGTCTTACCATGGGAGTGGTCTTCTTTCTCAATCTGTTTTGGCTTACAACACCACCTGTTGACCATGAAAACCTTCATACACCACCATTGGTGTAGTGAGCTTTCCTGTTTCTCAAAGGTAGATGTAATAAACCCCACACCATTGGGAACATATTCTAAATCCATTTTAATAACCAGTTTGGTCTTATTATATTGCATATCTTCAAATCACTACCCCACTATGACCATGGACCTCTCCACGACCATTTTTTCCTTGTAAAGTTCACACAGAAACTCCACCAATGAACCATGACCATAAAAATACCCTACCATGGGAATGAATATACCTTTTATGGACCTTCTTCTCATCAAAACACCCTCCAACATGGGTGTGTACTTACTGGCTTGACCCTACATTATTATAATATCCTTCATCACTTTATGAACCTTTATAACTTTATGAACCTTCTATCAACCATCTATGTTCTTTTAAACTTTATAAATTGTTAAATCATGATAAACCAATCATAATATATATATATATATATATATATATATATATATCAAAGAATATAATTTCACTTAGAATCATATGATTTAGATTCATCCAAATATCCATGGATGAAACTTATGAAAACTCCTTCATCATAGATATATCTAGATCATCTCTATGTAACACAAAATATTCAAATCACTTTTTCCTTTAATATATCAGGTACTTACAAGGAAATAAATTCAACCTCAACCAAAAAAATATTACAAAATTTTTTCATCCAATCTTATAAGATATATACACTTCTTATTAAAAACTTATTCTCCACTTCAACAATCTTGGATACTTCAACAATAATAAATACAATATATTCACCAAAATTCTTCTTCATTTCAATTACTTATTCAACATATTTCTCCATCATTTAAAATCATCAATAATCATTGAAATTATCATTTATAATAAATACAACACACTAAATTGGGATTAATAAACAATAAATCAGGAATCCTTAGAAGAGAGTCATGGGGTTGTGGTGAGTCTTAGTTGACAAGTCCCTCTTAGAGAGAGGTGGATGAGAGTTGATGAGGTGCTTGTAGGTATAAAGGAATTGTGTTTTAAAATAGGTTTTTATATGTCCCTATAGTGAGAGGTGACATTCTAAATGAATCAAAGTGTTGTGGTAGAGGCACTTGGGTTTGACCCAGATAGAGGTGTTAGGGGTCATGGACATGTTGAGTATGGATCATAAGAGAGTCATGCATAATTTTAAGATGGAACCTTGGTAATTATGATCAAGGATCAATGTAAGTAAATTCGTATGGCATGGAGTGCATCATCAACCATCATAGAGTGAGATCCTTATTATGGATTAGTTATTATTGAATACCATGGGTACCATTATCTGAATCTGAGAACAATCTATTGTTAAAGATCAAAATATTTCTCAGGTGAGAGTTAGATGACCATGTCTAATACTTGAGGCTGGTTATAAGTGGAGTTTGGATAATTTTAGTTGGTATTTTCTTGGATGGAATGATGATAAAAACACTCTTATGGTGGGGAGTGACATGTTAGTAATGGGAATATGAACCCTTCACACGAAGGGTCGTAGGAATGTGAAATTGACCATGGGGTGGTCATAATGGCATCAAGGTTACTATATAGAATGAATTCAGTGCATACCTATATTCCTCTAGGAATTAAAAATGGGAAATCAGATGTGGTGGAGGATCGAGGATGAGCTCTAGCTTTGAGCTCGGGGATATATTAAAGTGATATAAGGGTGATTGGATCAGGGGTGTATCTCTATGTGTGGTAGGGCATGAAAATGAATTGGATGGATGAGGATATAACTGAGTAATATCACTAGGAGTCAGGTATAGATTCCAGTAAGCATGTTTAAGAGTTTTTAGGATTCCTCAAGGGGTGAAGACATCATAATCAGGTGGGATTAGTGGTGCATAGATAATTGGAGTTGGGTGTTTTCAAGAAGGGTCATCTAGAGGTGGGTTGGTCGGTGTTTTGGAATGAAATTGTATGTGGTGAGTTTCAAACCACATCCATCATATTCTCTTGGATGCAACATATTCATTTTGATAATTAAACTAGGTTTTTGAGGACAAATTGGGTTTATCTTGCCTCATGCAAGGATGATAGTGTTGTGTTCGTCCTCATTTGGTTTTTGTGAAGAGGGTGAGTATTTTTGTTAAGTTTGAATTATTATGTATTTTTGGGTGTGGTAGGTTTATAACCATGTTAGGAACATCTTTAGAGTGAGGGAGCAT
This sequence comes from Viscum album, assembly GCA_963277665.1. NCBI lineage: Eukaryota > Viridiplantae > Streptophyta > Magnoliopsida > Santalales > Viscaceae > Viscum > Viscum album. The sequence continues at coordinate 33,179,786 of OY728133.1, forward strand.
AGTTTCAATGGGATTTTCTAACAGTAGAGGCACCAAAGCATTAGAATTGGTGGCTGTAAGCTGAATATTATGGCATGGAGAACCATATGATGGGAGATAGAATGATAAAACCATAAAAAATTAATATATATGGTATTGGGTAAGTTACATATTGGTGTTTTAGTTTTTAAAATGAACATTGACTCAGGTTCTAGCAATTTGATCACCTTGAGTTTAAGGTTGTGTATTAGATGTGTTTTAGGTATTGAATGATGAAAAAATGATATCTTATTTTGAATTAGTGATGAAAGATGGTCTAAAGGTGTAATTGGATGACCAAAGAGACTTATCTAGGATGATTAATGTTATGGTGGGGAGTTTTTAAGGCCTCAGTTCCATAAGGGTTCTCATAATTTGAAGAAAGTTTGAATTTTCAAACCGATGGATTGACCAATTTTTGAATCAGGAATCATAATGGAATTATGAGGTTTGGAACATATCAAAAGACCCAATTTGGGCTTAGAATAAAATATTTTAGGGGTTTAGGATGTCTTGAGTGTGTTCTAGGGGTTCAGGGCTTGGATTTTTTTGGATTTTTAGGCTAGGGTTCACTATTAGTTCATAATTAGTTTTAACTGTGTACCCCAACCATGTAGCAAAAAATGCATAGGTTCATGGTTTGTGAAACTATGAGGTAGGTCCATACTAGTATTGTGAATTTATGTAGTAAATTATAGACATGTCACATGATTAGAACATGGTCTGTAAAATTGTTCACTGTAACCATGCAAGGTAGCTAGTCTTGGACAGTGGGGGAATCATGATTGACACATAGTTTGTCAAATCATGCAACCAAACCATGTAACCTTTAAAAAGTGGAAAAGACAGTTTTTTCATTTTTATTTTTAATGGGTTTAACCCATTTTTCCATCATATTTCACCAAATATCCCCCCCTTGAATTCTCCCTCCCCTCTCCCTCCTCTATGTAAGTTCACTAATTCTTAGCTATTTTCACTTTTTTATGACGATTTGGAGAGTCATCAGTAACTCTAAGAGTCCTACTCATTATTTTTATTATTCTGATTACTATGAAGTGTTATAATTTCATTTATGTGGGTTATTCCCTATTTTTCAAGATTTTTTTGGTTCTATGATTTCTCCCATTTCTGCTCAAACTAGAGGCTAATATTGGATGATTAGGATACTATAAGGGCAAAGTAGGTGGTCCATTTAATTTTACCCATAGTCTAGATCCATTTTCATGTGAATTCATGGTGTGGTCAAGATAGATTCATCCTGAATCACTATTTTTAAATTAAAATTCCTTAGTTAAAGTTTCCTTAGTTTAATTCAAATTTTAAATACCTTAATCCATAGAAAATGATAATTTCAAGTGAAACGCTGAGTGAGGGAACATAAACTTGAATTT